>CM077299.1:9472500-10212500 GCA_039654925.1 Anguilla pacifica
TAGCGAAAAATTTAGTTTGAATGTCTTTAGCCGAGATGTATGTAAACTTTGTGTATGTACATGTCTGACACACCACATTACACAATTAATTCTCAGAAATTTAATGGACTTGCACAAAAACAGGTCTTCTATGACAGAGGTAAATCTGTCTTTTCTAAGTCTTTTTAAATCTGCCATTATATTAGCAATCCACCACGGTGAAAATGCAGGGGGGCTTCTAGAAGGAATGGAAGATGATATGTCAACTGGTTTATCACATGTTTATGCACAAGGAACACCTATGAATCAAGGCAGTAAGTTATGCCCTTTAGAATCTCGTGTCTTATTTTGCGCTCAAATTAACCACCGTAAAATTAGCAAAAGTGGGTTTGGACATGTTCTAAATGCACTTGCACCCTGCAATTTAGACCATACGCTAAGATCATTAAAATATAGCCCTTGCCTCCATGCACATCAGAAATGAAATTTGAAAGTATTTTTTAAATGTTTAAGTAAAAAGTTGTTTTTTGTGTTCTTATGATGTTCCACATTGGATGGCCATGAATAATATAATATTAGGGGCAATGTTAGGCATTACCCTTGCACTATATTATATAGGTATTATAGATACTGAAATGAAATTCAATTTACTGGACAAAAAAAAGACATAAACTGTTAAAAACGAGAAAAAAGATCTCACACCTGGTTTGGGAAAGAACATTTCTCAGAAGTCTTCTCTTCAAAAGATCTGGACTCCAGTGACTGCTGGACCCTGGGAACAAAACATGGAGCTTCCAGTTAAACTCATACTCTTATTGCAGCTCTAACTCACAGCACATGGAGAGAGAGCTTCCAGTTAAACTCATCCTCTTACTGCAGCTCTAAATCACAGCACATGGAGACAGAGCTTACAGTTCAACTCATCCTCTTACTGCAGCTCTAACTCACAGCACATGGAGACAGAACTTCCAATTAAACTCATCCTCTTACTGCAGCTCTAACTCACAGCACTTGGAGACAGAGCTTCCGGTTAAACTCATCCTCTTACTGCAGCTCTAACTCACAGCACTTGGAGACAGAGCTTCCAGTTAAACTCATCCTCTTACTGCTGATCTAACTTTTGCAAAGACACTCTGGGATAAATGCCAGAGAGAAGAGTTGCAAAAGAGGAGAGAGTGGGAAGAAGCGTAAAGCCTCTGGAGCAGTTTTTATGTTAAGGGCCTTGCTCAAGGGCCCAATGAGACTTTTTTATTTTGTGTACGGACCCAACTTCATCTCTCCAGATATAAGTCAACATATGTAGATTTCCATCAGAGGTTCGAAACAGCGACTCTACAGTTTCCAGGAGGACACCCTACCACTATCTACACCTTCCAGAGAGCAAGTGACTCCGGGCCGGATCTGCACTGATTCTGGCCTGAAGTCAGCAGTGTTGTGCCGAAATCTGTGCAGTTCCAGGCTGAAGTCGTTTGCTACCTGTGCTGAATATGACATAATACACCCACCCTCACGTGAATGTAACACGGGGCACCCAACCTAGATCTCAAAGTTGTCAGTGAAATTTAGGTTTAATTAAAATGTGAAGTGTTAACATGAACCTGTTCATTTACCTTGAATCACCTGGTAACTCTCCTCTGAAGTTGAGTACCTTCTCCATTGACTCTTCACTCTTCATAGACAGACAGTTGGGTGCAGGTGACCCTGCTCTTTCTACCTGGACCCTGTGAACAAAACAAGGAGACAGAGTTTGACATCATCTTACTGCAGCTTAAACTCATAGCACATGGAGACAGAGCTTCCGGTTAAACTTATCCTCTTACTCCAGCTCTAATTCACAGCACATGGAGACAGAGCTTCCAGTTAAACTCATCCTCTTACTGCTGATCTAACTTTTGCAAAGACACCCTGGGATAAATGCCAGAGAGAAGAGTTGCAAAAGAGGAGAGAGTCCTTCTTGACCTGTCTGCAGCTTTCGGCACGGTCAACCATAAAATACTCCTCTCCACCTTGGCTGGGATGGGCATCGCTGGGACTGCCCTGTCTTGGTTCGCTTCCTATCTTGCAGATAGGTCCTACCAGGTCACCTGGAAGGGGTCTACCTCTGCTTCTCATCCCCTTGTTACGGGAGTGCCGCAGGGATCTGTACTGGGTCCTCTGCTGTTCTCCTTATATATATCTTCCTGCCTGGCTGACATCTCCACCTGGATGGCCAGCCACCATTTGAAGCTCAACCTCAACAAAACTGAGCTGCTCTTCTTCCCATGCAAGACCTCCTTACTATGTGAGCTCTCAATCACGGTTGATGGCACCACAGTGACTGCCTCTCACTCTGCCAAGAGCTTGGGGGTGGTCCTGGATGACCAACTGGACCTCGAGGAGCACATCAAGGCAACATCACGGTCCTGCAGATTCCTTCTGTACAACATCAGAAGGATTTGACCATACCTGACGACGCACTCCACCGAGCTGCTCGTCCAGGCTACGCTGACCTCTCGCCTTGATTACTGCAACTCTCTCCTTGCAAGCCTGCCAGCTTGTGCCATACAGCCACTACAGATGATTCAGAATGCCACTGCCCGACTCATCTACAACCTTCCCAAATCCTCCCACGTCACTCCTCTGCTGCGATCACTCCACTGGCTACCGGTCGCTGCCAGGATCCAGTTCAAAGCCCTGACCCTTACCTACACTGCTGCCAACAGGACAGCACCCATCTACTTGCAGGACATGATGCAGGACTATGTGCCTGCTCGACCACTCCGCTCTGCGGCAGCAGGGCGCCTTGTAACCCCTCCCACCCGACCAAAGGGATCACAGAGCTTCTCCACCCTAGCTCCCCAGTGGTGGAACGAACTCCCTGTCCCTCTCCAAACCTCCCCCTCACTACCCATCTTCTGCCGTGGCCTGAAGACTCATCTCTTCAGACTATAACTAGACAAACCACCACCACGCTGTATATTTCACTCTAAATCCCCCCCACCCCCCTTTTTTCATGACACTTGTTACATGTTGCCCCATCCCAGCACTTTTTGGTAATTTGTATTTGTCCTAATACTGTAGCTTATTCTTCTGCCTAGTTGGCTTTGCAGAGGTAAGGTCTGAATAGTGTTCACTGTGTGAACTAAACTGTGTTCTTGGCTAGAAATAGCTGTACAAAATAAGTATTGTATCTTACTGAACCTGTGTTTAGTAGTTGTCTATGACCATGAAATGCACTTTTTGTACATCGCTTTTTTTTCATAAAAGCGTCTGCCAAATAAATGTAATGTAACGTAATGTAAGCAGCGTAAAGCCTCTGGAGCAGTTTTTATGTTAAGGGCCTTGCTCAAGAGCCCAATGAGAGTTTTTTATTTTGTGTACGGACCCAACTCCATCTCTCCAGATATAAGTCAACATATGTAGATTTCCATCAGAGGTTCGAAACAGCGACTCTACAGTTTCCAGGAGGACACCCTACCACTATCTACACCTCCCAGACAGCAAGTGACTCCGGGCCGGATCTGCACTGATTCTGGCCAGAAGTCAGCAGTGTTGTGCCGAAATCTGTGCAGTTCCAGGCTGAAGTCGTTTGCTACCTGGCCTGAATATGACATAATACACCCACCTTCACGTCAATGTAACACGGGGCACCCAACCTAGATCTCAAAGTTGTCAGTGAAATTTAGGTTTAATGAAACTGTGAAGTGTCAACATGAACCTGTTCATTTACCTTGAATCACCTGGTAACTCTCCTCTGAAGTTGAGTACCTTCTCCATTGACTCTTCACTCTTCATAGACAGACAGCTGGGTGCAGGTGACCCTGCTCTTTCTACCTGGACCCTGTGAACAAAACAAGGAGACAGAGCTTGACATCTTCTTAACCTCTTAAGGCACAGCCCCTAGTGGTCGGCACGCCGGCCTGCCTAGATTACTAAACTCAAATATTCGGTGCTACTGCAACCAAAGTGTGAGTTAAAAACAGAAACGCGTTGTTTTAGTTTCATTAGTAGACGATACACGACAACTATGCCGAAAACGGAGTTTCGCAGCCCCACCATTGTCGCTCTGGTCGTTCATTTAACACGCACCCCCTCCCTGCAGTCTCATCTAAAAAACACCCCCCACCCTTGACATAATGGACAATATTGTCTATCTTGGCATTCATAAAAATATTCTTTCACTACTAAAAAATCGTATTCCGTCATAGCAACAAGATAAACCCGACAATAGCCCTAAGACATGCCTATACAGCAGTGAAAACGCTGCTCACTGAATAACTAAATAAACGAGAAAAAGTTTTTTAAAAATGATACCATGTCATTCTACAGTCAATATCTCGGACTAAATATTGAATAAATATACAACCTTACCGTTGGTTTTACGCGTAGATATGTCCCTTTTGAGACTGCCTGGTCATATATTGTCTTGAACAATCCGTTCGGGAAGTATAGGCGCATCTGTGACGCCTGGGTATCTTCCAAAATAGCTGTGCGTAACACCCCACCTGTTGTTTACGGCGTCGTCGCCCTTTTTAGTACAGTCTGGCTTGATTGACGATTCATTTATTCAGTAGGTGAGAGTATAAGCTTTCTAACGTTGTATAACATGTCTAATTCTGCTTTTGGAATAGCGTTTTATAGGTCAGCGTAACCGAAAATGTTCTTATCATCGCATTCAGTTACGCAGTCTCCGTGGTAGCAGTAAAACAAAGACGCTGCTAACAAAACGTTGTCAACTATTTTTCGTAAATTCATGGAAAATACTATTATTATTGAGGACTTCTGAGCATAGCTAAGCCATATGTTTGCTGATAGACCTAGCTGACATCGTTTTCTGCAGCAAAACAGAAGCGAATAGAACAGTAGGCCTAGCATTTATTTACTGTCTCTGTCTCCATCTACTGAACATAGATAAGATTTCATTCATTGCTATGTAAGTATTACTTCTCAAAATACTTCGGTTATATACGTTATTTTTGAAATTGAGAGTCTTTAAATAGGTTCGTGGTATTATATAATGTGGATATTTCACACTGTAGTGTAAGCGTTAGATGGAAGTGTAATAGTTTTTGTGAAGCATGCAACAGTGATGACGTCAGAGTTGGAACATTGCCAAAACGTGGTGGACGGGTGAAAATTGTTTTCATGTTGTCTCATCCCCATACAAGAAAACATACGAGAGCACAGAGTATAGAAATACATACAATAGTTCATTATTGCACATTTAGGTACTGTACCGCATTGTGTGACAATATTTTTGCATTATTTTTTAATCTGATAGCAATGTTTCATCTTAAACCTTCATAAGGGGCTCATTTATATGCTTTATAATGGACAAAAAGCATTTTATTCAATTTTGAGAGATTTTGGATATGTTTCGGGACACCTAGCTATTTTAGACCACTGTACTGACTGAAAGCTTGTAATTCCCATTTGAAAATTATGCAACAGTGATTTTCCTGAGTCAAAACAATTGATTTTTAGTGAAATACGTGAATATGTTGTGATTTACAGCAATGCATAATTTAGACATTTTGGATAGATTTGGAGACGCTGGGTACACTGCTTAGTTTTTGCTTCATACATCTATAGTATTTCTACATATCCACCCTTAGATTTTATGAACTTGTGGTCAAGAAGTTTTTGATCTAGCACATGTATAGTTTAACCTCCTGTATATATGCAATCTCTCAGTATTTCATTGCAAACTTAAAAAGAACAAATTTATTTTTGATTTTTTGTCAAAACAATTGCATTTGTGGCACTTTATTTCTTCCAAAATTATGAATATAAACTAATCTGCTAGTATGGTAAATTGTACAAATGTCTTGCTTCATTTAAGCCATTTTTCAAGTCTCTGTGGTGTTCACATCTGGAGTTATAAGGCTTTAAATAGGGTACCCCCTAAATGGGCAAGGATTGGCAAGATTTGGCTTGTGCCTTAAGAGGTTAATGCAGCTCTAACTCATAGCACATGGAGACAGAGCTTCCGGTTAAACTCATCCTCTTACTGCAGCTCTAACTCACAGCACTTGGAGACAGAGCTTCCGGTTAAACTCATCCTCTTACTGCAGCTCTAACTCACAGCACTTGGAGACAGAGCTTCCAGTTAAACTCATCCTCTTACTGCAGCTCTAACTCACAGCACATGGAGACAGAGCTTCTAGTTAAACTCATCCTCTTACTGCAGCTCTAACTCACAGCACATGGAAATAGATCTTCAATTTGAACTCATCCACTTACTGCAGCTCCAACTCATATCACGTTAAATATCTGATTCATGCATTTATACCTCTTCCTCTCAGTGCTGAGGGTTCCTCCTTTGGTCTTTGGCTCCTCTGAGAGACTCATTTTAGAAACAGCGCCCTCTATCTAAGGAGACGGGAACACATCAGACCAGACTGGACCACAAGTGGCTTCCAACCCAAATTAGCCTTTAAACAAGCAACATGAGAACATACTGAACACTCACATGGACACACAGAGACACACACACACACATACAATATAGCGTAGTTTTGACTGGGAGCAATGCAGGATTTAAATGGGCCCTGAAAATGTACTATACAGACATCTCAAAAGGAGTGGTGTTACCCTTGATACTGAAGCTCAGGAGCGTGTCAAGAAAAACACCAGAGCGCACTAGAAACAGTGTGCCGAGGCTTGATTAGTTTCTGCCATAAACATGTGATCAATGACGTCCGAAGCTTCATTCGGTACACACAACCTTTGGTAACTGACTCAAAGGAAGCAAAGCTTTGGCGCAGGTTTCATGGGGAGAGCAAGCAGTTTGTGTCAATCGTGAGCTTGTGAGTCACAGTGACTGCTTTAAGAATCCGAGACATTGTGCAGAGATGGAACCAGCCAGGAACAGAGAGCGGTCTGCAGTTTTGGAGCATTTTAAAATGATATCAGCAACTAAGCTTTATCTTCCTGAGACCCAGGGGAAAAAAGGTTCAAAATGACATTTCTTCTATATTTTTTGTGTTACAATATATATAGTAATAAAAATGTATAAAAATACAAACTAAATAAAATAAAAAACAATAAAAACAATCTGTTATGAATAACGATATATAAGTGCAGTTTTACTTATTATAACAACAATTTTAAAAAATACACATTAAATTTTTTACTCCGGAAAGACGACCAGGTCCAAGAACATGTAATCTCACATCCAAATTTATGACATTTAAAGACCATTATGTATTATAGACACAGAGACAATTAAGCTATCATGAAGGCTTGAAGATACAACTAGAAATGTCACGTCCTCCACAGAGGACAAACATGAAACTCTGTCTCAGAAAGATGAGAGAAAATGATTATATAAATACATACAAGAATAACCTTTTATTTCAATGACCTGTTCAATGTTGCATGAGCACCTCTCCCCATTTAATAGTTATTACTCCAAAGTTTCAAGGTGGACACAATGCCGATGACTATCTTTTATAAGTCTTTTATTGAATCTCTTTTAACCTTTAATATGATCTGCCGGTTTGGTAACCTAAATCTTAAGTACAAGAGTCGACTGGCCAACATTGTAAAATTAGCTGGCAGGATCATCTAATACAGCTGACCCCTCCCAACTGTATCAGATAGGATCTATAAGGAAGGCCCAGTCCATTCTGAGGGATTCCCAGCATCCCCTGTTCAATCAGTTTGTATTACTTCCCTCAGAGTGCAGATATACACCGATCAGCCACAACATTAAAACCACCTACCTAATATTGTGTAGGTCCCCCTCGTGCCGCCAAAACAGCTCTGACCCGTCTCTACCTCTGAAGGTGTCCTCTGTTATATTTGTATTTCTGTATATATTTATATCTACTGTAAATTTGTATCTGATTGTGTTACTTTATTGTCTTTTATGCTGCAACAGTGCAAATTCCCCCCGGGGATCAATAAAGTATACTACTACTACTACTACTACTACTACTACTTATTACATTATTGGTCTTTACTACATTTAAAAAAATTGAAATGGATTACATTATTGGGAATTATTACACTGTTGGTAGTTTATTACATTATTACTTGCTACAGGGCTATAAAAAGCCAAGATATTGTTAGAGGGTGAATTATTTCCACATGATTTTAAAAACTCTCGACGGGTCAGAGTGGTTTTGGCGGCACAAGAGGGACCTACACAATATTAGGCAGGTGGTTTAATGTTGGGCTGATTGGTGTAGGCTCCCTATTTTAAAATAGGATCCCTATGGTAAAAACAAACAAGATTAAACACTCTTTTATCCCAGGTGTCACTGGCTTTCTTAATAAGTTATAGTGATACGTTTTGCAGTGATTTTAATGTTTATCTGTTGTCATAAATATAGTTATTGCTATTTATTATATACTATGCTGCAGTACAAACTGCCCCATGGGGACAATAAAGACTCTATCTAACACCAAACCTATATCCTTTGTGTTATATACCGCCACATTTATTCGGAATACCCCCTCATTAATGCAAATAGGCTACTCCAAACCACACATTATGTGGCTGTAACTCAATATAGACATTACATTACATTACAGGCATTTAGCAAACTCTCCTATCCAGAGTGATTTACACTACTTCTTTATTGTCACATATTTTTTTACATTACATCCATACAGCTGGATATATACGGAAGTAATGCAGGTTAAGTACCTTGCTCAAGGGTACTATGGCAGTGTCCTACCTGGGACTCGAACCTGTGATTTATAGGTTAAAAGGCCAGCTCCTTACCTATTAGAATGGGCAAAATGTATGATCTAAGCGACTTTGACTGTGCGAGATGGATGGTGCCAGATATAGTGGTTCCAGCATCACAGAAACAGCTGCCCTCCTGTGATTTTCATGCAGTACGGCCTCTAGAGTTTACAGAGAATGGTGAGACAAACAAAAAACATTGTTAATGAGAGATCAGAGGAGAATGGGCAAACTAGTTCAAGCTAACAGAAAGGCCACAGATGAAAAGCAGCTATGCTTGGCCAAAGAGCTCTAATGTCATCTCTCAGGACCACAGTAGATGAGACAAAGGAGACTATTTAGATTCTTGAAACTGTCGATTACTCCCAGTAAAACCATTTTCCTGAAGCCATTCCACATAGCCTTTTGGCATGGAGGTAGCATCTAATTTTGGAGCATCTAATGTAGCAGTTAATAGAGACTTGGTGACCCCCCGATGCAACCAAGTTCTGTAATTCTCCAACTGTGGCCACTGGATATTTCTTTGCTCCCTGAACCGTCTACCTCACTGTGCATTGGCTAAGATCACTAGCGCCATCTCCTGGGCAGGTTTAACACTACTCCAGGGTTTTTGAAATTTTTCATATTTGGTCTCACAGTAGTAAGTCGTATATTTCTTTGTTTATTTTTTCTTAAGTAGCCCAACTGTATCTTATAAAAGTCATTGTATCATGTGTTTTCCGTTTGTAAGTAGTTGAAATTCGATTCGAAATCGCTGCAGTACAATTCATGTTGTATTTCAATTTCAACTTCAGTCCAACTCAGGAAAAACGTAAATTCGCTTTGACATGGTGGCTTTGAAATCAGACACTATCGTGATTTTAAGTAGACCAACATGCACAGCTACATGCTGCTACCTTGTGGTTCATACAAGAATCGGCGTCTTAATGCAACTATAACCGCAGCTCTTTTCAGTTCTTGCTACTATTGAAGTAGTTGCATTTATTACCCTTGAAACTTGTGCAAATTCAATAGAACAGAATTAATTGGTAAGGACATGGCCACTAGGTCTTCATGAATTGAAACTAGTCAGAGTTGGGTAGCAAATATGCAAATGAATATCCTTCAATCATCTTTTTAGCATGCTCTTGTATACGGGAGCTAATGTCTCATTTCAAATGATAGAAGACCAGCTATAAAAGCTCCATACGTGAATTAACTACCGACCACCGACTTTAACATGGCAGACATCAAGTTAATTTGTCTTAATCCAAACTGTGTGAATACAGAGCAAAAATAACATTTGGACTTCACAAACCACACAGTTAAAATGTTGGCCCCTGGCTTTATTCCACACTTCTTAAGTGACTCTCTAAGATGGTCCTTGTACCTCCGTTTTTAGCCTCCAGGTTTCCTGTTGGCTCCCAGGAGCTGACCATATAGGTTTGTCTTGGGAGACGATGTTCAGGCATCCTAATGACGTGCCCGACCCAGCGGAGTTGGCGCTGTAGCAAAGTTGCTTCCACACTGGTTGTCTGGGTACGCTGGAGGATGGATGTATGGGGTATGCGTTCCTGCCAGGTGACTTTTAGGATGCGCATGAGGCACTTGATGTTAAATGATTCCAGCTGGCATATGTGGCGCCGATAGGGGGTCCATGCATCGGCACCGTATAATAAGGTGGAGACACAGACTGCTTGGTAAACTGCTACCTTTATGGACAGCTCTAGGTTGTTGCTCTCGAAGACGCGAGAGCGCAGTCTGCCATAAGAGGAAGAAGCACGATTGATTCGAGCTTGGATGTCATCATCAATTTGGCAGTTTGATGCAAGGAATGCTGCCTAGGTAGCAGAACTGGTGGACCACCTTTAATGGCATGCCGTGGATGCGAAACACTGGGGGGGTGGACACAGGAGCTGTAGTCTGGACAATAATTTCTGTCTTTTGGGTGTTGATCTGAAGGCCCATGGCACTGTAGATTTCAGATATTGTGTCCAGTGCGTGTTGCATTGCAGCAGGGGTGTGGGCAAGGAGGGCGCAATCGTCTGCATATTGAAACTCTTGTATGCTGGTGGTTGTGGTCCTGGTGAAGGCTTGTAGACGGTGGAGGTTGAAAAGGTTGCCACACACACACACACACACAGACACACAGCACACTGATGCACACAGCCTCAGAGTGCATTAACACACAGCCTGCCAGGCCCAGGCACACACAAACACACACACAAACACGCACACACACGCACACACACACACTCACAGCACACTGATGCACACAGCCTCAAAGTACATTAACACACAGCCTGCCAGGCCCAGGCACACACACATTGTTCTCCTGTTCGCATGGATAGTCGGTTTGATACAGTGGTTTGTGTCTTTGGAGGTCCTACTAGACTGAATGCTTTTCTTTCTGGGGAGGCTACGCTCCTTCGGTGTGTGTAGCAGGATGCTGGCCATGTTCTACCAGATCATTTCTATATGATGAAACCAAAATGTCTGTATAAACTGGCAGAAACTAATAAAAAATCTTTTTTTATAGATTCTCCAACCTGATGCACATATTCTAGCAGTCCCATGCCAACCACAGGCAGTGGGAATAACCAGGGAGGAACAGGGGACACCACCACGCCAGCCCAACCTCCCCCCCCCACCAGACCCTATGCTGTTATGAAATGCTATCAAACTCCGTCCGCTTCTCACATACATTCCCCCACTGGCTCAGAACAGCTCGTCAGCGATTCAGTCTGTCCTCCCCCAAATTTGCCTTCTCTTTCCCAGACCTGGCAACACAATCTCCATCCACCCAAACTGGGATTTGAGTGGCCTTAGACACCCCTGTCATTTTACCAATCATACCCCACACCTCCCCAGCCTGTGTGCCCCGGCCTATCCGAGAGCAGTACTCCCTCCAGCACTTCCTGTTTGCTGCCTCGATGACTCTCCTGGCCACTGCTCTCGCCCTCTGATACTCCAGCACACAGTCTGGAGGAAGGTTCCTGTGCAGGACCCTGAGCACAGGGCTGCGTGCTCAAACAGCCTTAGAACATTCCGGTGACCACCACAGCACCACCTTCCTCATCCTTCTCCCTTCAGACCAAAGGACAGTAGCTGACAAGGCAGCTAACAGAACTTCAGATGATGCAGTTACTGGATCATCTATATCACCCCCCACCTGGATCTGTGCTGCTCCAGTTTCACAGACCTGACTGAACACCTCCCAGTCTCCTTTTTCCCAGCACCATCTACCCAGGGACACCCACTCCTCCCTAGATGCTTCTGCCCCTATTTTACACAGTATTGGATAACGGTCAGTCCCTACAGCTGAATCCTCCCAGACCTCCATTCACACCCACCAGCCATAGAGCTGCACACTAAGGTACTGTAAGGTCCAACACTGATGACGTCCCCAAAATAACATTGGGCTGTGTATCCATGCCCATCATTCAGGCAAACCAATACCAGGCTATCCGTAAATTTCTCCATAACAAGCACCATTTCTGTTAGTCAACTCGCTAGTACCCAAAGTATATTATAGGAATTAAAATCTCCACTCCAAATCACCTTATTAGCCCTAAGCAGGAGTATTCTTTCAAGGTAATGAAGGGACAGGTCCAAACTCTGGTTATAAAAATTCACCACTACAGCATTCCCCTGTACCCAACCACACCTCCACCACCACTCATTCACTCTCAGCGCTTACAACCACCTCTCTAAATGATAACCCATCATTCACAAAGGTGGAGCACCCTCCCCCCTGACCAACTTGTCTGCCCCTCCGCACTGATCTATATCCTGATAGGACAAGCGGCAGGTGTGCAGTTAGCCAAGTTTCTTCAATGCAGAGAAGGTCAGACAACTCAGGCAACTCTAAAGCAAATTTTTAAAATCCCTGCCCGTTGGCCACCTAACACAAGTAGAGACGTTTAAAAAACACCAGTTGTAAACTAAACTGTCAATCACCACTTTGAGATGCATGTGCCATCGCTTGAGTCAACAACCCTGTCAAGTCCTCCAGTGTCACTCCAGTTCTCCCTACATGCACACCCACAGCAGTCACAGTGATTTTTTTGGGATTTGTATCAGTTTGGGCAGAACAGTTAATTACATTAGCCTGTACCAGGCTGTCTGTCTGGGGCACCTGTGTGTACAGGCCTGTGTGTTCTCTTCACTGATCTCCCATCCTACCTTGTTGAAGGTGCTGTGGAACCATATACCTGTCTGACTTCCCTCACAGCTTCAGCATGTGATACCTGACTGACAGCCTTGTACCTGCATCTCCTGCACCTGCTGTTGCATTACACATCCCCTAAAGGCTGCATTGATTACTGAAATTAGACCCAACCCCTCCCCCACACTGAATAGTCATGGTTCCCCCCACACCTGCAGCAGCGGCTCTCTGCACACTGAAGTCACATGACCCAACCTCTGACACCTGAGCACCGCAGTGGGGCTGGCACTAACGGCCTGACTGGGTAACGGACATAACCCATCTTCCCTCTCTCCGGCTAGTTTAGTCAGTCTCATCAGGTTAGAATCATCATTGCTTATGTCTGACTGAAACCAATACCTTAAACTCCTCACCCTCCACTCTCCTAACTTTGGCACTGCTTTTGGGGCTATCCCCACCATGCTCGCTGAATGGCTTCCTCTTATTCCCTTTAACACTACTCCACAAACTTTCTTCCTCCATCGACTCTCCCCCGCAAATCTTGCTATCCCCACTGTCTGACTTTCCTACAAAAAAATAATGAAATAAAGCAGGAGAGACGGCCAGCCAACACTCACGCATTGGCGAATGAGGAAATTCCAGCGTGTGTTGCCTCTTCCAGACTCCACTGCTGAGTTAGCTTGGCAACATGTCAAAAATACTGGGGAGAAAACTTGTAGGGGACTGAGTTTTTATGTGCGTTAAAAGGGTACTCCTCTGTTTTTAATTATTTTTCTGTTATCATTTAAAAGTTACTCTTAAGAATTCTTGGAGTTGACAGCTAACATGCCAGAATAGTTACAGTATAGCCTGTAGATGACACTCTGTATCAGCAGTGATAGGAAAAACTATGGTTCTGGTGATGACGCTGTCACAAAGATTCTTTACAATGGCTTTACCAGGCCTGAACCCCCCAAAAAAGTTTGTGCTGACTGTAATTGCAGCAGCAAAATTTGCTTTCAACTCAAGAGACGTTGATATTATTCAAGGTTAGTTCATCTATTTTCAGTTTCATTACATTACAGGCATTTAGCAGACTTACACAATTTTTACACTGTATCCATTTATACAGCTGGATATATACTGAAGCAATTCAGGTTAAGTACGTTGCTCAAGGGTACAACGGCAGTGTCCTACCCAGAAATAGAACCTGTGAACTTTTGGTTACAAGCCTAGTTCCTTACTCACTGTGCTACACTGCCGCCACGGTTAAACGAATATCCGTACATCAACCCTGAAGAATATTCAAATATCAAATTGTGTAAGAATGCACATCTGAAGCTGGATTCCTCCTGAGATTTCTTTTTTCTGGCCACCGCTTGAGTGTTTTTTCTTCCCATCTGGGAGTTTATCTTTACCTCACTGCTTGTTTTTGGGGGTTCATGCCTGGATATTGCCCAATTTTCCTTCTGTTACTCTTTAAAACATAAATATCATGAATGCGGGAGAGTGAGTAACTGGATGTCCATCGAAATAACAGAAATACTGTAATGTGTGAATAGCAGGATGTGTATTATAATAACACAAATACGGTAGTATGTGAATATCAACGTGTGTATTATAATAACACAAATACTGTAGTGTGTGAATAGCAGGGTGTGTATCATATTAGCAGTTTTACCTCAGTATCCTACTGTGCTTTAGCTAAACCTGCGGTGTTAGCCAAATAGCATTAACACAACAACTGTAACAGTAACACGCCACATACTGTACAGTCTGCCCACATTTTACATTTCTACATTCTGCACAAATCCAAACTGCTTGATTATAGAGAAAACTAAATTCTGACATCCCTTTCCACAAAGTGAAGACTGTCCACACAAGGCTCATCATGTCCAACTGAACTGTTTTTTCTATGTTATTCAGTGCAAAATCAGTGTCTGTTAGACAAAACTACTACTGTTTGAAAAAAGTTTGGAATGTTATTCAATGTTACAGTTGCAGGTGTCAAAATGTAGCCTTCTCTTTAAATCAAATTACTAGGGCTGTGACTACCGCCACATCTCACGGTAAAATTATCCTAAACTATTTTTTTAAAAACTGAAGTGACACATAATTATTTTAAATGATTTTTAAAATACTTTTGGTCCAAAATGAAAAATTTGAAAAAAAAGAAGCCAATTGCAGCAAAACCGCCATTTTATTTTCAGTTTCCTGTTTTGCTGAATTAGGCATGTTAATACGATTATGCTAGAAGATTCCCGTTCCTTCCCACACCTCTTCACCTTTAGTTTATATTCTCTCCATCCCACTCCACAACAGGCTACTTACTCAGTTCTTTTTTCAGTTTTATTCCTTCTTTTACTCCCTCTTCTTTCTCGTCTGTCTTTAAAATGGTGTTCGAGTTCGAAACACTCCCAGGTACTTTTGGACTTTGGACCATCTCACACTTTCAGTATGCCTTGCCCATTCACTTCCTCATGATCAGTTACAGCCCTTATTGGGATGGCAGGTATGCCATCCCGCCAAGTTACGCCTTGGCGGGGCATGCCCCACACCTATACAGCACCGAGAGTTTGGCACTTTTCAGGGTTCCCCACAGAAATAACCACAACAGCCACAAACACCCAGCCCTTAAAAACATTAAATTCTAGATATTCTGACCCCGTTTCAACAGACAAAATTCATGAACAACTTAACATGTCCACACAATAAAGTCCCAAACTAAGGGGAAAATCTCAGTCCACTGTGAGGCAAAGCATTTACAAATGGAGAGCATTTAACATGACAGCACCTCGGACTAGAAGTGGATGCCCTTCTAAAATATCCCCAAAAGCCACAATAAAAATAATGAATCACGTAAAAGCCAACCCAAACATAACATCTAGAGACCTGCGGACCTCCCTTGCGGCATCTCAGATAACTGTGCTTGTTTCAACAATAAGAAGAACACTGAATCCAAGTGGCACAGATGGAAGAAGCCTCTGCTGTCAAAAAGGAACCAAACTGCCCGTTTTAACTTTGCCAGAGGCCACCTAGACAAACCTGAAGGTTTGTGGAAGTCCATTCTCTGGACAGATGACACAGGTCACAATAAAAATCGTTATGTTTGGTGAAAACTTGGCACTGCCTATCACCAAAAGAACCTTATCCCAACAGTCAAGCATGGTAGTGGGAACGTCAAACTCTGGGGCTGCTTTTCCTCCTCTGGACCTGGACGACTCCACATCATTAACGGAACCATGAATTCTGAGGCATACCAGGAGATTCTTGAACAGAACGTCTTGCCATCAGTCAAGGAGCTAAAGCTGGGCTGAAAATGTGTCTTCATACAAGACAACGACCCAAAGCATTCAAGCACATCTACTACGGAATGGCTCAGGAGAAAGAATATTTTTAGTTTTGGATTGACCAAGTCAAAGTGCTGACCTAAATTCAGCTGAGATGATGTGGCAGGACCTGATGCTGGCAGTTCATACCAGACACCCCTCAAACCTCACTCAATTGGCAGAGTTCTATAAGGAGGAGTGGGCAAAACAGATGTCAGACACTAATTAGTGGCTACAGGAGACCATTACTCCAAGTTATCACAGCTAATGGAGACACCACATGCTATTGACTATTAAGGGGTTCACATAATTTTGCACACATGAAATTTGTGTTTTTGTTAAACAAAACGCTTTTGTTATATAAACAATGAAAATAATATATTGTTTTGGTTTTTTTTGTTTGCGTCCTTTATTTGGAAAAACTTTATTACAAATTGGGTTTTAGATAAATTTTTTATAAGTTTATTTAAACATTTTATACAAAAATAATGACCATCCCTTCAGGGTTCACAAACTTTCAAGCAGCAGTGTATATATCCCCTGATAGAGCCACGGGGGTGTTATATGCTGGGGAAACTGCTCTCCAGGAGAAATTGGGCCTTTGCATCAACGTGTCTTAATTGAACTTCCCTTTGACTGGTTTGACTTGATTTCTGTGCTCTGGAATCCGATGTACAGTGCCCTGCAGTGCCCTTTAATATGGTGTCAGAGGCTTGCTTTTAAGTGTAATTATTTGGAATGCTACTTAATTTTATATGCTTTTCGTTGTAGCACTGATATTCTGTCAGTGCTGATTTGTCACACTAGCTCTTGATAGTTATTACGTTCTGTCCCTGTTAATGCCGCTGTTCCTGTGATGTAATACACATATTTAATAAATCATAAAAAATAACTTGTTAAAATAAATTTGTGTGTGAATCACTTTATATTGACCTGCAGTCTAAATTTAGTGTCATACACAGAAGTGGATGTTTTACACTCATATTTTACACCGTTGTAACTTTCAGTTTGTTCTGATTTAATTGATACATCTTTTATCGTGTAGAGGACAGTACAAACTTTTGAACGGTACATGGCATGCTTCATTTTAATTTTATTAAAAAGTGCGAGAGCCCCGTGTATCTGCAGGAGTGGTTGCTTCAGCACAGCATTGTGCATTCAAGTGACATTACGCATTTATATACGAGCACTCGATGAGGCATAATTGGTCTTTTCACAATATTTTACTAATTTTGCTGACTGATCAGCATGGCTAAAGCAAATCCTCGGGGGGTGGATCAGAAGAACAGGAAGTATTCAGTCTAACTAGGATATACAGTATGTGAACATGTATGAATTACTGCTTGTAACATTTCTATTATTTATGTTTTTGATACTGTTATATTTGCATTGGTTGTAACAGACAACTGTTAGCCATTCCTGTTAATCCATCCATCCATTATCTATACCCACTTATCCTGGGCAGGGTCGCTGGGGGTGATGGAGCCTATCCCAGCATGCATTGGGCGAGAGGCAGGAACAGACCCTGGACAGGCCACCAATCCATCGTAGGGCACACACACCATTCACTCACCACTGACTCACACTCATACCTATGGGCAAATTAGAGTTTCCATTTAACCTACCAGCATGTCTTTGGACTGTGGGAGGAAACCCACATGGACACATGCAAACTCCACATTTGTATTGGGGGCTAACTAACAGCCCTAGCTGTTAGTATGGGATGGAAATGGTATAGATAATACACATTAAAATGTACTGTGTGCTGATATGTGCTAGATGAATGTAAAATATCCCTTGGAGTGATATTACATCTGTAAAATGCTGTCCCATCCCCATGCAACAAAAGATTACATAGTGTAGTGTACAAAAAACATACTGGAGTGAATGATTACATATTTAGGTATGTGTACCACAGTGCATCGCAATGTTTTTTCACATCATTTTTCAATGTCATATCAATGTTTTAACTTAAACTGTCATAATGGATGAAAATATTTTTTTGCAAAGTTTTTGGATAGGTTTTTAGACCCCTAAACATCTTACACATCTATACTGCTGAAGAAATTCTTATTATCATTTGAAAATAATGCAAAGGTGAGTTTCATGAGTCAAAAAAGTTTATTTGCAGTGAAATATACGAGGTTATGATTTACAGCAATGCACAGTTTGAATATTTTAGATAGATTTGGGAACACCCGGGTACACTACGTACTCTTTGTTTAATAGATCTTTTGTTGTTTTGCATGTCACCCTCAGATTTTGCATACTTACGGTCAAGGAGTTTATAATTCAGGACATGCTATACTGTACATGTGTGATCTCACAGTATTTAAAAACGGAAGGAGAACAACATCATGTTTCCATCGCCCAGATAATTGCATTTGTGACTCTTTATTTCTGCCTATAAATGTAAAAAGTGTCTTGCTTCATTTAAGCCATTTTCTAAGTCTCTGTGATTCTCAGATCTGGAGTTAGATAGCCTGAAATAGAACACCCCTTTAATGGGTAAGAATTGGCCAGATTTGGCATCTGCATGAAAAGGTTAGGGAGAGTTTCCTCCTATTAATATCATATTTTACCTAAATGGAATAGAATCATATTTGAAAATATATAATATATTAATAATATTCATAATATAAAGATTTTTAGAATGGAACATATTTTAAATTTGTATTTCAAATATTTAAATGTAAAAAAAAAATTTCATCAATGTTTTTGGACATGTTCATAAATATTTTAGTGTTATTTAATACAGAACAATGTTCAGACAAATACAATTACAATAAATATTACAGTTAGGGTATAGGGTATATATATAAATTTCAGTCTTGAAATACTAAAAACAGGTACATAAAAACCATCAAACGTTTAACGGAATACATTGCTGCATGTTTGTGCAAGAATACAAATGTATTGCAAGCATTTTGTAGGCATTCTGTTTAAACTGAAATACATCGCAAAGTATTTACTTAAGAGTGTAACTGTATTGCAATGCATTTGGAATACATTTGGTTTAAACTGACATATATAGCAGTATATTTATTTTCCATATAGGCTAAAATATATGTGCTGTGATCAAAGGGGTTTGAAGAGGCTTTTGGCCACCAGAGTTAAATAAGCATTTGGAATTCAGAGTGTGTTTCAGCAGTAATCCCGTGTGAGCTCAGGCTGGACCTCTGTGGGTCTGCCAAACCTTAGCGAGGGGGCTCAGCCCATATCAATAAGGAGTCAGGAGTAAACCCTGTGAAGTGCCTCTGGGCATTCCAGTGTCCTTCCACAGGCCAAAGAAATGCAGGTTAGCCTAATAGGAGAGTCCAGTCCCCTAGGTATGAGTGTGTGAGTGAATGTGTGTGTGTGTGTGTGTGTGTGTGATTGCCCTGTGATTGGCTATCAACTTGTCCAGGGTGTATCCCTGCCTCTCGCCCAATGCATGCTGGGATAGGTGCAAGGCTACCTGCAGAGAAACTAATAAAAGCTATCCATAAATGTTTTCAGAAAAATGTGTAATAAATATAATTGTTCATGCATAAAAAGAATATACTACATACATTTGTGACATAATGAAAACCAATGAGAACTTAATTTTAATATTTTACATACTACCTCTACACAACTGGAGACAAATACAGAAAGTCAGTACAAATGTTCTTATCGCTCATAATAGAAACCTAAGGATAAAAAGGAGAACAACCAACCACTTCCAAAATTACCCAAATACTAAAATACACTGTTCAATAAAAATCCATATTTACAGTGAACTTTTCACATGTCATATTTACAAGGGAAATACATGTTGCCAGCCCTAGCAATAGCACAGGAAAACAGCAGTTAAGGAACATACAGTTCAGATATTTTCGAATTTTCAAAAAGAAGAGAAGAGGCAGCTTAAATTATGCGCATTGATGCTTCATGACATGACATACTTTGATTTGACAGTCACCACACAAAGTCAGATTTGACAGCATAATTATTGACAAATTATTACCCTCATTGACTGCAGGTTACAGCCATTTCTGTGTCTGTAAGATTTTCTGTTCAAAAGCGGATGATGTTTTTGACATCTAGTTTTTTTGGCCAGTATAGTTTCAGCTGTTTCTGTGACCTCTCTTGGTCACTTGGCCCTGTGTGTATAAGCATGCAGTACATGGACAGGCCAAACATATGTGTGGATGGGTTTCTCACAGTCAAGATTGATTGAATAGGCGTGTGTATGTCCAATTTGTATTGGTATGTATGTATTTCGCTACCCAGCCTTTCTGTTGCGTGAATGATTATATGTTTATTGGTATAAATGTCTGTTAGTAAATGTGCATGTAACATGCTGCGAGGGAAATGTCCCCATGGGGATAAAGAAGTTGTCTATGTATGTATGTACAATATGTATTTTACATGCAGTATTTATTGTACGTAGCAAATATACAATCACTTGTACATTTACTGAAAATCAGTTCAGAAGCAAGTATAAACATATGTTTTCTGGAGAAATATGCTTCCTGTAGTTACTGACCAGCAGTTTTCCACATGAATTTCAATGTGTTCCATGAGGCAATTCGAAATATTTGACACTTTGATCTGACGCAAAGTTTGCATGACATTGTAAAATGGTAAGATTACAAAACACAGGGCCAAGTGACTTGAAAGAATTGAGGAAATATTGGGTAGCATTGCTTTGGAATACACTGCATTTAATTTCGGCAAGGCAAGATAGCCTATATTGTTTGTAGTACCGTAACTTGGCGTCATTTTGATATCAATACTTTCAATGGCAGGCCTGGATTTTGGCAGTCTGAATTAATGAGTTATAGACAGTGTATGTCTTGTATGTGTGAGTAACTTGGCATTTTTGTACGTTGAAAACATGTTTTTTATGAGATATCATTTCTTTTTGCAAAGCGTTTTATTATGAGAGTGAGAAATGCAAAGTGACCCTGTAAGAAACGGTTGTGGATTATGGCTATCCTTGTGTGAATTTGTACAGTCTGATGAGCGTGTACTGTTTAGCAGTTTCGGTTTGCTATATATGTAAAACAGTGGCTGTGACAAAGGGTGCGGTGGCGTAAGTGTAAACGCAACAGAAACGCAGGTGAAATATGGCCAGTGTATGTACTCATGGATTTGACAGCCATCCAACGAGCCTTGATTGAGAAAATAACCAGCAAGCCCATAGAATTAGAGCTGCCTAGGTCGCAACTTGTGTACCCAGCTGTCCTGCTCCGTTGTCTGTTATTTCGTGGAGATGCACTTTTAGTGTTTGTAAGGTTTATAAGGCATTTTGATAGGCTTATCTGCAGGTGGGAATCCTCTTCGGTGTTTTGCTGAGCTAGAACCGGAAAACCTGATAGTGGAGAATAGGAGGAGACACATATGTCCCAGCAGGCTTTGCATATGAGAAAATAACAACAGTGTGAGAGAAATTAGGATGAAATGATGAAATTGCGTAGTTGAAACAATATGTGTTTAGCAGAATGGGCATGTAGGTGAAGGTTGACATGATCACAGAGTATAGTGCGAAGTAAATGTAGTGACCCTGAGCGAACTTCATTTCCTTATTGAACGGTATATATAACAGTCGCTATGAAGCATTAACTGTTAAAGTGGAGGGTTAAGTAATGTGAAATTTATTGCACTGCTGTGCTTTTCTCATGTTTAGTACTAGTAGTTATAATTATGAGTGAGTCATGATGTTAAATGTAATGTTTTAATGGGGAGTTGCAGAATGTACATAAGTAGTAATTGTTTGTATGTGGGTAGATAGAGAACAGGGCGAGGTAACATGAATGTAGAAACGTGGCGTTTGCTGATAAGAAGGTTTTGTACGGTAGCCAAGTGAAGAAATATAGTTAGTAGAAATGGCACAGCGGTGAACTGGTGTAACTTTTTAATAAAAGGAATACATTTGCCGTCATGAAATGCATATGGGTGGCCGTGAGTGAATTTTGGTAAAGCAAAATATAAGCATAAGAAAACGTTATTGTAAAAGAGGAAATTATCTGCCTGAGGGCGAGGCGGGATTCCATCCTTCAACCGGAGGTTTACCAGTCTGTGACTTAGCACCATGACATAGCTATGCAATGCGTGAAATATCATTAGCAAACCTGTCCGTGGTTTTAAAGAAGAACAAAGGCCAGTAAGCACAGAAGAGCTCCCGTTAAATCCATATGGCTTTGCAATATTGTAGCCGGTTAATAACTGAACATGCAGACGGTACGTCATAATGCAGTGTATACGTTCCGTGAACGGCGGGTAGATATGGTGCAAAAGCAACAATTGAGAAGTAGTAGACAATTATTAGTGAGGGTAAAAGCAGGTTGAAGAAACACATTCCTAGCTGGGCTTGAACCTATGACCTTATGGTCCCAAGATTGTAACCTTGCCCACTAGGCCACAGGCCTACTAGCTGTTTAAACTGGAAATGTTTCACAGTAAAAAGGTATGGGTATTTTGTGTGTGTATGTGAGTTTTTGATTGGGTCGTGTAGGTGAAGATTTGGCTGGTGTCGGTAAATGTCCAATGGGGAGACATGTTGTTAGGGGGATAGGCGGCAGGAAAAAAAAGAATGAGAAGAAGAAGAAAGAGAAGAAGAAGAAGAAGAAGAAGGAGAAAACGCAAAATCCCCTTAGTTTGGGGCTTTATTGTGTGGACATGTGAAGTTGTTTATGAAATCTGTCTGTTGAAATGGGGTCAGAATGTACAGAATTTAGTGTTTTTAAGGGCTGAGCATCTGTGGCTGTTGTGGTTATTTCTGTGGGGAACCCTGAAAAGTGCCAAACTCTCGGTGCTGTATAGGTATGGGGCATGCCCCCGCCAAGGTGTAACTTGGCGGGATGGCATACCTGCCATCCCAATGTTAGGAACTGTAAAATTATGTTGAACAATGTCAAACTGACATGGTGAAATGTTTTGGCTTTAAGCTAGTGATGAATACCATTCCATAGCCACCAGCAGGTTATGCTGGTTATGGCTGCTTATGATGGCATTTTCTTGTGTCGTAAACCTTCTCCGGGGATGACACGGTGGTCCAGTGGGTAGTACTGTCACCTCAGAACAAGAAGGTCCTGGGTTTCAATCCGGTCTGGGCCTTTCTGTGTGGAGTTTGCATGTTCTCCTCGTGTTCACGTGGGTTTCCTCCCACAGTCCAAAAACATGCAGGTAGGCTAAATTTCCCATGGGTATGAGTGTGTGAGTGAATGGTTTGTGGGCCCATTTATTATCAAACAGGTCTCCAGTAGTTTAAGAAAATAGGCAATGAAACAGCATGTTTTCCACTGTCAGTATTGTTAATACCTCCGTTGCCTTTAGTCATGTTCCCTCCAATTTTATGATGGCTCGTGTTACCCCACTCCTCAAGAAACCCACCTCAGACCCCTCTGATGTAATGAATTATCGACCCGTATCGCTTCTACCTTTTTTGTCCAAAACCCTTGAGCAAGCAGTGCTTAAACAACTAACCTCTTTTCTCAATCAGAACAACCTGCTAGACCCTCACCATTCTGGCTTCCGATCCGGGCACTCAACAGAGACTGCGCTCCTGGCTGTGATGGAGGCACTCGCTACTGCAGGAGCCTCACGCCTCTCCTCTGTCCTGACCCTACTAGACCAGTCTGCAGCATTTTACACGGTCAACCAAAACTACTTCTCTCCACCTTGGCTGAGATGGGCATTTCTGGGACTGCCCTGTCTTGGTTTGCCTCCTATCTTGCAGATAGTTCCTACCAGGTCACCTGGATGGGGTCTTCCTCTGCTTCTCCTTGTTATAGGAGTACCACAGGGATCTGTACTGGCTCCTCTGCTGTTCTCCATTTACAACAAATCTCTTGGTTCAGTTATTAATTCACATGGCTTCTCCTATCACTGATATGCAGACAACACGCAACTCTTCTTCTCTTTCCCCCACTCTACCTCACATGATAAATTGTAAAATATCTTCCTGCCTGGCTGACATCTCAACCTGGATGGCCAGCCACCACCTGAAGCTCAGCTTCAATGTCACACACTGCGACACACCCCTTTCTGAACAGGAGAGTTTGACACAGGGAGATACGTGAATCCGGAAATATTCCAGCCTTTATTTACATACTTTTAGAGAGAGAGAGAATCCAGTCTATTACAAAACAACAAAACAGCTTCGCCCTTCACCCTCACGGGATCGGGGTAAAAATAATAAAGAAACACAACAAACTAAAATAACAAAAACAAAATAATGAAACTATGACACTTTCTAGTCTCTCTCTCGGCTCGCGTTTTCCTCGGTCAGAGACACCTACTGGGAAGAAAGCACACTAAGTACCTGGATTAATTTCTGACGCACTCCAGGTGCGTGTGCCTATTAACCACTAGGCGTGGTCCTCAGACTGCCCCGAACCACTCCCACAAACTGAGCTCTGCTGCACTCAACAAAATCATTGCCCATACAAGACCTCCCTACTACATGAGCTCTCAATCACAGTTGATGGCACCACAGTGACTGCCTCTCACTCTGCAAAGAGCCTGGGGGTGGTCCTGGATGACCAGCTAGACCTCAAGGAGCACATCAAGGCAACATCACGGTCCTGCAGATTCCTCCTGTACAACATCAGAAGGATTCGACCATACCTGACTATGCACTCCGCCCAACTGCTTGTCCAGGCTATGGTGACCTCCCGCCTTGATTACTGGAACTCTCTCCTTGCAAGCCCGCCAGCTTGTGCCATACAGCCACTACAGATGATTCAGAATGCTGCTGTCCGACTCATCTTCAACCTTCCCAAATTCTCCCACGTCACTCCTCTGCTGAGGTCACTCCACTGGCTACCGGTCGTTGCCAGGATCAGGTTCAAAGTCCTGACCCTCGCCTACACCGCCGCCAACAGGACAGCCCCTGTCAACTTACAGGACACGATTCGATTCTATACGCCTGCTCGACCACTCCGCTCTGTAGCAGCAGGGCGCCTTGCACCCCCTCCCACTCGACTAAAGGGATCATGGAGCTTCTCCACCCGAGCTCCCCAGTGGTGAAACAAACTCCCTGTCCCTCTTCAGACCTCTCCCTCACTACCCATCTTCTGCCGTGGACTGAAGACTCATCTCTTCAGACTATACCTGGACTAACTGCCACCACTCTGTAAATCATTTCACTTTAAATCCCCCTTTTCATGGCACTCATGTTACATGTACCCCCATTCCAGCACTTTTTGTAATTTGTATTTTTGTCCTAATATTGTAGCTTGTTCTTCTCCCTAGTGTAAACACCTCACAGCTAGACCAATGAGGGTTTGTAGCTGGAGGGGAAGGCATCGCGTGTTCTTCCCTTGGCTGGTGTGATTCAAACCGGAGATGTTAGTTATTTTTTAGTTAGTTAGTTATTTTTCCTCTGTTCGTAAGAACAGGGCACAATTATAATTAAGAATGCACTGGTTCCGTTGCCACGGGTCAGATATGAAGGCGTTGCTTCATATCCCGCTTAAAACTGGCCTGAAACGGACCAGTAGCATTCTGGTTACTCTCCGTTCGCAAACGGGGCTATGCTGTCATCAGAGATATATCTGATCTGTCACCGGACCGTCAATGTTCCAATGGGAGCATCAGAATATTTACAAATGCGCGGAACAACACATCAAATATATCCATGACCACAGCAAGTAAGCGTAACGGTTATTAAGGTTCACTCTCGTATTAATCTGACTCCATATTAAATTATAATTAAAAATTTGGTTTTAACTGTACGTGGAACTTGGGAGTGGTTACACTCGACTCTATCTTGTCATTTGCCATCATTCCTCAATATATGCTCCCGGGTTTAACACTATTGTTAAATCTCAGTTCGGTGAAGCCCCCAGAGGGTAGGAAGCGGCCACCATAATACATGCCTTCCTTGTATGGATAGTGCATCGATAGTTATGAGCCCAGGACGGTGCGTATCTATCGGGTTCCTTCAGGCGAATTTGACAAGGACCGGCGTATAACGCCCATGGGTCCTCTTAAGCCAAACCACCAGAACCAATACCACCAATCCCTTTAGCGGGCAGATCGTGGTCGCCTATCTAACTTGAAGACCTCACTAAAGACTTTTACTGTACTAGACCCCTGATCAGTAGGTCCTAGTCAGAATTGTCCCCCTGAGTATTTAAACGGAATTAAGGCTGAAAAGAAGAGAAAAGTGATTAGAGTCACAAAGACCACACAAGTTAAAAATAAGAAGAATTTATTGAACAGGCAGGTAGGTCATTAGCTTCAAATTAACAGTCAATTTAAAATTATAGTAAGTTAAAGTTTAAAACATAAATACAGAGTAAAAATTCTTACCCAGCCTGTTTAGCTACACACAAAACACAGAGTATGCGCAGTGTGGGAAGTCGATTACGATCTTCCTCGTATAGCTAGATGCACAGAGCACAGAGTATGTGCGCTGTGGGAAGTCGGTTACGATCTTCCATTTCTCTCTATAGGCTACACAGAGCACAGAGTGTGTGCACTGTGGGAAGTCGATTACGATCTCCCATTTCTGTCTAGAGGGTACACAGAGCACAGAGTATGTGCACTGTGGGAAGTCGGTTACGATCTTCCCTTGCTATCTATACACAGAGCACAGAGTATGTGCACTGTGGGAAGTCGGTTACGATCTTCCATGGTTCAGCAGCGCACAGAACACAGAATATGTGTTGTGTGGGAAGTCGGTTACGATCTTCCCCGATTGCTTTGTCTCCCTTCCTTTTAAGCCAAATCCCGCGTTTGGTCTAGGCGGCATTGCCATAAATTAACCTGTCCGAATTGGAATTTCGGCCCCCACCATTTGGAGGCGGTTGTAAAAACAATCAGTGAGGAAATTGGGAAAAGGAGATGATTACCAGAGAGGACATTCCATTGTGCCAATTTTTCCCTGAGTTTCTGTAACTATGTTTTATTAAATTTTATTTGGTATGAAACATATTTCATTCAATTTCTTAAATTTCCCTGAGTATGTACATACCAAACATGTCCAGAGGATGTAATATTATGGTGCAGTTGTCATGAAAATACCCTTTTGGTGTACCATTTTACATGTAATTCATGTTATTATTACATAAGGCATAATACAATAATACAATGAGAACATGTGCATGGTTTGTACGGGTTTTCGGGGTTTGCAAATAGGAAAAACAGATGATTTAGTGTCCAGATCAAGAAAAGAAATGAAAAGGGTAATGACAGAGGGGACCACAGAGGGGCACTGTGTTACTGTCAAGCACAGTTGCCCCACCATTCGGCCAGAGGTCTGGTGATCTTTTTCCCCTTAATGGCCCCAACACACACACCTCCACAACCCTAGACAAAGAGACTAGGTCCCCTTATCTTAGTCGTGTCCAGATGGTAACATTCCAGAGAGTCAAAGGCCAGCTCAACCGAAGGAAGTCCGAGTAACTTATTGTTTTATTACATGGCTCTGCGTTCTTCGAAGTCCAGGATGAGATTCAGCCGGCAGGCTCGTCCAAATGCCAGCCTTTCCTGGTTCCCAGTTTGACTCCCCTCTTACACTAGTTCGACTTGGCATAAGCTGGGTCAGAATAATGCTCACTGCATGAACTGAACTGTGTACTTGGCTATAAATAGCTGTACGAAATGAGTATTGTACCTGTGTTTTGTAGTTGTTCCGATGACCATGATATGCACTTTTGTACATCGCTTTGGATAAAAGAGTCTGCTAAATAAATGCAATGTAATGTAATGCCCTGCGATAGATTTGCAGCCTTTCCAGGGTGTATTCATGCCTTTCGCCCAGTGCACGACACAAGAAGGACACGAATCAAGACTGTGTGTCCAAAACATAAAATTTATGACATAGGAGCTCTGACAGCATCACTCGCCATCAATCTCTGAAATAAAGACACAACAGCATTACTGGGACAGTATAAACAGACAAATGCTTTACAATATGTACTCTATGCGCAAAAACAAGGCAATTTATGTGCATCATATTCATATTAGTACTGTAATTCTGTAAAATCCCACTGTAATATTGTAATAATATAAAATGACAGCAACACAACATTCCTGTAATGTAATTACAGTATCACAGTTTGCATTGAATAATCAATGTTCAGTCCAAAAACTCATATTAGGGGCCATTGTTGGGGCCAACTTTTAAAGTTTGGCTGTACAATCCTTCCAGCTTCTCCCATTGTTATGCCTGGATTTATGACATGGTCCATCACTGTGGCTCTAAATTCATTCGATACAGCAGTATTTCTGCTACCTGCTTGACCACAACCTCAGCCACACACGCACACACACACACAAACACACACCCACACACATACACACCATGTTCTCCTGATCACATAGATAGATGGTTTGATACTGTGGTTTGTGTCTTTGGAGGCCCTACTAGACTGAAGGCTGTTCTTTCTGGGGAGGCTACGCTCCTTTGGTGTGTGTAGCAGGATGCTGGCCATGTTCTACCAGATCATTGTGGCCAGTGTCCTGTTCTACACCTGTGTGTGCTGGGCTGGGAGCCTCTACTCCAGGGACACGAAGAGGCTCAAACTGATCCAGAAGACCAGCTGCCACCCTCTGCTGTTGTTTTGGGTGAAGTGGGTGTTTGCCGACTCCACCCCCCCCCCCCCCTTCTCTGCTTCCTCGGCCAGCCCTCTAGCTGCCCTCCTCAGCCTTGCCCCTGCCATGCCCGTGTTCTCCAGAAGGTGGAGCACTGACTGGCAGGTGAACCCCCAGCGTCCCACCTCCACTGGATATACTGTTGCTCCCCAACCGGCCTCCTTACACTCCTTACACTCTCACACTCCGCTGCCAGGCCGGAGTACTTCAGCTGTTTCTGCTCATAGGCTGCTTCTGCCCCCTCCTCCCATGGGAGGGTGAGCTCCATAAGGAGCACCACCTTCACCTGAGTGGGCCACATATCCATATAAGGAGCACCACCTTCGCCCGAGTAGACCTCGTCTCCATATAAGGAGCACCACCTTCGCCCAAGTAGACCTCGTCTCCATATAAGGAGCACCACCTTCGCCCGAGTGGACCACATCTCCATATAAGGAGCACCACCTTCACCCGAGTAAACCACGTCTCCATATAAGGAGCACCACCTTCGCCCAAGTAGACCACCAGAGTTCCCAGCCTGACAGACTTGCTCTGTGCCCCTGTGCCGGAGGCCTGCTTTGCGTCCCTGTGCCGGAGACCTGCTCTGTGTCCCTGTGCCAGAGGCCTGCTCTGTGTCCCTGTGCCGGAGGCCTGCTCTGTGTCCCTGTGCCGGAGACCTGCTCTGTGTCCCTGTGCCGGAGGCCTGCTTTGTGTCCCTGTGCCGGAGACCTGCTCTGTGTCCCTGTGCCAGAGGCCTGCTCTGTGTCCCTGTGCCGGAGGCCTGCTCTGTGTCCCTGTGCTGGAGCTGTCTCACAGCCTGACAGAATGTGCCACAGGCCTCGTTTGGGGGCAGCACAGAGTGGACGGTCTCATCCGCACCAAACCATTAGCGCAGGTTCTGAGGAGAAGGCAGCGTGTCATAATTGGCCCTGATCAGGAAGCTAAGCCTGGCTTGTGGTATCTTCCACCAGTCTGACCCACTGAGCGATCGGTCCTCCACACTTTCCCACGCTGTCCATCCTCCCAGACCACCTTACCAAACTGCTAAAACCTGCTACCTCTCCTGCGCCATCCATGGTGGGATGACCCAGAGTCTTCTGTTCCCCTCTGTTTCCCTGCTGGGGGGGGGGGGGGGGGGGGGTTGTGCCCCTCTGTTTCCCTGCTGGGGGGAAGCAGTCCGGTAGAAGCAAACTGCAAACATAGAATGCATATCAGGCCACTGCTATATGTACCACAATTAAACCATCAGTGAAAGCCCAGGATATACTGGTATATTTATAAATCAATGACAAACTATGTTCTACAGCATATCCACCAATTTACCCACCCAGATATAATTTCTGATTAACAATGTTGTACATTTTAAGCTTTCATAAAATGCCAATAGTACAGATTCTGATGTAGTCAGCTGAAAGGAACTTCTTAGCTTACAAAGGAAATGGTACAGTAGAATGGGCACATCCAATTTGTTCAGGTGCAAGGCATAAACAATATGTAGAGTTAAACAAATGTCTGATGTTTGAACAGACAAGGCAGAATTTGTGTCATTTCAAACAGATTGGAATATGGGTTTAACATCAGCATGCCTTTGGAGCTGAGACGCGCAAGTGAGTACGTTTAACATGGTTGGTGAAAACAGTGGTGATATGTGTTATTCAACCAATCATTTAAACAGAAACATTTACACTCTAGACATTTCACACGTGAACAGTAAAAATAACACATACAAATGCAACATTACAAACTTGCACCAGCAGGCCTTATCTGATAGAAGAAAAATAATCACATTATCAGAACAGACAGAACAGACATTGCCACAGGAATACCTAACACAAATGCAATTTTCCCCCATGTGGAATAAGCTGGCATTTTGGAAAATGCCAGCGGTCTCTAATAAAAATGATTAGCATGGCTTACAGGCTCGTCACGGAACAGAAATAAAATAAAATGACACCAACACAACAATCCTGTAATGTAATTACAGTATCACATTTTGCAGTAAATTATTGACTTATCAATGTTCAGTCCAAAAGCTCTTATTAGATGCCACTGTTGACATTATTAACTTTGGCCTTACAATCCTTCCAGCTTCTCCCATTGCTATGCCTGGATTTATGACATGGTCAATCACTGTGGCTCTAAATTCATTCGATACAACAATATTTCTTCTACCTGCTTGACCACAACCTCAGCCACAACCACGACCCATCCATCAGTATCAACTGCATTGGGCTGCTCCATGTTGTCAGACAGTGCTGAATGTAGTGCTGTAAAACAGCCTTTTATGTTGGGATTACCAATCATGCTGCAATGCGACTCACCTGGGCAATGTTGCTGGAAGTGACGAGACAGGATTGCAAACATCTTGACTTCATTTCACAATCTGCATGTCTGGCAATAAGCATTGGAACACTGTACCAATACGAGACGACTGCATTGCGAAAACTGAGTGTGATTTAGAGTTGTGCACTTTGTTGGTAGGTACTGCAATTAGTGTCTTAGTGTAAGAATTTTTCCAGTCAGTTTGGCAAATTGAGTTTTGCACATTGAGCCAAAGCAATCATAACATACTGTAATGCATTTGTAATGTGTAACTACAGATATTAGAAATGCATCTGAAAAAATGAGAAAAACTGTAGGGTCTCAGGAACATCTCAAGAGACTGGATGTCATGCAAACCACACTTCTGCCCTGATTTTGGCTTAGTGGTCTAATCCATTCAACTGATGTGCAGCAGATCCAGGGTCAAACCTACAGGAAAACCATTTATTTGAGAGGTAACATAAATATACCACCTCAATATGCAAGCAGTGACTTTTCAAAATGTATTGAGTTGTGGTTACACTACAGTAACAGAAGCAAGCATTCATCAGACACTACACAACTTTTCTTATAACAGATTTTATTTCCACTACTGTAAATGAATTTCATTGCTTCAACTGCAGATTTTAGCCCCATGCTGATCGACTCATATTGAGCCCAAACATAATCCCATACAGAATATGAAATAAGTAGTACTGTGTCACAGGAGCTCAATACATCACACAATAATAAATCACAACAGCAAAACATTTCATATTTTTATAATTCAGGTTTAATCATTGCATATTATTGTCTGAAAATACAGAAAATTAAAGCAACAACAAAAAAAAAAAAATCAATCCAAACAGAATAAATAAGGAAATTCAATCCATCATTGTTTACAGTAATGAAATGAAACAAGTACACTGCAGTGATCATTCTGCATTCTCCCTATCAGCTGCATTTGCCCACAGACATTTGCACATTGGAACTCTTGTGAAAATGAATGAAAGCAACTGTAAAAACTAGTAAAATGCACATTTAAGTGGAGGAGTTTGCCACTGGCTTCTTTTAACCTTTGTGTTGTGTTTGGTCATACCCCCCTTCCCATACTGTTTTCGGTCAAAATTGGCCGGTGTGTTTTGCACAGTGATATCTTTGGAACCCCTTATCCAATTTTGATGGTTGACATCTCATTTGAACAGTCAAAGCAAGTAGAATCAAGGGGTCGTAGACAGAATGACACCAGGGGTGAATTTCATGTTATAATTTTGCAGTAAGTTCAACAGAACATCAACATGGTGTGTGTGTGTGTGTGTGTGTGTGTGCGTGCGTGCGTGCATGCGTGTGTGTGTGCTTGTGTGTGCATGCATGCGTGTGTGTGTGTGTGTGTGTGGAGATGTTTTCCATCTGCAGGATGAACATAATATACTCATACCCATTCATTTCCTATGGCAGTCAATTCTGACCGAAAACATCATAGGTGTGACACTGTTGAATAAATCACTCAAAATTCAATGCAAGTGGTGATCATCAATTGTATATGTTTAGAGGCCTAGTGTGGAGGATAACATGAGGTCTTGAGGCAATTGGATGAAAAACACAATATTTATGATTAAAAACAAAGTCACTCGGTCAGATTTGACCGCTTACATAAGAGAAGGGTTAAAAAAAAGATGCAGATACAGGAGACATAATTATTACTTCAAAAACATTTTACTCTGCCATCTTTTGGCATTATTACTCTCAATGTTATATTAATGTTTTAATAATCAAAAGTACATAAACACACCTTGAACATTTGCAATATAAATGTATTAAAATGTAAAAAAAAAAATCATATTTAAATAGCGAGTGCTTAACCTGAACCTGCTAAAAGATCATACTTTTATGTACAGGGTTTAAGCTGTACTGAGGCTAATATTGGGCACAGCTGAAATTGCAGTGGTAAGGCATTGGTCAAGGAAGGTTGCAAGTGTGTCGACGTGTGTATATGTGTGTGTGATTGGGTGAGAGTGTGTTTCTGTGTGTGCATTTGTGAATGTGTGTGTGCATGTGTACGTTTGTGGGAGTGACTGTTGATGTGAACATGTGTGTGAGTGAGAGAAAGAGTATGTGTGTGCATACGGGTATGAGCGTGTGTATGTTTGCATGTGGAGGTGTGTGTGAGTGACTGGGTGTGAGAGAGTGTGCGTGCATAGGTGTGTGAGCGTGTGTGCATGACTGAGAGAGAAAGGGTGTGTGTGAGAGTATGTGTGTGTGTGATGGAGTGTATGTGAGAGAGAGAGGGTGTGTGTGTGTGTGTGTGTGTGTGACTGAGTGTGCGAGAGTGAGTGTAGGTGTGTGAGTGCGTGTGTGTGAGGGTCTAGGTGCATATGAGTGTGTGTATATATATATGTGAGTGTGTGATTGAGTGTGTGTGTGTGTGTATGTGTATATGAGTGTGTGTGTGTGTGTGTGTGTATGTCGGTGTGGGTGTGTGAGGGTCTAGGTGTATATAAGTGTTTGTGTTTATATATGTGTGTGAGTGTGTGTGCATGCGTTCGAGTGTGTATGCGCACATGTGTGTGTGTGTATGCGTGTGTGTGTGTGCATGTTTGTGTGTGCTCGCATGTGTGTGTCTCTGTACTCCAGTTAGCAGAGGGACACTGAGGAGTGTGTGTGTTGACACGTGTTTGTGCCTCTGCACGCATGTATGTGTGTGTGCGTGAGTGCATGAGTTTGTGTGTGTGTGTGCATGCGTTTGTGTGAATGTGTGTGGATGTGAGTGTGTGTGTGTGAGAGAGAGAGGGTGTGTGTGTGAGTGACTGAGTATGAGAGAGAGAGAGAGTGTGTGTGTGTGTGTGTGTGCATACGGTTATGAGCGTGTGTACGTATGCATGCATGTGTGTGCGCGCGTGAGTGCACTGGTGAATGTGTGTGCCTGTGTGTGTGAGAGATTGTGTGTGTTCATGTGTGTAGGTGTGTGTGTGCATGTGTGTGAGTGTGAGAGAGCAAGGGTGTGTGTGAGAGTATGTGTGTGTCTGTGGATGTGTGTGTGTTGGTGTTGGTGTGTGTGTCTATGTGTATCTGAGTGTGTATGTATGAGTGTGTGTGTATGTTTATATGAGTGTGTGTGGTGTGTGTGTGTGTGAGTGGGTATGTGAATGTGGTGTGTGTGTGTGTATGTGAGTGTGTGTGTGTGTGCGTGCATGCATGCGAGTGTGTATGCGCACGTGTGCATGTGTGTATGCGTGTGTGCATGTGCATGTTTGTGTGTGCGCGCATGTGTGTGCATGTTTGTGTGTGTGCTCACATGCGTGTGTGTGTGTATGCGTGTGTGTGCACGTGCATGTTTGTGTGTGTGCGCATGTGCGTGAGTGCGTGCATGTTTGTGTGTGTGTGTGTGTGTGTCTCTACTCCAGTTAGCAGAGGGACACTGAGGAGTGTGTGTGTGTGTGAATGTGTGTGTGTGTCTCTACTCCAGTTAGCAGAGGGACACTGAGGAGTCACACACATAAAATCCAGCACAGAGGGGTGTGTGTTGAGTGAAGTGTGTGTGGACTCTGTGCAGGAGGGTCAGTGTGTCAGAGACAGAGACGCTGTAGAAGGACAGAGTGCCGGCCGGACGGTCCACACACACTCCTACCCTGTACACACACACTCCTCTACCAGCATCATCACACACTCCTGCTCTGCGGTAGGGGGAGGGGGGGGCAGGTATGCGTGTTTGGTTCTCATTGTGCCTGACAGAGTATCTGGGTTTATCAGAGTCTCTGTGTTTAATGCACTCCAGACTCCAGGAGTTTTTACTCCATCCAAACCCACAGTCAGAACCCTCTCCTTTCCTGCTGATTCCTTTATATGTCACTGCTATATAAACCACTCCCCCCTCAGACAGACTGAACTCAGCCTCCCAGTAACAGCGCTCACACACACTCTCTCTGCACACAACCTGGAGCACAGACTCAAATCTCTCTGGATGATCAGGATATGGCTGCTCCTCTCTCCCCGGTTTGTGTGTCACCCTCCTGTTCCCCTCAGACAGAGACAGCCCTCTGTATGCTGTGTTTGGGTCCAGTGTGAGCTGACAGCCGTCTGCACACCAGAGACATTAATGAGATTAATTATCATTATTAATATTCACCTCATTATGCGTGTGTGTGAGAGAGAGAGAGCTGTGATAGTACCTGTGTGTGTGTTTGTGTACATGTCTGCTTCTGTTTGTGTGTTTTGTGTGTAAGAGAGAAGTCTCTCTCACACACACACACACACACAGCAGAGTGTATCTATGGAAAGTGTTCTGTGTCGATACACACTCACATTTCCTGGGTCCTGGTTTGGTCCTGTTCTCTCCTCCATGGTCCGCACTGTAAGAACAGCAGAACAGAATTTAGAATTTTAACCATCCTTTATTTCCACTCTCAACACACCAATGACATCACATAAATAAAAACAAAGACACAATAAAAGACAAAACCAAGATCATATGAAAAACACACAAATCTGTCACAAAGGAAACTTATTCCATTCCCTCACCCTATTCCATGTGCAAAAATAGCTCCCCTCCCTCCACTGAACATAAAACACCCTTATAACACACACGCTCTGAAACACACTCAGGTTCTCCATTGCTTTGTAATACTGAAACTCCACCATCACTGTGTCCCTGATCAAACCCCTAACTACAACAACCACATCTTATTTACTGCAGTGATCCCCTGCAGCACCCTCCACAGGAGATCCCCAACCCTCTTGAGTAACGCTGGTTTGAACTGTGCCCTCCATGCCCGCCCCAACTCCTTTTGTGTGTGTGTGTGTGTGTGAGGCGCTGCGTGGAAACTCTCTGTACGTACAGCAGTGTGAGTGTGTCCAGTTTAGCAGCAGACAGCACTCTCACTCCTGAGTCTCCTGGGTGATTGTATCTCAGGTCCAGCTCTCTCAGGTGTGTGTGTGTGTGTGTGTGTGAGGTGCAGTGTGGAAACTCTCTGTACTTACAGCAGTGTGAGTGTGTCCAGTTTAGCAGCAAACAGCGCTCTCACTCCTGAGTCTCCTGGGTAATTGTATCTCAGGTCCAGCTCCCTCAGATGTGAGGGGTTTGAACACAGAGCTAAAGCCGGAGAATCACAGCCTCTCTGTGTGACTCTACAGCCTGACAGCCTGCAGAGAGAAGGACACACACACCTTACACATTAATATAAACTAACAGGGCTGTGTGTGTCAAACACATAGCAGTGTGTTACACACCTTACACACATTAATATAAACTAACAGGGCTGTGTGTGTCAGACACATAGCAGTGTGTTACACACCTTACACACATTAATATAAACTAACAGGGCTGCGTGTGTCAAAAACATAGCAGTGTGTTACACACCTTACACACATTAATATAAACTAAAAGGGCTATGTGTCAAACACATAGCAGTGTGTTACACACCTTACACACATTAATATAAACAAACAGAGGTGCGTGTGTTAGACACATAGCAGTGTGTTACACACCTTACACACATTAATATAAACTAACAGGGCTGTGTGTGTCAAACACATAGCAGTGTCTTACACACCTTACACACATTAATATAAACTAACAGGGCTGAGTATGTCAAACATATCGCAGTGTGTTACACACCTTACACACATTAATATAAACTAAAAGGGCTATGTGTCAAACACATAGCAGTGTGTTACACACCTTACACACATTAATATAAACAAACAGAGGTGCGTGTGTTAGACACATAGCAGTGTGTTACACACCTTACAAACATTAATATAAACTAACAGGGCTGTGTGTGTCAAACACATAGCAGTGTCTTACACACCTTACACACATTAATATAAACTAACAGGGCAGTGTGTGTCAAACACATAGCAGTGTCTTACACACCTTACACACATTAATATAAACTAACAGGGCTGCGTGTGTCAAACACATAGCAGTGTGTTACACACCTTACACACATTGATATAAACTAACAGGGCTGTGTGTGTCAAACACAGCAGTGTGTTACACACCTAACAGCACATTAATATAAACTAACAGGGCTGTGTGTGTCAAACATGGAAGTGTGTTACACACCTTACACACATTAATATAAACTAACAGGGCTGTGTGTGTCAAACACATAGCAGTGTGTTACACACCTTACAAACATTAATATAAGCTAACAGGGCTGTGTGTGTCAAACACATAGCAGTGTGTTACACACCTTACACGCATTAATATAAACTAACAGGGTTGTGTGTGTCAAACACATAGCAGTGTGTTACACACCTTACACACATTAATATAAACTAACAAGGTTGTGTGTGATAGACACATAGCAGTGTGTAACTCACCATACACACATTAATATAAACTAACATGGCTGTGTGTGTCAAACACATAGCAGTGTGTTACAAACCGTACACACATTAATATAAACTAACACAGCTGCGTGTGTTAGACACATAGCAGTGTGTTACACACCTTACACACATTAATATAAACTAACAGGGCTGTGTGTGTCAAACACATAGCAGTGTGTTACACACCTTACACACATTAACTGTCTTCAACCTTCCAAAGTTCTTTCCTGCTGAGGTCACTCCACTGGCTACCAGTCACGGCAGGTACAAAGTCCTGACCCTCACCTACACTGCAGCCAACAGGACGGCCCCCGTCTACTTACAGCACATGATTAAATCCTATACGCCCACTTGATCACTGCCTTGCACCCCCTGCCATCCGGGTAAAGGGTTCAATCTTGTCTCTACCACGGAGCTTCTCCACCCTAGCTCCACCCTAGCCAGTGGTGGAACAAACTCCCTGTTCCTCTACGAACCTCTCCCTCACTACCCATCTTCCGCCGTGGTCTGAAGATGCATCTCTTCAGACTATACCTGGACTAACTATCACCACTCTGTAGATCATATCTATCACTTAAATCCCCCTATTTCTACACATGTACCTCCTGTGCCACTCATGTTACATGTACCTCCATCCAGCACTTATTGTGCCTTGTATCGTTGTCTAGATGTTGCTTGTAATGCCTCCTAGTTTGACTTAGCATAGGTTAGGTCAGAGTAATGTTCACTGTGTGAACTGGACTTAATGTGTTCATTGCTATGAATAACTGCAAAATATTGTACCTTATCGGACCTGTGTTTTGTAGTTGTTCCAATTACCTTTTGTATGCACTTATTGTACGTCACTTTGGATAAAAGTGTCTGGCAAATAAATGTAATGTAACATAATATAAACTAACAGGGCTGTGTGTGTTAAACTAAAATAACATGAATGTGGAATGAGTCATTATCAAACACATTTGAGTTTACACCCCACAGTTCAGTAAACAGTACTAATTCATTTTCTTCATTCATTTGTGTAGTCGAATTCTACCAAGAGGAAGAACAGGAACATGCTGTTTCAGTTCTGTGGAGTGTCTGTTTTCACATTAGAAACATTGACATCAGTGTTGTATTTAGTCATATTGTAGCCCTAATTTATTGAAGGGGTTTGTGTTTGTACTCACCCCATTCTATGCAGTTTACAGTGTGGGTCCTCCAGTCCAGCAGAGAGCGCTCTCACTCCTGAATCCTGCAGCTCGTTGTCTCTGAGCTCCAGATCTCTCAGCTCTGAGTGAGGAGAACGCAGGACTGAGGCCAGAACAACACAGCAGCCCTCTGTGAGATTACACCAACCCAGCCTGTGGAGAGACCACACACACACAAACACGCACGCACACAAACACAAATTCTTTGTGACATTGTTCAACTTGACAGTTGATATATATATGTACCTATGCATTCCTAAGATGTACACATAAAAACAGGGAGGGGGGTGTGTAAATTAAGTTAATAAAGTAATAGATAAATATAACTGTTAATGTACAAGTAGAACCCATTAGCTAAATACATTACTGTCATCATGATAATATTTTCTTCCTAATCTTGTAACCATCAAGTTATCAAACAATTTAAGTTTAACAAATTATACAGTCTGTCAGTGTTTTTGACATTAATTTTAAAATATTGAGCAAGGTGAAATGAAACCGCATTCAATAAAAATTGCGCTCTTCCTTATTTACCTCTGGCCAAAGTAACGTGACAGTAACCATGACGACGCTGTTTAAAATGTGGCCGTTAGGAGGGTCGGTTGGTTACCATGGCGATGCCAGCTTGCTCTGAGCTGTTTATTGTTACCTCAGCTAATTCATTCTTTGAAAATACAGAACTACAGTTACATAACACAATTATTTGATAATAACTATTAACACTTTGCAAATATCATTTGTTTACCATTTACATCAAACAACATGACCCTCAAGTTGACACTTGTTGCCGTTGTTCTAAGTTCAGCTTTTGCTTTGACTCACACAGTCACAGGCACGAGTTAGCTAGCTAGCCAGCCCAACCTACCTTAACGTTACTTCATGACCCAACCTAGCTAGCGGAGCCAGATAGGAACTAAGCAGCTAACTGTCAGGGACAACTTAAATATATACACCAGTATATAAAATAACATGAAGGTTTTATCTAAACAGTCATGATATTATTGGTCAGACCTGCGATATTGTCCCTGCTAACAGCTGAAGCAGTGCCGGAGCCGTGTACGAGCTGTGCTACACTTCAGTTCATCTGGCACGATCTTACAGCAACGCAACTACGGCATCAACTGGAATTACATTGCATCGCCATCTAGTGGCGGTATCAGAACAGCACAACTGATTACTGCCACTAACTTTTATTGCTGGTAAACACTAGATTTTCAAAGATGTGGTGTCTTTTGAAACTTCCACACATTGCACCTATGTTCTCCATGTCTTTACACTATAATCCATCCAATCATTTTATTCTTGCACGCTTTTGCGAATATAATAGGTTAATTACTGCGTTACATTTAATTATTTTTGTATCAATGATAATAATAATGAAAATAAAAGCCTGATGTATTAGGTCATTTCTTTCTTTTAAAACCCCTTATCAACACGTTTGGTAGCCTTTGTGAAGTAATATAAACTGCACAAAAAATGTAATAAGTAGGGGCATTTGAAGATTATTAGAATACTTATCTAAGAAATACTCCTGTAAATGATGTTATTCTTTAGATAATAGAGGCTAGAGCCAGAATATTGATCTCTGAATCAGACTATTCCACACAGCATGACTGCTTACAAAGGTATAATATCCAGGCTATGACTTGGGACTGGAACCACAGAAAAGTGACTAAACTAAACGATGTAACACTGCATCTAAACAGCAGCTCACATGTTGTTCAAATGGACACTCTCCCACCAAGATGTACACACATACCATGCCGGTGAGTTAATGCCCGGCTTTACCAGCAGAATAAAATACCATTTTATTCACAATCCTTTCAGAAACACCACAATGCTGAAAATTAAACATCCTGCTAGACTGAACTCTGACAGTTCTTTAGATGTAATTCTGACCCAAATGGGCCCTTTTCCTATACTGTAAGTTCTCTGAATTGGGGCAAAGGGCTCATCTACCTTTTCTATGATCTTTTCTCTGGGCTTAACCCTCCCATCCCATACTAGACGTGCAGCTGCCACTTTTCAGAGTGGACAGTGAGTTAGTTTTCAGTGCTGTAGGATGTTTGGCCACCACCAAAAGTAAAGACAACACACATTTTTCATGTGTGGACAGTGAATTTGCTCATTTCCTTTAGTTTTCTGTGACAAACTTCCCACAGCACTGCAAGCTAACACAGCTAAAGGCAGATTCACTGTAACAGGAAGTAATGCACATGCTCATATATATGTATTGTGGTGTGGGCCTCTGGAGCTCCCTGCCATCAGCCGCCACTCAGCTCCACTTCAGCTGCGTCTCACCGGCCCGGCCTGCCGCCCCATGGACAGTGCCGGAGGGACAGGGCTGAGTTTCAGCACCTCCACTCTGCACTCAGACCTGGACAGCGCCGGAGGAACAGGGCTGAGTTTCAGCACCTCCACTCCACACTCAGACCTGGACAGCACCGGAGGGACAGGCTGAGTTTCAGCACCTCCACTCCACACTCAAACCTGGACAGCGCCAGAGGGACAGGGCTGTGTTTCAGCACCTCCACTCCACACTCAGACCTGGACCTGGACAGCACCAGAGGGACAGGGCTGAGTTTCAGCACCTCCACTCCACACTCAGACCTGGACAGCGCCGGAGGGACAGGGCTGAGTTTCAGCACCTCCACTCCACACTCAGACCTGGACAGCACCGGAGGAACAGGGCTGTGTTTCAGCACCTCCATTCCACACTCAGACCTGGACAGTGCCGGAGGGACAGGGCTGAGTTTCAGCACCTCCACTCCGCACTCAGACCTGGACAGCGCCGGAGGGACAGGGCTGAGTTTCAGCACCTACACTCCACACTCAGACCTGGACAGCGCCGGAGGGACAGGGCTGAGTTTCAGCACCTCCACTCCACACTCAGACCTGGACCTGAGATATAGTCAGGCCACCGGCAGCATACCAGTGCTTTTTCCACACCACTTTCCCCTTTGCCTGAGCAGCTGCTGGCCCTATATAGGCCTCATGGTCTCACTCCAGGGGTGTGCTGGCTTTCCCCTCACTGAGTGACTAACAGAGTCTCTGATTCTCGTTTTTTTTTTTTTTTTTGTGGCAAACTCGGACGTGCCCCTCCTCGTGGTCTGAATTTTGGACCCACCTGCACTTCCCTAGCACTTTTGCTTCCCCCAACATTTGAGTAGCCTGATCTCTCTCTCTCAGTAGTCTTTCACCTCGTCTTTCGTTTTTCACTTTTCCCCTGTCTTCATTCATTGTGATACCGCTGTCACAATAAAAGTCCTCAACAGGCATGTTGTCAGCACTGTCTGCCTCGTCTGTGCCTTGTTCCCATAGCATACAGTATGGACGTGATAAAAGTTTATTAAACGATATGAAAGATATGGAATTGAAGGTATCTGTAAGTGGGTGGAAAATCACAACCTGTACCTGTACAACATGCCATATAAATGCTCTGCCCGTTTGCAAATGTCGTACACAATGCAAATCATGCAAACTATGCAGACTACACAGAAGTATAAAACAGTCCTTAGAAGGACCATCACTGTAAACCCTTGCAGGAGGACATGCAACACATACAGGAATGATAGATTCAATCATTAGGGCACACCAATAGTACAATGCCCCTTATTTACTGTCAGTATAACTACCATGCAGCACTCCTGTCCCTGTAGGGTGGGGGGGGGGTCTCCTGGGGATGGCGGTAGGTACTAGAGTTTTGGTCAGGTCAGACTTTATTTTGTCAAATGTAAACTAGTGTGGATTGCGGGAGATGTTCTCTGGATAGCATTTAAGGGAAGCTCAAACAATTTACTTCATTATCCAAAGTCCTTTCTTAAAAAGCATTTTGGTATGCATCACAATTTCTTTGTGTTCCATTTCTTTATCTTACAATCTCTTCAGGTGCATGTCCTTTCCTCTCTTATAGCATAGTGTCCAGTCCATCTTGCCATGTCTGGTAAATAAAATGATTGCCTCTTAACACTGTTAAAGCTTTCTATTCACGGTTATTGGCAACTCTCATATTTTGTCATATGATAAAGTACTCTTTCTCTTACAGCGCATCCAAAGTACGTGGCTTACTTATACACTGACTGAAGTATGCATCTCTGCTCGAACAAATCACTGCATTGGTGCCATAAATAAACTTCTCTTTCGTCATCTTGTGTTTGAAAGCCAACTCTAGGGAACGACAACCGGTCCAGACCTCCATAGAATCATCCTGTTGCACCAAGTGTGGATCTGACAGACAGTAGCGTGTCCAATGCTAAAGGAGGCTACTGCCCTCCTGGAAGAGCATATAGGACACTGCAGGGCTACTATAGCCAAGGGCTACAGACAATAGCCAAGGGCTACAGACTCCAGTTCAGAGTGAAACCCCCATTTCAACAGAGTCATTTACTCTCAAACACAAGAGAGCGCTCCCATGTTTAAGAGGAATAAATTCCTTCCTTCTTACAAAAAGGGGGAAATGTGTGGTTCCCAGAGATCGAACCCAACATAATTTTTATTTTCATTATTTCCAGCTCCCAAAAAAGGACGGTTCTCAACTTCCTTTCTTGGATCTCAGTGTTAAACAAACATCTGAGGCAATATAATTTCAAAATGTTAACATACAGCACTCTTTCACGTTCAATATGTCAGAACGACTGGAAACATTTGTGCAATTCTTTTAATCAATCGTCGGCACCCAATAATTGATTAATAATGATTAACTGATTAGATTAAAATCTACTCCATGGCCTATAAAAAGAATGACTTAAAATATGCTTAGCTTAATACTTAAACATTTTTGTTAAGGAATATGAGCATGTCTGTGGGCTTTGGGGTCAGTCTGGTGTGCAGTCTGTTGAAGGTGAGACCAGCAGCTGAGAAGACGTGCTCAGATGGCATATATGAGGTTGCATAAATGTAAAATCTTTTTGTCATCCATCACTATGGGCTAAGGGATCAGCTGAGCCCCTGTGCTGAGGCCGTCTCAGGACCCCCTGGTGCTGCACACTGCTAAGGGATCAGTGGGCAGGGAGTGGGGGAGCCCCGATACTCCCAGGGAGAGCAGGGCAGCAGTGCAGTACTGTATGACAGGGGAACATCTGCACATTGTGTTTATACATTAAAATACAGGAATAAGCAGTGAGCAGGCTGTACGGACCCAGCAGCGGTCTATATTGTGATTAAAACTCAGACAGCAGTGTATTTACATGCACGTGTAACATGTTGCAGACGAAGATCACTCCATTTTAATATTGGATGTAAAACTCCAGGAAGCACTGTCGGACAACCGACATCCATCCATCATCCATCGATTATCTATACCCGCTTATCAGGGACAGCGTCGCGAGGGGTGCTGGAGCCTATCCCAGTGTGCATTGGGCCAGGCTGCCAATCTATTGTAGGACACACACCATGCACTCACACATTTATACCTATGGGCACTTTAACTGTCTTCAATTAGCCTACCTGCATGTCTTTGGACTGTGGGAGGAAACCGGAGTACCCGGAGGAAACCCACGTGGACACGGGGAGAACATGCAAAATAAAGGCCATTCTCCACACAGAAAGGCCCAGGCCGGATGTGGCAGGGCTCGGTTTGCGGGAGGAATTCAGGGCAATTAGAGGACCACGCCTACTGGTTAAGCAGACACACACCTGGATGATGTTACGAATCAATCCAGGATTTAGAAGTGTGCTTCTTTCCACAGTAGGCGTCTGAGACTGGGATCCCCCACGACGGTGAGAGAGAGCACGTACAGACCAGAGAAAAGGCTGAAAACGCTCGTATAATTTCATTTATTTTGTCTTTGTTATTTTAGTTTATTGTTTTTGCCCAGATCCCGTGAGGGTGATGAGCGAAGGTTTTTCGTTTGTGTTTGTTTGTGATTACGCTCTCTCTCGCTACCCCAATAAAATATTAAAGATATCTGGAATTTCCAAATCTCCCTGTGTCCAGCTCCTCTGTCCCTATCAGGGTAGTCACGGTGTGTGACACCGGAGTTGAACCCAGAACCTTCTTGCTGTGAGGTCACAGTGCTACCAACTGCACCATCGTGCCACCCTCAGAGAAGTATTTTCAGTCAATGCCCTTGTTAAAATGTTCAGCACTCTGAATACTGAACACAAGTGGTATTGCGTGCAAGAACCTCTCCCTTAACAATTATTATTGAAAATGACATTTATAAATTAAATAGACAAATTCTTTGATAGGTCAGTCGACAGTAACCTGGTAGAATCAAGTGACGAGCCAAAACAAATTATGTATCGGGTAAGAAGACTAAAAAATTTTATTAAATAAGGAGTCAATTAAAATAGTGAATTGAAATGATACACTCTTGAAATCATGCACTTATTGAATGCAGGCTCACTACATCTAAGGTACAAAACAAAACAGAAGAAATTAAACAATATGCTAATTTGGGATTACCAGAAAAGAGCGAGAGACTGATAAGACAGACCATACCAAAGTATTACCCTCTTCCTGTTTCAGTGCCATAGGAACAAATTAAATGAGCTAAAATGCACATCCAAGAAACCACCACCAAAATAAAGACCAAATACAACACAACTTTTTTCCTGAGGTCATCATAAACACTTAACGCAGCATGGCTTGAGCATGTTTGCCCTGATTAAGAGATGCCGAGTTGAGGTGTGGAAAGTTGGGGGGGGGTGGGCAGGCAGGCTCATTTAACACAAGGACTGGTCTATCTAAAAGCTGACAGTGTACTTATTACATTAAAGTGACCTTATGTTGTTGAAAGCAGGGCTAAATATTCATGAATTATTACCAAACTATTCATGAATTTAGTCCCTTTCCAACAGGACCAAACAGGAATATAATAGGTAGTATAAGAGGTAATTCTGTTCAGCTATTGTATACCTATAAAAAGCATGGAAGTTTACTTCTTCTTCTTCTAACATAGACATAAAGATTTTCCAATTAATGATTTCAATTAAATGCCACAAATTGCATTTAAACTTAAGATCAAACAGAACCAGATCTTTATTTGTCCTGTAGCCACACTGGGCCTCTGGCCTCGTAAATAGATTTGTCTTCTGGTTTGTCTCTCCTGAGACAAACTCTGCAGGAGGTGGGACCCATAGATCGCCTGCCTAGATTAGGGTATCAGAGTGGTGTAAAGGATGTTTCATTTAATGTTTGTGGAGGGGAAGGTAGGCAGCATTCTTCAAGCCAATATTGTATCCAGTTCACCATTTCTCTCTCTGAGGCCATAATCTAAACACTTGATATCTGACATACTGTAGGTAAGTTTATTGCTAATTTTGCCCTCCCGCCCAACCACAGCGTCTGGCTTCAGTCAGTTTGTGGTCTGAAGAACAAAGCATCACTGCAGACCCGTCGCCCCGTCCCACAGGTGGACCATTTCTGAGCAGCCAACATCTCAGGGGCTGCAGTCTCGTCAGAGGCAGTTTGTGAAAATGAATAGGTATTGTGTAGCAAGACTCATATGAGCACCCTGGGGCAATACAAAAGAACCCTTTGTTCCTTTTCTCTGTTTTGTTTCTTTCCTCCCAATTCATTGTTGAGCTCATTGAAAGTCAGCCATCTAGCAATAAGAACTGTGCAGCCACAACTAATGCCAATGATGTTCAATTCAGTAAACTTTATTTATTCCCGAGGAGCAATTAATTTCTGGGTATATTGTCAATCAACATCAAAAACAGATGGGAGATAATATACTCAATGATCTGACGTCACATACAACTGAAATTCAAATAAACAATTTTTTTTAAAAATGCAGTAAAAAAGTGCAATAAAAAGTTATGGAGTATAAATGTACATGTAAAAACACACGCACATGTACAAATTCACTTGTGCCATTCAGGCTCAGAGAGTGCAGGGGAGAGGTGATCATGAATCAGCCTGATGTCCTCAGGCACAAACGTTACTCTCCGCCTGACCGTCCGGCACCGGGGGCAGCAGTACCGTCGACCCAGGGGCAAGCCCAACCAGATCGCTATGAGAGGAACTAGCTTGTTCCAAGATGGCTGCACCCTCATGCAAAACAGGGAATTTTAGCTTATTTTTCTGGCAAATATGGAGCGTCGCGTAGTTCTAGCAGGCCACGAGAGTCAAGAGCTCCGGCTGAATCAGCTGATGGCTCAGCTGAGTGATGTTCGCCTATCACAGTACATTCACCTAACAGGGCGGTCTACTTAAACAGCCTCCCTCTACTCATTCGGCTGCTCCTCCTGCATGCAAGCTACTGCACGTTGCTTTGTAAATACCCTCCACCACCCTAGCTCCATCCCTATGTGTCATGAATTTGCATTTCTCCATTCCTATGTGTTAAGAAATTGCATTGCTCCATCCCTATGTGTTAAGAACTTGCTTTGCTGCTGGATCTGTTCTGTGTGTACCCCTCTAGGGGGGTTTGGCTGCTGGCCTCCCGGCCTTATCCATGCAGTGTGCGTGGTTGGCGGGAGAGCTCCAGAACAGAGCCATACCGCCAAACAACTGTATTGCCTTTACTGTCAATAAAGATCTACTTTGATGACAGTGGACCTGACAGAAACAGATTGATTTCACATTTGAATGCAGGGCTATATCTTATTTAAGGTAAAAAGCAAACAAACCAGAGTCACATGAACAAGTGTAACAACACTTAATATAATAAAAATAGTTAATCTAATAACTTTGTCCTTCATGTAATAACTTTGTCCTCTTTACTGTAATAAATGCTAGTTAACCTGTTTGACCTTTACCAGTCTGGCTTTTGATCCGAGCACTCAACAGAGACTGCCCTCCTGGCTGTGACGGAGGCACTTGCCACTGCCTGATCCTACTAGAACTGTCTGAAGCATTCGACACGGTTGACCACAAACTACTCATCTCCACCTTGGCTGAGATAGCCATTTCTGGAACTGCACTGTCTTGGTTTGCTTCCTATCTTTCAGATAGGTCCTACCAGATCACCTGGATGGGGTCTGTCTCTGCACCTCATCCCCCTTTCACAGGAGGCCCACAGGGATCTGTACTGGGGCCTCTGCTGTTCTCCATTTATACCAAATCTCTTGGTTCGGTCATTAATTTACATGGCTTCTCTCATCACTGCTATGCTGATGATACACAACTCTTCTCTTTCCCTCCCTCTTCCATTACGGTTAATGAGAGAATATCTTCCAACCTGGCTGACATCTCAACTTGGTTAGCCAGCCATCACCTGACGCTCAGCCTCAAAAAGACTGAGTTGCTGTTCATCCATCACAAGACCTCCCTACTGCGGGAGCTTTAATCACTGCTGGCGGCACCACAGTGACTGCCTCTCACTCCGGAAAGAGCCTGGGGGTGGTCCTGGATGACCGACAGGACCTCAAGGAGCACGTCAAGGCAACATCATAGTCCTGCAGATTTCTCCTGTATAACATCAAGATGATTTGACCACACCTGACTATGCACTCCACCAAGCTACTTGTCCAGGCTACGGTGACCTCACGTCTTGATTACTGCAACTCCCTCCTTGCAAGCCCAGCAGCTTATGCCATACAGCCACTATAGATGATTCAGAATGCAGTTTATCTTCAACCTTCTTATGTTCTCTCACATCACTCCCCTGCTGAGGTCACTCCACTGGCTACCGATCGCCGCCAGGATCAGGTTCAAAGTCCTGACCCTTGCCTGCACTGCAGCCAAAAGAACAGCTCCCGTCTACCTATAGGACACAATTCAATCCTACACGGCAGCTTGACCACTCCACTCTGCGGCAGCAGGGTGACTTGCACTCCCTCGGGGTGAATGGTTCTCCCTACCACAGATCTTCTCCACACTAGCTCCCCAGTATTGGAATGAACTCCCTGTTCCTCTACAAACCACACAGTCATTGCCCACCTTCGGCCGTAGTCTGAAAACGCATCTCTTCAGTCTGTACCTGGACTAACTATCACTACTCATTACATCACATTACATTACAGGCATTTAGCAGACGCTCTTATCCAGATCGACTTACACATAGCATTTTACACATAGCATTTTACATTGTATCCATTTATACAGCTGGATATGTACGGAAGCAATTCAGGTTAAGTACCTTGGTACAACGGCAGTGTCCTACCCAGGAATCGAACCTGCGACCTTTCGGTTACAAGCCCAGTTCCTTACCCACTGTGATACACTGCCACCACTCCCAGGGCACTCTCTGGAGGGCACTCACAATCTAGGATCACTTATCACTTGTACCCTTCTACCTTATTCCTGTAGCACATTGTTGCTCATTACGCGGCTTGTGAGACTTTGTTTTGCGGCTCATATATAATATATATACTAATAACAATAAGAATATAGCTGTAACTTACTTCTATATGTTCCATGTATGTCCTGTTTTAGCACATTGAAATGAATTATCCAGCAGATGGCAGCATACTGAAGATACGTCAAAGAACGTAGGCTACGTAACAGCGGGACATTTGATATTCCATAATGCCGTACGTCGTAAGGTTATATCAAATATTGTCTCGGCCTCTGCCCACTCAAAATGGACAGATTTATGATTAGAAAACAGCAGAACGAGGAAAGTGATTCTTCGTTAGCTGACTGTGATGGAGTTAGAAACAGGCCCGAGGAGAAAGAGCAACGTGAGGAAAGAACGGGGGAAATGCAGATCAGTTTGGCCGAGAAGCCCAAGACACCAATGCTGCACCAGCAAAGAAAAAGGTGCGGTCAATTCAGGACGAACACCGAAAATTTCAGGATACATGGACTGATGAGTTTTTCTTTGTGCAATACGAATCCACTCCATTCTGCCTAATTTGCCAGAAGACTAGTGCCAATTGTAAATGGTCTAACCTTGAACGCCACTTTAGTGCTTTTCACGCCAAGTACAACATGTTGTACCCACCAGGTAGCAACCTGAGGACTAATAAAATTAAACAGTGGACACAGACTCTGACTGAGCAGCAAAAAATGATGGCGAGATCAGTCTCTGTTGCCGAGAAATCGACCGAGGCCACTTAGGAGATCGCATGGATTTTAGCTAGGCATAAAAAGGCTTTCACAGATGCTGAAATTGTTCAACAATGCATTTTGACCTCAGCTGAGAATGTACCATGCATAATAATAATAATAATAATAATAATAATAATAATAATAATAATAATAATAATAATAATAATAATAAAGCGAATACATGCACTGCAGCTTTCAGATTCAACATTAATGAGGAGGATCGAGTTTATTGGGAAAGATATCCAGGAACAGCGAATTGCAGATCTTGCAGCGACACCATGTTATAGCATTGCACTTGATGAGAGCATGGATATAAGCGACATGGTGCAATTGTGTGTGTGGGTTCGCTTTATTCAAAAGAACAAATTTCGGGAGGAGCTGTTATATCTGTTACCACTTCATGGACAGACCAGAGTAGAGGACGATTTTCAAGCACTGATGAACTTTTTTGCAGAGAAACAAATCGACTGGTCGAAACTGGTGTGCACCGACAGAGCTCCAAGCATGAGAGGGAAGAAGAGAAGGGACTTATCGGACTGATGGAAGACAGCATTCCCAAGTTTGTCTCCTTTCATTGTATAATTCATCAGGAGGCACTGGTGTCAAAACTTAAAAACCAAGAGCTAAAGAATGTGATGCAGCTCGTTGTGCGAGTCATCAACTTTATCGAGGCCAGGGCATTTAATCACTGGGAATTCCGTGCACTTCTGGAGGAATACGAGACAGAGTACGGGGATCTGGTGATGCACAACTAAGTGAGATGGCTATCGCTTGGCCGGGTGCTTGAACGATTCTGTACTCAACTTCCTCACATCCCTGATTTTCTTGCAAGCAAGGGGAGGCTGAGCCAAAGCTTGAGGACCCACACTGGATATTACAGCTGACACTCCTCACTGACATCACATCCCAGCTGAATTCCCTTAACCTCCAACTCCAAGGAAAAGGGAAGCACCCAAGTAACATGCTAAGAGCAGTCACTGCTTTCCAGCACAAGATCACCACTCTCTTCATACCCAACAGAGAATTTCTTCACTTTCCCAATGTAAGAGCCTGCACAACTGCTAACCCAGATCTACTGCAACATTTTGACTATGATGAATTTGTAGGCATATGGGAGGAAATAAGAAATGAATTTGAAAGGAGATTTCAAGATGTTGTGGGGTATAGGGAGCTTTTCAATTTCATTGAGAACCCTTTTAATGTGCCACTGTCAAGCCTTACACCTGCTCTGAAAAACCTTTGTCCAGACCTTGCTGTAATACAGATTGAGATTCTTGAGCTACAGGTTAACAATGTACTGAAAACTGAGCTCAGATCAGGCATTGCTCATTTCTGGAGCATGGTCCCAGCCTCAGATTATCCACATTTAAAGCTCTGTGCGCAGAAGGTAATGAGCTTTTTTGTGAGCACTTACTCATGTGAGGCAACATTTTCTATAATGAGCATTGTCAAAAGAAAACATAGAAGTAGGCTTACAGATGTGCATCTTGATTGTTTGACTAGGATTGCAACCACTAACTACAAGTTTTGCATGGAGAAAGTCAAGGGACAGCTAAAACACATGAGAGCCTCAACATATTGATACAAATATAACCAAGAAAAAGACGTTTTTCATCTCTATTAGTAGGCCAATATATACATTTTTGTGACCTTTTTTATTTCATGTTGATAATGCTTATGTATAATTGCATATGTACACACATACATAAGATGGGTTCCACTCCCAGCCTTACACACTCACACACAAGTATTATATCTTTTAATAATGCAATGCAATTATGAATTGAGAATAAAAAGAGATGTAAGGATGTAAAGCATGGTACTGTATTTTTGTTTAAAAAAACATAAAGATGGTATATATTTTGAGAGTGATGATAAAATAAAAAAAACATCTGAGTTATATCTGCAATCTCTGTGGCTCTTTGAGTAATGGTCTTACTCATAAGTGGCTCTCCTATGAAAATTAGTGAGTACCACTGAACCACGGCATCAACTGGAATTACACTGCATCGCCATCTAGTGGCTGTATGAGAACACCACAACTGATTATTGCCACTAACTTTTACTGCTGGTAGCCGCTAAATTTTTAAAAACGTGGTGTCTTTTGAAAATTCCACACATTGCACCTATTTTCTGTGTGTCCTTGCCCTATAATCCATCCATTCATTTAATTCGCGCACACTTTTGCGAATAAAACAGGCTAATTATTGCGTTGCATTTAATTATTATTGTAACAATGATGATAATAATGATAATAAAAGCCTGATATATTAAGTCATGTTTTTCTTTTAAAACCCCTTATCAACATGTTTGGTAGACCTTGTGGAGTAATATAAACTGCACAAAAAATTTAATAAGTCGGGACATTTAAAAGAATTAGAATACTTATCTAAGAAATACTCCTGTAAATGATGTTATCCTTTAGATGATAGGAGCTAGAGCCAGAACATTGATCTCTGAATCAGGCTATTCCACACAGCATGCCTGCTTACAGTTTTATAATATCCAGACTATTACTTGGGACTGGAACCACAGAAAAGTGACTAAACTAAACGATGTAACAGTGCATCTAAACAGCAGCTCACATGTTGTTCAGATGGACACTCTCCCACCAAGATGTACACACATACCCTGCCAGCCAATAGTTAATGCCCGGCTTTACCAGCAGAATAAAATAGCATTCTATTCACAATCCTTTCAGAAACACCACAATCCTGCAGCACACACAGGTGTGTGATGAAGTAGTAAAACTCACTTTCATCAAAAGGTCAGTGTGTGAAAGAGATTGGGGTAAATGTATGGATTTCATTAGAGTTCATAGCAGGTAGTGAATAATGGAGATGGATGAAGACTGCAATGTGTGACAGACCTGAAACATTTTACTATACAGGTGGTCAATCTTTTACCATGTCAATCAGACACTCAGCATCCAATCATCACCTGTGACCTGATACTACAAACTCCACTGAAACCTTACATTCTGCTCAGGAACCACACACCTGGCAACCCTCAAAAGGTTTTATCCTGCTTTTATTTGCTTGTTGTGAAAGAGGAGTAAGGTATATATGGGCAAAGAAAGAATGCTGGTGGACAGAGGAGTAAACAGAGAGAGAAGAGCTTTTTAATATTTCACTGAATAGAACCATAATCACAAATACTATTTAGTTAAGATCGCACAATACACAGCACTACTCACCCCAGTCTCTGCAGTTTACAGTTTGGACTCATCAGTCCAGCACAGAGCAGCTCCACTCCTGAATCTCCCAGGTTATTGTAGCTGAGGTGCAGATCTCTCAGGGGTGAGTTTGATGACTGGAGCGCTGAGGCCACAATATTACAGCACTTCTGTGTGAGTTCACAGCTGTTCAGTCTGCAAAGAAGAGTTCATATATTATTGTATTGTTAGATTAGGTACACATGAAGCATGTATCTAATATGGGAAATGTGCCAATGACAGTGTTCAGCGATGAAGAGTGAAATTGAGGATTTTAAGGTTGATGATGCTCTGAGGAAGATGTCTGTGTTGCACTCTCCAACTGCAGTATTTTGGACCTGAAAATTAAACATCCTGCTGGACTGAACTCTGACAGTTCTACAGATGTAATTCTGACCCAAATGTCCCCTTTTCCCATACTGTAAGTTCTCTGAATTGGGGCAAAGGTCTCATCTACACCTTTTTTATAATCTGTTCTCTGGGCTTAACCCTCCCATCCCATACTAGACGTGCAGCTGCCATCTTCCAGAGTGGACAGTGAGTTAGTTCTCAGTGCTGTAGGATGTTTGGCCACCACCAAAAGTAAAGATGTAAAAGGCAACACACATTTTTCAGAGTGGACAGTGACTTTGATTATTTCCTTTTGGTTTTCTGTGACAAACTTCCCACAAACTAACAAACTAACACACAGCTAAAGGCAGATTCACTGTAACAGGAAGTAATGCACATGCTCATATATATGTATTGTGGTGTGGGCCTCTGGAGCCCCGCCCCCTCCCAGCCATCAGCCACCACTCAGCTCCGGAGGAAAAGTTTCTGAGTTTCAGCACCTCCACTCCGCACTCAGACCTGGACAGCGCCGGAGGGACAGGGCTGAGTTTCAGCACCTCCACTCCGCACTCAGACCTGGACAGCGCCGGAGGGACAGGGCTGAGTTTCAGCACGTCCACTCCGCACTCACGCCTGGACAGCGCCAGAGGGACAGGGCTGAGTTTCAGCACCTCCACTCCGCACTCAGACCTGGACAGCGCCAGAGGGACAGGGCTGAGTTTCAGCACCTCCACTCTGCACTCAGACCTGGACAGCGCCGGAGGGACAGGGCTGAATTTCAGCACCTCCACTCATTACATTACATTACAGGCATTTGGCAGACGCTCTTATCCAGAGCGACGTACAACAAAGTGTATAACCATAACCAGGAACAAGTATGACGAAAACCCTAGAGAGAAGTACTGGTCCAAGTGCAGGGAACAACCGCATAGTTCAACTTGGACCCTGAAGGTTAAACTGATTAATACTAACACAAACGAGAACAGCACAACGCAGTCTATGGAAAAATACAAGTAGTAGTTAAGACAGGTGCATTAACTAAGTCACCTATGAAACAGCTACCTAGTTATAACCCTAAGCTTACAGTCATTTAAGAGATTACAGGGAGGTAGGGAGGGATGGGGAGAGGTGCAGCCTGAAGAGGTGAGTCTTCAGTCGTCGCTTGAAATGGGTCAGTGTCTCAGCTGTTCTGACCTCCACGGGGAGGTCATTCCACCATCGTGGGGCCAGAACAGACAGGAGACGTGTTCTAGAAGTGCAGGTGCGAAGAGGGGGAGGTGCCAGGCGTCTTGAGGTAGCAGAACGGAGGGATCTGGCTGGCATGTAGGGTTTGAATATCTTGTGGAGGTATGCTGGGGCTGATCCCTTGACTGTCTGGTATGCTAGGACCAATGTTTCAAATTTGATCCGAGCTATAACAGGCAGCCAGTGGAGGGTAGTGAGCAGGGGAGTGACGTGGGAGTGTCTGGGGAGGTTGAAGACCAGACGAGCTGCAGCATTTTGAATGAGTTGCAGGGGTCTGATGGCAGATGCTGGTAGTCCAGCCAGAAGAGAGTTGCAGTAGTCCAGGTGGGATAGAACCATTGCTTGGACCAGGAGCTGGGTTGAGTAGGTAGTGAGCTACCACACTCAGACCTGGACCTGAGATACAGTCAGGGCGCCAGCAGCATACCAGTGCTTTTTCCACACCACTTTCCCCTTTGCCTGAGTAGCTGCTGGCCCTATATAGGCCTCATGGTCTCACTCCAGGGGTGTGCTGGCTTTCCCCTCACTGAGTGACTAACAGAGTCTCGGACGTGCCCCTCCTCGTGGCCTGAATTTTGGACCCACCTGCACTTCCCTAGCACTTTTGCTTCCCCCAACATTTGAGTAGCCTGATCTCTCTCTTTGAGTAGTCTTTCACCTCGTCTTTCGTGTTTCACTTTTCCCATCTTCATTCATTGTGATACCGCTGTCACAATAAAAGTCATCAACAGGCATGTTGCCAGCACTGTCTGCCTCGTCTGTGCCTCGTTCCTATAGCATACAGTATGGATGTGATAAAAGTTTATTAAAGCATATGAAAGATATGGAATTGAAGGTATCTGTAAGTGGGTGGAAAATCACAACCTGTACCTGTACAACATGCCATATAAATGCTCTGCCCATTTACAAATGTTGCACACAATGCAAATCATGCAAACTACGCAGACTACACAGAAGTATAAAACAGTCCTTAGAAGGACCATCACTGTAAAACCTTGCAGGAGGACATGCAACACATACAGGAATGATATATTCAATGATTAGGGCACACCAGTAGTACAATGCCCCTTATTTACTGTAAGTATAATTACCATGCAGCACCCCTGTCCCTGTAGGGTGGGGGGGGGGTCTCCTGGGGATGGCGGTAGGTACTAGAGTTCTGGTCAGGTCCGACTCTATTTTGTCAAATGTAAACTAGTGTGGATTGTGGGAGATGTTCTCTGGATAGCATTTAAGGGAAACTCAAACAATTTACTTCATTATCCAAAGTCATTTCATAAAAAGCATTTTTGGTATGCATCACAATTTCTTGTGTTCCTTTAATTTATCTTACAATCTCTTCAGGTGCATGTCCTCTCCTCTCTTATAGCATAGTGTCCAGTCCATCTTGCCATGTCTTGTAAATAAAATGATTGCCTCTTAACACTGTTAAAGCTTTCTATTCATGGTTATTGGCAACTCTCATACTGTGTCATAAAGTGCTCTTTCTCCTACAGCGCATATAAAGTATGTGGCTTACTTATACACTGCCTGAAGTGTGCATCTCTGCTAGAACCAATCACTGCATTGGTGCCATAAGTAAACTTCTCTTTCATCATCTTGTGTTTGAAAGCCAACTCTGGGGAATTACATCCGGTCCAGACCCCCATAGAAGCATCCAATTGCACAAAGTGTGGCTCTGACAGACAGTAGCGTGTCCAATGTTAAAGGAGGCTACTGCCATCCTGGAAGAGCACATAGAACACTGCAGCGCTACTGTAGCTAAAGGCTACAGACAATAGCCAAGGGCTACAGACTCCAGTTCAGAGTGAAACCCCCATTTCAACAGAGTCATTTACTCTCATACACAAGAGAGCGCTCCCATGTTTAAGAGGAATAAATTCTTTCCCTCAAAAACGGGGAAATACGTGTGGTTCCTAGAGATCGAACCCAACATAGTTTTTATTTTCATTATTTCCAGCTCCCAAAAAAGGGTGGTTCTCAACTTCCTATCTTGGATCTCAATGTTAAACAAATATTTGAGGCAGTATAATTTCAAAATGTTAACATACAGCACTCTTTCACGTTCAATATGTCAGAACGACTGGAAAATTTTGTGCAATTCTTTTAATCAATCGTCGGCACTCAATAATTGATTAATAATGATTAACTGATTAGAGTAAAGTCTACTCCATGGCCTATAAAAAGAATGACTTAAAATATGCTTAGCTTAATACTTAAGCATTTTTGTTAAGGAGTATGAGCATGTCTGTGTGCTTTGGGGTCAGTCTGGTGTGCAGTCTGCTGAAGGTGAGACCAGCAGCTGAGAAGACGCGCTCAGATGGCACTGATGTTCCAGGAATGGACCAATAACGTTTCACTAATGCTGCCAGTCAAGGGAACCGTGTCTCTCTAATTTAACATTTTCAAAACGTCTCTTTAATTTGATATCTAATCACCAACATTAGGTTATTCATTGAAATGGTTTATTGAAATTCAACTGTTTAATCTATAGAAATTCATCAATAAACATTCTTATTTAGAATTAACAGTTAATTGATTAACTTAACATCACTATTTCACATCAGTAAATCTGAAAGATGCCTTCTTCCGCGTAAGCATTTATCCCCCTCACACAAAATTCCTCCGCTTCGCCCATCGCGGTGTTTGCTACAAATACAGTTCTACTCTTCGGCCTTTCCCTGAGTCCACGGGTGTTCTGTCTTTGTGTAGAGGCGGGTCTGGCTCCAGGTTATTGGCTGATTATTGCCAATTCAAAACCCAGAGTTGTGTAGGACACTCAGCGAGTTCTGACATGTGTTGTCTCTTGGTTTCAGAGTAAACCTCCCCAATAGCAATCTCTCCCCATCCCGGAGTGTAACGTTCTTGGGAGTGGATTTATACTTGTATCCATGTGAGCTTGCCTATCAGCAGACTCCATTTTATCTCTCAGGGTATGCCTCTCTTATTTCAAACCAGACTCAAGAGTGCAGTATCACACATGCCTCAGACTACAGGGGCTGATGGTGTCAGCCTCTCAGGTTTTGCCACTGGGGCTGTTACGGTGAAGCCACACTGATTCTGGCAAAGCCGCCTGGCACCGCTCCCACGTCCCACAATCGGCCGCTTATGGGTGTTTCACCTATTTTATGACAGTTGTGTTTGTTAAATGTTGAAAGGGTTTAATGTTGTTTCATATCATTGTCCAGTTTGAATAAAAACTTTTAAAATGATCTTACATTTTCATCATTACATTTTACATTACAAATAAATGTAATTTAAAAATGTAATGATGAAAATGTAAGATATTGTATTTGAATTATTATGATAGGCTAGGCTCCCTAATTCATTTTGTGATTTAAATTTAATATCAAATAGGATCCATTCCTGCTTGTTTTCAAATTTTTGGAGGGAGAGCACTTTATAAATAGAAGTAGGAGTATTGGTTTTTGTCATTATCTGAATTGGATTAGCCAGCTAATGTCATCAAATTTAGATCTGGTTAGCTAGCTAGGTGGCTGGTAGAAATGATCACAACCAACAAGCATCTAATATATTATTAGTTTTATGGTCATCTTGATTTCACTTAGTCTACGTTTCTCTCACAACTAGATCAGTCTGTGCTTCATTGTTATCCGATAAACGTTCTTGTTCAAATCACCTGTTTCTTTGGTAAAACATTTGTGCTGCTATCATTTATTTTATTTTATTTTTTAAATAACATTGTTTGCAATATAGCAGAATATACATTCATTGGCATTCATGCAGACAAACTTCATTAGCTTATCTGATATCGACTAGCCATTAGCTCGTCAGCAGCATTGCATCTTCTGTGAAATTTACACTGTACATAGACTAATGACTGTCTACACAGCAGAGCCACCGACAACTTCAGAGAGTTTCCTCCACGCTGCGTTCCTCTGGTCAGCGTCTCTGCAGGAGGGCAGCGCAGGATTTATGACAATTAAAGGGAGTCCTCCATTGCGGAACTATAGAATGTGGAACTAAATTATGAAAAGGGGGACAATTTACTTGACTGATTTTAAGGTCAAACCTGATTGGTTACCACAACGCCTAGTTGTACCGCCTGGGGCTTGAAGTTAACCTTTGGCCGTCTCTCCCACTGCCTTCCTGATGTGCCGCCACCTCTCATTTAAATGAATGGAGGCGGTGTCGCTGCCTGGCGTTACTGCGTACAGTGTGGTTTCACCGTTATGGGGTGGATTTCATCCCTCCACCTCAGCCCCCTGCGCGATCTCCATCGCTGTCTCACAGTATCACACAAGCGCTATGCAGCTCTGAGTCACTGGGAAAACACAGACTTTTACTGTACACTCAGGGAACCCCTCTCAGGATCATTCTCATGTGGAAAGACGTGAGGACAGATGCATCCCTCTCTGGGGGGGGGGGGGGAGGGCACGCGTACGCTGCGATAGTTAAGGTCACACAGTACACAGCACTACTCACCCCAGTCTCTGTAGTTTACAGTTTGGACTCCTCAGTCCAGCACAGAGCAGCTTCACTCCTGAATCTCCCAGGTTATTGCAGCTGAGGTCCAGATCTCTCAGGGTTGAGTTTGATGACTGGAGAGCTGAGGCCACAATATTACAGGACTTCACTGTGAGGTCACAGCTGTTCAGTCTGCAAAGAAGAGTTCATACATTCAAGTAATGAAGAATTATTGGCACTCTTCATTAAAATGAGCATAAATGATTGTATAAAAGAAACATTTTAACATAATGATTTTAATTTTCTGCTCAAACATTTGTAGAAACTGCTTACTTTCACTTTAATTAAACATAATTCTTATAAAAAACTTACGAAAATAGTATTTTTCTCAAAAACATAGGGGTCAAAATTATTGGCACCCCGAAAGAATATTTAAAATAAAACCAAACAAAGTGGCATCTAAAGAAATTTGATTTAAAAAAATTGATCTCAGCCCCCTGGAATTGTTTGCTGCCTTTCACCATTTCCTGTTTCACTGGGGTACAAATATGAGGTAGCACAAATGTAAAATCCCTTTGTCATCCATCACTATGGGCTAAGGGATCAACTGAGCCCCTGTGCTGAGGCCGTCTCAGGACCCCCTGGTGCTGCACACTGCTAAGGGATCAGTGGGCAGGGAGCGGGGGAGCCCCGATACTCCCAGGGAGAGCAGGGCAGCAGTGCAGTACTGTATGACAGAAGAACATCTGCACATTGTGTTTATACATTAAAATACAGGAATAAGCAGACAGCAGTTTATTTAAAACTCCAGGAGGCAATGTCGGGCAAGCAACAATTAAGTAAAAATATGTTTATTTTCTGAATCCAGTGCTTCAGTCAATGCCCTTGTCACAATGTTCAGCACTCTGAATACTGAACACAAGTGGTATTGCGTGCTAAAACCCCTCACTTAACCTACATATAAAATATATTTTATATGATTTAATTTAACAAGTATTATTGAAAATGACAATTATGAATTTAATCATTGATAGGTCAGTCAACAGTAACCTGGTGGATTCAACTGACAAACCAAAACAAACTCTGTATCAGGTCTACTTCTAAGTTACAAAACAAAACAGAAGACATCAAACAAGATGCTAAATTTAGATTACCAGAAAAGAAAGACTGAAGAGCCAGACCTTATCGAAGTATTCCCCTCTTCCAGTGCCACAGGAACAAAGGAAATGAGCTAAAATGCACAACCAAGAAACCACCACCAAAATAAAGACCAACTGCAACCCAACAGAACTTTTTCCTGAGGCCATCATGAACACTTGACGCAACATGGCTTGAGCACGTTTGCCCTGTTTGGGCAATTCCACGTTCAGATGTAGAAAGGGAGGCAGACTCATTTATGACAAGGACTGGCCTATCTAAAAGATGACAGTGTACTTATTAATTAAAGTGACCTTATGTTGTTGAACGTATGGCTAAGAACCATATTATTAACAAAATATTCAGGAATTTAGTCCCTTTCTAACAAGACCAAACATGAATATATTAGGATGTAATTCAGTTAAGCTATTGAATACCAATAAAAAGCATGGAAGTTTATTTGTGCTTCTAACATAAACAAAGTTTTCAGTCAACGATTTCAATAAAATGTCACAGATTGCATTTAAACTTAAGGTCAAACAGAACCGGATCTTTGTTCATCCTGTAGCCACACTGGGCTTCTGGCCTTGTAGATAGCTTTGTCTTCTGGTGTGTCTCTCCTGAGACAAACTCTGCAGGAGGTGGGACCCATAGATCGCCTGCCTAGATTAGGGTATCAGAGTGGCGTAAAGGATGTTTCCTTTAATGTTAATGGAGGGGAGGGTAGGTAGCAGTATTCAAGCCAATATTGTATCCAGTTCACTGTTTCTCTCTCTGAGGCCATAATCTAAACACTTGATATCAGACATACTGTAGATAAATTCATTGCTAATTTTGCCCTCCCGCCCAACCACAGCGTCTGGCTTCAGTCGGTTCGTGGTCTGAAGAACAAATCATCACTGCAGACCCGTCGCCCCATCCCACAGGTGGACCATTTCTGAGCAGCCAGCAGCTCAGTGGTTGCAGTCTCGTCAGAGGCAGTTCATGAAAATGATTGTGTAGTAATACTCATTTGAGCACCCTGGGGCAGTACAAAAGGACTCTCTATGCATTTTTTGTCTTGTTTCTTTCCTCCTGATTCATCGCTGAGCTTACTGAAAGTCAGCCATCTACCAATAGGAACTGAGCAGCCAAGACTAATGCCAATGATGTCACAAACTAGCTTGTTCCAAGATGGCTGCAGCCTCATGTAAAAAAGGGAATTTTAGCTTTTTTCTTGGCAAATATGGATCAATTTCAGATTTGAACGCAGGGCCATATCTTATTTAAGGTAAAAAGCAAACAAATCAGAGCCACATATAATGTAATATAATAATATAATAGTTAATATAATAAAAACATGTAATAACTTTGTCCTCTTTCATGTAATAACTGCCGGTTAACCTGCTTGGTCCTCACCAGCCTGGCTTTCGATACGGGCACTCAACAGGGACTGCCTTCCTCACGCCTCTCCTCTATCCTGATCCTCCTAGAACTGTCTGCATCAATCGACATGGTCAACCAAAACTACTCCTCTCCACCTTGCCTGAGATGAGCAGTTCAGGGACTGACCCAGGTCATACCAGGTCACCTGGATGAGGTCTGCCTCTCCTCCTCATCCCCTTGCTAAAGGAGTCCCACAAGGATCTGTACTGGAGCCTCTGCTGTTTTCCATTCACACAAAATCTCTTAGTTCAGTTATTAATTCTATAAATAACTTAGTTTGCAATTCTTCTCTGTTATGCTGATGATACATAAATCTACATAAATCTTATTCTCTGTCCCTCCCTCGACTATACTGGTCAATGAGAGACAACAAGACTGAGCTTCTCTCCATCCCCTGATTGAGTGTGCATCTGATTGTGTCGTCGCTTCTGCCATCCCCCGCGATTCAGATAAGCGTATCTTCACTTTGATTTGTTTCTGCTGTTGCTAGTTAGAGAACATAGTTGTGTGTAATTTAGATAATCTTTTTTAAACTTGTCTCTACTGTTGCTAGTCAGCGAACTTAGTTGTGCGTTAGCTGAGAATCTCTGTAGTTGACTCGCTGTTGTTAGTTAGTTAAACGCGTTAGTGAAACTGTGTGTGGGGGTTGGTGTTTAACTGCCCGCTATTGTTGAGCTAATTTCAAGTAGCTTCACCTGGTGCTATTTAAGTGGTGTTCATCTGTGGTTCATTAGTGTGCATCTGATTGTGTCGTCGCTTCTGCCGTCCCCCGCGATTCAGATAAGCGTATCTTCACTTTGATTTGTTTCTGCTGTTGCTAGTTAGAGAACATAGTTGTGTGTAATTTAGATAATCTTTTTTAAACTTGTCTCTACTGTTGCTAGTCAGCGAACTTAGTTGTGCGTTAGCTGAGAATCTCTGTAGTTGACTCGCTGTTGTTAGTTAGTTAAACGCGTTAGTGAAACTGTGTGTGGGGGTTGGTGTTTAACTGCCCGCTATTGTTGAGCTAATTTCAAGTAGCTTCACCTGGTGCTTATCTGCCCTAATGAAGGTGATGCAAGCACATAATTGTCACCCGGTATATATAGCTCCAGCGGAGGCTGCCGTAGGCAGCCTCGTCGTCAGTTTGTCATGTTCATAAACCCCATCCCCTTGTGCGCGCTGCCTCGCCCCAAATGGTCTATTCACCGCAGGCGCAATTTATCTAACATGATCTACCCACCCTTATCCACACCTCAGGAATTCACCGTCACAGGTGGACTATGGAACTGCCAGTCAGCTGTCAAGAAAGCTGACTTCATTACTGCCTTTGCCAAGACGAAGTCTCTTGACTTCCTGGCTCTCACGGAAACCTGGATCACTCCCGATAACACCGCCACCCCAGCTGCACTGTCTGCGGGATACTCCTTCTCGCACACCCCCAGGGCCTCTGGCCGAGGCGGGGGTACCGGTTTGCTCATTTCCTTGTCCTGGAAGTTCTGTGTCCTCCCCAGTCCTAACCCTAATTCCTCCTCTTTTGAATTTGACGCAATTACTGTAACTCATCCCTCAAAATTTCACATTATTGTTCTATACCGTCCTCCAGGTCCACTCGGCTCTTTCCTGGACGAGCTGGACACTCTCCTGAGCTCCCTCCCTGAGGATGGCACTCCTGCTATTCTTCTGGGAGACTTCAACCTCCCACCAGAGACCTCCCAACTGTCCAGGGTTGCCTCACTCCTCCAGTCTTTCGGCCTATCCCTGTCCTCTTCCCCCCCCACACACAAGGCTGGTAACCAACTAGACCTTGTATTCACCAGAAGCTGCTCCATTCCCCAACTTACAGTGACTCCCCTCCATGTCTCGGACCACTTCTTTCTTTCCCCCTCTCCTATCTACACCCCCCCAACTCATCCAACAGCTCATCCACAGTAACTTTCAGGAGAAATCTCTCTACTCTGTCACAATCCTCCCTCATCTCCACTGCTCTGTCTACACTTCCCCCTCCTGCGTCTTTCTCTAACCTGCCAGTTGATCTTGCCACCTCCACCTTCAACTCCTGCCTCTCCCAGTCCCTCGACTCACTTTGTCCCCTTGTCTCCAAACCAGCACGCTCCTCACCCCCCTGCCCATGGCTGACTGAGTCACTACGCTCCAGCAGAACATCACTGCGGGCTGCAGAGAGGAAGTGGAGGAAATCCCGATCCTCTGATGACCTGACCGCATATCATACCCTGCTGGCGGCTTTCACATCTGCCCTCACCTCAGCGAAAGCCTCATTTTTCCAATCCAAGATCAGTGCATGTGTCTCTAACCCACGGAAACTATTCTCCACCTTCTCTTCCCTCCTCACTCCTCCTCCACCCCCACCTCCTTCTTCCCTCTCCGCAGATGACTTTCTGGCCGCCTTTGAAGGAAAGGTGGCTACAATCCGGAACTCCTTCGCCCATCCAGTGAGCCCCCCACCCCCCCGGGACAAACCCACAGCCACACTGACCTCCTTCGAGATGCTGGAGGACTCCGATGTATTACAACTCATCACCTCCCACCGTGCAACCACCTGTCCACTTGACCCCATCCCATCTAAAGTTCTCCAATCCATTTCCAGCGAGTTCCTTCCCTATCTGTCCTCTATTGTTAATTCCTCTCTCTCCTCTGGTCACGTTCCCTCTGATTTCAAGATGGCTCGTGTTACCCCACTTCTAAAAAAACCCACCTCAGACCCCTCCGATGTAACAAATTATCGACCCGTATCGCTTCTACCCTTTCTGTCCAAAACCCTTGAACGAGCAGTTCTTAAGCAACTAACCTCTTTTCTCCATCAGAACAACCTGCTAGACCCTCACCAGTCTGGCTTCCGATCCGGGCACTCAACAGAGACTGCGCTCCTAGGTGTGACGGAGGCACTTGCCACTGCAAGAGCACTGCAAGAGCCTCACGCCTCTCCTCTGTCCTGATCCTTCTTGACCTGTCTGCAGCTTTCGACACGGTCAACCATAAAATACTCCTCTCCACCTTGGCTGGGATGGGAATCGCCGGGACTGCCCTGTCTTGGTTCGCTTCCTATCTTGCAGATAGGACCTACCAGGTCACCTGGAAGGGGTCTGCCTCTGCTTCTCATCCACTTGTTACGGGAGTGCCACAGGGATCTGTACTGGGTCCTCTGCTGTTCTCCTTATACACCAGATCTCTTGGTTCAGTAATTAATTCACATAGCTTCTCCTATCATTGTTATGCAGATGACACACAACTCTTCTTTTCTTTCCCCCCCTCGGCCACACAGGTCAATGATAAGATCTCTTCCTGCCTGGCTGACATCTCCACCTGGATGGCCAGCCACCATCTGAAGCTCAACCTCAACAAAACTGAGCTGCTCTTCTTCCCGTGCAAGACCTCCTTACTTCGTGAGCTCTCAATCACGGTTGATGGCACCACAGTGACTGCCTCTCACTCTGCCAAGAGCTTGGGGGTGGTCCTGGATGACCAACTGGACCTCAAGGAGCACATCAAGGCAACATCACGGTCCTGCAGATTCCTTCTGTACAACATCAGAAGGATTCAACCATACCTGACGACGCACTCCACCCAGCTGCTCGTCCAGGCTACGGTGACCTCTCGCCTTGATTACTGCAACTCTCTCCTTGCAAGCCTGCCAGCTTGTGTCATACAGCCACTTCAGATGATTCAGAATGCCGCTGCCCGACTCATCTACAACCTTCCCAAATTCTCCCACGTCACTCCTCTGCTGCGATCACTCCACTGGCTACCTGTCGCCGCCAGGATCCGGTTCAAAACCCTGACCCTTGCCTACACTGCTGCCAACAGGACAGCCCCCATCTACTTGCAGGACATGATTCGCTTCTACGTGCCTGCTTGACCACTCCGCTCTGCGGAAGCAGGGCGCCTAGTAACCCCTCCCACCCGCCCAAAGGGATCACAGAGCTTCTCCACCCTAGCTCCCCAGTGGTGGAACGAACTTCCCGTCCCTCTCCGAACCTCCCCCTCACTACCCATCTTCCGCCGTGGCCTGAAGACTCATCTCTTCAGACTATACCTAGATTAACCACCACCATGCTGTATATTTCACTCTTTAATTTTAACCCCCCCCCCCCCCCCCCTTTTCATGTCACTTGTATTTGTCTTTGTCCTAATACTGTAGCTTATTCTTCTGCCTAGTTGGCTTTGCAGAGGTTAGGTTAGAATAGTGTTCACTGTGTGAACTGTGTTCTTAGCTAGAAATAGCTGTACAAAATAAGTATTATACCTTTCTGAACTTGTGTTCAGCAGTTGCCTACGACCATGATATGCACTTTTTGTACGTCGCTTTGGATAAAAGCATCTGCGAAATAAATGTAATGTAATGTAATCCCCTACAACACATCCCTACTACAGGAGCTCTCAATCACTGTCTATGGCATTATAGTGACTGCCTTTCACTCTGCAACAAGCAGAGTGAAAGGCAGAGTGGGGGTGGTCCTGAATGACCAGGTGGACGTCAAGGATCACATCAAGGCAAAATCACGGTCCTGCAGATTCCTCCTGTACAACATCAGGAGGATTCGACCATACCTGACCACACACTCCACCCAGCTACTTGTCCAGAGTATGGTGACCTCCTGTCTTGACTCCTGCAACTCCTTCCTTGCAAGCCAGCCAGCTTGTGCCATACAGCCACTACAGATGATTCAGAATGTGGCTGCCCTGCTGAGGTCACTTCACTGGCTACCAATCATCACCAGGATCAGGTTCAAGTCCTTACCACACCTACACTGTAGCCAAAAGGACAGCCCCTCCCTACCTACAGGACATGATTCAATCCTACAAGCCAGCTCGACCACTCCACTCTTATACAGCAGGGCAACTTGCACTCTCTGCCATCCGGGTGAATGGTTCTCACTCGTCCCTAGCACAAAGCTACTCCACCCTAGCTCCCCAGCGGTGGAACAAACTCCCTGTTTCTCTACAAACCACTCAGTCATTGCCCGTTTTCTGCCATAGTCTGAAGACGCATCTCTTCAGTCTGTACCTGGACTAAATATCACTACTCTGCATGGTGCTCCCAACTAGGATCACTTATCACTTGTACCCATCTACCTTATTCCTGTAGCACTTTCATGTTACACATGCACCTCCAACCAGCACTCATATCGCATTTGTATCATTATCTTGATGTTGTAGCTTGTTATCTTGCCTCCTATTTTGACGTAACGTTACTTTCTGACCTAGCCTATGCTCACAGTGTGGACTGAACTTACTGTGTTCATGGCTATGAATAACTGTTACATAATGAGTATTGTACCTTATCGGACCGGTGTTTTGTAGTTGTTCCAATGACCTTCGATATGCACTAATTGTATGTTGCTTTGGATAAAAGTGACAGACAAATAAATGTAATGTAAATGTAATGGTTAATGCAATAAAATATTTAACGGCTAACGTAATAAGTTTTGCCGGTTAATGTAATAACTTATAACAGTTACAGTTTTTTTGATGAATAATGCAATACTTCAACCGTTAATGTAATAACATTTCAAAATTCCAGTCCTCCATTATACCAAGTGTACTTACTTAAAAAGAATCGGAAGGCTCATAAAGATATAGAAACACTACAACATGAACCCTAATAGACACACGGACATCAGACCAGGGATAAATGGTTTTTGAATTTAAAATACTGTTATCATTTTATTGAAAATATAAGGAGTGCTAGATGGTTGGGCTTTGCACTTTTGGAGTTATTCCATTGACCTTCCGGGAAAGCATGCCATGAATATATAAAAACGATTTAAGTAATATTTTTTTTTTTTTTTATTAATTTTTAAAGGTATACACACACACGAGGGGGGGGTTAGGGTCTCACACTCTGGCAGTGATGAGGGCACTGCACACACCTGGACAGGCATGCAAGTGTAAATCCTCGAACACGGAAAACGGGCTTAGAAAGAGCCTTGTAGCGGGGAGCTAACATGGACTCGCTAAGCTAAGAAAAGCAGCGTGGGTGGCTATGAGCACTAATGAGCTAGCGTGGGTGGCTAGCTGTCCTGTTCTGCGTTAGCGTGTGCACGAAAAGGGTATGTCAAAGGCAGGGAACCTGATATGGTAAAAAAGCTCACAAGCAAGGGCAGCAAGCTAGCAACAAGTGGAGCTTATCAGCACTGACCCAAATTCTCATGCCCAGTGGAGGCGGATATGTCCTCCTGTGGACAGTATAGTGATGAGGTTCTTGTGAGACGCAAGCTTGAGGCTGTGAGTGGAGTATAGGATGTACACAGGAAGCCAATGTTAACCAAGGAGTGTTAGTGCTGCAGTGTCTTGTGTGCTGTTCCAGGAGGGAGGTAGCCTTCTTTAGCATTGGACACACTACTGTCTGTCAGAGCCAGACTTGGTGAAATTGGATGCTCCTGTGGAGGTCATTACCAGATATCATTCCTCAAAGGTGGATCTCTCCACTCTATGTGTCAGAGAACTGGGGTTACATCAGTAACCTGAAGTATTCAGGTAACACCCTGACTGGGTTACTCACTGGGCATATTGTAACTTTCACTTTCAGGATGTGCAGTTTCTCTAGAATAGCTGCAAAAATCAAGCAAATATTATTTAATAAAATAATACAGGTTTTGATCATGCCCTGGGATATTTATACAGTCTCACAACTAGGGCTGTGCCATATCGTATCGTCCATGATATACCGGTACAATTCCTCCGCACGATAAGAATTTGTCATCCCGTGATATTGATGATATAGTTGATGACGTGTTTGGGCATCTCACCATCTCACACGTAGAATGAGAACAAGCATGGCGGAAGGCGGAGTTCCAACCCTAGACAAGGAGGAAGAATTAATCCCAAAAAAAGGAGCTTCCTCCTTAATATGGAAGTGGTTCGGATACAAAAGATCAGATGTGAATCAAACACCTGTGATTTGTAAAGTGTGTCAAAAACCCATAGGGTGGAAACACATCACATTTGTTCCACCACCTCAAGCAAAAGCACCGATCAGAATATGAGGAAAGCCAGAAGTTGCGCAAGGAGAAAGCAGAGACAAGTAACGTTAAGCAAACTCCTTTAATTCAGAAGGGTATTGTCAGCGTGTTTGCCAGTGGCACTCCCTTTGATAAAAAAAAGTAAATGCTGGAACGAACTGACGGAGGCAGTGGCATTTTGCTTAGCCAAATACATGTTGCCAATCTGAACTGTTGACAAGGAGGGATTCAGGCTAACGATCCAGAAAATGGACTGTAGATACAACCTGCTGTCAAGGAAATATTTTTCAAAAACGGCCCTGCCAGCTATGTGCGAAGAGTGAAGGTTACAAACAACGCTGTCTACAGTGGAGTTTTATGCCTCAACCACAGCCATGTGGAGTAGCCGAGTGACGGCGCCATACATTAGCCTCACGGTCCACTACATAACCAGCGACTGGAGTTTGAACAGCTCTTGCCTCGATGACCACACGGGCAAAAACATTGAGAGTGGTTTGAAGCAGTTTCTTCAAGCATGGAATCTAGACAAGGAGAAACAGGTGTGCCTGACAACAGACAGTGGAGCTAATGTGGTGAAAGCAAATCACCCGGAACAAGTGAATAAAACTGTAATGCTTTGGCCATTGTCTACACGTTGATATTGGTAAGCTTACTCTCTCCATGTCTTTCTCTCTTAATGTCAGTGTATTCATGCATGCACGTTGAGCATGCATGAGCTTAATCTTTAATGTTCTTCAGAGACAACGTCCTTTGATGCCCATAGTCATATAATTGTACTTTTTGAAAAGTAATACATTCCAAAAAAAAATATTAAAACATACAGACACGTGGCACAGATATAAGAGGTAATTATATATGTATGTATTGTGTGTATTTAAGATTATGATGAAATTAATATTTAACTGAACTCTCATTCATTGTTTTTTTGCAGAGAGAAGCATGAGGGATGCCAGGATTGACAAAGCTGTGGGAGTTTGTAAAAAGGTCGTCAGTGCATTCTTGCACAGCTGGAAAAGGCAGCGAGCACTCAAAGATTCTCAAGAAGAAATTGGCCTCCCTCAGCATAAACTGGTGACGGAATCTCCAACACGATGGGGATCAAGGCAAAAGATGACTGCTTGAACAAGAAAAGGCCCTCACACAAGTCTTAGCTGCTGATAGGTCAACCAGGCATCCGGTGCCTACATGGCAGGACATGGATGTCCTTGATTCTGTGAGTAAGGCACTAGGGCCTCTCCTTGATTTCACAGATGCTCTCTCTGCTGAAAATTATGTTACTGTGTCATGCTTGAAGCCTGTTCTTCAGCTATTCAACAGTGAGCTGCTACAGGGGAAAGAAAAAGACACAGATCTCACCAATTAAAAGTTCAATACTAGACTATCTGAACATATCTGAGCGTATCCCTGCCACAAGCGCAGCCTCAGAGAGGCTATTCAGTGCTGGGGGAAATATAGTAACATGCCAAAGGTCTGCTCTGAAACCAGCCACAGTTAATATGCTAGTCTTCTTAACCAAAAATCTTAAACTGTGATGTCCTCTTCTCTTTTTGGTAGCTACCTCTTCCTGAATCACATGCTGTAGTAGTATGTGTGTGATACCTTGCACTACCTAATTTGTGGCATGTTCCAGCCACAACCTCATTTCCACATAAGTTATTTTATTTACAGTTTCAGAGTATATCAGTGTTTACATTTTCATTGAACTTGTATTTTATTTGTTAATTTGTTGTTAATTTATCAGGTTGTTTTTGCATTATTTTGTAGTTTTGTAACCTAACTGAAGAGATGTTTGGGATTGTTACTTTTTGATTTGCTGTTTGCAAAACTTTTACGACTATTTGTGCCATGACAGTACAACAGACGATGTATAAGTGTTTACGTTTTCATTTGTTGTATGTAGTTCATGATTAAAGTCAGATTTGGTGTTTACATTTCAAACTTGTACTTGATTTCAATCATTATTGTGTTTATATACTGTTTTGATGTTTTGCATCATAGTTTAAGACTTGTTAAGTTTGCACTATTTAAACATTATTTGCACTTTTACAGAAGAAAAGTATTTTTACAACATTTCCATTTGTTTTTCCTGGGGTTAGATTATGAATCCTGCGAGTATTGGCGTTTGCATTTTCACTGGAATTTTAATTTGTGAATAAAATTAATATTCTATGTTTTAGCCTACTTAATTGGTATAGTTTAGTATCTGATGATGGTCAGGATTACGTTTTACTTTTTTGTATCAATGTTTGTGTTTGCACGGCTCTCAAGACTGTATGCTGATGTGACTTGTGGCCAAAAGATAGTGTTGAATGGTATTATTTTCATATCATCATATATCATTACCACAAAAAAAACCATGAGATATTGTGATATAGTTTTAAGCCTATATCACCCACCCCTACTCACTACCCAGATATGCCTTAATTTGGTTGATCCCTGGGATAGTGAGTTTTGGCACTTACATCTGCTGATTTTACAGGTTAAGCTGCTCCTTCAGGGCAGAAGTCTATGAATCACAAGATTCCTGGATGAGCGGTACATTTACCTCCTATGACTGATGGTCTTAATGTCAGAGAACACTTAGATCAGTGTTACTCGTTATGCGGCTCGTGATTTTTTTTTGTGGCTCAGATCCACTGATAACAATAAGAATATAGCTATAACTTACTTCTATAGGTTCCGTGTAGGTTCTACTGATGTCCTGTTTTAGCACATTGAAATGAATTATCCAGCAGATGGCAGCATACTGAAGATACATCAAAGAACGTAGGCTACGTAACAGTGAGGGATCATGGGTAGACGTATAGCCAATGTGTGTAGCTTTTGATAGGTTCCCAGTTTTATTTACTACCATTTATTATATATTATATGTAGTGTACAGTGTTTCCGTTTCTGCCATTACTGTGTCTGTAGGTTGCATGCCACTATGTCTAGCACCTCTGTAGTGTGTCTCAGTATAACACCTCTAGTGTCTGCAGCAAGGATGTCACATACCTTTGCTAAATGGCTGTGAGGGTTCCCAGGGAGGAACAAGACCATTTGTCTCCGGCCTGCCATTTAACTCAATCTTTTGATGTGTATGACCACGGACTGCATATCAAGACACCACACAGCATGATCGGCAGAGACTTGCTTGGCGCACTGGCCGAATGTTCCGAGTTTGTCTCTCCCTTGCGCATTGTAATAAACATCAAATTCTCTGAGGAGACGTCGTCAGCGTGTTCTTCATCGTCCTGCATTTTACGCCACGGAGAAGGGCAAAATAATCCTAACACTTTGCATTTGCGAGTTTGCAAGTTTAGCACGTAAACCTAAATTAGATATTCCATAACGCCGTACGTCGTAAGGTTATATCAAATATTGTCTCGGCCTCCGCCCCACTCAAAATGGACAGATTTATTATTAGAAAAAAAGCAGAACGAGAAAAGTGATTCTTCATTAGCTGACGGCGACGGAGTTAGAAACATGTCCGAGGAGAAAGAGCAACGTGAGGAAAGAACGGAGGAAAATGCAGATCAGTTTGGCCGAGAAGCCCAAGACACCGAAGCTGCACCAGCAAAGAAAAAGGTGTGGTCAATTCAGGACGAACACCGAAAATTTCAGGATACATTGACTGATGAGTTTTTCTTGTGCAATACGAATCCACTCCATTCTGCCTAATTTGCCAGAAGACTAGTGCCAATTGTTAACGGTCTAACCTTGAATGCCACTTTAGTGCTTTTCACGCCAAGTACAACATGTTGTACCCGCCAGGTAGCAACCTGAGGACTAATGAAAGTAAACAGTTGACACAGACTCTGACTGAGCAGCAAAAAGTGATGGCGAGATCAGCCTCTGTTGCCGAGAAATCGACCGAGGCCACTTACGAGATCGCATGGATTTTAGCTAGGCATAGAAAGACTTTCACGGACATTGTGAAATTGTTAAACAATGCTTTTTGACCTCAGCTGAGATAATGTACCGTGACTTCACCAATAAGGACGCAATAATAAAGTAAATACATGCACTGCAGCCTTCAGATTCGACATTAATGAGGAGGATCGAGTTTATTGGGAAATGATATTGGGAGTGAAACCCCACATTTCAACAGTCATTTACTCTCAAACACAAGAGAGCGCTCCCATGTTTAAGAGGAATAAATACCTTCCCTCTTACAAAAAGGGAGAAATACATGTGGTTCCCAGAGATCGAACCCAACATAGTTTTTATTTTCGTTACTTCCAGCTTCCAATGAAGGACGGTTCTCAACTTGCTATCTTGGATCTCAGTGTTAAACAAACATTTGAGGCAATATAATTTCAAAATGTTAACATACAGCACTCTTTCACGTTCAAAACTGATCTAAAAACTCAGATATTAATTACAATAAATAAACTAAAACACAACCTAAAACAAAAGAAACCCCAAAGAAGATCTTAAAGAAAAGAACCTTATGCAACCCACAAAACACAAACACACAGCCAACTACAAACCACCCAAAAGAAACCCGAAAGAAAGATCTCCCCTGCCTCATACTGCTGGGCTTATGTTGGCTCACAGGCAGGTGGAGGAAATCAGGCAATTAGGTAATTAAGCAACTACCTCTACCTGCACTACCCAGGCAAGTAGAGGCAGGGGACGTAACAGATTTTCACCATAATGAAGAAAAACCCCCAAACGCCTGTTCTACAAATCAGAAACACTCTCCATAATACAGGTATGGATGTGTCAGTACCTCCTGTCTGCAGAAGACTTCACAAACAGAATGACAGATGCTACACTGCAAGATGCAAACCACAAGTTAGCATTAGCATAACACAAATCTGTCTACAATCAACACACCATCTCAATACATAAAACCCATATTGATCATCTTAATGATCACCAAGAAAACTATTCTCCTAAACTGAAAATCTAGAAATTCTTTAAGTATCATACAATGGCAAAACCTTCTCACTGAACACATACCAATGGAACAAAAATAACTGCCTCACTTAAAAATCTAAGTGACTTCACCACTGTTATATGTAAACATTGTAATTGTATAAATAAAGGTGTCCTCCATCAAGTGGGGGAGTTGGTGGGCCAATTGAAAAATAATAAATAAATGAATAATTAACACTGAAAAAAGTGTTATAACAGTGAAGACATATTGCAACACCCATGCAGCCAACAATTCACATCAACTTTTAGCACTAAAAAGCTAAATTGTCATCACCATGAATGAGTGTTTATAGCAGGTAAGCCTGCACTGAGGGACTTGAATCTTTTACCAGAAGGTAGAAGTAGGAATTTAGGGTAAAAGATGTGAGTGGGGTCAGATACTGTTTTCTGTGCCTGTCTGATAACAGACTCCTCATATATCGTCTGAAGGGATGGGTGTTCCTCAACCCCCATAATATTCATAGCAGTCTGCACCAGATGAACCATCAGACAGTTCATTAGTACAGTCAAGTTATCAAACCATTGGTTCGCCTGTGCCACTGTGGCTCTTTCACCTTTGCAATCATGCCTGTATTGTAATAATCTGGGAATTAAGCAACATACCGATTAAAACATACTGAAAAAAATGATAGATCTATTTTTCTTGAAATATACATAATAATAAAAAAATAATCCACCATCTGTATGTCCTGTCCTGACTGCTGTTGCAGGCGGGACCAGCTTTTCTATGCACACCCGGCCATGAAATAAAAATTTAAAAAAAAGCTATCTAGTAAACATTAGGCTTACGTGGTAGGCTAGTGTGGGCAGTCCCCATATTGAGAGAACCATATAAAATATTGCGAGATAGCCTGCTAACGACCGAGATCTGAGACTCGGGGGACTTCCTGATTGCCTTTGCGATCCCACAGCACTCAGAGTTACGCGAGCCGGCTGGAGTTTGCAAGGTTTGTTATGAATTAGTGGTAGCTAGCTCCCAATGGTAGTACATCAGAATATTTTGATGGACATTTTTAGTCATTTTATTTACTTTCTAACTTAGGCTACTAACTTACAGATGGATGGAAATAGGCTTCTGCATCTATGGTTGTCATGGAAAGGTCAGAGTTCAGGGAAGTACCCGGATGTGCCGCGATGTAGCCATGAATGGCAAGTGCATGGCTGTTTGTAGGGAAACTTCAAAAATGTAGATCTTACTAAACATTTTTCAAAAAGTCTTGTGGGTGTTTGGGGCCCCTCTGCTCCTCGGGGCCCATTTCATTTGAAACTGTTGAAACTGCCACAGCACGCCCCTGGCCACAGCATTTAGTCTCTTCTCACATATTTCACACTCCACATACTGTTGGAATCCAAGCATAGAAAGTTCAAGCTCACAGTGATTAAAATCCTCTAGAAAGAAAGTTGGGGCTTCAGGTGTGTGTTGTACTCCCTGCAACATTTTCTTGTTTGGTGGGCATTCTTCAAGTGCTCCTGTTCAGATTCATGGGCAAATCAATCAGTCACATAATCATAAGAAATGCTTTTTTGATTAGAGGATAATTACTTTGATGGAGCATGCATTTTTTCAGCTATAGTTATAATCAGTTACAATAGTAAGAGCTTGGGGAAAAAAGCTCTCAATGCATTTTACAGCTCTCTAGCTAAGTACCCTGTTATGCTATTGGTAACCTACCATGCTGAAGTTGACTCCTGATTCAAAACTTCTGGTCTACTTTAAATAGGTTCGTTTGAATAATCCTACTTAACCTTCCAAGTAGCCCAATACAGGCTAATATAAATAAAATAATAATTTTTGGATTTAGAATTAAAACGTCTCAAACTGTTGACACTTGTTTATGACAGAAGGGATCCTTATGTACTTTCTACCCCATTTCTGCGAAATTTTACTGCAGAATTTTTACGTTACATTAAATTTATTTGGCAGACGCTTTTATCCAAAGTGATGTACAAAAGTGCATTTCATGGTCATGGACAACTACAAAACACAGGTTCAATAAGATACAATACTCATTTTGTACAGCTATTTTTAGCCAAGAACACAGTTTAGTTCACACCGTGAACACTATTCTGACCTAATTTATGCCAAGCCAAACTATATGTAAAGTGAATAATTGCACTTCAGACCTTCCATATAATCCAATGGAAGCCAATTGAAAAAAGTGAAATTTTGTACTGGAATTTCTCCTCAAAATTACATAGTTCAGAGAGGGATTATTTGAAATTTAAAGCGGTGGGGACCTAATCCATGAAGGAACTGGACCTGTCATTGAGGACCAGACCGAACTGGACATTCTGATTCGGGTCCGGGTCTGGGTCCGGAACTGGAACGAGTTTCAGACTAGTCACCGCAGCTCTACGTGTCCTCCTACCCCTAAAGCCTTTGTATTGCAATGACAAACTTAGCCTGAGTAATAAATAGACCTACAGAATGAAAAGAAATTGTCTTAAACTAGCTGGTCAGCCCACTTACATCTGAGAAACGCTATAAGCTATGGATAGCCAACTCTCTTATTTGCATGGTGCAAAAAGCCGTGAACAAAAGAGGCCATCAGCATATTATTTCCCAAAGATCACACATCGCAGAGTGGGCTTGCCAGACTTTCCTCTAAATGTATGTAGGAGATTTAAACATTCATGGGTGAAGTTTTACAGTAAAGGCATAAGGGAGTCAATGATCTATGGGGGGTTTAAAATGAAATATGGGGGAACATTTGTGAGGAATTTGAATGGGAGTTGATTAAAGATTTTGAGGACTTTTTTTAGGAGTAACTGATTCAGGCATCAGGCAACACTGAGGCAGAGTTGTGAACTAGGTTCAGTCTCAACTCAAGCAAAGAAACCGCAGTCATTTCCTTTATTCAAACATAATATATTAGGCTTTAAGAACTCATCACAACTTTGTGGATAATTCGAGAGGTCAACATTGTTTTGACATTGGTGCAGCTAGCTTGATGGACAGTGTATGATGCAGGAAACTGACACAACGCAGTTAGGCAACACAGTTCCAAATATAGCCAAGGCAAGTAAGATCTACAATCCCCCTGCAGGTATGCAAGGCACGGCATTCAGTAGAATTACATAAAATTAGCACAGGCACTGACTAAGATAAAGAGTGCAAAACCTTTCAGCAAGGAGAGGATTATCTGAACTATGTTTAATTTCCTGAACCCAGCGGTTTTAACCGTTAACACCCTGGTTTGGCATCCGGCACTCTGAATACCGAACACAGTGCATCAGCAGCTAAAACACCTCACTTATCAAACATGTAAAATATATTTATTTGATTTAATTTGGTAATTATTAGCAAATATATCAAATCTAAAGACAAGGTTCAACTACCTTAAAACAATTAACAAAGGTTATAGACATGGACAGTCACACGAGGAATGATTGAAAGAACATACCAAACCACAGTGTGTACTTGTCCCAAAGTAATCTAAGGATGTGCCAAGACCAAAATTTAAAAACAAAAAGGCAGCAGAATATTTAAAAAAAAAACTAGAGATGACATATAGACACCAAACTTAGATGCTAGAATGCTAACTACAAGAAAGCCACATATTTTATCTAGTGGGAGGGGAGGGGGGAGGGGAATCGACACCCCCTCTGACATACACACACACACACACACACACACACACATGCAGACCCACACTCACACACAGACACACACACAGACACACACTCACACACAGACACACACACACACACACATACAGACCCACACTCACACACATACAGACCACACTGACACACACACACATACAGACCCACACACACACATGCAGACCCACACTCACTCACAGACACACACATTCACACCTCCAATGGCTACCCCCAAATTCGTTCTCTGTCTTATCTCTAGGCTGTCCTGGCCAAGTGTTTTGAAGCTTCCTATGGCTCAGAACAGCCAAATGGCGAATTAGACAAACTAAAATGTAAAATCAAGATTTTGGCTAGCTGATTTGCAACTTGTTTGATCCACTAAATAACATCTGCATGGATAAAACTACAAATTCATAAGAAACTGTCCCACACTGCGAATTAATGTGTTAAAAAAAAAGAATCAGCCTATCGATTATATTGTTGTCATCAGCTAATTGCTAATTATTCAGTCGTCAACCTCGTGCCACTTATTTGTGAGCCAGCTTTAAATGCTAATTGAGTGAATTGCACAGAAACATGCCCATATTGGCTATACATTTTTAAATCGGCTAAATGTTTCGAAAAGTCCTGCGAATTGCATAATAACATAGGCCTGTGCCAGGTTCATGCAGGAATTCACATCCAAAGCACAGTAGGTGAAATTACTTTCACTAGGAACTAGAGTCTGAAGTTGGAATCAGTCACTGCATGACTCACTCGTTCACTAGGAACTGAAGTCAGTGAATAAGAGTCTGAAGTCAGAATCAGTCGCTGGATGACTCTCGTTCTCGTTTGTGGAAGTCCATCCATCCATTATCTATACCCGCTTATCCTGGTCAGGGTCACAAGGCGAGAGGCAGGAATACACCCTGGACAGGTCGCCAATCTATCACAAGGCACACACAACATTCACTCACCATTCACACACAATCGGAGTACCCGGAGGAAACCCACATGAACACGGGAGAACATGCAAACTTCACACAGAAAGGCCCAGGCCGGGATTCAAACCCAGAACCTCCTTGCTGTGAGGCGACAGTGCTACCAGCAGAATAAAATGTCATTTTATTCACAATCCTTTCAGAAACACCACAATCCTGCAGCACAAACCGGTGTGTGATGAACTTGCCTTCAACAAAAGTTCAGTGTGTGAAAGAGAGTGGGGTAAATGTATAGATTTCATTAAAGTTCATAGCAGGAAAACGGAGCTGGATGAAGACTGCAATGTGTGACAGGCCTGAAACATTTTACTATGCAGGTCAATGTTTTACCATATCAATCAGACAGTCTGCATCCAGTTCTCACCGGTGACCTATTCCTACAGGGACAGGGATCGTTCAACATTAGTACTCTCTTTTATTGATCTATTATCCCTCGTAGTTAGTTTATTTTTTTTAAAGATTACTTTCAGAAAGGTCCTGAAAATGAATGGGAGTGAATTGGGAGCTGGACAACCAGGAGGAACGGCGATGCTGTTAACGGTTAACAGGGACAGCTAGTTGCTAGTATTCACGCTATTCAAATACAATGGGGTACCGTAAGCTCCACAAAATTACTTGTGAAATATCCCTTTAATTATCTTGGTACCTAATTCATTTCATTTGAGGATTGTGGGTATGCATCACAAGTTCTTTGTGTGTTCTTTTTCTTTATCTGCCTAGTGATTTTGGTCCATGTCCTCTCTCCTCTTCATTTAACTGTTTTCATTACAAATGGCTAACTGTTCACTCCCAGTACAGTTCATTGGTGCTGTTGACCAATATATAAAATATGTCCATTTCTTAAAAAACAAAGACTCTTTCAGGCAAGACTCACCCAGAAAGGGACATGATGAGGAATCATGTGTCATGCTAGCAGCCATTGTAGAGGGTGTGTTAGAAAAACACAGACAATATTTTGAGACACAGCTCAAGGCTTGCCCGTTTGCAAGCCAAAGTTAAACTAGCCAAAACCGCTGCCTCGCTGCACCAGGCCAAACAGGATCAGCTTGAGGCTAAAATGGTGGAGCTGGAGGATAGGAGCAGATGGTGCAACCTCTGCATTGTTAACCTACCAGAGAATTCCGAAGAATCCGACCCGGTTGGTTTTCTTATCCAATTCCCTCAAAGAGTGATTCCCCTCTCTGGCTGACAGGACTATAGAAGTAATGAGGGCTCACCGTTTCTATGGCGGCTGATCAAAAACAGCAGACGGGCCTGGAACATTGATTATTAATCTGCTGGGGTACACGGATCGACAGCATATTTCGTAAGCAGCCAGGAAATCACCAGTGAAGTTTAACGGGATAGTCATCAATTTTTATCCAGACTTCAGCGATTACACAGAACAGCGGCACAGAGCCTTCTCTTCTCTGCTGGCAGTAACCTGTGATCGCGGTCTCCACACATTCCTGATATACCCAGCCTCTCTCAAGCTCACTTACGATGGTGCACAGCACCTTTTCAAGTCTCCAGCTGAGGCAAGTGGGTTCATCAAATGCCTTTGCTGCTAGAGCTGTTCCAGTCAACTGTAAGAGCTGGTATAGTGAAGCGGAAAGGTATGGGAGCAACAACAGCTCAGCAGTGAAGCGGTAGGCCACACAAGCTCACAAAATGGGGTGCTGAAGCTTGTAGCGTGTGAAAATCATCTTTCCATGGAATGCAATACTCACTACAGAGTTCCAAACTACCTCTGGAAACAACATAAGAACAAGACCTGATTGTCAAGAGCTTCATGAAATGGGTTTCCATGGCCTAGCAGCTGTACACAAGCCTAAGATCACCATGCGCAATGCCAAGCCTTGGCTGGAGTGGTGTAAAATAGACTACCATTGGACTCTGGAGCAGTGGAAACGCGTTCTCTGGAGTGATGAATCACGCTTCTCTATCTGGCAGTCTGACTGACGAATCTGGGTTTGGTGGAATGCATAGTGCCAACTGTACTAGCCCAAATAATGCCAACTGTAAAGTACAGAGGAAGAAGAATCATGGTCTGGGGCTGTTTTTCATGGTTTGGGCTAGACCCCTTAGTTCCACTGAAGGGAAATTTTAATGCTACAGCATATAATGACATTCAAGAGAATTGTGCGCTTCAACTTTGTGGCAACAGCTTGGGGAAGGCCATTTCCTGTTTCAGCATGACACTGTTCCAGTGCACAAAGCAAGGCACATAAATAAATGGTCTGCTGAGTTTGGTGGGGAAGAGTTTGTCTGGCTGGCACAGAGCCCTTACCTCCACCCCATCAAACACCTTTGGGTGAATTAGAAAGCCTTCAGCCAAACATCAGTGCCCAACCTCACTAATGCTCTTGCAGCTGAATGGAAGCAAATCCACACACCCATGTTCCAAAATCTACTGGAAAGCCTTCCCAGAAGAGTGGAGGCAGTTACAGAAGCAAAGGGGAGTCCAACTCCATATTAATGCCCATGGTTTTGGAATGAGATGTTCAACAAGGGTGTGATGTTCAGGTGTCCACATACTTTTGGAAATGTAATGCATGAGCATACCCCAGTCAATATGCTTATATGCAAACTCGTATTCACACAATCATTGAGGTTACAGGCTTTGAAAATGCAACAGTAAATTTGTTTTCTTCCTTGTGAGAAAAATTCAGACATACTCATACACAACCATATTCACAAATTCTTTTTCATTAAAGTCACACAGTACACAGCATTACTTACCCCATTCTCTGCAGTTTACAGTTTGGACTCATCAGTCCAGCACAGAGGAGCTCCACTCCTGAATCCCCCAGGTTATTGTAGCTGAGGTCCAGATCTCTCAGGGGTGAGTTTGATGACTGGAGAACTGAGGCCACAATATCACAGGACTTCTCTGTGAGGTCACAGCTGTTCAGTCTGCAAAAAAGAGCTCTTATAATTATATTAGGTATACATAAAACATATGGCAAATGATACAAATTATAGTGTTCAGCAATGAAGACTGAAACTGAGGATTTTAAGGTTGATGGTGTTCTGAGGAAGATATCTGTGCTACACTCTCCAACTGCAGCACTTTGGCACTGAGAATTAGATGTCCTTCTGGACTGAAATCTGACAGTTCTACGGAAGTAATTCTGACCCAAATGGCCCCTTTTCTTATTCTGTAAGTTCTCTGAATTGGGGCAAAGAGCCCATCTACTTTTTATATGATCTTTTCACTGGGCTTAACCCTCCCATCCCAGAATTGCAGCTGCCATCTTTCAAAGATGCAAAATGATAACGCATGAGAGTTTGTTTCTCAGGTTTTGGTTTTCTGTGACAAACTACCCACAGCATAGCATATAGATAAGTCTCTCATTTGTTCTCTTCTAATCAGTAATTAATTATGCATAGACCAGGAAGAGAAGGGGAACCCCCCTCTTTCAAACACATGGCAGGGGTTCAAACAACATTTGTTCTTATAATTAAAACTTACAAGTAAACGCAAGGGATGTTTTTTTCTTCACAGACAGTCTGGCAATTACATAAATAAGTATAACTAATTCACCAAGTATAAGTATAACTAATGTCTTAGCTTTGTCTTTCTTCTCAGCTGTGCGTCTTTGGCTTTGACCAGTTTTAATGTGGGAGAGACAAGCTGTGGTTTGGTTTTGACTTTCATTCATTTCTTTCATGATTATCTTTTACTTCATTTCCAGGACTGTCTAATATCGTTTTTGATCATGTAGTTGAGCCTGTGTTATTAAATTAGATGTTTAATTGGGCCCTATTTCTCAGTCAAGGCACAACTGTCAAACACTAGCAGCAATGCAAGGAGCTGGTGAATTTGGGTATTTCAGTCATTTCTTGACTCCAGGCACTAGCGCAACTGTGGCACTGTTGTAAAAGAGGCTGGTTCAATAAGAATAAATGGTTCTGTTGGTGTAGTTGGGTTTGGTTTCATTATTGCCAATCAGATCACCCCATTTATTTCCCTTTAGGAAACACAGCCAAATGCTAATGCTACCATGGCTGAAGAGCAAGCGTGTTGTAATCATCTCTACTGAAGGGAGGAGAGTTTTCTCTAGCATAACTAGAAGTCTGTACAACACTAAATTCCTAGGCCTTGCAGCAGGGCCCCTCCGTCTCCAGGCACCGAACCTCCCAAGGACAACAAGAAGTTAAAAATATTGTATCTATGTGTGTGTGTGTGTCTATGTGTGTGTCTGGTTTTCTTTAACTCTGTCTCTTATGTAAGCTCTGGAGAGCTTGGCTTTCCTACTTATCCTCCCCCTGCCATCCTGCCAGGGAGGAACCAGCTATGACACCATGCTGCCCAGGACTCTGAAAGCAACCGATCGACCAAACTATTATATCTGATATAAAGCTTGTTTATGTAACACTGAAGACTAAGAGGTCACCGTGTGCTTATTCAGTATTCATGCTATATGACCAGACACAGCCAAACATTTACTTTGTTAAATCTTACAATATGCATATGTACTAACCATGTACCAATCAGAAATCTTACAATATGCATATGTATTAACCATGTACCAATCAGAATTATGTATGTTATTGTTAACCACTTTTTGCTAATAAAAGCAGGGACCGGACTTATCCATCTTGTTGTTTGTGCCAATCAGATGTAGAATTATGTATGTTACTGTTAACCAATTTTTGCTAATAAAAGCAGGGACTGGACTTATCCATCTTGTTGTCTGTGCCAATCAGATGTAGAATTATGTATGTTATTGTTAAAACACTTTTTGCTTATGAAAGCAGGGACTGCCCCTGCTTTCTCCAGTTCAGGCTTATCCATCTTGTTGTGCGTAGGTTCCGGACTCTTTCTGCAGAAATAAATCCTATTTCTTACATGGATATACCTCGCCGTGCTGGTTATTCTAAGGGGAGAATTTTCTCTGCCCAACATTATGAACAATTACAACCATTATGAGGACCTCTACAAACCAATGAAGATGAAACTGAATAGTTTAGATTCATTATTTTGTTAATATTTAAACAAAAACAGTGTATTTTCTGTTCATATGCCAGTGCTAAGAGGTATAATAAATGGTTCTGTTCCTGAGAACAGTTCCGCAGGGAGAATATTCCCAGACTGGCCAGGAGCAGGAGGCAGCTGGCAGAGACAGCCTCCAGTCGGCCTCTCCATCCTGCTGCTGCCGCTACTGTTTCAACTAGGCAGGCATCGCGCGTGTGCACCAGAGGACAGGAATGAAGCATTTTGTCTGGATTTACTATAACTTTTCTGTTTCTTTGCTGTCAATTTTTGTTTCATACTACTATTTAAAATAAACAAAAAAATTATTTACTTCACCTAAGTGTCATTCATTTCAGACATGCACTTGATAAGATGAATCAACACTCACTAGTGAAACGGCTCCACTGGCAACCAGTCCCTGCTCTCTCGTGCACTTTGTGCTCTGTAATATCTGTAGTGATCTGTAATATCTGTAGTGCGACTCTGCTTCTCTGCGTATGAAAGTCCTGTAATGTGTCCTCTGTGAGGTCTGTCACATCCATGGCATATGGCTATGTAGTGTAGAGCACAGCACACCACAAAGAATGCACCGACTTTCTGAGGGCTGTACAGTAATGTACCACCCAATCCATCCAAAATTCTAAACTGCATTTTCAACATTCCAAAGGTCCACTCAATCATTGACCTAGCCCAGCCAAACACATGATTAAAAGCAAGTTTCCAGTGCGTTCTGGGCTCATTGTAAACACTATCTGAGGGGTGTAAAGCCGGTCTCCCTCCTACCTAATCCAAGTAGCTTACACAGTTAACTCCACTGCCTAAATAGCCAGCATTGGACTGCATAACTTAATACAGCTTTCCTTTAAAATAGTTAAACTGAAATAAACAAAATATTTCATGTATCTGTTAAATGTTTATGGATTCACATGTGTGGCACGGTTAAAATGCCAAAATAGCACGAGTTAAAACCTGGTATGGGTTGGTTTGACTGCAAATGCATTATTCAACACCAAACTCACATATTGAAAGTTTCTATTGACACATCCCTGATTGCACCAACAAACCCATGTTGACAAGCAGATTAACTGCAGACCATAAAACTAACAACCCTGGTGAAAGTGAAAAATATGACACTAGCAATTCCAAGTGTGTTTGTGCCTATGCTGTCACCAAAATAGGGCCCCTTTACTTAATACTGTAACTTAATATAGCATCTCTTCATTTTAATCTGCTTGAATTGTATGTTCTGACAAAGGTTGATCCATAAGATTACTCTGCCTATCAATTAACTCCTTAATTATTTCATAATTGCTATCATTGCAAATAATTAGTAAATGTATTCAGTTAGTAAATAGTAACAGTAAATAAAATAAAATATATGGTAAGTGCTGAGGTTTTGCATTTGATGCTGCTTATGTTCTCGATATAAACATTATATGAGGGCACGAGTTAAAACATCTTGATTCAGAAATCTTTTTTTTTAACCAAATTTTCTGTTGCCCGGCAATTTTATTGCACTTTATTCTAACTAGAAATATAAAGTGTGAAGATAGACTGTCAATCATCTACATTATTAATGACATAATACTCACATGGCCTTCCTGCAGTTCCTGACTACAGGTACCAGTCTCTGATGACCTGCTGCTGATGTGTTGTAGTTCTTCAAGTCAAACTCATCCAGGATCTCCACTGACATCAGTAACACAAAAGCCAGAGCTGAACACTGGTCTGGTTCCAGCTTTTTATCAGAAAGTTTTCCTGATCTCAGGGAATTCTGGATTTCCTCCACTAGAGAGTTGTCATTCAGTTCATTGAGACAGTGGAGCAGATTGATGATCCTCTCTGCTGAAGACTCCTTTCTGATCCTCTCCTTAATATACTGGACTGTTTTCTCAATGCTCTCTGATCTGCTTCCTGTCTCTGTCAATATTCCTCCTACGAGCGACTGAATGGACTCCAGAGAGAGGCCAAGAAGGAATCGGAGGAAAAGGTCCAGGTGTCCATTCTTACTCTCTAAGGCCTGATCCACTGCACTCCTGTGTAACTCAGACAGCTGCACTCTGTCACTGTGAGGTTTTGATTCTTCTGCTCTGAGTACATTTCTGTTCACATTTACACATGAATGAAACACAAACAAGGCAGCCAGATACTCCTGAATGCTCAGATGCACAAAACAGTAGACCTTCTCCTGATACAACCCACACTTCTCTTTAAAGATCTCTGTGCACACCCCAGAGTACACTGAAGCTTCACTAACATCAATGCTACTCTCTCTCAGGTCCTCTTCATAGAATATCAGATTGCCATTTTCCAGCTGTCGAAAAGCCAGCTTCCCCAGTTTCAGGATGATTTCAGTATCTGATGCTGACATCTTCTTTGTGTTTGTCACATTGGTGCCATGATACTTCTGATTCTTCACATTAGTCTGAATGAGCAGGAAGTGTGTGTACATTTCAGTCAGCGTTTTGGGCAGATTTTCACTCTCTGCTTTACCCCACATTGTCTTCAGAACAGTAGCAGAAATCCAGCAGAAGACTGGTATGTGACACATTATGTAGAGACTCCTGGATGACTTTATGTGAGATAATACTGCTGGCCAGGTTCTGATCTCTGATTCTCTTCCTGAAGTACTCCTCCTTCTGTGGGTCATTGAACCCTCGTACCTCTGTCACCTGGTGGACACACTCAGGAGGGATCTGATTGGCTGCTGCTGGTCGGGAGGTGATCCAGAGGAGAGCAGAAGGAAGCAGATTCCTCTTAATGAGGTTGGTCAGCAGCACATCCACTGACGATGACTCTGTTACGTCACAGCAGTCCTCATTGCTTTGGAAATTTAGAGGAAGTCGACACTCATCCAGACCATCAAAGATAAATAAAACTTTGACTTCATCACCATCAACACTTTTGATCTCTTTCAGCTGTGGAAAGTAGTGCTGCAGAAGTTGCATTAGACTGAATGCTTTTTCCTTCTTCAAATTCAGATCTCGGAAAGGAAGAGTGAAGATGAAATCAATGTCCTGATTGGCTTTTCCTTCAGCCCAGTCCAGAATGAACTTCTGCACAGAGACGGTTTTCCCAATGCCAGCGATGCCCTTTGTAAGCACAGTTCTGGGTTTCTCTTGTCCAGGTAAAGGCTTAAAGATCTCATTGCAGAGGATTGCAGTCTCCTGTGTGGTTTGTCTCTTGGATGCTGTCTCAATCTGTCTGACCTCGTGTTCATTATCAACCCCCCCACTTCCCCCCTCTGTGATGTAGAGCTCTGTATAGATATCATTCAAAAGGGTTTGGTTGCCCTGCTTTGCTAAACCTTCAAGTATGCATTCAAACTTCTTCTTCAGATGAGTTTTCAGTTCCTGCTGGGCTCTTTTTATGGATTCATCTGAAGAGAGGAAATATGATAAATAACTGTTTAAAATAATATTAAAATTTCCCTTTCAATTAACAGATTTTAAGAAGAAACAATCAATAAAAATATTAATGCACTCAGCGGTCACAGTATTATACACATGCAGTATATAGTGTTACACACTTCTATCAGTATGTTACACACCTCACACAGTAATACACGCCTTTATCACAGTGTGTAACACACCCCTCACACAGTATTACATACATTCCATTCTTGAAATTGAATTTCTTGCTGCACGAGCATCAGTGTCACTGTCACTCTCGCTATAATCGTTTTTGATTGAATGAACACAAATGGGTTTTTTTTTTCATTATGGTGTAACGGAGAACGCAATTTTTCGATTCTGAGTTCCCAACCTACTGCCAGTGTCTGATGATGTGTAGCTATCCCTACAACAAGAGTGACTAGCTACACGGAAGAGGGAAGCTAATTTTTGGAATCATATTAAAGAAAACTGCTGTTATTTTCTGGCAAGTTAACAATTTATATGTTGCTATTTGATTATAGCTGAAGCATTTCTGACATTGAACATGAAAAATGAACTGTAAAAATATGTTTTCTGAAAAATCGCCAAAACGGGATTGACCAGGGTCTTACACGGGTTTTACATTGCAGACTTACAATATGACAAGAGAGTTAGGGATCAGATCCATAAAAATACTTGAATGGCGACTACGCTGACCACTATCCTAAAGTATGGTACCCAATACCAGACCACTATTAGCTGGGACTTTATTTTTCCCAAATAGCGTACGAATGATATCTCAAAACCACAGAGCTAAGAGTTCCTCTAAAGATGGCCAGTCCCCAGAAATACAACGTAGTGTGACATCAAGTACAATTTCTCAATGCAGAATGATGGAAGCTGTCGCTGAGGAAAAAACATAGATAAAAAGTTACAATCTGCTGCCTCCTAATGTCAGAACCCCGCAAGTAGCCTATTTCCCTCTGGCTGGCAGAACCTCTGCCGTAGAGGCAAATGCATCAAATGAAACCCATTTAAGAGTCACATGAGCCAGTGCTGGGTGTGTCATTAGCCAACAACCTGTAATAATTTAACTCTAGTAAGACCTCGTTGTTTTACTGCGTACTACCGCTTACAAAACCGTACACTGCAAAACTATTTTCTTGAAGTAAAGTACACAACTGAATCAATTTTAACATTTGTATTTCTAACATTTTTTTTAACGGTTTTGTTATATAGGCTAAGGGAAAATGTATCGAGGCATATTACAGGAGCACTGAGAAAAGCCCTAAAATGTGCATGACAAAACGCAAAACAGAAAAAGTAGTTAAAGAAATACAAAGTACAATATGCACCGTCACTCTCCTCTTATCAATTCCACAGAGAACGCGCAGCTTTGGTGGTTTGCTGGAACCGCACACACACATATCGGATATATTTCACTCAGTTGTCGTGTAGCTATTTTATTCAGTTTATTCAAAGTCTCAGTTTCAGAGAAAACACAAAAATATATCGATGGCATTACCTCCATGGAGTTCTAAGCCTATCATTTATATAACTACAGCGTCTGCAATTGTTCATCCCCACCCTAAAGGCTTTATCAACTTCATCACAGTTGCAGTGAATGAATTCTACATGATTGTATGTGTGAAAGTACTTTCAACAGCACTTTATTGGGAAATTCTTCTCAAAGTAAAGGTCATTCAGTTGTTCAATAGGGTGCAGAGTAGACAGCGACACGTTCGCACCTGGGTCAAAGCACCTGTTGTTGTCTCTTGTCTTGGGGGCTTTGTGAAGAAAATGGCACAGACTGCCTGTATTTCTGTACTGAGTTGATTTTTATTTTATTTTAAAAACACAGTTATTTAAGCACAAATATTTAGGAAAGTCATGGAAGGGGAATGATATAGGCATTTATGTTATAGGCGCTGGAGTAATTTTAATTATAAAGTCCCCAATGCATGATTGACACGCTCTGGTCTATCTAGTCTTAAAGGAAACTCTCACTGCAGGTGTGTATGTGTAACTGAGAAACTTGGTGCTGACTTCTGAGAAAATCACATAAAAGAGAAAATAGATCCGAATCTGAATAATATTGGCCAAATTTGAGAGGAGAAAACATTCGGGGAGAACGCATTATTCGAGTGTTGCCAAATGTGGTATTTGTATTCGGCACCATCCCTAAGTGACGTTGAATGAGGGTTCATTATTGGGGCACGGATGGCAGGAGCATCAGTCTCAAAGACTGCTCAACTGCCTAGTGTTTAAATAGGAACAGTGACCAAAGTGATATCTGCATTTAGATCTATGGGAAAGACATCAGTAAATAGGGTCAGAAATTGTGGTCGAAAGCGCACATTTGATGACTGTGATGATTGTGCATTAGTGCGTAAGGAAAAACAGAAGACCAACTCTTCCTCAGGCGACTGAGAATGTCAATGCAGGATGTGATCACTGCCAGAAAGAACAGGTCGTCAACAACTACATAGAGAGGGATATTATAGTAGGGCTACAGTGCACAAACCCTAAATGCCCATTTGAGAATTCTGTGGTGCAAAACCCATTGGCACTGGTCTACAGAGATGCGGAAAAAAGTGATATGGTAAGAAAAGTCATCCTTCACCATATTCTCGACAAATGGGCGAGTGCATGTGTGGCATACACCAAGAGAACGGTACAGGCCTGAATGCTTGACCCCTACAGTGAGGGGGTCTTGTGGCTCTGTTATGCAGTGGGGGGTTGGTCCACTTGTCCCCTTAAAGGGAAGGATCACTGCAAATCAATACAAAGTTAATGTGAGTGATCACCATTATCCTACGATGAAACATTTTTATCCTGATGGGAGTGGTCTCTTCCAGGACGACAATGCCCCCATCCACAATGACACGAGGGGTCACTGAATGGTTTGATGAACATGAAAATGATGTGAATCATATGCTATGGCCATTGCAGTCACCAGATCTCAACCCAATTGAACACCTATTGGTGATTTTGGACTGATGTGTCAGACAGCGCTCTCCACCACCATCATCAAAAATGAGGGAATACTTTTGGAAGAATGGTGTTCCATACCTCTAGTAGGGTTCCAGATACCTGTAGAATTTATGCCAAGGCACACTGAAGCTGTTCTGTCGGCTCGTGGCTGCCCACCTAACTAAACGACTTCATGTTGGTTTTTCCTTTAATTTGTGCCCGTCCGTATATACACACATACAAAAAAAAAAAAAAAAAAATATATATATATATATATATATATATATATATATATATATAGTATCTGCTATTGGGGTTGCCTAACTGCTCTGCTACAGGTGAATTAATCTTTTATCATTATATATATATATATATATATTGTACAATATGTAGTGTTTAGATTATGGCCTTAGAGAGGGAAACAGTGAATAAGAATGTGGCCTGGCCTCCCCATTACAAGCATCAAAGCAAATGTGATCGGGGCAATTAAAAATCCACTGATACCCTAATCTAGGTAGACAATCTATGGGTCTCACCCCTGCATAGCTATGTGCCTAACAATTCCCTTTCCCATGTCCTCTTTAAGTTTCAATGCAATCTTTAGGTAGGCCAGTCCTTTTTATGAATGAGTCTGGCCCCCCTTCCCTTCTCTCCTACACCTTAACTCAGCATCACCCAATCGGGGCAAACATCCTCAAGCCATGCTGGGTAAGGCATTTAAGATAGCCACAGGAAAATGTTGTTGTGTCGCGTTTTGTTTTGGAGTATTGAAGAAGAAGAGTTTTTCTCTTTTTATTTTTGTGGTGGTTCCTTGGTTGTGTGTTTTTCAGTACAAATGTGCTTCCCACGACGAAGGAGGATAAAGAGGTCGTCATATTCTCGGTTTGCACATCTGCAAGTAGGACTCAAACACCCCGTTGCAGGGTCATGCTTTTGCTTTTGGAACGAGCTTCTTTACAGCGTGAGACACCTGGAGGCCCTCATAATCTAATACTTTTATACCGATTGCTGAGTTTGATTCCTGGATACAAACTCAGGGCAGTCTGTCTAATGGGACAGTGATCTAGGTACTGGTTTTTGAGCACAAGATTCTGCCTTTAAACCCCACTCAGGGACATTTAATCTTGTTCATTTGCTTGTCAATGTAATCACAGCTTGAGGCAATATTTTAATAAATTTAAATGTAAAATAAATAAATGTTATTTTTGGCCTTTTATATAAAGTATGTAATATTGTCAATGTAAAACAGTATTATGAAAGTGTAGATGCTGTAAATCAGAACATTGATGACTGTTAGATTTGCTATCTAAACTCGTTTCAAAATTCTAATTGACACACAGTAGCAATGAAAGAAAGATCTTACTGCGCTCATCTCTTTCCAGTGAATCAGCGAGATCCTTCTGCTTCATGTTCCTTAAGATGTCGAGTGTGATCTTCAGAGACCTCTCACTACCACAGGTCTCCAGCATCTTCTCAACCATGTACATTCTCTCAATGCATTCTGGGTAATCAACTTCATGACTGTCAAACAATTCATTAATAAACTTCATAAACTTATCCAGCCAAGTAGGATCTTCAGGCAGACTCTTATCTTCAAGACAGCATTCAGGGCAATCCTGACTCAGATGGCTCTGGAACAGTTTCAGCTTTTCATCCTTCTTCAGCTGCATCAGAGTGCGCAGGAGAGACTGAAACAAACACATGAAGAGGTGTGCTGCATCAGTGTGAAACAAACACACGAAGAGGTGTGCTGCATCAGTGTGAAACAAACACATGAAGAGGTGTGCTGTATCAGAGTGAAATAAACACATGAAGAGGTGTGCTGTATCAATGTGAAATAAACACATGAAGAGGTGTGCTGTATCAGTGTGAAATAAAAACACATGAATAAACACAATAATAAATGAACACATGACAAATAAAATGGGCCATAATACATGCGAACAGTAACACTGAAGTTTTGCGATGCTACATGTAAGGTTAGAAATGTATTTGCAAATTATCCTGGATAAAGACATGACTCCTTTATATTGACCAACTCAGTCATACCTGCAGTCTTCTAGGGGAATCCCCCTAGAGTCTGTGAATAGTCATTCAATCGAAAACTCACAAAACCATGCACTGTAGCCCAATAGAGAGGACGTTTGGAATGCTGAAAATGCACTTCAGATGTTTGCATAAGTCAGGTGGAACTTTACAATGCAGCCCTCAGAAGGCCTGCATATACTTTGTGGTGTGTTGTGTGTTGCATAATGTTGCCAAAGTCATGGATGTCTCAGACATAAATGAGGACACATTATAGGACTTTAGAAGGCGTGATGCTGAACTGCATGTGCTGCCTGTTATGCAGACAGAATGGTTCATTTGATTTAAAAAATCCACAACATTGCCCAGCGAATACTGTATTTATTTCCACATTTTAAATCACCTTTTTATGATTTATTTTCAAATATGTTCTGCGGGATTCTCTGAGCATGATGTTCGTTTTTTAGATCTCCGCATTTTAATGGACTCGCACAGAAACATGTCTTTTATGACAGAGGTAAATCCGTTTTTTTCTAAGACTTATAATCTGCCTAATATAATCCACCATTATATTGTCAATCCACCAAAGTGCAAGTGCAGGTGGCTTTTATAAGAAATGTGAGATGATATGCTGATTGGTTTATCACATGTTTATGCCCAGGACACACCTATAAATTAAGACAGTAGGATCAGCCCATTGGAACCTTGTGCCTTACATTGCGCTCAAATAATCCACTGTTAAACGAGTATAAGTGGGTTTGGACAAAACCTAAATGCACTTGTACCATGCACTTTAGACCATGCGCTAAGATCATTAAAATAGAGCATTGTTTATTGCATTTTTTAAATGTTTAAGTAAAAAGCTGGTTTATTGTGTTCATATGATATTCCACTTTAGATAGTCATGAATAATATAAAAAAGGTGCAATATGTTATTAATGTTAAGGGCAATGTCAGGCACTTGTAAACATTATCCTTGCACTAAATTACATAGGCATTATATATACTCAAATGGATTTACTGCACAAAGAAAACACATAACCAATTAAAAAAGATCTCATACCTTTTTTGAGGAAGATAATTTATCTGAACTCTTCTCTTCGAAAGAGCTGGACTTCAGTGACTGCTGATTCCTGTGAACAAAACATGGAGACAGAGCTTCCAGTTAAACTCATCCTCTTACTGCAGCTCTAACTCACAGCACATGGAGACAGAGCTTCCAGTTAAACTCATCCTCTTACTGCAGCTCAAACTCACAGCACATGGAGACAGAGCTTCCAGTTAAACTCATCCTCTTACTGCAGCTCAAACTCACAGCACTTGGTGACAGAGCTTCCAGTTAAACTCATCCTCTTACTGCAGCTCTAACTCACAGCGCATGGAGGCAGAGCTTCCAGTTAAACTCATTCTCTTACTGCAGCTCTAACTCACAGCACATGGAGACAGAGCTTCCAGTTAAACTCATCCTCTTACTGCAGCTCTAACTCACAGCACGTGGAGACAGAGCTTCCAGTTAAACTCTTCCTCTTACTGCAGCTCTAACTCACAGCACATGGAGACAGAGCTTCCAGTTAAACTCATCCTCTTACAGCAGCTTTATCCAGAAGAATCTGTTTTACACAATGTGTACTGAACCTTTTGCATAGTTTCTCTCTTGTACACACATCAGAGTTAGAAATGAATGAGTGGTACGCACAGAATGCACAAAGCAAATTCTGTCAGGAAACTCAAAAATCGCAGCTGACCAATCGGTTGGCTCCATTAACCGCATACTCGTGCGTTTCCACAATCATCCAGTTGCATACACACAACACTCTTCTCTTACCCATCCAATCACAGGCACACATCACCAATGGAGCGCCTCATTAAACCACCAATCAGACCTCTCAGTGCTGCTGCTTGCCTGCGCTGCTTTTGCCTGCTTCACTGCTGCTGCTCAGAACTGCACTCACCCTCCACCACCCCATCATCACCTACTCTTTGGATCTGCTCCTAGATACTGGGGGGTTTACTGGTATTCCTCCTGTTTAGTAGGGGAGATGTATAGTACTCCCTATTAGATAGGGTAATGCACCCTGGTGCGTGCACTAATACCTGAAGCAGATCCATTCACCGCCAAACCCAAAATATGTATTTACATATCCACGTAAATATTTTAGTATGTACTTAGCCCCTGAAGAGACGTGGGTGAGAACATTTTTTTAAAATATTATTGCGATCCCTCGCAAAAAAAATGTAAAAAATTAAAATAAAGATAAAAGATGTTAGCTGTTAGACTACTGTGAATACATATAGCCTACACTCCATTCCTCTGACACAAACATAATAAATACATAGATAATATGCATTTATATTGGTTAGCGAGGGCTAGTTAGACCATTCTGAATACGTATAGCCTTGCGACACTCAGTAAGTCTTCTGTCACACAGTACATAAATACATAATGTGTTTATTTACTCATGTGTATGTGTTAGTTAGAGAGGGACAGCTAGCTAGACTACTGTGAATAGCCTACTCGCAGTCATTCCTCTGTCACAAACTGTCGCTTGCTAGCTATATCTTATGCTCAACAATTTATGCACAGGAGCAAATATAATACATATGCCTAGCATCGATAGCTATACAGCTGTCGGGGTAGCAGGGTTGATGACTGGGTTGCCAGACTGGGGTACATTCCCCTAAATGTAGGGGATTCAAAACATTATTTGGGGAAGTATTACAATAAAAATGTGTTTGGGTCAATGACAGATGGGGGATTTTTAAAAGAGGTATGGGGGGAAATTGTGAGAAATTTGTATGGGAGTCAGTTGAAGATGGGGATTTTTGAGGAGTTTGGATGTTGAACTACCAGTTGCTTCCTGGAATGATCAGTTTTGCGATTCGACCTGCTTGTGTTTTACTGTGAACTTGGCTTTAAATATAAAGATGTCAGCTGGCTAGACTAATCGATCAGCTTTACTTTGAACATTCCATTGAACAAGTAACAGTAAACAGATGTGCTAGCTACATCATACGCCTCATAGAATTGCAATTAATAAAGGCTAACATCACACTAGCCCTGGCTTCGTGTAAGTCCGATCACCACTGCAGTGAAGTTAACAGTCAACTGGCTACGATTCCTGCGAGAAATGTGTAGTCACGCTGAAGTGCACACGTGTCGTCCACGATCTAAAGCTCCATTTTGCACTGCCTAAAGCTACTCTTAGCAACTAACATTGGGAAATGAACATGTCATTATTTTGATCCAGCGCTCAAACATTTGGAACATTTGCTTAGCTTTTAATTCATTATTCAGCTGGGGGATTGCAACATTAGCCACTTAGCACGCCAAGAACTAGATAGCATTAGCTGGCCTAGTTACGAACCCATCTGATTAAGAACCTATCGCTTGCTGGCTAGCCGATAACCAACCCATTAGCAGTTGCTAGGCTTCCTGTTGTAGTATTTGTTGGATGAATGAGGATGATGGTTGTTTCATTAAACGTTTATTGACACAAACTGGGATTCATCATTGTATGTACAGAGGTTACCCGTGAGACATGACTAATGTAAGAGACTGACAAGTGACACTGCACTATATTGGTTTGTTTACTTTACTGCCCTGCGTATGAGCACGCATATAAAATAGTCCATTTATATGACACCTGGCTGTCTACTGCTGGTAGATTGACAGAAGTGCTATGGAGCATTTAGATCTTTAAACAAATGGGTACTTAACTATGTAGTTAGCGCCCTAAGTGGCTAATGTCGCAATCGCTAGCTGAATAATGAATAAGGTTAAGTAAACGTTGAGTTGCTTGATCAAAATAACGACGCTTCCTTCCTTGCCATCATAAGAGGACAGCCTGAGGGCAGTTCATCAACCCTGCCAATCCTGACAGAAGCTCTAGCCAGACAGACAGCCAGATACGAAGATATAGAGATCTACATTTGAGGCCAAAAGTTTACATGCACCCAGGCTAATGATATTCAAACTCAGTTTTTCACAACTCTGCACATGTCATGTTACCATACATTTATTTTGGCAAGTCAATTAGGGTATCTACTTTGTTCACATCAGAAGGCATTTTAAAACAATGGATTAGAGACAGATTTATTTCAGCTTTAATTCACTATATCCAAAATCCAGAGGGTCAAAAGTTTACATACACCAAGTTCATTGTCACTTTAAACAGTCTGGAAGATTCCAGAAATTGATGTCATGACTTTTTAGAACCTTCTGATTAGCCAATTGTCATAATTATGAGTTAATTGGGAGTTATTTAGCACCTGTGGTTGTATTCAAGGGCCTACCTTTAGAGCCATTGCCTTTTTGCCCCTGATACCATGGGAAAATCCAAGCCACTCAGGCAAGAACAGAGAAGACAAATTGTGGACCTCCACAAGTCCGGTTCCTCGATAGGAGCAATTTCCAAACAACTGAAGGTACCACGAGCATCTGTACAATCAATTGTATGCAAATATAAAAAATCTTGGGACCACACAGACACTGCATCATTCAGGAAAGAGGCACAAATTAACTGCCAGGACTGAACAAACTTTGGTCCGAAAGATTAAACTGAACCACAAGACAACAACAAAGGAACTGGTGAAGGAGTTGGAGGCATTAGGTACCAAAGTATCTACATCCATCATTAAGAGAATCCTACATCGCCATAGCCTGAAAGGCTGTTGTGCAAGGAAGAAGCCCCTACTCCAAGACTGGCATAAAAAAGCCAGAATTAAGTTTGCAGGTGATCACCGGGATGAAGACTTAGCCTTTTGGAGGAGTGTTCTCTGGTCAGATGAAACAAAACTTGAACTGTTTGGCCATAATGATCAGCGCTAAGTATGGAGGAAAAGGGTGAGGCTTTTAATCCGAAGAACACCATCCCAACTGTGAAGCATGGGGGTGGCAGCATCATGTTGTGGGGGTGTTTTGCTGGAAAAGGGACTGGTGCACTTCAGAAAATAGATGGTATCATGAGGAAGGAGGAATCTAGAAATACTGAAGTGTCACAAGTGTCTTGTGGCACGTTGATGAGCATTGTTCTCGAGAAGGCTGATTTGAGATTAGCTGATTGGACGTCAGGCATAAGGCCATTTTGTGTGTGTGTGATGGTTGTACTGGTTGTGCAGATCTGCGTATGTGTATGTGTGTGTATATGTGGTTCTGAGAGCGTGGAGTTTGCTGCATTCTTCCTAGTCCTCTTGTGTCATAGATAAGGCACGAAGCCCGCATAAACTGGCAACATCTGATAATAACAGGAGTAAAATAAACCACCTTTTTGGAGTAAAACATATAAAGAGGCCTGTGCACAAAAACAACATCCCCATATTCGCTGACAATAAGGGTGGCCACATAAGAAAGGAAAACTTAGCTGAGTATGAAAGTAAAGTGCACTTAATCTACTAGCCCTTTTGTTGTTTATAAACTGAACCTTTACACATGGCAGACATGCTGAGCCAAAATGGCAAAGTTGAATACAACCACACTGTTGCCATCACCAGATAAGGGTGAGCCTCATCACTGCTGTGTTGAAATAGAACCAGGTAACACATCTAAGGTAATGGAAATATCGATGCACTGCAGAGGCACTTGACCTGTACGTCGATGAATCTTCTTTTTATGTTGACAGGAAACGACACACAAGGTGGGCAGTGTGCACACAGGACGGGGCATTGATAAGACACGGGCAGCGAACAGGACAGTCTGCACAAGTGGCAGAATTGTATGCGATAGCAGAGGCATGTGACGCAATGATAGGCTATGACATAAACACTTACACTGATTCACGCTATGCGTTTGGGGTGGTACACGATTATGTGGGTCTGTGGGCGAATAGGGGGTACCTGACTAGCGCAGGATCCCCAATTCAAAATGGGGGAGTAGTGGAGAGACTACATAAAACTAGTACTGGCACCAAAGTGAGTAGCAGTAATAAAAGGAAAGGTACACACCAAAGGAACAGACCCGCACACAGAAGGGAATAGGTGCGCTGATGAACGGGCTAAAAGAGCAGCCACAGAGGGAGCGATAACACCGGCCTTGGCCGCGTGTGGAGGAAAAGCAATCTTGACTGTGAGAAAGCCATCCACACGTGTTCGGCCTGTCCATGTAGTGCATGCTTATACACACAGGGCCAAGTGACCTGAAAGAATTGAGGAAATATTGGGTAGCATTGCTTTGGAATACATCGTATTTAATTTTGGTGAGGCAAGATAGCCTATATTGTTTGTAGTACCGTAACTTGGCGTCATTTTGATATCAATACTTTTAATGGCAGGCCTGGATTTTGGCAGTCTGAATGAATGAGTTATACACGGTGCATGTCTTGTATGTGTGAGTAACTTGGCATTTTTGTACGTTGAAAACGTGTTTTTTATGAGATATAATTTCTTTTTGCAAAGCGTTTTATTATGAGTGAGAAATGCAAAGTGACCCTGTAAGAAACGGTTGTGGATTATGGCTATCCTTGTGTGAATTTGTACAGTCTGATGAGCGTGTACCATTCAGCAGTTTCGGTTTCCTATATATGTAAAACAGTGGGTGTGACAAAGGGTGCGGTGGCGTAAGTGTAAACAGATCAGAAACGCAGGTGAAATATGGCCAGTGTATGTACTCATGGATTTGACGGCCATCCAACGAGCCTTAATTGATGAAAGAATCAGCAAGCCTGTAGAATTAGAGCTCTCTAGGTCACAACTTGTGTACCTTTCTGTCCTGCTCCATTGTCTGTTATTTTGTGGAGATGCACTTTTAGTGTTTGTTAGGTTTATAAGGCATTTTGATAGGCTTATCTGCAGGTAGGAATCCTCTTCGCTGTTTTGCTAAGCTAGAACTGGAAAACTTGATAGTGGAGAATAGGAGCAGACGCATATGTCCCAGCAGGCTTTGCATATGAGAAAATAACAACAGTGTGAGATAAATTAGGAGAAATGATGAAATTGCGTAGTTGAAACAATATGTTTTTAGCAGAATGGGCATGTAGGTGAAGGTTGACATGATCACAGACTATAGTGCAAAGTAAATGAAGTGACCATGAGCGAGCTTTGTTTCCTTATCGAACGGTATATATAACAGTCGGTATAAAACATTAATTGTTAAAGTGGAGGGTTAAGTAACCTGTGAAATCGATTGCAGTGATGTGCTTTTGTCATGTTCAGTACTAGCAGTTATACTTATGAGTGAGTCATGATTTTAAATGTAATGTTTTAAAGGGGAGTTGCAGAACGTACATACGTAGTAATTGTTTGTATGTGGCTAGATAGAGAACAGGGCGAGGTAACATGAATGTAGAAATGTGGCGTTTGCTGATAAGAAGGTTTTGTACGGTAGCCAAGTGAAGAAATATAGTTAGTAGAAATGGCACAGTGGTGAACTGGTGTAACTTTTTAATAAAAGGAATACATTTGCCGTCATGAAATGCATATTGGTGGTCGTGAGTGAGTTTTGGTAAAGCAAATATAAGCGTAAGAAAACGTTAGTGTAAAAGAGGAAATGATCTGCCTGAGGGGGAGGCGGGATTCAATCCTTCAACCGGAGGTTTACCAGTCTGTCACTTTGTTAGGGCAGCACCATGACATAGCTGTGCAATGTGTGAAATATCATTAGCAAACCTGTCCGTGGTTTTAAAGAAGAACACAGGCCAGTAAGCACAGAAGAGCTCCCGTTGAATCCATATGGCTTTGCAATATTGTAGCCGGTTAATAACTGAACGTGCACACGGTACGTCATAATGCAGTGTAAACGTTTGGTGAACGGCGGGTAGATATGGTGCAAAAGCAACAATTGAGAAGTAGTAGACAATTATTAGTGAGGGTAGGTAGGTTAAAAAGTAGGTTAAAGAAACATGTTCCTAGCTGGGCTTGAACCTAGAACCCTATGTTCCCAAGACTGTAACCTTGCCGACTAGGCCACAGGCAGACTAGCTGTTTAAACTGGAAATGTTTCAGAGTAAAAAGGTATGGGTATTTTGTGCATGCAAGTTTTTGATTGGGTCGTGTAGGTGAAGATTTGGCTGCTGTCAGTAAAATGACATTTTGTTTGTGGGACAGGCGGCAGGAAAAATAAGAATGAGAAGAAGAAGAAGAAGAAAGAGAAGAAGAAGAAGAAGAAGAAGGAGAAAACGCAAAATCCTCTTAGTTTGGGGCTTTATTGTGTGGACATGTGAAGTTGTTTATGAAATCTGTCTGTTGAAATGGGGTCAGAATGTACAGAATTTAATGTTTTAAAGGGCTGAGTGTCTGTGGCTGTTGTGGTTATTTCTGTGGGGAACCTTGAAAAGTGCCAAACTCTCGGTGCTGTATAGGTATGGGGCATGCCCCCGCCAAGGTGTAACTTGGCGGGATGGCATACCTGCCATCCCAATAAGACATAATGATAAAGGGAAGAAACTTTATTTTTTTTGTAATAAGATTGCCGGGGGAGGGGCTTGGGCTATACAAGCCAGAGGGAAAGTGCTCCTGGGGCGGAATTTCTATTTTCTGTGTGTGCTGAATGGTCATCTAGCAGCTTATTTCAACAAGTAGGGCCTACTAGGCATAGCCTACTGTGTTTTGCTTACTTGTTTTTGTTTTGTTTATGGTATTTGTTGTATATATATTTTGTTGTGTCGTCACCTGTACAACACCGGTTCTGGGTTTGAAGCACGTCTCCTGTAATTAAACCTGGGTGAACAGAAGTTTTTGTCTCCTGCCACTCTTTTGCTGCTCCAACCGCCGCCGGACTCCCTCACAACAATATTTGGAGGGGACCAGGGAACACAGTAATCCTGCCTTATTCATTAATGGGGTCCATGATAGAAGTGTATCATTCCTTGGGACATAATTGGGTAAGGTGCATGCGACACCAGATGGGGCAAACCTGGTGGCACCCTAAGCTAGGGGTAAACAGTCACAAATATGTTCGGAGATGTATCACATGTGCACGATGTAATCCAGGGCCCACCCTTAAGATTAAAATGAAACAGCCAAGATTGAACCAGATTTTTTGCACAGTTGCAAATTGATTATATAGGGCCAACCGAACACTGAAGAATAAGCTAACTAAACAATTGTTTTCTACTGGCGGGAAGGATTGGGTGACACAGCTACTAGCTGTGCTTCTCTCCATGAGAGCTGGACTAATTAACCCTAATGAACTTTCTCCCATTGAGGTTCTGACAGGCTGCCCCATGAGGACTCCAGGGGATTTATGCCTCACAGGGGGGGGAGTTGCATGCTATGGGAGATAAGTTAGCAGAGTACTGCAGGCTCCTGTCACAGTGTGTTCCACAGGATCCCAGGGCAGAGCCAGACGCTGCAGAAGAGAAAGGTGAAGAGTACCAGGTGAATCCGGGGGACCAGGTTCTGGTAAATGCTTTCCAGAAAAAGTAACTTGAACCTAACCGGACCGGACCATACACAGTTCTGTTGACCACACCATCAGCGGCCCGAGTCTCTAGGATTCCAGTGTGGGTTCATTTGTCACGTTTGAGAAAATACAAAGGTGAGGCTTAACATGGGGCACAATAATCCTCGCCTACCCTATGGCATCCTAGGGAGCCTGTTTGTTGTTGCGAGTCTCCATGTTGAAGACACACTGATTCCAGACATCAGAGTATGCGCTAGTGCCAACGGGTGCAGGTGCACGTGGGACCGCGACTTCAATTACACTGGATGGGGATCTTTCTGGTGTCTTGAGGATTTGTGTTGTATTGCTTATTGTCATAAACGTGGTTATTAGAATCATAACAAAATGGTGCATCACCCCTGTTGCAATGTTGTTATGAGAAATGTTACTGGTGTATTAGTGTGGAAAAATTCAAGGGTGTGGGTTGATACTGGTATGGGCTGGGAGACTGCATTAAGTTACAATGAGATATATGGGGAAAACTGGGTAAAGACAGAAGCGGGACGGTAGGAAGATGGCTGCCCCTCACTGGAAGCAATTCATAAATCCGCTATCCACTCACAAGGAGAGCTGACCATCAGATGTTTTCCTCCAGGGAAGCCAGGCTCCTGTCTGAAATTGTATGCCGGCCCCAAGTTTGGTCTGGTCCCTGAAGGAGAGCCCCTCCCAGCCCTAGTAGGAGTATCAGTCCAACAGTCCCCTTTGTTGATTCTGTATATGATCATGTAGAAAAATCAATTCAGATGTTAAGTGTCCGATATGTTGCAAAAGTTATCTGCCTGTTACAATCCTGCAGCACACAGAGAACACAGGCACTTGGTGTCTGATGCTGCTGAATGAGGAGGGGTCACAGGGTCAGCAGCAAGCGCAATTTCTATGGCTATAAATTCTAATAACGGGGACTGGGCTGAAAATTTGGTGGCAGATGGTACGATGTTGGTGGCAAAGCGGGGACTTCTTTCTAACCAGACTACACGCCATCTAGCTTCTGCTACACAGGATACTGGAGAAGATGTGTCTGTTATGCTCCATCCTGTGTTAGAAAGTAACCAATTGTTTGACAAGGCACTGCTCGGGGAGAACGTTTGCACCCGCAGAGAGTAGGTGTGCCACCATAAAATGCCACCATGGGTGACGGCCGGGGAGGGGGCCCTGTCGGTAATAGGGCTCTGCCAGGAGGACAACACAACGTTCAGTATGTCATCAGTGACGGCCATAAACAGGTAGCTTTCTCCCAGGAGCAGTTTTCCACAGTAGGGGGATGGGTGCTTTGCACCACTCCCAGAGAATCAGGACAAGCCCTGTCATCATCACTGGGACCTGATGTAAAAGTTCAAGTATTATCAATATTGAATGGAGCCATAGCAGTGCGGGCAAACTCCACAGTTTGGTGTGGGGCGGCCCCCCCGCGGGGCCTTCGCAGCGACGCCTGAAACTTCTTACTGCATTAACCCTCCTGGCACTTCTGTTTCTATAGGATCTATCCCAGTAGCTCCTGACGTAACCACCAGCACCACCATGCCTAGCCATGTCCATTGGGAAATAGATCCTGACAATTCTTTTAATAAAGCTCTCTCTGCTATAGAGGCTAAAATAAAATAAGAACGATAGAGGAATCTGGGGCAAAAATATAACGCTTCCGTTGCAACTCGAAAGGCAGTCAAGGCCACTCTGAGGGCCGATGAGGAGTATCATGATGCTACCGGAAAAGTGGTTGCTGTGACCCAGTGGCGATGGGACTCTGAACTATCTGGGAGTGGGATCCCGGGGGGGTATGTGTGGGTAATATTTCCCCAATGCATGGGGCTTGAATATAATAATTTCTGTTGTGCTTATTGTGGTATATTACACCCTCCAGAAAGGAATTAGAGAAGTAAGAGATTAACTCTTGTTAACCAAATTAGGTAAGGCTTTTAGGACCAGATAGATCCTGTCCTCTGTCCTTTATGTGTAGGTGGGTGGGTGAGGGAAAGAGTTTCTCATCGCCAATTCAAAATAGGGGACTGATGAGTTCGGAGTGTTTCTCCTCTCTGCAATTAGCGACACCATATGGTATCAGGCAACATTAAGGGCATATGTTGTTTATGTACAAAACAGATGTCATTAGGGAACAAAGAGATTGCAGATAGGATGGACAGGCATACCCAGTCAAGGCCCCAGAGGGCATTTAACCCATTTAGACCTAAAGCGAATAATGAATGATGCATTTCGCCTGCCCAACATGCATTTCAATGAATCACGATGCATTTCATCGGTCACGTGTCTTGAAAACGATGACAGCATCTAAAAAGCGCTCACATTGCATCCAGCTCTAAAGGGAGAAGCAGGCAAACGTCGCGCCCGGAGTGTTGGAGGACAGGCCTTATGGCGGTGTAAAACCAATGATGTCGACCAAAAATGAAGACGCAAAAGGAAGATTTATTGTCTTCTAGACAGGTGGAGAAAAGGATGCCAGTATTTACAGTGAACAAAAGTGAAACAATAATAAAAATAAACAAACAAAAAGACTTGCAAAACAAAAAGAAAGTAACATGTATCTACGTTTTTAAGGTTCAATAATAATAATAATAATAATAATAATAATACTTCGCACTGACTCGGACCAGTCTGCACCCACCAACCAACCAACCACAAATGATGGTGGTAGCTGCACTTAAATAGCTTCTTCACCCTTGGACCCTACCAATTACCAAGAATTAAATACAGTTCTACAACAGCTTAAAATTACCCATAACAAATACCATCAATAATTAACACATTTAGATAATCAATACATTTCATTGAAATACTTCAGGTACACCATAAACCACATTATTTACCATGAACGACGATTGTCCCAATCAAACTGGCGGCAACTAAAAACTACAACAAACTACAAACGCCTATAGGAAGTTGCGCCGTGTCCTCTTGCCCCAGCGTGATGACGCAACCAGGAAGCATGCAACACCACACGGAAAGAACTCCTCTGATTAATATCTAAAGTTTGTAATGTTACCAACATTTCAAACATAATCTAAATTCCAGCATAAAGATAACACGAAATTCCAATACACCTAGTTTTAAACATGATTTATATGAGCACACCGTATTAACGTTAAACACACAAACACATAGCGATACATGATTCAAGCAGCACAATGGTAGTGTGAAACCATAGACATATCTGCCGCATTGGCCTTTAGATCGTATGTTAACATCGCCGCCATATTGGACCAGGCAAGACTGGCCTGAAAACAAATAGCCTACAAGTGAACTGCGGTTTTTCTGGATAAAAAGCACTATAGCGTTTACATTTCTCATAGATTTCATTTAGTCGTTTTTATATTCAAGGACTTATGATCTATGTGGAGTAGAAGAAAAGTTTTGAAAAAAAAAAGTTTTTTTTCTACTCTACTTAGACCATAAACCATTTTGATGATGTATTGCTGATGCTAATGATTATATCAAAATCAATAAAAAAATTAGATGGCAAAAAAAAAAAAAAATTCCATATGTAATGTACTTACTCTGCAGTCACTTTTGGTATACCCAATAATTGCATATTTATGGCTCTTTTGTCAATGTAAGAGTTTCTGTAATCCGAAATGCCCCTGCTCATATTCAAACTAAGACTGTTAGCCAATTCAGGTGCCATTTTCAACTCAATCTGTCAAGCATCCACCTGAAACTTGGCCGGCATATCTGACCACCCGATGCTGTCTTTACGTATATTATTTTGTTCAGCAGGCATTTGGTTATCTGAACAGCGATAGGTTTACTTTTAAGTCAATCAAGTTACAGAATGAATTAAACAAGACTGTCACCTGTCAAATGAGCCCTCATTGCTGTCTGTGGGTCCAGCCATTTGCTAGTAACCTAAGTGCGTATCTGCCTCCACTCCCTGTGCGAAATGCAGATTGAAGCGAACTCACTCTCAAAACTGCTTAGCATTGTACTATGAAATGAATTCATAATTATGGTGGATCGAAGAAAAGGTTTTTGCACTGTGATAACAGTAATTGAAGAGCTTGAAAAAGCAAATCTCAATTAGAGGCATTATTTCCATATTATTTCCGATTGGTTTGGAGAGTGTGCTCTAGACCATGTGAGAGCCATACTGGTGGGCATGTAAGTTTACTGAAGTGAATTTAGTGTTCTGCTTATTAGTTCTTCTTATTCCACATCAAATCAACATCCTGTACGCTACTCCTCCTACAGTTTTTCAGCAAGACATACCTTTTTTATCTCGTAGCTTCACCTAGTTGCTTGTGCTTTTCTTGTCAGTAGTCCAAATATTTTTGACATATTTTCCATTTTTATTTATGTTTTATTTATGTTTACCAAGAAAATTTCCCATTAATTAACACTAGTGGAATATTCGGAATGTAAACAACACACTTGCAGCTGACATTTCAATCAGCCGCTGCAGCAGCGACAGATACAGACCGTCTCTTTCTATTGCAAAGCTTCTAATGGATGAAATCTCTAGCAAAGTGAGTAACGGCAGCAGCAGCAAAGCAAGTTCAACTCAAACTAACATTAGTTTTCTGTTATAATTTCTGCTAATTCCTGCTAGCTACTGTAACATTTATATTTCAACATTCAGCATAATGTTAACTGCTGTAAGAAATTAACTCCCAAAAACATGTTAGAACCGATTCACCTCAGTTATTTATTCAAAATATGTGATTTTGAGAGAAGAAAACTTCTTTTGTAGTGTAGATAACCTGTTCAAAACGTTATCTAAAATGTGCAATTTGGAGAGGTTTTGGGATGTCTTGGAAAATCCATTGCAACATTTCACAGCCTTTAGTTATCTGCACAACAATCTGTGAATTCTATGGTGATGTGTCATTTTATTACTGTTTCACATTCACGAATGTCCCAGAAATACTTTCAAACGATTATTGCAGAAAACAAAAAAGAAAAAGCGAATAAAAGCCTGTGCTGAAATTGGCTTGCTCTCCCCCTTGGCTAAACACCAGGTTTTCAATGGGCAGGGTTCATTGGGTGTTAGTTATGTAACAAAACCCTTAAGTCCCGTGAAATTCTTTCTACATGTAATGTGTAAATAATGCTCTTGCCACTTTTGTGCACGCTAAATTGAAAATGCCTAAGCATTGCCCCTTCTCTGGATGTGGAGAAAGCAATACATTCTTATCTTTTGCCAAAAATGAAGAGACCTACAAGAAATGGGTTTTAATTCTGGAGCCCACAGGCACTCCAGTATTACAATAACCAGAGCAGTTAGTATTTGCATTGCCCATTTCCTCAGAACAAAAGAACTTTTCGCAGAACGTGCTGGATCGGTAAGGATGCCTACCATTAGCTAGCGACAATTAAAACATTTTCAAGCTAAGACATGTGGAATCAAAGCCTTTTTTTATTTGGGTGTAATGTCCAGAATTTGAGACTGCTATAGAGTGTAATGTTAGTGTACAGGAGCTCAGTGTTACAATGCTATTACAAGTTGAATAATCTTCAGGTTTAATCATACGATGGGAAGGCCTAGTTTATGTTGCTGTCTTTCATTTTGTTGGGTACTGCATGGGACAATCTGCTCTAACCAGCTCTGACCTAGCTAGCGATGAGAAATGGTTTACATATGACCTGTCTTACAAGTATGAATGTTAATGAGCGCAGGATACACACCCAACCTGCCCATGTCTGCTAAACAGGTCGCAATAATCTAACCGTGTCTATTATAATTCAATGGTTCTGTTACGTCCCAGTGTGCTGTAGGTTATTATTATTTTAAAGGCTGTTGCTGTTTTGGGGGTTTTCGCTGGGTACTGCTGTGTTTTTTTGTGTTCCCCTGTACAGGTGGAGGTGAGCATGCATCCTGTTGCCGGGCGACCTGATTTGGAGGATGCTGTAGGAAAGGACGCACCGAGGACTGTTGCGGAGAAACCGATTTAGAGGATGCGTGGAGACGGGGACGCTGCTGTCGTCGCATGGAGACCGGACCAGACGCGGCCGTAGCTGGGGACACCGGGGACCGTTGCGGAGCAACGCATAGGAGAATGATGCTGACCTATAGAACAGCTGGACGCCGTCATCGTAAAGAGAACCCACAATCCACCTGCCGCTGGAAGCCACGACCGTTTTCGCTCTTCTCAAAAGATTCCCTCTATCCTCTTAGAGCCTCTAAGTTAGATTAGACGCACGCTGTATCCGGCAGTTCAGAAGCTAGCAGCGTGGGACGTTAAAACATCAGGGGCCCCCGGCCGTTGGACTTGGTGGGGAGGACTGGCCTCAAGGGGGACTCGGACCGCTGTACTGGCTGCCCGGTCAGGCTCTGCAAAATGCGCGTCCATGACTATTCAATTAGAGACTGACACTGCCAGTTTAGGAAACCCTTCTCAGCTCTGTATTAATAAATAATTTTCTCTTTTTAAACCTCTGCGCGCCGATTGCGTCTTGGTGTTGTGGTTGTGGTGGTTTAATGTTACGACCAATTCCGCCCTCTATGTTATTGCAACACTGCTGGGTTTTCGGGTCGTAACAGGTTCTAATTTGGTTAAAACCGTGAAAGAAGCATTAAGAAGAAAATCTGTCGTCACTTCTGGGGAATATAACCACAATCCAATTTCCTGGACCTTTAAGAGTAGTGCAAACCAGGGGGAAATCGCCTTTTTAAATGCTTGGGGTTAAGGGGTTAAATAGTAGTGTCAATTTAAGCCCATTTAATTACCTTTGATCACCTGTGAACTCTCCTTTGAAAGTGAGTGGAGGATCCACTGAAGGATCACTCTTCAGAGACACACAGCTGGGTACAGGTGACCCTGCTCTTTCTACCTGGACCCTGCGAACAAAACATGGAGACAGAGATTCCAGTTAAACTCATCCTCTTGCTGCAGCTCTAACTCATATCACATTAAATATCTGATTCATGCATTTGTACCTCTTCCTCTCACTGCTGAGGGTTCCTCCTTTGGTCTTTCGCTCCTCTGAGAGATTCATTTTAGAAACAGCGCCCCCTATCTAAGGAGACAGGAACACATCAGACCAGACTGGACCACAAGTTGCTTCCAACCCAAATTAGCCTGCAAACACACAACATGAGCACAAACTGAACACTCGCTTGGACACACAGAAACACACACACACACAATATATAGCGTGGTTTTGACGGAAGTAATGCAGAATTTAAATGGGCCCTGAACATGTACTATACAGACATCTCAAAAGGAGTGGTGTTACCCTTGACACTGAAGCTCAGGAGCGTGTGTCCAGAAAAACACCAGAGCGCACTAGAAACAGTGTGCCGAGGCTTGATTAGTTTCTGCCATAAACACGTGATCAATGACGTCCGAAGCTTCATTCGGTACACACAACCATGTGACCGCTTTGGTAATTGACTCAAAGGAAGCAAAGCTTTGGTGCAGGTTTCGTGGGTAGAGCAAGCAGCTTGTGTCAGTCGTGAGCTCGTGAGTCACAGTGACTGCTTTAAGAATCCGAGACATTGTGCAGAGATGGAACCAGCCAGCAACAGAGAGCGGTCTGCAGTTTGGGAGCATTTTAAAATGATATCAGCAACTAAGCTTTGTCTTCCTGAGACCCAGGGGAAAATAGGTTAAAAATGACATTTTTCTATATTTTTTGTGTTATAATATATATAGCAATACAAATGTATAAAAATACAAATATAAAAAAATAAAAACAATCAGTTAGGGATAATGCTTTCTAAGTGCAGTTTTACTTATTATTACTAAAATTAAAATGAAAAAAACTAATTTTAACTAATTTTAACCACCAGGTCCAAGAACATGTAATCTCACATCCAAATTTATCACATTTAAAGACCATAATGTATTATAGACACAGAGACAATTAAGCTATCTTGAAGGCTTGAAGATATAACTAGAAATGTTACATCCTCCACAGAGGACAAACATGAATGTCTTTGTCCCAGAAGGATGAGAGAAAATGATTATATGAATACATACAACAATAACCTTTTATTTCAATGAGCTGTTCAATGTTGCATGAGCACCTCCTCTCCCCATTTAATAGTTATTACTCCGAAGTTTCAAGGTGGACACGATGCTGATGAATATCTTTTATAAGCCTTTTACTGAATCTCTTTTAACTTTCAATATGATCTGCTGGTTTGGTAACCTAAATCTTAAGTGCAAGAGTCGACTGGCCAACACTGAAAAATTAGCTGGCAGGATCATCTGATACAGCTGACCCCTCCCAGCTGTATCAGATAGGATCTATAAGGAAGGCCCAGTCCATTCTGAGGGATTCCCATCATCCCCTGTTCAATCAGTTTGCATTACTTCCCTCAGAGCGCAGATGTACACCGATCAGTCACAACATTAAAACCACATACCTAATATTGTGTAGGTCCCCCTCGTGCCGCCACAACAGCTCTGACCCATCTCCACCTCTGAAGGTGTCCTCTGTTATATTTGTATTTCTGTATATATTTGTATCTTCTGTATATTTGTATCTGATATTTTGTATCTACTGTAAATTTGTATCTGATTGTGTTACTTTATTGTCTTTTAAGCTGCAACAGTGCAAATTCCCCCCGGGGATCAATAAAGTACACTACTACTACTACTACTACTACTACTACTTATTACATTATTGGTTTTTATTACATAAAAAAATTGAAATGGATTACATTATTGGGAGTTATTACACTATTGGTAGTTTATTACATTATTAGTTGCTACAGGGCTATAAAAAGCCAAGATATTGTTAGAGGGTGAATTATTTCCACATGATTTTAAAAACTCTTGACGGGTCAGAGCGGTTTTGGCGGCACGAGGGGGACCTACACAATATTAGGCAGGTGGTTTTAATGTTGTGGCTGATCGGTGTAGGCTCCCTATTTTAAAATAGGATCCCTACATTAAAAACAAATAGGTTTAAACACTCTTTTAACCCAAGTCTCACTGGCTTTCTTAATAAGTTATAGTGATATGTTTTGCAATGATTTTAATGTTTATCTGTTGTCATAAATATAGTTATTGCTATTTATTATATACTATGCTGCAGTACAAACTGCCCCATGGGGACAATAAAGACTCTAACTAACACCAAACCTATATCCTTTGTGTTATATACCGGCACATTTATTCGGAATACCCCCTCATTAATGCAAATAGGCTACTCCTAACTGCACATTATGTGGCTGTAACTCAATATAGACATTACATTACATTACAGGCATTTAGCAAACTCTCCTATCCAGAGCGACTTACACAACTTCTTTTTTGTCGCATATTTTTAAAAATGACATCCATACAGCTGGATATATACTAAAGTAATGCAGGTTAGGTACCTTGCTCAAGGGTACTATGGCAGTGTCCTACCTGGGACTCAAACCTGTGACCTATAGGTTACAAGGCCAGCTCCTTACCTATTAGAATGGGCAAGATGTGTGATCTAAGCGGCTTTGACTGTGCCAGATGGATGGTGCCAGATGTGGTGGTTCCAGCATCACAGAAACAGCTGCCCTCCTGGGATTTTCATGCAGTACACTCTATAGAGTTTACATAGAATGGTGTGATAAACAAAAAACACATTGTTAATGAGAGATCAGAGGAGAATGGGCAGACTAGTTCAAGCTAACAGAAAAGCCACAAATGAAACAACAGCTATGCTTGGCCAAAGAGCTCTAATGTCATCTCTCCGGACACAGTAGATGAGACAAAGGAGACTATTTAGATTCTTGAAACTGTCGATTACTCCCAATAAAACCATTTTTCCTGAAGCCATTCCAAATAGCCTTTTGGCATGGAGGTAGCATCTCATTTTGGAGCATCTAATGTAGCAATTAATAGAAACTTGGTGACCCCCTGATGCAACCAAGTTCTGTAATTCTCCAACTGTGGCCACTGGATATTTCTTTGCTCCATGGACCATCTACCTCACTGTGCATTGGCTAAGATCACTAGCGCCATCTACTGGGCAGGTTTAACACTACTCCAGGGGTTTTGAAATTATTCATATTTGGTCTCACAGTAGTAAGTCGTATATTTCTTTGTTTAGTTTTTGATCCATTTCCTTATTTTTGAAGGTCAACAACCATTTTTTTTCTTCATTTGTCAGTTTGTGGCTTTTGATGAAAAATGGATTTTGTAAGCGTGTTGCCTCAGTTTTATACTCCAGTGAAGCAGCAAGCCATGGAAGAGGACAACACAGTTCCTTAGGCCTGAGATCAGCTTAATGTCTTATATACATGCTGGTGTAAAGTTCACTCTGTTAGATTTTATTTTTAACAGTCTTTAAGGGTGCCAATAATTGTGACCCCTATAAAGTCAGTATCTGAGATGCATGTATTTTGCTTGTAGGCGTATACGATATGCTAGTGACAATTAATAGCCGACTGATATCCCTGTTATTGCGTTTCATGTAAAATTTTAAAACATATGGCAACGTTAACTACCCATGCTTCCAGTCACTGTTTCGACCGTACATTTACCCATAAACCATCCCCCTTACATACACGAACATGCTCGTGAGAAGTCCTGAGGTGCAGATGCAACATACAAAAACAAAAATGTCCAGCCCTGAAGTGCAAAACACAAATACAAAAAGAAAATGCAAAAACAAAACTTTCAGCCCTGGAGTGCAAAACGCAAATACAATAAGAAAATGCAAAAACAAAAAGGAGCAGCCCTGAGGTGCAAAACACAAACATACAAAAACAAAAATGTGCAGCCATGAGGTGCAGATGCAACATACAAAAACTAAAACTAGTAGCCCCAAAGTGCACTGTTGCACTTCAGGGCTACTAGTTTTTGTTTTTGTATGTTTGTGTTTTGCACCTCAGGGCTGCTCCTTTTTGTTTTTCCATTTTCTTATTGTATTTGCGTTTTGCACCTCAGGGCTGCTCCTTTTTGGCCTGACGACATGATTTCCGTCATATCCAAATAGGTAAAATTATCATGAAATACCAAATAAATGCTAAAATAAGCGTTAAACTTTTTAAAAGTCATTTGAAATGGTATTTTTTGTTTTTGGTCCCAAATGGGGAATTTGAAAAAATATATATTACTCCTCGTCTACTCCTCGGGCGCCATTTCATTACCTGTCTTGTTTCACTAAATTAAGCGTTATTGCGATCATAGTTGCAGATTCCTATTCCTCCAAACACCCCTTCTCATCTAGCTTCTATTCTCCCCAACCCACTCCAAAACAGACTACTTACTCCGTTCTTTTATCCAGTTTTATTCCTTTTTTTTACTGCATCGTCCTTGTCCTCCGTCTTCAAAATGACGTTTGAGTTTGAAACAGTTTCACTTTCTCTTTTGACCCTTTTTTATTTTTTACTGGTTCAAGTAAGTCTTTTTATTTTCATTGGTTGCATTCATTTATTGTAGTCAATTAGTTACCCAGAAAAGACAAACATTCCTTGTATGTAGACATTTGCCTAATTTTAACGTCTGCATGTACTAAGCCTATTGAACAATTCTACAATTCCGTTGGGACCTAAATTGTTTCAATATATTGATACCATCTGTAGGCTAAACCCGCAAATAAGCCTGTTCGAGTGTAGCATCCGCGTCACTGTAAGAAATGTTCTTTTTTCAAGATGCACAATATGACGATGGACAGAAAAAAAATAAATAAATAAAATAAACCATCTGTCTCCCTCAGTGTCCCTGACACAATCACTGACGCATTCACTTCCTCATGACCAGTTAAATCCGTATATGTGCTTATGTTTGTGGCGAGTAATTTCTGTTATCACGAGGCTATTTGTTATCTCCATTCTTAACAGTCTATTTTTGTTTGTAAATTTAGGTGTAAGGTTTGATATTACTTACGTTTTGATATGTGCATCTCCAATTGTTGACTGTTAGTTTTCTTTTTAAGTCAATTTGTAAGGTTACTTGTCATTTGTTGTTCGTATGTTTTTCATCATATCTGTGTCTGTCATTAAAAAATAGGATAAAAACAGGAGCTGATTTTCCATGGAGCTTGCACTTTCCACATTCAAAAGGGGGGGGGGGGGGTTCATGTCCTCTCTGCATGGAGCTAGCATGTTCCTGTATTCGTGCTGGCTTCCTCTGGGTCCTCTGGTTTCTTCCCACACCAAAGACATGTATGTCAGGTTCAGTAGACTCCTGCCATTGCCCTTGGCCAAGGCCACTGCACTGTGGCTGCCCACTAAAAGTAGTTAGAATGAGTCAAATGCAGAGGATTAATTATTCTTTCTCTTCGAGTCGAGTCACTAACATGTCCTTGTATTGATGCCTGGCAGATTTTATAGAACTTTCTGAGCTGTGTCTAGAAGTTTTGTATGACAGGTCATTGCCAGAATTAAAAGATGAATTTTTGATTCAGTGCAAACAGCTGCAGTTTATTTGTAATAACTCAATGTTTACTCAATGGATAATCAACTGAGTTTCCAACTTGATAAATACATCAACATAATTATGAACAATGATTAGTCAAAAAAGACCTTTAAATTATGGCCAGTTATAATGAAATATAATGACCAAGCACAGAATCTCATCAGCTGACATGGTATCAGTGAGCTGTAACCAAAATAATTTATATTTGGCCTGTAACTGCATGATTGTACATAGTGTATCTGTGGCTATTATTTGATGTTACAGTGGACAGAGTTACACTTATGAAATCAGATCTCATGATCAGATTCAATGAGAAATAATAGTAGGAGAAGCCATTTATGATTCAGTGGCCCTTAAATCTTTGTGACAAGGGAGGGGGGTGTATTTATAGACCATTTTATTTGTCTAAGATTTCTTGTATCTGAATCTGATCACAGAAATCTGATTTCAATAATGTATATTGTGGTCATTGCGACCATATACTCCTAATAAAGAAAGAATTACACAATTCTGTCTGCAGACGTTAAAAAGCCAACACTGAATCTATAATTGAAGACAGCATAAAGGGTCCCTTCAGAATAAGAAACATCAGTGTCTATGTCCTTGCTCACTAGTGAAAACATGCAACCATTTATGATGTCTGCAATAATGACAATTTTATTGAACTCTTAGTGCAGCAGTAAGGCTCAAAAAGCCAAACTTTATACCGATGCCTGTGACACTCTGACCAGAGAAAGCTCCTGTAATTTGTCTAGTGACAAGTCATTACGCTAGCTCTCAGAACTCTGCAAAATGATTATTGCTTACTTGTTATGCAGATTCTATTATGTTTGCCACAGCCCAAACATGAGATAACGCTTCGAACCAGGAAGCGCCCATGAGACAACAGTTTAGTGTGAAACTGAACTTGACCTACCATCTAGTGGCTGTTTAGAGAAACTACAACATTATTTTTACAACAGTCTTTTCTAGAACTCCACAGGTGTACTCGTCTTAATAATTGCAGTAGATGTGACTGTAAACTAAAATGTTTAGCAAATAATTAAATGTTTGATCGATCAGAGAAACAGTTTTCATGTCTATATGAGCGCACATAGTGAATCACTGCCCATTCTTTCACTGCTCTGCCTCAGTTCCTGTAGATTCAGTGGGAAACCTGCAGTGATTAATGCACTTCAGACTGTGTTCTGCAGTGTACAGCTGCTTGGCAGCTTAAGGGAAGTGTATGTTTCTGTATTTCTGTATGCACTTCTGCCTAGGCCTGTGGCCTTGTCCCAGTCTCCACATTCCCTGTTACCATGGTGATGAGGGAGAAGAGCAATGGAGAGCTACGGGGAGGATGGAATGCAGCTCAGGGCCGTCCCAAATGCACTCCTGAGAGGACCCAAAAAGCTCTGGCACCCACCATGGGGATATACCACCCCCGTCCCAGGCACTATACTGTGCTGTTGTGCTGTGTGCTGTGAGGCCTAATTACTGACGTAAAAACATGTGTGACAACAGACAGAGCCTCCATGCTTGTGAGATGTGACCTTATGAGGTGTGATGCTTAGAAACGACTATCAAGACTGAAACAACTTAGTGAGTCTTTGGAGAATGCCTCTGCATGCTGTGTAGTGGGTATTTCCCTGGTGCATATTGTACTAAAGTCTGTTACAGTGGGAAAATGTCATCTGACCAATGTTTTCCTGTCTAGCTCATGTGCCTGCTTTGATTATTTGGCACATTGTATGGTAGTTAGCATTTCTTATGGATGCTGATAAGTTGTAATTTTATTGAAAGTAGGCTTGGGGCTGCTGGATGGCTCATTCGGTTAAGGCACCACGCTGAGGTGCATGGATGAGCCTCACGCCTCGGGTCGAATCCGGACCGTGCCAGTGCTGACTGTGGCCGGCAGCTCCACAGGCCGACGCATGATTGGTGCCTGTGTTGCCCAGGATACAGGAGGGTTCAGTCAGACAGGGATCTGTGTTTCATCGCTCTCTAGCGCCCCCCCTTGGGCACTCATATGACTGCATGCCAGAGCCGCTCATGAAAGGTCTTCCTCTGGCATGAAAAACAGCTTTTCTGTTCTATTCCATTGCAAAATATATATGCACACAAGCTGAAATGTGGTAAATGTTTCTTTTTCTCATCCAAGCAGAGTAAAATAATCTATTAACGTGTAGGCTTGTTATTACACCTTATGTGTGATTTTTCTTTTTCTTTTTTAAAGCAAAGCATCAAAATTAAATATGTCATGTCATGGTTCTGGCTTCATCACGTGGGTGTTTCATGTAATTACAACAGGGAAACATTTATTCAGACGAGCTCGCTCCTGTTAATAAAAGTACTGGGAGATGGGGGGCACTGAACGGTGCAAACACGGGGAGAACAACAGTGGTCCCAGGTTGACCTTCCCAATCATAGACTGCATGCATGAATAAAGTGCTGAATTTCGGGACATCAATTACAATATCAAACATGTCACCAATATAAATACAACATGGGTATGTAAATACAATACAACAACTATATGTAAACAATGTAGCCAACAATGTCATCATCAACAAAACAAAATCGACATAGCAAAGGTCGACAGCATTGTGAAACATTGTCACAACTATCATCATCATCATCATCGTCACCATCATCATCATTAAAGAACAACACCATCACTACTATCTACCCCCCTGGCCTGAGTTCAGAAGGGAAATGGCGGTCTGAAACTCAGAGTGAAGGGGGTGGGCGCTGACTGATAGGATGGATTTAGCCTTCCGCACTACCTGTCTGTTATACAGGTCAGTGAGGTTACTTTGCTACTTGCTGGACACCCAGGATTTTACTGCTGACTTTCACTGTTTGGAAAGAGCAGTTTTGGCCTTGACACTAAGATTGCCATACCAGCAGATTACAGAAAATGTTCATACAGACTCAATGTAGGATTTGTACAAAAGGGTCATGAGGGTCTTATCAACATGGAACTTTGACAGTTTATGAAGGCAGAACAGGTCGTTGCAGGCCCTTTTTGCAAAGCATCTCTGTGTTGGAGTTAAAATTCAACTTACTGTCAATCAAGCTGCCAAGGTACTTGTATGTTTCTACAACGTCTACCACCTGCCCCTTGATGGTAGTGCTCTGAGGAGCAGAGGGCTTGCACCTAAAATCAATGAGCATGTCCTTCGTCTTTGCCACATTTAGTTGCAGGAATGCCCCATCACACCAGTGTACGAAATCATCTACGACAGGACCATGATCATTTTCATCGGCGTGGAGGAGACTGACAATAGCAGAGTCATCTGCAAATGTTAAAATGTGTCTGTTGTCACGCTGGCTGCGGCAATCATCAGTATAAAGAATGTAGAGGAGTGGGGAAAGGACACACCCCTGAGGAGACCCTGTGGATGATGACATCTCCTCAGACAAGCAGCCATTCACCCTTACTCTCTGAGTTCTGTCAGTTAAAAAGTCAAGAATCCAGCCCACTATGTTAAAATCAAGGTCGAAGTTTTTACTACTAAAATGTGGGGTTGAATTGTATTAAAAACGGATGAAAAATCAACAAATAAAATCGTAGCATGTGTTTTACTACCTTTGAGGTGTTTGAATAGCAGGTTTAGCAGAGTGGCAGTAGCATCTTCTACCCCTCGCTTAGCCCTATAGGCAAACTGTAGCGGGTCAAGAAGATTCTCTGTTTCTGTAAGGAGCTCTTTTTTCAGCAGTTTTTCAAAACACCTCATGACTAAGGAGGTCAGGGCAACTGGCCTGAAGTCATTTAGTACTTTGGGGTGATTGTGTTGGGCCACTGGGATAACTGTGTACTGTACTTCCAAATTTTCAGCACTCTCTGTTGATTGAGGGACAGCTGGAAAATGTAATGAAAAATGGGATCTAGTTGCTCTGCACAGGAGATGAGCAGGCGGCTGCCTATACTGTCAGGCCTGGGGCTCTTCCTTGCTCTGGAGTGCTTAAACGTATTGACCACAGGTTTTTAAGATGGCACCGACGGTGACGGTCGCTTGAAACGAGGCTCCCGCACCTCACCAGTTAACTTGAAATGAACTGTTATATTCGATGATTTTTCCACATTGTTCACAAGTTACCAGACCCAGCGTTCATCTCACTCAAAAGCGAGATCCCGAACACACGGAAAAACACAAACGTCCCAACAACAACCGGGACCAGGGCCGTGCTAAAGCTACAGAAGCGGCGTCAGCTAACACTGTGCAGCAGCAACCGGGGACCAGGGCCGTGCTAAAACTACAGAAGCGGAAGCGGCGTCGGCTAACACTGTGCAGCAGCAACCGGGGACCAGGGCCGCGCTAAAGCTACAGAAGCGGAAGCGGCGTCGGCTAACACTGTGTAGCAGCAACCAGGGACCAGGGCCGTGCTAAAGCTACAGAAGCGGAAGCGGTGTCGGCTAACACTGTGCAGCAACAACCGGGGACCAGGGCCGTGCTAAAGCTACAGAAGCGGAAGCGGCGACGGCTAACAATGTGCAGCAACAACCGGCGGCCATTACCCTGGATGCTGCGGCCGAGACTACATCTAATGCCCTGATCTTTGAGCTCATCCAAAAACTCTCGGCAGACCAAGAAAGACACTTTGCAGACCTGGAAGGACATCTTGTAAATGTTCAGAGGGAACTGTCGGAGACACGGAGGGCTGTAGCTGCTATCGAAGGAAAGCTAGCCCACGTGCTAACTCAAGTGACTGACGTTGAGGCCCGGCTAGAGTGGCTTGAAGTGGCCGAAAGCGAACGACGTGACTGCCCTCCTGCTACAGCATCAGAGCTGGAGAAGCTAAAAGCTAAGCTAGTCGAATACGAGGACAGGGAAAGAAGGAATAACCTTTGCATTTATGGCTTTCCGGAGTGCTCTGAGGACAAAGACGCCCTAGCCTTTCTCAAACTAACACTCCCAGAGATCAACGGGAATGATTTCCCGGGGGGGCCTGGATTTGGAGCGGACTCACTGGGCATTGGTTCCAGTGAAGACCAGGGGTCCTCCGAGACCCCTTGTGGTTCGGTTCTTGAGATTCCAACAAAAGGAACGTGTGAGGAGCCTTGCCAGGGAACGCAAAGATGTACGCTGGGGTGGGAAAAAAATAAGTTTCTACCGGGACTTTTCCAAACCCACACAGGATCGCCGCTTCTCCTTCTTGGACTGCAAACGCCTTCTTCACGCTGCACAGATCCCCTTTGCCCTGGCCTACCCAGCTGTGCTGTCCTTCACAGCACCCAACAGGACTAAACATCGTTTTGACAACCCAAAGAAGGCCCTAGAGTGCATTAATAACTTTCAAAATTCTCAAAAGTTGCCTCCGATAACGGTATGCCTGTATGGTCACCAAATCACCCTTATCCCTCCCTCCAGATGAACACTGTTGTGGGTAAGACTACCTGAGTTGCCATTTTAGTTATCACTCTTTGTTTCTTTTCCTTAAATAAGAGATAATGCAGATGAACTCTTTTTTTGTTTTTGTGTTTTATTTCATTCACCCCCCACTATTACTTACCACTATTATTTACCTTTACTGAACTGTGACGTGTAGGAGGGAGGGAGAGACTCGGTGTAACTTACAACCATACAGGTTGTTTTCTAAACCTGTCTCGGACCGTTGGTTTTGGACTGCGTCATGTATTGCGGGTCTGATAAAGTAATTTCTACCTCATCGTTCCACCATGTATAGGCTACAGGACAAATGTTTTGTATATCTTGCAGTTCCCCCCCCCCCCCCCCCCCACATTATCAGCCACATAACTTAGATTGATATTTTTTATCGCAACATAGCTCAGGAGGTAAGAGCGCATGTCTGGCAGTCGGAGGGTTGCCGGTTCGATCCCCACCCTGGGCGTGTCGAAGTGTCCCTGAGCAAGACACCTAACCCCTAACTGCTCTGGTGAATGAGAGGCATCAACTGTAAAGCGCTTTGGATAAAAGCGCTATATAAATGCAGTCCATTTACCATTTATTTTTTTATTTTATATATATATATATATGAGCAGACAGCCAATGATTGTGTGTCTTGTGTGGCCAGCTGGGCTCCCACTAGGTATGCTTATGTCTCTCTGTTAAAGTAAATGTGGCTATACAAGTGGCTAGTGCCTTAACTTGTGAGTGTATGTTCACAGGCACATGCGTAAGCGCCATGTGTGCGCATAAATGTGTGTATATTATTATATATGCATTTTATACGCACATGCGACCAGGTGCAATATTTTCGCACATGCAGGCACATTTCTTATAGTATATAATAGCACATTTCTTATAGATTATAGTATATAGTATAGTATATTTTGCCTACCGGTCTTCCTATATTGGAAGATTACTAACACGTTCTTCTGTACATATATGAAGCATTGTGCACACATGTGGTTGTAAGTTCATTAAATTCATGTCTGTGGGAGCTACTACATGACATGACATTGCAGGCATTTGGCAGACGCTCTTATCCAGAGCGACGTACAACAAAGTGTATAATCATAACCAGGAACAAGTGTGTTGAAAACCCTAGAGGGAAGTACAGTTCCAAGTGCAGCGAACGACTGTGTAGTTTAGCTTGGACCTTGTAGGTTAGTCTGATCAACACAAATAAAAGCAGCAACAAAGCAGTCTAAGCAAATAATACAAGCAACTAAGTCTAAGCAAATAATACAATCAATAATACAAGCAACTAAGTCTAAGCAAATAATACAATCCATAATACAAGCAACTAAGCAACTAAGATAAACAGCTTACCTAGCTACAACCCTAAGCTAACATAGACAATTACAGACTTCAGGGAGGTAGGGAGGGATGGGGAGAGGTGCAGCCTGAAGAGGTGAGTCTTCAGTCGTCGTTAGAAGATGGTCAGGGTCTCAGCTGTTCTGACCTCCACGGGAAGGTCATTCCACCATCGTGGGGCCTGAACAGACAGGAGACGTGATCGGGAAGCGCAAGTGCGAAGAGGGGGAGGTGCCAGGCATCCTGAGGTAGCGGAACGGAGGGGTCTGGCTGGCATATAGGGTTTGAAGATCTTGAGGAGGTATGTTGGGGCTGATCCCATGACTGCCTGGTATGCTAGGACCAATGTTTTAAATTTGATGCAAGCCATAATGGGCAGCCAGTGGAGGGTAGTTAGTAGGGGAGTGACGTGGGAGTGTCTGGGGAGGTTGAAGACCAGAAGAGCTGCAGCATTCTGAATGAGTTACAGGGGTCTGATGACAGATGCCGGTAGTCCAGCCAGAAGAGAGTTGCAGTAGTCCAGGCGGGATTGTACCATTGCTTGGACCAGGAGTTGGGTTCAGTAGTACTACTCAATTATTATTATTATTATTATTATTATTATTATTATTATTATTATTATTATTATTATTATTTATTTCATTTGGCTAATGTACACCTGTTAATTGTAAAATGGTATTGCACAATGTTTATTTGATGTCATCAGCTAACAGTTGTTGTAGCTGTCCGAATAGTTGGCGATGGTGCTTCCTCTTTTGGGTGGCCGGATATTTAAGTTAGTTGTCCAGTTGTGGACTTATCAAGAATGTCGAAAAGGATCTTTTTTCTCTTCACTGTTCTTCATTTTTTTTTTTTTTTGGTAATTTTTTGTTTAGGTTCTTTTTATTTTGGGGTTTGGGGTTTTTATTTTAGGGATCCAGGCCACCCTATCCTGACAGTTGAGGTATGACCTTTAATTTTCCACTAGCCAATACATGACTGATCTTAATTTCATTTCAGTAAATGCCAGGGGCCTTAATATTCCACATAAAAGGACTTCTATTTTAGAATTTTTTCAAAGGAAGAATGTTGACTTTGCCATGGTTCAGGAATCACATCTACTCCGCAAAGATACTGGTCGCTTTGTGTTATAAGTTCTATCTTCCTATTGCTTCTTCCTCTGCTCCCACAAAAACTAGGGGCTTGATGATAGTTTGCAAGCGCAAGCTGAAATTTGATTTTATTGACTCCTGGGCTGATCAGGAGGGGCGGATGGCCATTGCTAAGATTCGGTTGGACCGAAAAAACATCACATTCATTTCTGTTTATGCTCCAAATAAGTTTGACGCTGGCTTTCATGACTTATTAACCAAAACTCTCCTGGACCTCACAGGTTTTCGGATGGTGGTGGGTGCCGATTTTAATGCAGTTTGGGATAATAACATGGATAGAACAGGTGGGGCACAGAATAGAGATCAACATCTTGCTTCTGATGCACTGCGCCAGTGGGCGTCCCATACAGGTATGATCGGCATTTGGCGTTCGATGAACCCCTCTATAAAAGATTACTCCTTTTTTTCGGGCAGACATAAATCGTTTTCAAGAATTGATTTTCTTTTTGTATTTAAAGACGGCGCTTTAACTCATCGCTGCTGCGCGAGGAAACTAACAAATCTCAATTTGAGACCAATCTCCGTGTCTTTTCAGAATTCAACAAGGGCTCAGGTTCAGATCCGAGGATTCTATGGGAAGCAGTGAAGGGGTTTATAAGACGTAATACCACTCTGTATGTGTCAGCCCACAATAAAGAACGCACAGCTAAATTGGAAGAACTGGAACATAAGTATGCTGTTTAAGATGCTACTTTGCAACATAACTACAGCGATTCTGTGTATCTTCAAAAAGAGCTGGTCGAAAAGGAAATTAATTCCTTTCTTAGGCGCCGCTCCAAATTTCTTATGCATAGAACTAGGCAGTACTATTTTAATTCTGTGAGACCAAGTCACCTGTTGGCCATGAGGCTCTGGACCAGTGGACATTTTGCCGACATATTTAACATTAAGTCTAAAGACGGTACTGTTTTAACTGAGCCTAAGAGCGTCAACTTGACCTTTGCATCTTTTTATGAGGATCTGTACAGTTCAGAGATTGACTTTGACAATCCGTTTTATAAAAGTTTTTTAAATAGCATTCATATGGAGCGTCTCGCCGATCGCGATGCTGAAAATCTTAATGCGGCCATTACAATGTATGAACTCAAGAAGGCGGCGAAGGACATGCGTCAGGGTAAATCTCCAGGCCCAGACGGGATCCCACCCGAGTTTTATGTTGCTTTTTGGCCTGTACTCGGTGTGGAATTTTTGAGAGTTCAATTTATTCCGCCGTACTTTTGTAAGTAGAAAAATAAATGCAGGCACGTCTTCGTTTCAAAATAGGTAGATTAATGTAGCAAAGGAACTAGTGGGTCTGTTACCCAAGTACAGATAAACACAGAACCAACAAATGACGGAGACAGTGAATTCTTATACCCTGGTTCCTTCAAGGAAACAAAGGGCCAAATGGTTATCTTAAACACATCACGGAAAAGGGGGGGTAATCAGACATTGGGGGGGAAGAAACAAGGTGTGGGGGAATTGGACTGAAGTTGGGAGTAGAGGATATAGCACAAAGGGTGTGATTAAAAGGTCAATTTAACTAGGTGTGGTGGTAAACAATCAATGTTATCTGCACCTGGCCCACTACAATGTGAGACACCTCAGAAGGGTAAACTGTGGCTCCCATGTTTTCCAACACTTGGCCCTTTGCTGGCAGACATGATACAGTTTTCGATTAAGATGGGTTCTTTTTTGAGGGATGTCAGTTGTGCTTTAATATCTCTGCTTCTAAAAAAGAGGCAAAGATCCCACAGAGTGTGCTAATTATAGACCCCTTTCACTTCTAAATGCGGACTTCAAGATTTATGCCAAAGTTTTGGCACAGCGCCTCCAAGATCACATGATACAGCTGGTGCACGGTGATCAAACTGGCTTCATAAAATCTAGACTGACTTCAGATAATATAAGGAGGCTGCCGCACGTCATACACAGTGCCCCAAGTCTAACTTCTCCAGCTGCAGTCATGTCGTTAGACGCCATGAAGGCTTTTGACTGCCTAGAGTGGTCTTATTTATGGTCAGTGCTTGACACGATGGGCTTTGGTGCCCCCTTTATCGATATGATAAAAGTGCTATATAAGAACCCAACAGCAATGGTGCTCAAGAGCAAGGTCTGCTCCCCTCCATTTTCCATCTCGAGAGGGTCGAGACCGGGCTGCCCACTAAGTCCATGTTTGTGCTTTTGTTGGAGCCGCTGGCGCAGACCATTCGTTGCTCACCTGTTCTATCACCGATTTCCATTAACGGCACCCACCACCACATATCATTATACGCGGATGATGTATTGTTATACATCAGTGAAGCCGACCGTTGTATCCCACACATATTTATCAGTTTTGACCAATACAGCAAGCTTTCTGGATTTAAAATAAATTGGCAGAAATCTGCTTTACTACTGCTGAATCAAGCAATGGCTAACGTCCCCATCTCCCTACCCATGCCATTAATAAATTATTTTACATACATGGGCATAGAAATCTTCCCTTCTATACAGACAATAGTAAAACAAAATTTTAGTAATACTCTCAATAAAATCAGCTTTGATCTGGACAAATGGTTTAATCTCCCCAATTCACTTCGCAGTCAAATCTCCATTATTAAAATGAATATTTTACCTCTGATTAATTTTGTTGTCACAATGCTACCCCTTCCTCCACCTCCTCAGTGCTGTAGTAAGCTCCAATCGATGGTGACCAAATTCTTATGGCGAGGCAAGCGTCCATGCATTAATCTCTTAACTATGCAGCGGGAAAGGCAGGCTGGGGGTCTGTCTCTCCCAAACTTTAAACATTACAACTGGGCTTTTACACTGGACCCCTGCTGACCTGGTTACACACCGATGCACAGGTGTCATGGCGTTTCCTGGAGGAGAGTCTGGTGTCTCTTTACTCCCTCCAAGATCTTATATATTTAAACCTGCCCATCACTCTGTGTCGCCGTAGCTTTGGCCCTATTATCTCTCATTTGCTTTCTGTATGGAGATCGGTGGAGAAGCTGTGTGGCTACTCTCATGTGTGGAACTCAAAATCCCCATTATTTAATAACCCTAACCTACTGATTGGAGACCAAACTATCCAGTTCTCACAGTGAAGGGAGAGAGGCGTCCGTGTACTCGGAGATATTTATGCAGATGTAGGTTTATGTTCTTTTCAGGACCTATGTTCAAAATTTTAAATACCACCCTCTTTTTTATTTTATTTGCAATTATGTTCGGCTCTCAAGGCCAGTGGAGTTCCATGGCAAAGTCCTCTTCCATCACATCCACTTCATAAAATTGTACATCGCACTAGAGGTACAAGTGGCCTAGTTTCTAGACATTATCTGTCTATCTCTCAGCATGTTCACAGGCCCCTGGCATTTGCTTTGTTTTGCCCTTATTATTATTGTTGTGCCTTTTTTTCTGTACTTTCTTTTCTTTTCCCTTTTTATGATATGAGCTTTTTGATGATGTATTGCTGATGCTGATGATTATATCAAAATCAATAAAAAATTTGATCTGAAAAAATGTATTGACCACAGCATGTTCAACAAAAGGGGTGGGACCACTGGCAGGTAGGTTGGTTTTCTGCTCTAGAATGACATTTCTGAAATTGGAGGTGTCAAACCTCAGGCAATACTTATTGAACTCTTGTGCAAGCTGATTGTCACATCTGAAACCCTCCAGTACAACCTTAGAGTTCCTTTTGCTCCTTGTGTCAACAATGGCTTTCATACCGTCCCAGGCAGAACCTAAATTGTTGTTCCCTCTCTATTTTTTTTTTTTTGTAACTCTGCTTTGCTCTCCTTATTTCAAATTTCACTTCACTTTTCAACCTGTTCAATTCTGAGAGGTTGCCCTCCCGAAATGCACGCCTCTTTCTATTCAACAACATCTTAAGTGATTTTGTCACCCATGGCTTACTATTTGGGTACACCTTCACAAACTTATCAGGGATTACCTTGTCCACACAGTAGGAAACGTAACAGCTGACAACATCAGTAAGATCATCAATGTCAGAACAGGACTCCTAGAACATACCCCAGTCTGTACAGTCATAACAGCCCTGTAGGCTCAGGATGGAATCATCAGTCCAGTTCTTAGTCCGTTTGATGAGGGTTTTTCCCCTCCTCAGGGCAGTGCGATACGATGGGATGAGCTGGACGCAGTTGTGGTCAGCCCCACCCAGCGGGGGAAGGGGGAGAGCTTTGTACGCTCCTTTGACAGAACCGTAACACAGGTCCAGCGTCTTGTTGTGTCTGGTCGGGCATGTAACGTATTGGTGAAAGTCTCTCAAAGTCTTTTTCAAAGAACAGTGATTAAAATCGCCAAGGACTAAAACTGGAGCGTTGGGAGATATAGATTGCAGTCTTTGGGTTACTGGCAGTATAGACTCTGAGGCTTTATCCACGTTTGCTTTTGGGTGGATATATACAACCGTGACAAATATTTTGGGAAACTCGTGGGGCAAATATGGGGGGGGGGGGGGGGGGGGGGGGCACAGAGACAAGGACAACAGTTCAGCATCTTCAGTGCACAGTCTTTCTCTGACAAGAATACTTTTGATCTTTGATTCCCGTATAGGTAAACCCCTCCACCTCGCGACATGCCAGCCACACCGGCATCGCGGTCAAGGCGCACGAGCGCACCAAACCCGTCAATGGCCACTTCAGTGTCCAAATCTCTGTCCGAAAGCCATGTCTCTGTAATCGCCAGTGAACACGCGTCTCTGAATTCATGCTGAAATCGTACATGGGCTTGCAACTCGTCAGTTTTATTACGGGGAGACTGTGCGTTTGATAGAATGATGGAAGGCAGGGGAATACGGGAGAGAGATTGCTTTCTCAGTCTTTGGCGTACGCCACCCCGCTTACCTCGCTTCCTTGTCTTGCGGGGTAACTCGCCGGTAAATTCCCCTTTTCCACTTGATTGATCAGCAAAACAGTTGAGATTGGGGAAGATTAGATCCGAGGGAGGGCTGTTGACCCGGAGGTTACTCCACTGCAGGAGAAACTCCCTGCTGTATTGGATGTGCTTTGGGTTGGGCAACTCATTCAGAGTTTCCACGAGGTGGAACTCTGTCCACAGTAAAAACAAAGCTGTCAACTCCATGCTTTTGTTTTGCATTAAAACACAGCAACAGGACAGCGTAAGAGGTCAACACCTTGCTTCTCACGCATTGATCTCTCGGGCTGTTGCATTCAGTGTGTAGAAATAAGCAAACAAACACAAAGCCAGACGTGACTTGCTGCCGGTCGCTGCACGAGCATGCGCCCTAGCGTCCGGGTGGGGAGCTCACTGCACCTGGTATTCCCAGATGGTCTCCCATTCAAGTACTAACTAGGCCCAACCCTGCTTAGCTTCCAGGATCAGACGAGATCGGGGTCTTCAGGGTGGTGTGGCCGTAAGCAAACTCCACAGTTGCTCTCATGTTTTAAGCATTGCAGGAGATATGGCTGTAAAGTACTATGTTTCACAAATGATCCAGACGATGTTTTAACAATCAAGAACAGTATGTATATTGATGGGATTATACATAGTCTATCAGTGCCCTTTCATTGATCATTGCTACACTGTGACCACATACTTATAAAGCATAGTACTGTCCAATCATGTTAAAAAGCCAGCATGATCACTCTGACATCACTTGCAATAGATTTTTTGGAGAGAATAGTGCCGTCATTTATACTCAAGGATACCAAAAACAAGATGGACCCAGTGCACTTTTCACAAAAGGTGAGGCACGGCATTGATGATTCTGTAATTTTTCTCTTTTTTTTTTTACATTGTAATTCAATTTCAGTTCAGTGAACTCTTGAGAACCTGTAAACTTCTGCCTTGAAACTCAACCTCTGGAGTTCAGTCCCAAGCAGTAGTATCACAAGGCCACCAGGTGGCAGAATGCATCTGCTTTGTGTTTACAGTATTTCAACAAACTCACAGATCTGATAGTAGTCAAAAAAATACTCTGATACATTTGCCCATTTCCAGCTCCTTCCACGGTACATAATGGTTTTATTAAATTCCATTTAGCATGAGGATGGAGGTGTAATTTCAAAGAAATGCACTGGTAGACACACAGAAGATGCTCATTGTTGTTGTATACAGAGCACACACACAGCACACTGATGGACACAGCCTCACAGTACATTAACACACAGCTGGCCACAGCCGCACGCATGCACGCACGCACGCACGCACACACGCACACACATTGTCCACCTGATCGCATGGATAGATGGCTTGATACTGTGGTTTATATCTTTGGACGCCCTATTACACTGAAGGCTTTTCTTTCTGGGGAGGCTACGCTCCTTCGGTGTGTGTAGCAGGATGCTGGCCATGTTCTACCAGATCACAGTGTCCTGTTTTACACCTGTGTGTACTGGCCTGTGTGTTCTCTTCACTGATCTCCCATCCTGCCTTGTTGAAGGTGCTGTGGAACCACACACCTGTCTGACTTCCCTCACAGCTTCAGCATGCGATACCTGACTGACAGCCTTGTACCTGCATCTCCTGCACCTGCTGTTGCATTACACATCCCCTAAAGGCTGCATTGATTACTGAAATTAGACCCAACCCCTCCCCCACACTGAGTAGTCATGGTTCCCCCCACACCTGCAGCAGCGGCTCTCTGCACACTGAAGTCACATGACCTAACCTCTGACACCTGAGCACCGCAGTGGGGCTGGCACTAACGGCCTGACTGGGTAACGGACATAACCCATCTTCCCTCTCTCCAGCAGTCATGCATCACGGAGGTAAAGGAGGACAGCCTTAGTAGCCCCTTAACCAGCTTCCCCCCCTGCACACATGATTTCAGCATATCCTCAGTGACTGAGAAGGGAGCACCTGCAAGGACTCCTCTTACCCCATTCTTGGCACTGGCACTGAACACTCCACCTCCACCTTGCTGAGTTTCCTGATCATAGGAGCTTCTCCTACTGCTTCTTATCCACACAGAAATTAATCACCTTGCCCCTGCCTGTATAACTCTCAGATCTCACCACCCCCACAGATTCCCCCACTAGTTTAGTCAATCTCATCGGATTAGAAACATTAATGCTTATGTCTGACTGAAACCAATACTTTAAACTCCTCACCCTCCACTCTCCGAACTTTAGCATTGATTTTGGGGCTATCCTCGGCACTCTCGCTGAATCTCTTCCTCTTATTCCCCTGAACACTACTCCAAGAACTTCCACCATCCTCTTCCTCCATTGACTCTCCCCCGCAAACCTCTCTGTCCCCGCTGTCTGCCACCTCTACAAGCAAAGGAATGACATAAAGCAGGAGAGACGGCCAGCCAACGCTCACGCATTGGCGAAGAAGGTAATGCCAGCGTGTGTTGATTAAAATGCCACAATTTAGGTTGTTGTAATATACCTTTCCCAAACAAAAAGTTAAGTTTTACGTTTATTTCAGTAATTTATTTATTTATTTTTTTACATTTTATCATGGCCATTTTTGCATACCTCGCTGGATATGACTTAAGTCACAGGCCATGCCGTTTGGTTAGAAAGGCTTGGGTGCATTTTGACAACTGGCACTTTTACAGAAAAACAGAACAAACCTTGTATAAAACCAACATAGATTTTTGTCTGTGAAATCAGGCGTGACTTCAGCGTAAATTCCGTACTTGTTGTTCGGTGTGGTAGACTTAATATCAGGAAATTATTAGGCTTAGTGGGTCAACTGCAATGTGCTTAGCTGGAGTTTAAACCGCGGGTTTAGCCCTAGGCCACAGAACTCCGTTAGCCTGCAAATGGAACAGCTAACTCTTATTTGTTAGATTCGAATAATTTTTCTTGTCATAACACAATTCTGGTGTAGAGGTTTAATCCTGTGTTTAACTCATAGAATTCCGACTTGGTTTAACAAAAGATAAAGCTAAATAAATAAAAGCGACGTTGGTAATACATAATTAAAGTGATGGTTCAGGACTACCATCCGTGGATTTAATTTCTGTGAATATTTTTCTAAATTTAATCAACGTAACGGTGTTTATTAAACAGCGTCCATATTAAATCAGCCATTCTGTCCGTGTTTTTTTCTTTCTTTTCCACCCCGTGTAATATTGAACTTAATATTAAGAAAAAAAATCCGAACAAATTGATTTTCACACAGCGATTATTGCCCTAGAATTTCATGTCTCTTCAATGTGCGATGGATAGAACAATAGTTGTGCATATGAAATATTTTTGTCTGAGCTGTGTGGAAGTCAAATTTTGGCTTTTCCTCAGTTTTTGGGCGAAAATGCATCAAAATGCATTTCTATACCGAATGCCCCAAATTAAATTGTATTACACTACAAAATATTGCTACCAAAATGTAGGTCGATCAAAATAAAATCCACCAAATCATGCAGAAAAATTAGCGATAAAAAATTATAATCATAAAAGGATGTTAGCTTGACAATTCTCCTTTTTTCTCTGGAAGGACATATCAAAATTGTGAAATTTATTTATTTATTTATTTTTGTTTCTCTTCTGGGTCAGGTTTAGATCTGGGGTCAGGATCCAGGGGTATAAATATCTTAAGATAGCACGAAAAGAAGGCAATATTTACCATACATACTCCATTCAGATGCAACGAAGCATTTACCTTGTTTAAGACGCGGCCCCTAAAATGTTAGAATGGTGTACTATGAGTTCAGGGATCTACCTAAGAGCTAACAGTCCCGGTAGTCCCCATCTCGCAATTTAGCAGAGCGCTGTTCCACTTCAGCCACCGCCTCGCAGACCGCTTGCTGATAAGAGACTGGGCAAATGTCTGAATGCGTTCGAATTGCAGCTTGGATTATGCCTCTTAGGGTTAATTTCAGCTTCACGAAGAATGTTTCAACAAAGATTAAAATGCTGTTTCTGGATTGGTGTATTGGTTGATACTCTGCCCTGCCCAGACGGTGTAACCCGGGCTGTAAATGGAACAAGGGCATTTATAAAATACAAAAATACAGAACTCTAGCGCAGAGCTGTCTAGCCCTGTTCCTGGAGATCGTCCTGCAGGTTTCACTCCAAGCATAACCACGCACATCGCATTACACAGCTAGATAACTCGTTGAGCTGCTGAGTAGTATAAACAGGTATGCCAAATTAGGCTCGAGGAGCCTAGAAAGGCCTTTTTCACCAGGAAGAGAGTTGGGCAGCTCAGCCATTAGGCATTTTGATAAAAATTGCATGGAGATGTAAATTTAAAGTGCATGTCGGCCCACATCCCTACGTTAAAGTCGGCGGTCGTTTGTTAATTCTCGCGTTGAGCTTTCACTATTCGCCACGGTCTCTTATTATTTGAGGCATAGCTTCCATCTACAGGTGCATCGTAGAAAAATGCCTAAAAGGTAGACTAATTCTAATGCACATTTGCTGTCCAACTCATTTGTTTAAATTCACGCCGACCTTGTGGGTTTGTTCACGTGCTCTTTAGTTCTCTATCGAATGCCAAAATAGCCCAGTGCAGTGCAAGTGATATTTTAGAATCAGGTCAAATGATACGATTTGCCTGATCACTTTAACAGTCAAAACTAGAATTATGAAGATAGGTTTGTGTGTGCGTGTGTGCGTGCAAAGCAAAGTGGTGCGAAAGCATGTGAACTAAGCGTTACACTGACTATTGTGGTACTCACAATATTTTCCTGAGGTTGGCAGGTCTGATTTCAAGGTTTTGCTCCTGACCTCCTGCATGGACGTGCACCAGTGTACATAACCAACCTGCTCCTGTCTTATAAGCCCACAAGGTCACTTCGTTCTCAAGACGCAGGCTACTTGGTAGTCCCAAGAATTTCCAAAAACCTAAAAAGTGGTAGAGCTTCCTCCTACAGAGCCCCACTACTGTGGAACAGGCTTCCAAAATTTATAAAGGAGTCAAACACAGTCTCAATAATTAAATCTAGATTAAAAATGCACCTCTATGCTCAGGCTTATAATCAGTTGTAGTCTGGAGACAGGATGGGAGAAGCCTGTAGTCATAGAGCATTGTAGGGTGGCAATCCTTTCCTTACTGTCACCTGTCAATCAGCTGTGTCCCGACTTTACATAGGCTAGCTTTTGATAGGTGGGTATGGTTGTCCCCCCTCATGACTGCATGGGCTCTCCATCCCTGTCCTAGTAGCTATGCAGCCATATATTATTCCTGGCGGGGTCCCCCCAATTCATACCACTGCCACTATCTATTGCAAATTCCCTAATTGCCGTTTCTACCTCCTTCCCCACGCTGCCAGTGGGGCTCTTGCCCCAATCTTCGAGAGTGCTGTCGTCTGGTCTCCCCCACCACTGCAGTCCAGCCCTTCTTTCGTCATTGCCTCCACCCTGCTCACTTCCGTCGCCACCTGCTGCTCCCCACCACCGCCACCCGGCCCCATCCATCATCTGAGCCACATTATGAACCCTGTAAAACTGACTGACATGTTGGTCACCAGTCGGCACCCTGAGCCGACCATAGGAGGATGGGTTTCCCCCTTCAGCCTGGTTCCTTCCAAGGTTTCTTCCCATCTGCCACAGGGAGTTTTTCCTTGCCACTGTTGCCTTAGGCTTGGTCCTGTGGGGGTCTAGGCCAGGGTTGTCTATAAAGCGTATTGTGACAACTGCTGTCAAATACGCTATACAAATAAAATTTGATTGATTTATTGATTGCTTGTTATAAGGTCAGTTTGGTCTTAATGGAGGCTCTGTTCAGGAGATATAGCTATAAGTCAAACAGATTGCTTGCTTGTTTTCAGGTCCTCAAGACTAAAAAAATCAAGCTTTTTAAAAAAGATTAAACTTGATACTGTGTCCAGAGGGAGGAAAAAGGCAGTCAGTTGAAGGGAACGCTGTAGGTGGTGTAGCTGGCCTCCATTCTCCTCGGTCTGCTCAGGGGACTGTGAGCTGAAAAGCAGCCGAAAGGAAAGCAGGTTGCTGGTCTTACGGCAGAGATCAGGCTTTATCACGTAGTGCCTTCACAGTTCCACACAACAGGCATTGAGTTTGGGGCGTGGGGTGGAGGGGTGGGGCGGTGGGGGTTCATGGGATCATGCAGTCCTTTCCTGAAAAGGAACACTCTCTGGAGTGCAGGGGGGCTGAGCTCTGTGCTAAAGCTGACATGTCCAATATGAGCTATTTTGCTGATGTTTCTTTAAAGAACATGGGGGGTACTTCTTATTTAAAGGCATTCATACAAAATTATAGATATCACAAGCCGAAACTCTGTCAATCAATAAAAAAACGAATTGCTAATATGGTGGGTCATGGTGTGTGTGTGTGCGTGTGTGTGTGTGTCTGCGAATGCATGTGTGTACGCATGTGTGCATGTGTGTGTGTTTGCATCTGTTTTAATTCTAATTCATTCAGACTTATGTTACACAGTAAAACAGGAACCACCTTTCATTGACACTAAAAATGTTTTTCGACGTGGCTGCTTTCATATTCTATAGTTGACTCTCTTTATCCTGAAAATGTACTTTTAAACAATTTAATATTGACATAGGGGTGGAAAGCTGTCATAAATCCACAAATACGATAAATTGACTACATTTTTCCAGGCGTTTATCAGTAAAGGTATTCATCAGAGGTATAGCCCGAAGGGAAGGGGCCATTGTTTATTTCCTGGTGAGACTTACGGTCTAACGGTGATGGAGTATAGGACTGTAAGAACGTGATCACATTCAAAAAAGATCTCATTGTGTTCCCTTGGTTTGGACGAGCTGAAAAAAAACCCAAAATGCATCTACTTCTGCTTTCGGCTTTCATTTCATCCTTTTAAAAGATCAATGAGGGTGCAGGTTAGTGAACTTTGGTATTCTAATCTAACTTCTTGACAAATTATTTGCAAAAATTACAGGTTTATATATTAGTTCTAATAAATGCATAAATAATACATACTGTAAAATGTATTGCATCTCTCTTAGGCATTATTCAATATCATATGTCAATCCTATTATTTCTGTTAATAGAATGACAGAATTGTATGTACTGATATTAATAACGTATATTACACAGTACTATCGGTAGCACTATAATATGTGATCAGATATATACTGGAAAAAATACAGCTCAACAAATTAATTCATCTTTAGAATAAAATATATAATTTTCTTTTTCTTTTTTCCTTTAGAACACTTGCAGTAGCTTTTTATCACTTTAGAGATGACAATAACATTAAAATCCCTTAGCAACATAAGCCTCTTTGAAACCCGACTATAGGCTACATAACAGCATATTTATAAACCTCATGCTTTTGAAATTATAACACATTTATGACTTTTTTGAAGTATACTAGTCAGGGTTTTAGACTATTGTACTTATTTTACTTTTCGGTTAACCATTCACAAACCTTTCTCATGCTGCTGTTGCTAAAATGGAAGGATTTGACAGAAAATTAAAATCACATGTAGTATGCATGCTTATCCTTAAATGCACACCGGGCCATTGCTGCCACGGTCGGTTGTTCATCAGAACAGGTTTTGTGAGCAATGGTCTGTGCAATCAGCAGGCGTACCAGAGGCTGAGATTATTATTATAATTCCGTATTGTCCACATATTATTGTGAGGCAAAACATACAGAAAAATCCATTCAGAATGTAGTTTTATTTCTTCTTTTATCTTTTATGTAATTTATACACAAAACAATTAAACCAATAAACCTTAAACAGTGGAATTACTTGTATTTGGCTGGATTTTACTAAAATGTGTAACCTATAAATTAAACCTCTAAAATCTAAATCTGTAATGCAGTCAGGCCTCAAGCCCCTTTATAAAAAGCAACTGCTGTACTTCTGTCCTCAACAATCATCAATGTCCCCAGACTACTCAATTAGATGCAGCTGCTGACTGGACTGTGTTCCTCTGACTGACAGGGCCTTTAAACAGTGGTGGCTCAGCGCACAGCTGTTCATACACAGCTTTACATTGACCTGCACAAGGGTTAGCATCCTGTCCAGCTTCTGCACGAATGGCCACAGAGGACAATGTGTTCTTGGTGAACTGTAAAGCATTTTCCTTGGAACAGACAGCATGTCATTTTTAATGGTTGCAACTGTTGTGGATTGTGTGGTGTTGCATTGCATTTTGTTTTACAGGAATGGTCATAATTTGGCATAATCATTATGCCATCTGCCCTAAGGAGCAACATTCTAAAAGATGGAAATTAAGGAGCAATTGCTTTGCCATCTAGGACCAAATCACAGATGGACCAGTCGCCCTCAGAAAATGTGTACTAACTTTCTGCCCCTGATTTTCTTTTTAGGTGTCAGCCTGAAACCATGCATTTCTGCAACACGACTCTTGCACATAATCCATTTATTTGCAAGCGATTCGTTGTTGATATTAAAAATAATAATAATAACACTATTAGCTGAAAACTATTAGACTGATGTATTAAGGATTTTACAGTCTCCTTTTCCATTGTGTTAAATGATTCACGTTTCATTAAAAGGCTATATATCTCCGGTTTTGGAAAAACCATGACCCCAAACTAAGCGTCAAGTACCAGCTGCATTTTATCGAAATGTCACAAATCACCTATGGTACTTTGCTTGGTCACTCCAACTCAAATCGTTGCCAGCCCTTCTAAGTTTCGCAAATCAACTGATTGGAAGCACCATAGTTTAAACGTAGCCTGTATTGGGATTGGGATGGCAGGTACGCCATCCCACCAAGTTATGCCTTGGCGGGGGCATGCCCCATACCTATACAGCACCGAGAGTTTGGCACTTTTCAGGGTTCCCCACAGAAATAACCACAACAGCCACAGACACTCAACCCTTAAAAACATTAAATTCTGTACATTCTGACCCCATTTCAACAGACAGATTTCATAAACAACTTCACATGTCCACACAATAAAGCCCCAAACTAAGGGGATTTTGCGTTTTCTCCTTCTTCTTCTTCTTCTCTTTCTTCTTCTTCTTCTTCTTCTTCTCATTCTTATTTTTCCTGCTGCCTATCCCACTAATAACATGTCTGCCCATTGGACATTTTACCGACACCTGCCAAATCTTCACGTACACGACCCAATCAAAAACTCGCATACACACGCAAAATACTAGGAGCGCTAGGAGCGCGTTTCTTTAACCTGCTTTTACCCTCACTAATAATTGTCAGCTACTTCTCAGTTATTGCTTTTGCACCATATCTACCAGCCGTTCCCCGAACGTATACACTGTATTATGACATACCGTCTGCACGTTCAACCGGCTACAATATTGCAAAGCCATATGGATTCAACGGGAGCTCTTCTGTGCTTACTCGCCTGTGTTCTTCTTTAAAACCACGGACAGGTTTGCTAATGATATTTCACGCATTGCATAGCTATGTCATGGTGCTGCCCTAACACAGTGACAGACTGGTAAACGTGTGGTTGAAGGATCGAATCCCACCTCGCCCTCAGGCAGATAATTTCCTCTTTTACACTAACGTTCTCTTACGCTTATATTTGCTTTACCAAAACTCACTCATGGCCACCCATATGCATTTCATGACGGCAAATGTATTCCTTTTATTAAAAAGTTACACCAGTTCACCGCTGTGCCATTTCTACTAACTACATTTCTTCACTTGGCTACCGTACAAAACCTTCTTATCAGCAAACGCCACGTTTCTACATTCATGTTACCTCGCCCTGTTCTCTATCTAGCCACATACAAACAATTACTACGTATGTACGTTCTGCAACTCCCCATTAAAACATTACATTTAAAATCATGATTCACTCATAATTATAACTACTAGTACTGAACATGAAATAAACACTGCAGTGCAATAGATTTCACACGTTACTTAACTCTCCACTTTAACGGCTAACGCTTTATAGCGACTGTTATATATACCATTCGATAAGGAATATAAGCTCGCTCATGGTCACTCCATTTACTTCGCACTATACTCCGTGATCATGTCAACCTTCACCTACATGCCCATTCTGCTAAAAACATATTGTTTCAACTACGCAATTTCATAATTTCATCCTAATTTCTCTCAAACTGTTGTTATTTTCTCATATGCAAAACCTTCTGGGACATATGCTTCTGCTCCTATTCTCCACTATCATGTTTTCCGGTTCTAGTTTAGCAAAACAGCGAAGAGGATTCCTACCTGCAGATAAGTCTATCAAAATACCTTATAAACCTTACAAACACTAAAAGTGCATCTCCACGAAATAACAGACAACGGAGCAGGACAGAAGGCTACACAAGTTGCGACCTAGGGAGTTATAATTCTACGGGCTTGCTGATTCTTTTGTCAGTCAAGGCTCGTTGGATGGACGTCAAATCCGTGAGTACATACACTGGCCATATTTCATCTGCGTTTCTGATGCGTTTATGCTTACGCCACCGTACGCTTTCTGACAGCCACTGTTTTACATATATAGCAAACCGAAACTGCTGAACGGTACACGCTCATCAGACTGTACAAATTCACACAACGATAGCCATAATCCACAACCGTTTCTTACAGGGTCACTTCGCATTTCTCACCCTCATAATAAAACGCTTTGCAAAAAGAAATGATATCTCATAAAAAACACGTTTTCAACGTGTTTTGTAATCTTACCATTTTACAATGTCATGCAAACTTTGTGTCAGATCAAAGAGTCAAATATTTCGAATTGCCTCATAGAACACATTAAAATTAATGTACAAAACTGCTGCTGAGTAACTACAGGAAGCATATTTCTCCAGAAAACATGTTTATACTTGCTTCTGAACTGAATTTGAGTACATGTGCAAGTTTTTGTATATTTGCTACGTACAATAAATACTGCATGTAAAATACATATTGTACATACATACATACATAGAGAACTTCTTTATCCCCATGGGGACATTTCCCTCGCAGCATGTTACATTCACATTTACGAACACACACTTATACCAAGAAACATACTATCATTCACGCAACAGAAAGGCTGGGCAGTGAAATACATACATACCAATACAAATTGGACATATACACGCCTATTCAATCAATCTTGACTGTGAGACAGCCATCCACACATATGTTTGGCCTGTCCATGTAGTGCATGCTTATACACACAGGGCCAAGTGACTTGAAAGAATTGAGGAAATATTGGGTAGCATTGCTTTGAAATACATCTGATGTCATTTCGGTGAGGCAAGATAGCCTATATTGTTTGTAGTACCGTAACTTGGCGTCATTTTGATATCAATACTTTTGAGTAACTTGGCATTTTTGTACGTTGAAAACGTGTTTTTTTATGAGATTTGATTCACTCCGCGTCACCTCTTCCCTTTTAAAGTAGCCTACACGCTCGCGACACATATAATATCGTTAAATGCGCGCCTGCATGGTTCGAATTCACGGAGGCTCGGGAGGGATTGGCCTTCTTACTGGTCGGGGCATCCCATTCTGTGGGTCACTGTGCCGCATGTCACTGACGGCAGTGGGTAATTTTCAGCCTCTGACTCTGTACTGCAGTGAATTTACTGCATCCAGCCTCCGAGTCAGAAAGAAGTATTAACAAAACACATAAAACCGAACATAAACATAAACAACTGGATAGACTGAAGGGGATTTATTGATCCGTACTCGCCGAATTTGGTTGTTATGAAGAGATATTGTTACTTAGCGACAGTTCCTAAATATGGTGTTAAAAACTAATTCCGGTATCCGGATGTTTAGAAACAATAATAACACGTTGCGTTCTAAAAGGCCATTAATTTAATGTTGTCGAGATGTCCTTCAAATGTAATTTTGAGTTTGAACACAATTTTATTTGGTTACAATAAAAATGCTGGTCATATCACCTAGGGATAAAAACGTACAAGCTACTAGTAATTCGGTAACTAAGTTTATTAACGAAACTTGTTTGTTTACACACTAGTAACCTAAGGTGTTGAACATTTCTAGGCAACACAATGCAAAAATAACCGATGTCACAGTGAAATAAGAATCATTGTAAATTCGCTCTTTTATCTTCACAATGATGTCACAGACGTGCATGTACGCTGAAAATTTACAACCAATTCATCATTGATCACTATTGCTTCAGCTCACTGAACAAGACGAAACACTGCAAACAATTACCAAAATGAGCTTCAAGTATTCATTTTTATGTTGTTGTCCGGTAAGTACTTAATCTTTATATTTAATTGTCCATGTTATTGCCTTTTTGTATCTATTGGTTTCATTTCACAAGTCGTTTTCTTGCACAAAACAGACCTGGGATTAATATAATATATAATGGAGTAACTATTTTAAAAATAATCAAATACAAAGATATTTTCTCTAAATAGCATTTTCAATTTAGAGTATTTTGTTAGTTATGTTTTATCGTAGAATTATTTAGGATATAGTTTGACATAAACAGAAGTCAATAACCTATAATCATGGAGTGAAATTCATTATAAAATATGATCTTACATAATTGATAAACTGAGGTTTAAACTGGCAGTAAAACAATATTCTTTATTCAAATGACAAGAACAATGTACCATACCATCAGGTATTCATATGATTAATAATTTTTAAAACACGTTGGCCCAGGCAAAGGATGATGAGAAGAAGAATAAAACTAAGAAGAAATGTAAAAAAGGGAAGAAAGCAAGTAAGGCACAGTCAGCATCTGCAGACCAGCTGGCCCTAAATAACAACTGCCCCGAGAAGACAATGGTTACCGTCGGCTGTGGGGAGGGACCGGCTGTTACTATCGTCTGCACGGAAGAAACATCTATTGCCATCGACTGCGCTAACATGACAGCTCTTACTATTGCCTGCACTGAGGAAGCAGCTGCTACTATCGCCTGCGTGAAAGAGCCAGCTCTGACTATTACCTGTGCAGGAGAGACTTCTCTTTCTATCAAACGCACAGACGAGCCAGCAGGTACCGTCAGCAGTGCTGAGCCAGCTCTTAACATCGGATGCACGAAAGCGGCACTTCTTACCGTCGACCGCGCAGAGGAGCTAACTCCTAACATCGACTGCACTGAGCAAGATCTTACCATTGACTGTGTGAAAAAGCCAACTCCTACCATTGACTGCTCAAAGGTACCCATTCCTGTCATCAGCTGCGCAGAGGAGCGAGCTGTTAACATTGACTACGCAGAGGTGCCAGTTCTTAACATCAACGGCGCAGAGCAAACTCTTACCGCCGACTCCGTGGAGGGGTCTGAGATTACCCTCAACTGCGTAGAGCAAGCTCTGACCATTGAATGGATGAAAGAGGCAGATCTTTCCATCGACTGCGCTGAAGAGTTAATGCCTACCATCGACTGCACCGAGCAGCTGATTCCTACCATCGACTGCGCTGAGCATCCAACGCCTACCATCAACTGCGCAGAGGAGCTAACTTCTACCATCGACTGCACTGAACAGCCAATTCCTACCATTGAGTGCGCCGAGCAGCCAACGCCTACAATCGACTGCGCTGAGCAGCCAAAGCCTACCATCGACTGCGCTGAGCAGCCAATGCCTACAATCGACTGCGCTGAGCAGCCAACACATACAATCGACTGCGCTGAGCAGCCAACGCCTACCATCGACTACTACTGGTAGTAGCCTACTATCTAGACTGCTTGATTTTCATACTCTTCCATCCTATATCATTTTATTGTATAATTTCTTCATCTTCCCAACCCCTGTCTCTGAGACCCAGTCTTTCTTTGGAAAACTCTGTCAGTTCATGTATTGAAGATGTAGAAACAAGCCCATTTACTGACTATGAATGACCTATTATCTGGCTTCCACACAGTAACAGAGTAGGAATGTGTTCGTGTCTCTGCCACAGGTTCCCAAACATCGGGAACACATGTTACATGAACGCGACTCTCCAGAGTCTCTTCAGTCTCTGAATCTTCACCCAGGACATCAAGGGAAAGGAAGGCTGCTGGAGGTCAAATGTGACCACTTTACTGAAGTATGTAGGTATCTATGATTACTGATCTGCAGATGGCTGCACATCTTCTCACAGCTCAGCCTGCAGGCCCACAGCACAGCCAATGTTTGCTTGCCAGGGATGGCCAAGCCCCACCTCACCCATGGGGATTTCTTTCAAACCTCCCCTGCACCAGGGGGTGCTCTTCCCTTTGCAGGTATTTTATGCGTGAGACTCATTCCAACCAATTTCACTTCCTGTGATTTGGAAAACAAGTTAGGCCCAGAGTGTCAGAGTGTACTACTAAAGTGCCCCAGTGTCTGTGGGTTTTTGGTGTGTTTCCACACTTAAGTCTTAATTAGTTAATTGTTTTGGTAAGAGATCCATACACCTTGGTTCCAAGGCCTATATTGGCTGCTGTTGTAGAGAAAATCACAGAAACCTGCCGAACCTGTAACTCAATGTTAGGAATCCAGAACTGAGGGGTAAGTGTGTAGAATCCTTGGTAGTACAGATGAGGTCTGATGGTGTTTTTGGTTTGTTTGGTTCCCCTGAAGCTGAAAAGAAGACACCTGTGGAGGGCTGTACGCCCAGCAGAATAGAGCAGAAAAGCTACTCTGTGGTGAGGAGAGAAGGAGGGAGAGAGAGAGAATGAGCAAAGGACGAGAAAGAGGAAGGGCCGTGAAAGAGTAGAGCGGCAGTAGCCAAAGTCTGCTCCTCCCTGGGACTGCCCGATTAATTTATCTTAATAATCACTTACAGTCAGGGATCTCAAACTGCCGTCCTGGAGTGCTGTGGTGTCTGCTGCTTTTTAGTGTATTTCAGCACCTTTACTCAGTGTTGTACGTCACTGATTGTATAAGGAACCTGGAAATATTGTTTCCAATGCCTAAATCAGCCATAATGGCAGGTTGCTGTTGTTAGCTCTGATGGAAAATAATGATGGTCTGGGATGGGGTGGGATGGGGGGTTAGGGTTTGGGTGTGTACCCCTTCTGACTGTAGGTCTGTGCCTTCTGTCTTTTAGAATGAATATAGAATCACCAGTGTGCTGTCCCACATTGGGTCGAATATGAGACACGGTAAGACACACTGGAGTCACAGCAAAGCCCACACTCACATGTTCCTGGGCCCTGTATGCACAGTCTGATCCACAGACATTTTCAGTGTATGATTAACCCACTATTACGGTCACATTGAGCAGAGACTAAACATCCATCTGTGTAATTCTGCAGGCCATTACATCTGTGAGAGCTGTGACTGCAACACACACTGGCTCTCATTCGACGACGAGAGGGTGCAGCAGCTGGACCAGAAGTCTGTGTTGAGGCAGAGGTCAAACTCCACCTACATCCTGTTTTATGAGTACAGGTGAGAGCTCATCCATAACAGTAGCCCTGCCATTGTGTGAGTGTGGTACAGGTATAATTACTGCTGAGCTATGGCTACAGGTAAAAGCTCCTCTGTGGCAATAGCATCATGTGCAGCTCTGTGTTGGGGGAGGTTTGCCGGTAGTGTGACTGGGCTGATGTCTGTTGTAGGGCTGCTGGTGAATAGAGATCTCTATGGAACAGAGACCATGGCCAGTCTTGAATGAAACTGCTCCTCTATACACCTTCAAGAGCATGGAACAGCCATGCATGTTTATGTTTTTTTGCTGATGTTATTTCAAATGTATGATATGAACACTGTAGAAAAGACAAGGGGTCATTCTATGAAAATGTGTCATTTTAAATCCCACGTGTCCATGTATCCCATTTTGTTGGACCTGTTACCAATGCATTACAATAATTGTGATTTGTAATGTCTAAAAGTAATATTGAAACTAATTCAACAGATTACAAAATATGAAAGGCCCCTTGGTACTCTGACCTTATTGCTAGAGTATAAATAGTCAGGCTGGTAAATAATTTGGATATTGTTATCCCATCCTTGCAATTTGAAAAAGGGAGTATGAGGCACTGTCTTGCATGAAAGAAGTTTATTTACATTGGCAAGTGGACAATGTTCAAATACCAATGTTTCTAAAAAAATGTTCATCACTCCGTCACAAATATCTCATGCATTACATCCGCATACTGTATGTGCCTTTGGTTTCAACCATTTTCTAGTCATGGCCTTTTTGCTTGCCACTAGAATTACTTTGAGAAGGTGCTCATCTTCTTTCTTTGTAGGATCAAAGATTGCCCTTCTGAAGTATAGCTCTACAAATGTCAATTGCATTTCTACCTTTAGAATGGCCACCATGCTTTCAGGGATCCCCTCCCAGTGTGGAGAATCCAGTATCTTTCTCTCATTTGTCCTTACTGTATATTGTGTTTTCCCCTTTTCCTTTTTTTTGGGAGATGAAAAGCCTGATTCAGATTCATAGGTTGCTGAAAACACGTTCAGTACCTCAGATTCCATATGCTCTGAACCCTCTTCCTCTTCTAATTATCTGTTCCAAATAATGACATACTTATATAAATCGTGATTGGCTAGCCCATCTTGATCTTTTAGTTCCTGAAAACCTTTAATTACTTTAATTGGTTAAAAAAAAATGCTGTGGGCTGTGAGGCTCTTCCTAGTCCACTCTCTGACAAGGTCAGAGTCATAAGCACACCCTTGCTATATCTTTCAAACGTCTTTCATTCCGCTCACTCTGTTGGTATCCTACCATATCTTAAATGTCTACATGTTCCATGGGTTAGTAATAGGCATCCCAATTATGTGCTCCACCAATCTACACCTCCCAATCAGTGCTTTCATTGGAATATCATCAATTACTTCTCACTCATTTTCTTTTCATCTGGCTGTGTAGCAGGGGTTGCATATACACACCAATGGCCGTATTTGTGTAGTATAGAAGTAGTTCTTAAGTTCTATTTCATGCAATACGTGGAGTGAGCGTCTAATGTTGTATTGCGTCTGTCTTTGTCTAACAAATCCAGTTTAGTCTGCCTGAATTCTCTGTTAAAATGTTCTCAATCATTCTAGCTAAAATGGAGGCAAACAATTTATAGTCCTGGTTCACAACACTGATCTAGGTCTATAATTTGCACACTCCAAACTGTCATTCCCTTCTTTTTGGTATGACTAAAATGACAACCCCTTTCAATGAGGGTGATGCCTCACCTTTCTCCAACACTCAGTTAAATGCACTTAATAGCATGGGGGTAAGTGGCACCCTGAATGAAATTTATATCATGACGAGATGTACCCATCGGTGCGTCGGTGCTTTTTCCCCCTTAAGTTTAGTTATGGCAGCATTCAGTTCCTCAGTGGTAGTGTTTTCTGTTAAACTCCTGTTCTGCTCCTCAGTTTCTGTGGGTAAGCCTAATGAGGTTGTTGAGGCCTCCAAAGGTATGGCAATGGTAGAGTGAAATTTGTTATTTTTGCCATATTCCTGAGGCATTTAGATCTGAGATCATCATCAAAAGATGAATCATCTTTTATTTCATGTCATTTATGTGTATATGTTTTACCATTTTAGAGAAACAGCTGTTTTGGATTGAGTACCCCCAATTTCAGCTGTGCAAAATTAAGTTAATTGATGAACCTAAAAATAAATCAAGACAATAAAGTGTAATATTTGGTTGCAGAGCCCTTAAATGCAATAACTGAATCAAGTCTATGACCCACTGACATCACCACATGTTTGGCACCTTCTTTGGTAATGCTTTCCCAGGCCATCTCTGCAGTTGCTTTCAGTTGATCTTTGTTTCGGGGGGGGGGGGGGGGGGGGGTTCTGTCTTTAGTCTCCTCTTTGGCAAGTGACTGACTTAGCAAGTCCAAAACATTTCACTTTTTTCCATTGATGAATGCTTTGGTTGCATCTTTTTCAGGCTTTTCCAAACTGGTGTACTTGATATCACCAGTTTCTGTGCTATCCTTCTAAATCATGTTCTCTCAGCTAGTTGTTTTTATCCGTAGTTAGTTCTCCGGTCTTCATTCTCCACAGATGAAAACAAAGGCTAAAACTAGAGACTCACTGCTCTGGAGATATTCAACCCAGAAACAGCTGTTTCTGTAAAGTGCTAAAAACATATAAGCATGTAAACGCCATGCAATAGAAGCTGATTGTCTGTATTTTTGCCTCATATTCATCCTTTAAACGTAAATCCAAATGTCTTAAGCATAAAGCAAAAGAAACAAATTTTACTTGACCGTTACCATACTTTGGGAGGGCACTGTAGGTTCCTGTAGTATAGTTTGACACTCTTCTGGGTATCCTGTACTTTATAATCTATAGGTTTGGAATGGGGTCCCTAATCTTCTATATGCTCTTCTGCTGCTGCTTTCTTATTCTCTATGCTAATAACTTTGTAACTAATGTTGTTCTATCTTCAATTGTTCTTTCATTGGGCCATTCAAATGTGTGAATTCAGCCTCCAGAGGGTAGTTTTCTCACCATGCCTTACTGGGCTGTCATCTGAAAGATCCGTTATTTGGCCATTAGAATACAGGCTTTTACTGCCAGACAGAGAGCCTTGTACTGCCTTTTTGGAACTGAAACCTATTGCAGTGTTATGCAAGGGTGAGGCATTTTGTGAATTAACTAAACTGAATAGAACAGTAAAACAGCAAAATTTAAATGAAACAGTAAAACAGTTTTACTGAGAGTTCATTCACCACCAGGGTTTCATGTAACACACACACACACACACACACACACACAGCTATGTTGACCTTTACAAAACAGTATTAAATGTACCATCTGTATAATATTTCTCTCGTCTGGCTGGACCTGAATCCCTATGCTGTCGGTATTGTTACTGTTTCTCAGTAGCGGAAAGACACATCCCAACAAAATCTAACCAAAAGTATGAATTACATTGTTGTATATATAGTTAATGGTAAGTATGGTAAGTATTTCATGTAATTATTTATATTGTATTGAGATAGATGTGTTAGACTGTAACTGAAATTCGATACATCCTTAAAAGTAAAAAATACATATCATACCATATATCAATAAAATGAGAACAAATAAGATTATAACAGTAAGACATGGAAAATAAGTTGTGTATATTGTGTAAATAATGATGTAAATAATGCAAATGCATGTAATCTTGTCAACCCTGTTACTCCAGAAAAGTAACAGCATTCATGGTAACAGGGTTGATGAAAAATATCATAACTAGGCCATGTGGAAAAGATATTGGCTCTACATTGTGCGCATTAAAAAGGGGCTTTTATGTAAATTTAGCATAAATGGTAATAATGGTAATTTTGAATACTGAATAAAATTGTTTCTCTATGTATTCATGATCACTGGGCTGACACATCGAGCTTTAAGAAATCATTTGATATGGCTTTATATTATCAGATAAACATCGTGAACATACAATAAATGTAGTTCATTTATTGTTAGTTCAGATTAACAGAGCAATTTGTCCCACGGATGTAAAATGGCACATTTTTGTAGAATGACCCAAATAAATAATTTTTATGTACTTGAATAAACTGTTGAAACCACACATGCGTTATGTAGTATTTCTGTTCAGCTGAATCTCATTTTAGTCAACATTTTGTAAAGGTTTAAGTGGCTGACAAAATGAAAAAGAGAATGTTCATTGTGTATTGTAAATGTATGTATATTGTATACTGTAAATGTATGTACAGGTATATTGTATATTGAATGTATATTCTGCACCACAGTAATGTTAAAGAACGTATAAAGCAACCGTTTGGCAGTTAAGGGTGACAATAGTGTTTCTACTACTTGGAACGTGCTGATGTGATAAATGATCCCATCTATTGCCTTATTTTTACATATATATGTTGCGGATAACAGAAAATTTGAAACTTGTTTTACTGGTAAAGTTATTCTTGAAGATACAGCTAAATAAACTGTAAATACATTTGTGGGGCCCATCATATTAGTATGTGTGTGTGCGTGCGTGCGCGTGTGTGTGTGTGTTCATGTTTTTGATGAATATACTTTGTTTTCAAATGATCCATTTATAATCATTTTTGAATTAGCCCTTGTGTTCAGTTTTGGTCGTATTGACCCATTGTAAACTTTTATGAAAAGAGGAATGACCGTTTTGGGAAATGAATTTCATGTTCAGTGTATAAATCTGGTTTAATAAATTCTTGTTTTGTGTTTCTATTAATTCTTCACCATTTGTATTTTCTGTATGTATTTTTGCCTTTGTGGTTTTTTGAATGTAATAACATGAGAGATGAAAAATAACTGGGAATGTCAGTTCAAAACAGTAAATACGAATATTCTACCACATAAAAACCTTGTTTCATTTTATTTTTTCTCACATAGACATAATTTATGCACCCATGACTTGCATTACAGGATTTTTATAAATCACATCTTTTTCACAAAAACTGAACAACACTTATGTTGTTAAATGTGATCTAACTGAGGTGAATGGCCACCATTAACCATATATATTATGCTTATTTGTTTTTTTTATTTACACATCCATTATTTTGTACCCTTTTCCGAATTTATGCATTTGTATACTTTAAGTTCTATAAATGCCCTTAGTCTTCATTTTCATGCATTTTCTTCCCATTCACAGCCTGTGACCAGTACACACACAGAACATTTGACACTTACATAAATGGTTCTCAGGTCGAGGCCAATGGTAAGGCAAGTGTGTACTGTTCTTCACCTGTAGATGAAAAACTTGGAGCTCCTAGAGCAGAGGGATTGAACACATATGTAAACAGCATATTTCAGGGAATTAATTTATTTGTTAAGTATTTTGTAACATAAAACCAAAGTCAAATTACCATTGCCCAGCGGCTCGTCTTATTGGTTACTCCATTGATCAAACTCACGGCCATGAATTCTACTGTCAATGTTTTACGATGTGACTTCACCAAGCGTTTTAGTGATCTCCGATCACGACCATTCAAGATTTTTTTCTGATCACATTTCTTCTGCAAAGTTGACCGCTCACCACTATCCTTCCAGGTTTTAATAATGCGTTGTACAGTTCTTAACCCAATTCCAGTGATTTCAGCAATCTCCTTATAGTTGTTTTCTTTGCTTGATGCAGGCCAATTAATTTGCCCCTTCTGAAACACAGTAACATCTTTTCCACGACCACGGAATATGTCTTCTGACATGGTTGATTAAGAAATGAGAAGCTACACATTGCATCAGTTAGGGTTAAAAGAATTGTCGCCAGCTGAAACATATTAATCACTACAATAATGATCTAATCATAGGCTCTTAAGTATTTGCTTATTTAAATCCAAATGGCGACTTTTTTTTTGGCCAGGCAGTGTAGATTAATTAAGCACTTATCTATTGATTTCATGTAATTGGGGATACAGATATGCATTTGTTAGTCACAGATTCCCCAAAAAATAAGATACCATGAAATGAACAGAATAACGATCAGTATCTTTTGTGACTACCATTTACCTCATGCAACGCAACACATCTCCTTTGCATTGAGTTAATCAAATTGTTGATTGTAGCCTATGAAATATTGTCCCACTCCTCTTCAATAGCTGTACAAAGTTGTTGGATATTGGTGGGAACTGGAACACGCTGTCGTATGCGCCGGTCCAGAGCATCCCAAACATGCTCAATGGGTGACCTGTCTGGTGAGTATGCAGGCCATGGAAGAACTGGGACATTTTCATCTTCGAGGAATTGTGTACAGATCCTTGCAACATGGGGCCATGCATTGTTGTGATGAAACATGAGGTGATGGCGGTGGATGAATGGCACAGCAATGGGCCTCAGGATCTCATCTCAATATCTCTGTGCATTCAAATTGCCATGGATAAAATGCACTTGAGTTCACTGCCCATAGGGTATGCCTGCCCATACCAAAACCCCACTACCACGGGCCACTCTGTTCATAACGTTGACATCAGCAAACCACTCACCCACCCGCCTGCCATCTGCCCTGTACAGCTGAAACTGAGATTCATCAGCGAAGAGGACCATTCTCCAGCGTGCCAGTGGCCATCGAAGGTGAGCTCTTGCCCACTCACGTCGATTGTGACACCAAACGGCAGACAAATCAAGACCCCGGTGAGGATGTCGAGCATGCAGATGAGCTTCCCTGAGGCCCATTACTCTGGCAACAGCTCTACAGGACGTTCCTGCAGTCAGCATGCCAATTGCATGATCTCTTAACTATTGAGGCATCTGTGACATGGTGTTGAACAACAAAAAACTCAACATTTTAGGATGGCCTTTTATTGACCCCATCATAAGAAACACCTGTGTAGTGATCATGGCTTTTAATCAGCATCTTGATATGCCACACCTGTGCAGGAGATGGATTATCTTGACAAAGGAGAAATGCTAGCTAACAGTGATATAGACTGATGTGCTAAATATTTAATGTAGCAGTTTTCTTTCTAAATGTTAAACTACTCATGTTGTAATATGTCAAAATAGTAATATTAGTATAACTTATATTATCATCTCTGTAATTTTATATATTCCAACACTGTTTGTCTTATTTAAAACAAACAAGATCATTTAGTGCCAAAAATGGTAAAATCATTTCCTGTCAGCATGTGGAACATCCAGGACCTGAAGTTTTTGGCGTAAAAAGTTCAACCCTGGAATTCCAAGAAAATGTTAAAAATACTGACATGATCATCCTTCAGGAATCTTGGTGTAGAGCCGATGTAGATACTCACTGTCCCCCAGGATACCAAGAAACAATTGTCCCATCAATTAAAAAAGCCCCAACCAACTGCGGAAGAGATTCTGGTGGTGCACTAATTTGGTTTAAATCGGAGCTCAAAAACGACATCACAGAAATTTTAAAAATTGAATCACATATTTGGTTTGAAATAAACAAAAAATTATTCACAAAAAATGACCTGTACTTATGTGCAATCTATGTCCCACCGTCCGACTCTCCTTATTACAAGGAGGACACGTTCCCCAACCTCCACAGTGAAATCAGCCATTTCCAGGCCCAGCGGAATGTGCTGATCTGTGGGGACCTAAATGCCCGGACAGGCACACAGTCTGACTTTATCAATGAGGATGGGAACAAGCACATATTTGGACCAAATTTACTAAATAATGTAACAAACTTACCCAGAAATAACTGACCACCATATGAATAAAAACGGCTAACATCTACTGCAGCTCCGTCATGACCTGGGTCTATATATTGTCAATGGTAGGATACAAGGTGACTCATTGGGAAGATGCACCTGCAGCTCACATCTTGGTAACAGTACAGTAGATTATGCGGTCACAGCCCTAGATCCATTCTCTCTCAGAGCATTTACCGTCAAGCCACTAACCCCTCTGTCCGACCACAGCCAAATCACAGTCTATCTCAAAAGGACAGAACCCAACACCAGCACCCACAACCCTCCCAGTAAGCTGGACAACATCAACCAATCATACAGATGGGAGCCAGAGAGCACAGAAGAATACCAGAAAGCAATCAATAATCAAGAAATTCAAACACTATTGGATACCTTTCTGGTTACTACATACCCTCAGAATAAAGAAGGAATAAATCTGGCAGTCAACAATGTAAATAACATATTTGAAAAGGCAGCTTTGATATCAAATTTAAAGAAAAAATCCAATTCCCCAAAACAGATCAAAGTTGAACCAAAAAACCAAAGCTTGACAAAGACTGCAAAGAAATAAGAAAAAAACTTGAGACACTATAACACTATAAGCATACCCTCAGAACGAAAAAAAGAGCAACACAAACGGGCACAACTGACAGTAATTGAGAAGTCCATCAATTCTAACATATTTTGGGAAAACTGGAAAAAATTAAACCAAACAAAACAAGAGGAATTGGCCATCCAAAATGGTAACATATGGACATCATTTTGAAAACCTATATAAAAGTATATCACATCAAAATAATTTAGAACAAAAAGAGATCTGCAAAAAATTTAACAAACTCAAATTAAGCATTAAAAACAATCAGAATCCGTTGGACACCCCAATCACTGAGCAGGAATTGATTGACAAACTTCACGTTCTTCAATCTGGAAAAGCCAGCGGGCTAGATGGCATTTTAAATGAAATGCTAAAATACAGCAATCAAAAACTACAAAAGGCAATTTTAAAGCTATTCATTTTGGTTCTGAGCGTACGTCATTTCCCTGACATCTGGGATCAAGGATTAATTACCCCTATATTTAAAAGTGGAGACAAATTAGACCCCAATAACTACAGAGGCATTTGTGTGAACAGTAATCTGGGGGAAGGTTCTATGTAGCATAATAAACACACGACTTTTAGACTTCCTTATTGAGTACAATGTTTTGAGTAAAAGTCAAATTGGATTTCTTCCTAAACACTGTACAACTGATTGGGATTGGGATGGCAGGTATGCCATCCCGCCAAGTTACGCCTTGGCGGGGCGGCATGCCCCATACCTATACAGCACGAGAGTTTCGCACTTCTCAGGGTTCCCCACAGAAATACCCACAACAGCCACAGCCACAGTTTGATTGAATGAGTTATAGACAGTGTATGTCTTGTATAAGTGAGTAACTTGGCATTTTTGTACGTTGAAAACGTGTTTTTTATGAGATCATATTTACACCCTACACACACTAACAGAAAAACACGTTGACAAAAATAAAAACAAAATATTTGCCTGGTTTATACATTTCAAGAAGGCCTTTGATTCAATTTGGCACAATGGTTTGTTCTACACACTTCTCCCAAGTGGTGTAGGGGGCAAAGTCTATGATATAATCAAATCAATGTACACCGGAAACAAATGCGGTGTCAAAATTGGACACTAAAGAACAGAATTCTTCTCTCAGGGGGCGGGGAGTGAGGCAGGGCTGCAGTTTGAGTCCAACTCCGTTCAGCATTTATTTCAATGAATTGGTGACAGTGTTGGAACAATCTGCAGCACCTGGACTCACCCTTGATGATAAAGAAATCAAATTCCTTCTCTATGCAGATGACCTGGTTCTGCTGTCGCCCACTGAGCATGGACTGCAGCAGAGCCTGGACCTGGTAGAGAAACTCTGTCAAACCTGGGCCCTGACAGTGAATATGACTAAAACCAAAATTATGACTTTTCAAAGAAGATCCAGATCTCAGGGAAACAAATACAGATTCACATTCACAAATAAAACAGTAGAAAACACTAAAAGTTACACAGAACAAGACTTTGCAAAATGGGACAAACACCCAATAGAAACCCTGCATGCATGGACATCCTCCATGTCCAGAGAACAGTACCAAACAATGCATGCAGGGCAGGATTAGGCCAATATCCATTATTGATTAACATCCAAAAAAGGGCAGTTGAATTTTGGAATCACCTCATAAACAGCGACCCTCATTCGTATCATTACAAGGCCCTGAAATACCAAGAGATGAGCCCAGAGAAGAGTCTTGAGGCTTAGTTCACTAACCACCCCTCAAAGCAGCCTCAAGACAGCTCTATGCAATTAATTAAAGTCAACCAAATTATAGCAAAACAAAGAAAATCACATCACCTATTGGGACACATAAACAAAAACACAAAGCAAATTAGAACGATATCGGGTCTTAAAAAGAGAGTACACTGTGGCAGATTACCTGACCACTGTGAAAGAAACAAAAACGAGGAAAACATAGACAAAATATAGACCCAGTGATCACAACCTGGCCATTGAGACCGGCAGACACCGCCAGACCTGGCTGCCCAGAGAGGACAGGTTGTGCTCACTGTGTAATATTCAGGAGGTTGAGACAGAGCTTAATTTCCTCACAAAATGTAAAAAATTCAATGACCCAAGAAGACAGTACTTCTTTAAAATAAAAGAAATCTGCTCTCAATTCGAGACACTATCAGAGGTAGAGAAGCTGCCATTCCTCTTGGGAGAGAGGAGAGAGTGTGTGGCTTTGGCTGCGCAATACATTGCCACTTGCCAGTGATGAATACCATTCCATAGCCACCAGCAGGTTATGCTGGTTATGACTGCTTATGATGGCATTTTCTTGTGCCGTAAACCCTCTCCAGGGATGACACGGTGGTCCAGTGGGTAGTACTGTCACCTCACAACAAGAAGGTCCTGGGTTTTAATCCGGCCTGGGCCTTTCTGTGTGGAGTTTGCATGTTCTCCTCGTGTTCACGTGGGTTTCCTCCCACAGTCCAAAAACATGCAGGTAGGCTAAATTTCCCATGGGTATGAGTGTGTGAGTGAACGGTTTGTGGGCCCATTTATTATCAAACAGGTTTCCAGTAGTTTAAGAAAATAGCCAATGAAACAGCATGTTTTCCCACTGACAATATTGTTAATACCTCCCTTGCCTTTAGTCATGTTCCCTCCAATTTTAAGATGGCTCGTGTTACCCCACTCCTCAAGAAACCCACCTCAGACCCCTCTGATGTAATGAATTATCGACCCGTATCGCTTCTACCTTTTTTGTCCAAAACCCTTGAGTGAGCAGTGCTTAAACAACTAACCTCTTTTCTCCATCAGAACAACCTGCTAGACCCTCACCATTCTGGCTTCCGATCCGGGCACTCAACAGAGACTGCGCTCCTGGCTGTGATGGAGGCACTTGCTACTGCAGGAGCCTCACGCCTCTCCTCTGTCCTGATCCTACTAGAACTGTCTGCAGCATTTTACAGTCTACCAAAACTACTCCTGTCCACCTTGGCTGAGATGGGCATTTCTGGGACTGCCCTGTCTTGGTTTGCTTCCTATCTTGCTGATAGGTCCTACCAGGTCACCTGGATGGGGTCTGCCTCTGCTTCTCCTTGTTATAAGAGTACCACAGGGATCTGTACTGGCTCCTCTGCTGTTCTCCATTTACAACAAATCTCTTGGTTCAGTTATTAATTCACATGGCTTCTATCACTGATATGCAGACAACACGCAACTCTTCTTCTCTTTACCTCACAGGTTAATGATAAAATATCTTCCTGCCTGGCTGACATCTCAACCTGGATGGCCAGCCACCACCTGAAGCTCAGCCTCAATGTCACACACTGCGACACACCCCTTTCTGAACAGGAGAGTTTGACACAGGGAGATACGTGAATCTGGAAATATTCCGGTCTTTATTTACATACTTTTAGAGAGAGAAAGAGAATCCAGTCTATTACAAAACAACAAAATAGCTTCGCCCTTCACCCTCATCGGGGTAAAAATAATAAAGAAACACAACAAACTAAAATAACAAAAACAAAATAACGAAACTATGACACTTTCTAGTCTCTCTCTCAGCTCACGTTTTCCTCGGTCAGAGACACCTACTGGGAAGAAAGCACACTTTAAATACCTGGATTAATTACTGACGCACTCCAGGTGCGTGTGCCTACTTAACCAGTAGGCGTGGTCCTCAGACTGCCCCGAACCACTCCCACAAACTGAGCCCTGCTGCACTCAAAAAACTGAGCTGCTGTTCTTCCCATACAAGACCTCCCTACTACGTGAGCTCTCAATCACAGTTGATGGCACCACAGTGACTGCCTCTCACTCTGCAAAGAGCCTGGGGGTGGTCCTGGATGACCAGCTGGACCTCAAGGAGCACATCAAGGCAACATCACGGTCCTGCAGATTCCTCCTGTACAACATCAGAAGGATTCGACCATACCTGACTACGCACTCCACCCAGCTGCTTGTCCAGACTATGGTGACCTCCCGCCTTGATTACTGTAACTCCCTCCTTGCAAGCTCGCCGGCTTGTGCCACACATCCACTACAGATGATTCAGAATGCTGCTGTCCGACTCATCTTCAACCTTCCCAAATTCTCCCACGTCACTCCTCTGCTGAGGTATCTCCACTGGCTACCGGTCGCTGCCAGGATCAGGTTCAAAGTCCTGACCCTCGCTTACACTGCAGTCAACAGGACAGCCTCTGTCTACTTACAGGACACGATTTGATTCTATACGCCTGCTCGACCACTCCGCTCTGTAGCAGCAGGGCGCCCTGCACCCCCTCCCACTTGAGTAAAGGGATCATGGAGCTTCTCTACCCTAGCTCCCCAGTGGTGAAACGAACTCCCTGTCCCTCTTCGAACCTCTCCCTCACTACCCATCTTCCGCCGTGGTCTGAAGAAGCATCTCTTCAGACTATGCCTGGACTAACTGCCACCACTCTGTAAATCATTTCACTTTAAATCCCCCTTTTCATGGCACTCACGTTACATGTACCCCCATTCCAGCACTTTTTGTAATTTGTATTTTTGTCCTAATATTGTAGCTTGTTCTTCCCCCTAGTTTGACTGGGCATAAGCTGGGAGATAATAATGCTCACTGCATGAACTGAACTGTGTACTTGGCTATAAATAGCTGTACGAAATGAGTACTGTACATTATCAAACCTGTGTTTTATAGTTGTTCCGATGACCATGATATGCACTTTTGCACATCGCTTTGGATAAAAGAGTCTGCTAAATAAATGCAATGTAATGCCCTGCGATAGATTTGCAGCCTTTCCAGGGTGTATTCATGCCTCTCGCCCAGTGCACGACACAAGAACGACACGAATCAAGACTGTGTGTCCAAAACATAAAATCTATGATATAGGAGCTCTGACAGCATCGATCACCATAAATCTCTGGAATAAAGACACAGCAGCATTACTGGGACAGTATAAACAGACCAATGCTTTACAGTATGTACTCTATGCGCAAAAACAAGGCAATTTATGTGCATCATATTCATATCAGTACTGTAATTCTGTAATATCCCACTGTAATATTGTAATAATATAAAATGACACCAACACAACATTCCTGTATAATGTAATTACAGTATCACATTTTGCATTGAATAATCAATGTTCAGTCCAAAAGCTCTTATTAGATGCCACTGTTGACATTTTTAAGTTGGGCCTTACAATCCTTCTAGCTTCTCCCATTGTTATGCCTGGATTTATGACATGGTCAATCACTGTGGCTCTAAATTCATTCGATACAAAAATATTTCTTCTACCTGCTTGACCACAACCTCAGCCACAACGACCCGTCCATCAGTACCAACTGCATTGGGCTGCTCCATGTTGTCAGACACTGCTGAATGTAGTGCTGTAAAACAGCCTTTTATGTTGGGATTACCAATCGTGCTGCAATGCGACTCACCTGGGCAATGTTGCTGGAAGTGACGAGACAGGACTGCAAACATCTTGACTTCATTTCACAATCTGCATGTCTAGCAATAAGCATTGAGACACTGTACTAATATGAGACGACTGTATTGTGAAAACTGAGTGTGATTTCGAGTTGTGCACTTTGTGGGTAGGTCCTGCAATTAGTGTCTTAAGGTAAGAATTTTGCCCATTAGTTTGGCAAATTGAGTTTTCCACATTCAGCCAAAGCAATCATAACATACTGTAATGCATTTGTAATGTGTAACTGCAGATATCAGAAATGCATCTGAAAAAATGAGAAAAACTGTAGGGTCTCAGGAACATCTCAGAGACTGGATGTCATGCAAACCACAGTTCTGCCCTGATTCTGCCCTTAGTGGTCTAATCCATTAAACTGATGTGCAGCAGATCCAGGTTCAAACCTACAGGAAAACCATTTATTTGAGAGGTAACATAAATATACCAGCTCAATAGATAAGCAGTGACTTTTCAAAATGTATTGAGTTGTGGTTACACTATAGTAACAGAAGCAAGCATTCATCAGACACTACACAACTTTTCTTATAATGGATTTTATTTCCACTACTGTAGATTGATTAATGTCATTGCTTCAACTGCAGATTTTAGCCCCATGCTGATCTACTCATATTGAGCCCAAACATAATCCCATACAGAATATGAAATAAGTACTACTGTGTCACAGGAGTTCAATGCATCACACAATAATAAATCACAACAGCAAAACATTTCATATTTTTATAATTCAGGTTTAATCATTGCATATTATTGTCTGAAAATACAAAAAATTAAAGCAAAAAAAAAAAAAAAAATCCTAACAGAATAAATAAGGAAACTCAATCCATCATTGTTTACAGTAATGAAATGAAATAAGTACACTGCAGTGATCATTCTGCATTCTCCCCTATCAGCTGCATTTGCCCACAGAAATTTGCACATTGGAACTCTTGTGAAAATGAATGAAAGCAACTGTAAAAACTAGTAAAATGCACATTTAAGTGGAGGAGTTGAACATTTGCACCTTGAACATTTGCAATATAAATGTATTAAAATGTAAAAAAAAAAAAAATAATAATATTTAGACAGCGAGTGCTTAACCTGAACCTGCTAAAAGATCATACTCTTATGTACAGGGTTTAAGCTGTACTGAGGTTAATATTGGGCACAGCTGAAATTGCAGTGGTAAGGCATTGCTCAAGAAAGGTTGCAAGTGTGTCGACGTGTGTGTGACTGGGTGAGTGTGTTTGTGTGGGTGTATTTGTGAATGTGTGTGCATGCATGCGTACGTTTGTGGGAGTGACTGTTGATGTGAACGTGTGTGAGTGCGTGAGTATGCGTGTGTGTGTGCCCGGGTTGCGTGTGTGAATGGGTAAGAGAATGTGTGTGTGTGTGTGTGTGTGTGTGTGTGCGTGTGCACGCATGTATGTGTGTGTGCATGTGTGAGTATGATTGACTGCATGAGTATGTGTGCACACGGGTGCGTGTGTGTATGGGTAAGACAAAGTGTGTGTGCGTGCGTTTGTGTGAATGTGTGTGAGACTGTGTATTTGAGTGTGTGCGCGTACAAGAGAATGAGTGTATGTATGTGTATGTGTGTGTGCGTGAGAGTGCCTTTGTGAATGTGAGTGTTTGTGTATGTGTGTGTGTGTATGTATGGGTATGAGAATGTTTGTGTATGCATGTGTATATGGTGTGTGCACGCATGTATGTGCATGCATGTGTGTGCATGTGTGAGTGCATGAGTATGTGTGTGTGCGTATAGGTAATAGAATGTGTGTGTTTATACACGTGTGTGCGTGCGTATGGGAATGAGAATGTGTGTGTTGACACGTTTGTGTTTGTGCGTGAGTGCATGAGTGTGTGTGTGCGCATGCGTTTGCGAATGTGTGTGTCTGTATACTGTATGTGAGAGTGTGAGTGAGAGAAAGAGTGTGTGTGTGTGTGCATACGGGTATGAGCGTGTGTAAATTTGCATGTGCGTGTGTGTGTATGTGCGTGAGATTGTGTGTGTCTGTGTGTAGGTGTGTGTGAGTGACTGGGTGTGAGAGGGTGTGCATGCGTAGGTGTGTGAGTGCGTGTGCATGAGTAAACGTGTGTGTATTTGTGAGTGCGTGTGCATGACTGAGAGAGAAAGGGTGTGTGTGAGAGTATGTGTGTGTGTGATGGAGTGTATGTGAGAGAGAGAGGGTGTGTGTGTGTGACTGAGTGTGCGAGAGTGTGTGTAGGTGTGTGAGTGCGTGTGTGTGGGTCTAGGTGCATATGAGTGTGTGTATATATATATATATGTGAGTGTGTGATTGAGTGTGTGTGTGTGAATGTGTATATGAGTGTGTGTGTATATAAGTGTGTGTGTATACGTGTGTGTGTGTGTGTGTATATGTGAGTGTGTATATGCGTGTGTGTGTGTGTAGGTGTGGGTGTGTGAGGGTCTAGGTGTATATGAGTGTTTGTGTTTATATATGTGTGTGAGTGTGTATGTGTATATGAGTGTGTGTATATATGTGTGTGTGTGTGTGTGTATGTGCATGCGTTCGAGTGTGTATGCGCACGTGTGTGTGTGTGTATGCGTGTGTGTGTGCATGTTTGTGTGTGTGCGCATGTGTGTGTGTCTCTACTCCAGTTAGCAGAGGGACACTGAGGAGTGTGTGTGTTGACACGTGTTTGTGTCTCTGCACGCATGTATGTGTGTGTGCGTGAGTGCATGAGTTTGTGTGTGTGTGCGTGCGTTTGTGCAAATGTGTGTGGATGTGAGTGTGTGTGTGTGAGAGAGGGTGTGTGTGTGAGTGACTGAGTATGAGAGAGAGAGAGAGAGAGAGAGTGTGTGTGCATACGGTTACGAGCGTGTGTACGTCTGCATGCATGTGTGTGTGCGCGTGAGAGTGCACTGGTGAATGTGTGGGTTTGTGTGTGCGAGAGTTTGTGTGTGTTCATGTGTGTAGGTGTGTGTGCAGGTGTGTGATTGGGTATGTGAGTGGGTGTGAGAGAGTGTGTATGTGTGTGTAAGAGTGTGAGTGTGTGCGCACGAGTGTGTGCGTGCGTAAGTGTGTGAGTGCGTGTGCATGAGTGTGAGTATGAGAGAGAAAGGCTGTGTGTGAGAGTGTGTGTGTGTAGGTGTCGGTGTGTGTGTCTATGTGTATCTGAGTGTGTATGTTGTGTGTGTGTGAGTGGGTATATGGATGTGGTGTGTGTGTGTGTGTATGTGAGTGTGTGCGCGCGTGTGTGTGTGTACGCGTGTGTGCACGTGCATGTTTGTCTGTGCGCTCGTGTGTGCATGTTTGTGTGTGCGCGCAAGTGTGTGTGTGAATGTGTATATGAGTGTGTGTGTGTGTGTGTGTATGTGTGAGTGTGTGTGTGTGTGTCTCTACTCCAGTTAGCAGGGGGACACTGAGGAGTGTGTGTGTGTGTGTGTGTGTGTGTGTGTCTCTACTCCAGTTAGCAGAGGGACACTGAGGAGTGCGTGCGTGTGTGTGTGTGTGTGTGTCTCTACTCCAGTTAGCAGAGGGACACTGAGGAGTGTGTGTGTGAGAGTGTGTGTGTGTGTGTGTGTGTCTCTACTCCAGTTAGCAGAGGGACACTGAGGAGTCACACACATAAAATCCAGCACAGAGGGGTGTGTGTTGAGTGAAGTGTGTGTGGAATCTGTGCAGGAGGGTCAGTGTGTCAGAGTCAGAGACGCTGTAGAAGGACAGAGTGCCGGCCGGACGGTCCACACACACTCCTACCCTGTACACACACACTCCTCTACCATCATCATCATCACACCCTCCTACTCTGCGGTAGGGGGAGGGGGGGGCAGGTATGTGTGTTTGGTTCTTATTGTGCCTGACAGAGTAACTGAGTTTATCAGAGACACTGAGTTCATCAGAGTCTCTGGGTTTAATGCACACCAGACTCCAGGAGTTTTTATTGAATCCAAACCTACAGTCAGAACCCTCTCCTTTCCTGCTGATTCCTTTATATGTCACTGCTATATCTACCCCTACCCCCCCCTCAGACACACTGAACTCAGCCTCCCAGTAACAGCGCTCACACACACTCTCTCTGCACACAACCTGGGGCCAGTACTCAAATCTCTCTGGATGATTAGGATATGGCTCCTCTCTCCCCGGTGTGTGTGTCACCCTCCTGTTCCTCGCAGACAGAGACAGCTCTCTGCACGCTGTGTTTGGATCCAGTGTGAGCTGACAGCCGTCTGCACACCAGAGACATTAATGATATTAATTATCATTATTAATATTCACCTCATTATGTGTGTGAGAGAGAGAGCTGTGATAGTACCTGTGTGTGTTTGTGTACATGTGTGCTTCTGTTTGTGTGTTTATGTGTGTAAGAGAGAAGTCTCTCTCTCACACACACACACACACACACACACACACAGCAGAGTGTGTACCTATGGAAAGTGTTCTGTGTCGATACACACTCACATTTCCTGGGTCCTGGTTTGGTCCTGTTCTCTCCTCCATGGTCCACACTGTAAGAACAGCAGAACAGAATTCAGAATTTTAACCATCCTTTATTTCCACTCTCAACACACCAATGACATCACGTGAATAAAAACAAAGACACAATAAAACACAAAACCACGATCATATGAAAAACACACAAATCTGTCACAAAGGAAACTTATTCCATTCCCTCACCCTATTCCATGTGCAAAAATAGCTCCCCTCCCTCCACTGAACATAAAACACCCTTATAACACACACTGAAACACACTCAGGTTCTCCATTGCTTTGTAATACTGAAACTCCACCATCACTGTGTCCCTGATCAAACCCCTAACTACAACAACCACATCTTATTTACTGCAGTGATCCCCTGCAGCACCCTCCACAGGAGATCCCCAACCCTCTTGAGTAATGCTGGTGTGAACAGTGCCCTCCATGCCCCCCAACTCCTTGTGTGTGTGTGTGTGTGAGGCGCAGTGTGGAAACTCAACTTAAAGCAATGTGAGTGTGTGTGTGTGTGAGGTGCAGTGCGGAAACTCTCTGTACTTACAGCAGTGTGAGTGTGTCCAGTTTAGCAGCAGACAGCGCTCTCACTCCTGAGTCTCCTGGGTGATTGTAGCTGAGGTCCAGCCCTCTCAGGTGTGTGTGTGTTTGTGTGTGTGTGTGAGGCGCAGTGTGGAAACTCTCTGTACTTACAGCAGTGTGAGTGTGTCCAGTTTAGCAGCAGACAGCGCTCTCACTCCTGAGTCTCCTGGGTGATTGTATCTCAGGTCCAGCTCTCTCAGATGTGAGGGGTTTGAACACAGAGCTGAAGCCAGAGAATCACAGCCTCTCTGTGTGACTCTACAGCCTGACAGCCTGCAGAGATAAGGAAACACACACCTTGCACACATTAATATAAACTAACAGGGCTGTGTGTGTCAAACACATAGCAGTGTGTTACACACCTTACACACATTAATATAAACTAACAGGGCTGTGTGTGTCAAACACATAGCAGTGTGTTACACACCTTACACACATTAATATAAACTAACAGGGCTGTGTGTGTCAAACACATAGCAGTGCGTTACACACCTTACACACATTAATATAAACTAACAGGGCTGTGTGTGTCAAACACATAGCAGTGCGTTACACACCATACACACATTAATATAAACTAACAGGGATGGGTGTGTCAAACACATAACAGTGTGTTACACACCTTACACACATTAATATAAACTAACATGGTTGTGTGTGTCAAACACATAGCAGTGCGTTACACACCTTACACACATTAATATAAACTAACAGGGCTGTGTGTGTCAAACACATAGCAGTGCGTTACACACCTTACACACATTAATATAAACTAACACACATTAATTGTCTTCAACCTTCCCAAGTTCTCCGCTGCTGAGGTCACTCCACTGGCTACCAGTCACTGCAGGTTCAAAGTCCTGACCCTCACCTACACTGTAGCCAACAGGACGGCACCCGTCTACTTGTAGCACATGATTAAATCCTATACGCCCACTTGACCACTGCCTTGCACCCCCTGCCATCCGGGTAAAGGGTTCAATCTTGTCTCTACCACGGAGCTTCTCCACCCTAGCTCCACCCTAGCCAGTGGTGGAACGAACTCCCTGTTCCTCTACGAACCTCTCCCTCACTACCCATCTTCCGCCGTGGTCTGAAGATGCATCTCTTCAGACTATACCTGGACTAACTATCACCACTCTGTAGATCATTTCTATCACTTAAATCCCCCTATTTCTACACATGTACCTCCCGTGCCACTCATGTTACATGTACCTCCATCCAGCACGTATTGTGCCTTGTATCATTGTCTAGATGTTGCTTGTAATGCCTCCTAGTTTGACTTAGCATAGGTTAGGTCAGAGTAATGTTCACTGTGTGAACTAGACTTAATGTGTTCATGGCTATGAATAACTGTGCAAAGTATTGTACCTTATCGGACCTGTGTTTTGTAGTTGTTCCAATTACCTTTTGTATGCACTTATTGTACGTCATTTTGGATAAAAGCGTCTGGCAAATAAATGTAATGTAATATAATATAAACTAACAGGGCTGTGTGTGTTAAACTAAAATAACATGAATGTGGAATGAGTCATTATCAAACACATTTGAGTTTACACCCCACTACAGTTCAGTAAACAGGACTAATTCATTTTCTTCATTCATTTGTGTAGTCGAATTCTACCAAGAGGAAGAACAGGAACATGCAGTTTCAGTTCTGTGGAGTGTCTGTTTTCACATTAGAAACATTGGCATCAGTGTTGTATTTAGTCACATTGTAGCCCTAATTTATTGAAGGGGTTTGTGCTTGTACTCACCCCATTCTCTGCAGTTTACATTGCGGGTCCTCCAGTCCAGCAGACAGCGCTCTCACTCCTGAATCCTGCAGCTTGTTGTCTCTGAGCTCCAGATCTCTCAGCTCTGAGTGAGGAGAACGCAGGACTGAGGCCAGAACATCACAGCAGCCCTCTGTGAGACTACACCAACCCAGCCTGTGGAGAGACCACACACACACACACGCACATACACACACAAACTCTTTGTGACATTGTTCACCCTGACAGTTGATAAATATAACTGTTAATGTATAACTACTCGTATAACCCATTAGCTAAATACATTACTGTTATAATGATAATATTTTCTTCCTAATCTTGTAACCATCAAGTTATCAAACAATTTAAGTTTAACAAATTATACAGCCTGTCAGGGTTTTTGACATTAATTTTAAAATATTCAGCAAGGTGAAATGAAACCGCATTCAATACAAAATTGCGCTCTTCCTTATTTACCTCTCGCCAAAGTAACGTGACAGTAACTATGACGACGCTGTTTAAAATGTGGCTGTTAGGAGGGTCGGTTGGTTACCGTGGCGATGCCAGCTCGCTCTGAGCTGTTTACTGTTACCTCAGCTAGTTCATTCTTTGAAAATACAGAACTACCGTTACATAACACAATTATTTGATAATAACTATTAACACTTTGCAAATATCATTTGTTTACCATTTACATCAAACAACATGACCCTCACGTTGACACTTGTTGCCGTTGTTCTAAGTTCAGCTTTCGCTTTGACTCACAGTCAAAGGCACGAGTTAGCTAGCTAGTCAGCCCGATCTACCTTAACGTTACTTCATGACCCAACCTAGCTAGCGGAACCAGTGAGGAACTAAGCAGCTAACTGTCACAGAGAACTTAAATATATGCGCCACCAGTATATAAAATAACACGGAGGTTTTTATCTAACCAGTCATGATATTATTGGTCAGACCTGCGATATTGTACCTGCTAACAGCTGAAGCAGTGCCGGAGCCATGTACGAGCTGTGCAACACTTCAGTTCATCTGGCATGATCTTACAGCAATGCAACTACGGCATCAACTGGAATTACACTGCATCGCCATCTAGTGGCTGCATGAGAACAGCACAACTGATTACTGCCACTAACTTTTATTGCTGGTAGGCGCTAGATTTTTAAAAATGTGGTGTCTTTTGAAACTTCCACACATTGCACCTATGTTCTGTATGTCTTTACGCTATAATCCATCCATTCATTTTATTTTCGCACGCTTTTGCGAATATAACAGGTTAATTATTGCGTTACATTTAATTATTTTTGTAACAATGATAATAATAATGAAAATAAAAGCCTGATGTATTAGGTCATTTTTTTCCTTTAAAATCCCTTATCAACATGTTTGGTAACCCTTGTGGAGTAATATAAACTGCACAAAAACTTTAATAAGTGAGGGGATTTGAAGATTATTAGAATACTTATCTAAGACATACTCCTGTAAATGATCTTATTCTTTAAATGATAGGAGCTAGAGCCAGAATATTGATCTCTGAATCAGACTATTCCACACAGCATGACTGCTTACAAAGGTATAATACCCAGGCTATGACTTGGCACTGGAACCACAGAAAGGTGACTAAACAAAACAATGTAACACTGCATCTTAACAGCAGCTCACATGTTGTTCAGATGGACACTCTCCCACCAAGATGTACACACATACCGTGCCGGTGAGTTAATGCCCAGCTTTACCAGCAGAATAAAATACCATTTTATTCACAATACAGTTGATGCTGCTCTGAGGAATATCTCTGTACTACACTCTCCAACTGCAGTATTTTGGACCTGGAAGTTAAACATCCTGCTGGACTGAACTCTGACAGTTCTACAGATGTCATTCTGACCCAAATGTCCCCTTTTCGTATACTGTAAGTTCTTTGAATTGGGGCAAAGGGCTCATCTACATTTTCTATGATCTTTTCTCTGGGCTTAACCCTCCCATCCTATACTAGACGTGCAGCTGCCATCTATCAGAGAGGACCTTGAGTTAGTTTTCAGTGCTGTAGGATGCTTGGCCACCACCAAAAGTAAAGATCAATCAATCAATCAATCAATCAAAATGTATTTCTATAGCACACTTCATACACAGAGGCAACCCAGTGTGCTTTACATAAATAAAAGCAAAAGGAACAAAGAAAGGACAAAGTCCATAAAATAGAATAAAAACAAAATAAACTAGAAATACCGCCTCTCGGTTGTATGCCTCCGCCAACCAGTAGCCAATTTGGATATAAAATGTCATCACTTCATCATTTTATCCTACTAGACATTCGTGTTAAACGTTGTCATAATTAGCATATGAATTCTTGAGTTATGGCCAAAAACGTGTTGTGAGGTCAGAGTGACCTTGGCCTTTGACCTTGACCAAAATCTAATCAGTTCATCCTTGAGTCCAAGTGGACGTGTATTCAAATTTGAAGAAATTCCCTCAAGGTGTTCCTGAGATACCGCGTTCCCGAGAATCGGAAACATAATGCCTCCGGCCACAGCTGAGCCGTCATGGAGGCGTAAAAAACAAAGTCATTCCCATAGTCAAGAATGACTAGAGGTTTACTTCCACAATTAAAGTGCAGTAAGCATAGAGTGTAAGTTTTAGAGTTCAACCATAGGCACATGAAAGATGTAAAAGACAACACACATTTTTCAGAGTGGACAGTGAATTTGTTTCCTTATTTCCTTTAGTTTTCTGTGACAAACTTCCCACAGCACTGCAAGCTAACGGACAGCTAAAGGCATATTCACTTAAGAAACAGGAAGTAATGCACATGCTCATATATAGGTATTGTGTTGTGGACCTTTGGAGCCCCGCCCCTCCCTGCCATCAGCCGCCACTCTGCTCCACTTCACCTGTGTCTCACCGGCCAGCCTGTAGCACCATGGACAGCGCCGGAGGGACAGGGCTGAGTTTCAGCACCTCCACTCCGCACTCAGACCTGGACAGCGCTAGAGGGACAGGGCTGAGTTTCAGCACCTCCACTCCGCACTCAGACCTGGACAGCGCCAGAGGGACAGGGCTGAGTTTCAGCACCTCCACTCCGCACTCAGACCTGGACAGCGCCGGAGGGACAGGGCTGAGTTTCAGCACCTCCACTCCGCACTCAGACCTGGACAGCGCCAGAGGGACAGGGCTGAGTTTCAGCACCTCCACTCCACACTCAGACCTGGACAGCGCCGGAGGGACAGGGCTGAGTTTCAGCACCTCCACTCCACACTCAGACCTGGACAGCACCGGAGGGACAGGGCTGAGTTTCAGCACCTCCACTATACACTCAGACCTGGACAGCGCCGGAGGGACAGGGCTGAGTTTCAGCACCTCCACTCCACACTCAGACCTGGACCTGAGATACAGTCAGGCCACCGGCAGCATACCAGTGCTTTTTCCACACCACTTCCCCCTTTGCCTGAGTAGCTGCTGGCCCTATATTGGTCTCGTGGCCTCACTCCAGGAGTGTGCTGGCTGTCCCCTCACTGAGTGACTAACAGAGTCTCTGATTCCCGCATGCACTTCCCTAGCACTTTTGCTTTCCCCAACATTTGAGTAGCTTGATCTCGAATTGTGTTTCACTTTTCCCCTGTCTTCATCAATTGTGATACTGTTGTCACAATAAAAGTCCTTTATGGGCATATTGCCAGCATTGTCTGGCTTGTCTGTGCCTCATTTCTGTATCATGCAGTATGGATGTTATAAAAGTTTATTAAAGGAGATGAAAGACATGGAATTGAAGGTAGCTGTAAGTGGGTGGAAAATCACAACCTGTACCTGTACAACATGCCATATAAATGCTCTGCCCGTTTGCAAATGTCGCACACAATGCAAATCATGCAAACTATGCAGACTACACAGAAGTATAAAACAGTCCTTAGAAGGACCATCACTGTAAACCCTTGCAGGAGGACATGCAACACAGACAGGAATGATAGATTCAATCATTAGGGCACACCAGCAGTACAAAGCTGGGGATGACGGTAGGTAGGAGTTTTGGTCAGGTCAATTCAAATAATTTATTTCATTATCCAAAGTCCTTCGATAAAAAGCATTTCTGGTATGCATCACAATTTCTTTGTGTTCCTTTTCTTTATCTTACAATCTCTTCAGGTGCATGTCCTTTCCACTCTTATAGCATAGTGTCCAGTCCATCTTGCCATGTCTTGTAAATAAAATGATTGCCTCTTAACACTGTTAAAGCTTTTTATTCATGGTTATTGGCAACTCTCATATTTTGTCATATGATAAAGTACTCTTTCTCTTACAGTGCATCCAAAGTACGTGGCTTACTTATACACTGACTCAAGTGTGCATCTCTGCTGGAACAAATCACTGCATTGGTGCCATAAATAAACTTCTCTTTCATCATCTTGTGTTTGAAAGCCAAATTTAGGGAATGACATCCGGTTCAGACCTCTATAGCCTCCATAGAACACTGCAGCGCTACTATAGCCAAGGGCTACAGACAATAGCCAAGGGCTACAGCCTCCAGTTGAGGGTGAAACCCCCATTTCAACAGAGTCATTTACTCTCAAACACAAGAGAGCGCTCCCATGTTTAAGAGGAATAAATTCCTTCCCTCTTACAAAAAAGGGGAAATATGTGTGGTTCCCAGAGATCGAACCCAACATTGTTTTTATTTTCATTATTTCCAGCTCCCAAAGAAGGGCGGTTCTCAACTTCCTATCTTGGATCTCAATGTTAAACAAACATTTGAGGCAATATAATTTCAAAATGTTAACATACAGCACTCTTTCACGTTCAATATGTCAGAACGACTGGAAAATTTTGTGCAATTCTTTTAATCAATTGTCGGCACCCAATAATTGATTAATAATGATTAACTGATTAGAGTAAAATCAACTCCATGGCCTATAAAAAGAATGACTTAAAATATCCTTAACTTAATACTTAAGCATTTTTGTTAAGGAGTATGAGCATGTCTATGTGCTTTGGGGTCAGTCTGGTGTGCAGTCTGCTGAAGGTGAGACCAGCAACTGAGAAGACGCGCTCAGATGGCACTGATGTTCCAGGAATGGACCAATAACGTTTCACTAATGCTGCCAGTCAAGGGAACCATGACTCTCTAATTTACAAAATTTAAAAACGTTTCTCTAATTTAAAATATAATCGCCAACATTAGGTTATTTATCGAAATGGTTTATTGAAATTTAACTTTTTAATCTATAGAAATTTATCAATCAACATTCTTATTAAGAATTAACAGTTAATTGATTAACTTAACATCACTATTTCATATCAGTAAATCAGAAAGATGCCTTCTTCCACGTAAGCATTTACCCCCGCACACAAAATTCCTCCGATTTGCCCATCGCGGTGTTTGCTACAAATACACAGTTCCACCCTTCGGCCTTTCCCTGAGTCCACGGGTGTTCTGTCTTTGTGTAGAGGCGGGTCTGGCTCCAGACTATTGGCTGATCATTGCCAATCCAAAACCCAGAGTTGCGTAGGACACTCAGTGAGTTCTGAAACGTGTTGTCTCTTGGTTTCAGAGTAAATCTCCCCATCCTGGAGTGTAATGTTCTTGGGACTGGATTTATACTCTGTATCCATGTGAGCTTGCCTATCAGCAGCCTGCATTTCATCTCTCAGAGTATGTCTCTCTCAGTCTCAGGTGAATCAATTTTCTTTTAGCTATTAACTATATGACAGCTCTCAGATATTTTCTTCCCTGTCTAAGGGGACATCATGTGCTCGTACGCTGCAATAATGACTGCGGTAGCATATGTCAATCACCAAGGTGGCATGCGCTCCCTCCAGCTCCATGGTCTAGCCCACAGACTGTTGGTCTGGAGCAGCCGTCACTTTCTGTGGTTACGCGTGACCCATGTTGCTTTAGGCTTGCTCCTGTGGGGGTCTAGGCCAGGGTTGTCTGTGAAGCGTATGGTGACAATTGCTGTGAAATACGCTGTACAAATAAAATTTGATTGATTGATTGATGTTCCAGAAATTCTGAACACGAGCACTGATCTGCTGTCAAGGAGAAACCCACTGTATGGGGAATGGTGTCTCCATCCCCAGATTGTGGAAATGTTACTGTAGTGATTATCCGTCTCCTTTATATACAGCCATGCACACTCCCACTACGCACGGACCTCCTGTCTCAGGTGAACAGGGAAATACACCACCCCTGCCCTGAGCGAGTAGTTCCATGGGTTTGGCCCGTTAGAGGCATAACCTCAACGCATTGGGGCTTCCCCCTCGCATGGCTGCAACCATCCAGAGCACGAGAGTGCCCTCTACCAGGTCACTTTATGACAATAAGTGTCAGGTGTTTTAAAGATGGTGTGCCTCTCATCAGTCAGTGCCTTACCAGAGCTCTGTTTCTGACGTGCTGTGCTTTTCACAGAACCTCATGGATAAAGAGAAATCCTTTTCAACCAATAAGATCTACCTGGCAGCTCTCACTGCTTGTCATGCTGGTTTCAGAGACTATGCAGTGGGGCAGCATCCCCTCATTCACAGGTTCATGAAGGCGGCTCACTGTTCTCTGCCTGTTGCTAAACAGCTTGAGATTTATCACAGGTGCTGAAGGCTCGGTCTGTAAGGCCGTTTGAGCTTATAAATTAGATTAAAATTGTTGTCTCTCCAGACAGCGTTGATGCTTGCACTAGCCTCAGATAAGTGAGTCAGTGACCTCCATGTGCTCTCAGTGCAACTCTTGTGCACAATATTCTCCCCTAAAATGGATACGGTTTTTCCTAAGCCCAATCCAGCCTTTATGCCTCAAGCTTCCCAGCTTTCACATGTGAGGTGTTGGAGCTTGCCGCTTTTCACCCACCACCTTTCTCCTCTGAACAGCAGCATGGGCTGCATATGCTGTGTCCTGTGTGTGTTCTCCACACGCTCATTCTACAAGGGGCATGGGTGCACCATGGGCCCTATTCCATGGGGTCTCCTCACAGGAAATTTATTCAGCGGCAGGCTGGGTTTCTCCAGACACTTTAGCTAGGTTCTTCCGCCTGAATGTCACCAGGAGGCCAGTAGCCCACTCGATTCTGGGGGTGAGCTCTGCGTGAGGTGAACACATCTCCCCTCATCTGCTATGGGTTTCAGTACTTCACATTGTTCCTGTACCCTGGTTATAGCTTTGGGCAGTGGAATGTCTTTAGTACTGCTCTACACAAGATGTGCCAGACAACACCCTCCCCATTCACATTCGCACACACCAACACACACTCTGCAACAACTTCCCACTGTTAGCGACAGATGGCCACATATAGAGTTCAATCATTGTAAGGTAATACAACACCTGCAGATCAAATGGGTGGCCCCCGGGGAGTCTGGTGCAAGGTTTATTCCTTCCTGGGAATGTTCTCATTTGGCAATAATCACTGACCAGAATACTTAAACCCTCACTTGTGGTTGTCTCGTTGAGATTCAGACGGAGCGCTTGTTGAGGCACCGTGGCGAGTCTCCCTTTGTGCATCGTAATAAAACCTTTTCAACTGGAAAGTGGTTATCAGTGTGTTACTCACTGGTCCCAACATGGTTCCACAAAAGGAGAAGATTCCCAACAGATTTCATTCCCAAGACCTGACAGCGTCTCAACTAACAAAACATAACATAACAACATAACATAACATACGCTGAGAACAGGCCATTCAGCCCAACAATGCTTGCCAATTTTCAAACTAAATTGTACCTAGTGCTCTGATTACCTACAGGCTAGACAGCATCTAACACTGTATCAAGCCTAGTCTTAAAAATCCCCGGAGTTTCTGCCCCTACTACATGACCGGGCAGGCCATTCCACACAGTGACTGATTATTTAGCTAATTTCTATTTATGGCCCCTCGTTCTACATACAGAACTCAAGGAGTTTGTCTGTACGCTCTAGGAGATCTCCTACCTGCTGAGACGGAGACACCAAGACCACAACTTAAAAACGCTTTAAGTGGCTCCAGACAACTAGCAGCAGAAACTGGGGAGGCACTTTAAACTAGAAAAATGAGGCACTTTAAACTAACTAATATTAAGTGTTTAAATAAGAATGACCAGGTGCAGAATTAACTGGGTTAAATGAACTAACTTACCTTTTACAAAATAGCAATTACTAAATAGCAGTAATTGAAGGAACCCATGTACTAGGTAATATTTTATTCATATATCTCAGGATGCCGCCAGGCCGCCATTGTGAATAAGAATATGTTCTTAATGACTTGCCTGGTGAATTAAAGGTGAAATAAAAAATAAACAAATAAAAAGGACAAAATAAAACCAAAATTCATCCAGAACCAGATTATATTAAACTACTGCTAACATTAGCACATAACAATAAAGGCAAACTATCTAACAACAGTTATGTTTTGCTCCTGGGAAAGCGAACAACCAAAAACCTCCTGTCGGCAAGAAGGTGGCCGAATTAGCTAACCGGCTAGGGAGGAAAAAAGGGGAAAATTCCCTCCCTGTCCCCTGATGGCAACAAAGACTTTCACCTTAGGAGCAAAACAATCTTACTTTACTTTTAATATGGATTTTAAAAACTAAAATGAAATAGCAAATACACATTTAAAAGCACAATACAATCCTGTAACTAACTTTTCCAAACTCCACAAGACTTCTTCCTCTCTCTCTACCACAAACAGGAAGTGCATGTCAGGCTCAAGCAATTGAGCCACAGCTGTGAGCATAGGGCAATCTGGGAGTTGTCCATATCTCCCCGTTGGTGGATCTCAAACACAACATGATGAAAGAGAACTTCAGGTTACTGTCATAACCAGGGGTGCAATTGGGATTTGGGAGGTGGGTGGACCCTGAGATTTGGTGGGAGGTGGGTGAAGAAAGGTACAATGAATGTCTCAGCTCAAAACAGTTGTATCTTTAATGTACTGTGCGCACATTTGTAATTAAGGAAAACAATGTTTTGAAAAGAATGTATACTATTGATGCAAGCTTTTACATAATATATTTCACGTTTATTGAGTGTCAGTAATGCTGAGAATTTTTTTTACCCACGAAAATAATCGGTCATCCTCCTCTTGTCCTCACTTTCTTCCTCCTTTATCCACCTTTCTTAAACTGGTGAGGCGCAAAACTTTCTTTTAAACTGATCATTGATCCAGCTCCAGCCCTGCTCGGTCCTGCTCCTGTTCCTCCTCAGATCTGCTCCAGCTCCAGCCCTGCTTGGTCCTGCTCCTGTTCCTCCTCAGATCTACTCCAGCTGCAGTCCTGCTCGGTCCTGCTCCTGTTTTTGTTCAGTCCTGCTCCAGCTCCAGCCCTGCTCGGTCCTGCTCCTGTTCCTCCTCAGATCTGCTCCAGCCGCAGTCCTGCTCGGTCCTGCTCCTGTTTTTGTTCAGCCTGCTCCAGCTCCATCACTGCTCGGACCTGCTCCTGTTCCTCCTCAGATCTGCTCCAGCCGCAGCCCTGCTCGGTCCTGCCGCTGTTCCTGCTCAGTCCAGCTCCAGCTCCAGTCTTGCTCAGTCCTGCCGTTGTTCCTGCTCAGACCTGCTCACGCTCCAGGCCTGCTCGGTCCTGCTCCTGCTTGGACCTGCTCCAGCTCCAGTCTTGCTCAGTCCTGCTCCCGCTCCAGTCCTGCTCGCCCTGCTCTTGCTCCTGCTCGGACCTGCTCCAGCTCCAGTCTTGTCCAGTCCGGTTCCAGCCATTCCCAGTCCAGTTCCGGTTTTGAATTGCCCTGCTCAGTTTGGATACCTCTCAATAAACCGGTTGCTTTTCTCCTAAGCCTCTGCGTTCGAGTCCTGTGTTTGGGTCCAGCATTACACATCGTCACAGATCTCAAACTGTTTTAATTCATTTTCAGTGATTTCAGATGGATCTGAATGTCATTCAATAAAATAATGCAGAGGTCATGCCCTACGATATTTAGATTTAGATTAGTCTCTTCACCCAGATGGGGTAAGCCTTAATTAGTTATTTTTAGATTCCTGGATTCCTATGATTGAAGGTCTTGATGTCACAGAACGATTGAACGAATGCCTGGCAGCAGTAGATAGTCTCTCCAGGGTACAATGTTTTGCTGCCCATCATTTCATATGAGCACACCCCTGTTGATGTGCTTATATGCTAAATCGTATTCACACATATACATTCTGGTTACAGGTTCTGAATATTAGTGAAGTTTTTTCCAGCCCATGATAAAATTCACACTCTTACACACATCATCACAAATTCTACCAATTTAAAGTCACACAGTATACAGCACTACTCACCCCAGTCTCTGCAGTTTACAGTTTGGACTCCTCAATCCAGCATAGAGCAGCTTCACTCCTGAATCTCCCAGGTTATTGTAGCTGAGGTCCAGATCTCTCAGGGGTGAGTCTGATGACTGGAGAGCTGAGGCCACAATATTACAGGACTTCTGTGTGAGGACACAGCTGTTCAGTCTGCAAAGTAGAGTTTATACATTCAACTCAGGAATTACTGGCACTCTTTATGAAAATTAGCAAAAATTATTGTGTAAGACAATCAATATACCCATTGATGCAAATTGTCCGCTCAAACATTTGGAGAAACTACTTACTTTCAGTATAATAAAAAAAATATTCTTTAAAAAAAACTTTTGAGTAATAGCAGTTTTCTCAAATGCTTAAAGGTCAAAATTATTGGCACCCCTAATGAATATTTAAAATAAAACTAAACAAAGTGGCATCTGAAGAAATTTTTTATTTTATTTGATCTCCAGAACTGCCCCCAGAAACTGTATAGCTGCCTTTCACAATTCCTTGTATCACTGGCGTATAAATATGATGTTGCACACACCAGAGGAACAAATGAAATGAGCTAAGATGCACAACCATGAAACCACCACCAAAATAAAGACCAAATACAAGACAACTTTTTTTCCTGAGGTCATCATAAACACTTAACGCAGCATGGCGTGAGCACGTTTGCCCTGATTGAGAGATGCCGGGGGTGGTGGGGGGGGGGGGGGGGGGGGGGGTGGGTGGGGAGGCAGGCTCATTTAACACAAGGACTGGTCTATCTAAAAGCTGACAGTGTACTTATTACATTAAAGTGACCTCATGTTGTTGAAAGCAGGGCTAAATATTCATGAATTATTACCAAACTATTCATGAATTTAGTCCCTTTCTAACAAGACCAAACAGGAATATAATACGTAGTATAAGAGGTAATTCTGTTCAGCTATTGTATACCTATAAAAAGCATGGAAGTTTACTTCTTCTTCTTCTAACATAGACATAAAGATTTTCCAATCAATGATTTTAATTAAATGCCACAAATTGCATTTAAACTTAAGATCAAATGGAACCGGATCTTTATTTGTCCTGTAGCCACACTGGGCCTCTGGCCGTGTAAATAGATTTGTCTTCTGGTTTGTCTCTCCTTAGACAAACTCTGCAGGAGGTGGGACCCATAGATCGCCTGCCTAGATTAGGGTATCAGAGTGGCGTAAAGGACGTTTCCTTTAATGTTCATGGAGGGGAGGGTAGGCAGCATTCTTCAAGCCAATATTGTATCCAGTTCACTGTTTCTCTCTTTGAGGCCAATAATCTAAACACTTGATATCTGACATACTGTAGATAAGTTAATTGCTAATTTTGCCCTCCCGCCCAACCACAGCTTCTGGCTTCAGTCGGTTTGTGGTCTGAAGAACAAAGCATCACTGCAGACCCGTCGCCCCGTCCCACAGGTGGACTCTTCCATTTCAGAGCAGTCAGCAGCTCAGTGGTTGCAGTCTCGTCAGAGGCAGTTCGTGAAAATGAATAGGTATTGTGTAGCAAGACTCATGTGAGAACCCTGGGGCAATACAACAGGACTCTTTGTTCCTTTTTTTCTGTTTGTTTCTTTCCTCCCAATTCATTGTTGAGCTCACTGAAAGTCAGCCATCTAGCAATAAGAATTGTGCAGCCACAACTAATGCCAATGATGTTCAATTCAATAAACTTCATTTATTCCCAAGGAGCAATTAATTTCTGGGCATATTGTCAATCAACATCAAAAACAGATGGGAGATAATATACTCAATGACCTGACGTCACATACAACTGAAATTCAAATAAACAATTTTTTTTTAAATGCAGTAAAAAAAGTGCAATAAAAAGTTATGGAGTATATATGTACATGTAAAAACACATGCACATGTACAAATTCACTTGTGCCATTCAGGCTCAGAGAGTGCAGGGGAGAGGTGATCAGGAATCAGCCTGATGTCCTCAGGCACAAACGTTACTCTCCGCCTGACCGTCCGGCACCGGGGGCAGCAGTACCGTCGACCCAGGGGCAAGCCCAATCAGATCGCTATGAGAGGAACTAGCTTGTTCCAAGATGGCTGCACCCTCATGCAAAACAAGGAATTTTAGCTTATTTTTCTGGCAAGTATGGAGCATCGCGTAGTTCTGGCAGGCCACGAGAGTCAAGCGCTCCAGCTGAATCAGCTGATGGCTCAGCTGAGTGATGTTCGCCTATCACAGTACATTGGGATGGCAGGTATGCCATCCCGCCAAGTTACGCCTTGGCAGGGGCATGCCCCATACCTATACAGCACCGAGAGTTTGGCACTTTTCAGGGTTCCCCACAGAAATAACCACAACAGCCACAGACACTCAGCCCTTAAAAACATTAAATTCTGTACATTTTGACCCCATTTCAACAGACATATTTCATAAACAACTTCACATGTCCACACAATAAAGCCCCAAACTAAGGGGATTTTGGGTTTTCTCCTTTTTCTTCTTCTTCTCTTTCTTCTTCTTCTCATTCTTATTTTTCCTGCCGCCTATCCCACTAACAACATGTCTCCCCATTGGACATTTTACCGACACCATCCAAATCCTCACCCTCACAACCCAATCAAAAACTCGCATACACACACAAAATACCCATACCTTTTTACTCTGAAACATTTCCAGTTTTAACAGCTAATTTGCCTGTGGCCTAGTGGGTAAGGTTACAGTCTTGGGAACATGAGGTTGTTGGTTCAAGCCCAGCTAGGGACAAGTTTCTTTAATCTGCTTTTACCCTCACTAATAATTGTCTACTACTTCTCAATTATTGCTTTTGCACCATATCAGATTGAATTTCGCCTCGCCCTCAGGCAGGTAATTTCCTCTTTTACACTAACGTTTTCTTACGCTTTTATATTTGCTTTACCAAAACTCACTCACGGCCACTCATATGCATTTCATGACGGCAAATGTATTCCTTTTATTAAAAAGTTACACCAGTTCACCACTGTGCCATTTCTACTAACTATATTTCTTCACTTGGCTACCGTACAAAACCTTCTTATCAGCAAACGCCACGTTTCTACATTCATGTTACCTCGCCCTGTTCTCTATCTAGCCACATACAAACAATTACTACGTATTTACGTTCTGCAACTCCCCATTAAAACATTACATTTAAAATCATGACTCACTCATAAGTATAACTACTAGTACTGAACATGAGAAAAGCACATCAGTGCAATAGATTTCACGCGTTACTTAACCCTCCACTTTAACAGCTAATGCTTTATACCAACTGTTATATATACCGTTCCATAAGGAAACTAAGCTCACTCATGGTCACTTTATTTACTCTGCACTATAGTCTGTGATCATGTGTTTTGTAATCTTACCATTTTACAATGTCATGCAAACTTTGTGTCAGATCAAAGTGTCAAATATTTCGAATTTCCTCATGGAACACATTGAAATTCATGTGGAAAACTGCTGGTCAATAACTACAGGAAACATATTTCTCCAGAAAACATATGTTTCTACTTGCTTCTGAACTGAATTTCAGTAAATGTAAAAGTGATTGTATATTTGCTACGTACAATAAATACTGCATGTGAAATACATATTGTACATACATACATAGAGAACTTCTTCATCCCCATGGGGACATTTCCCTCGCAGCATGTTACATTCACATTTACAAACAGACATTTATACCAAGAAACATACTATCATTCACGCAACAGAAAGGCTGGGCAGCGAAATACATAGATACCAATACAAATTGGACATATAGACGCCTATTCAATCAATCTTGACTGTGAGAGAGCCATCCACACATATGTTTGGCCTGTCCATGTAGTGCATGCTTATACACACAGGGCCAAGTGACTTGAAAGAATTGAGGAAATATTGGGTAGCATTGCTTTGGAATACATCTTATTTAATTTCGGTGAGGCAAGATAGCCTATATTGTTTCTAGTACCGTAACTTGGCGTCATTTTGATATCAATACTTTTGAGTAACTTGGCATTTGGATTTTTGTAGTGTGAATGAATGAGTTATAGACGGGGTATGTCTTGTATGTGTGAGTAACTTGGCATTTTTGTACGTTGAAAACGTGTTTTTTATGATACTGATAACAATAAGAATATAGCTATAACTTACTTCTATATGTTCCATGTATGTCCTGTTTTAGCACATTGAAATGAAATATCCAGTAGATGGCAGCATACTGAAGATACGTCAAAGATCGTAGGCTACGTAACAGCGAGGGATCATGGGTAGTCATATAGCCTATGTGTGTAGCTTTGCATTTGCGAACGGTTTTGCAAGTTTAGCACGTAAGCCTAAATTCGAAATTCCATAATGCCGTTTGATATAAGCTTATATCAAATATTGTCTCGGCCTCTGCCCACTCAAAATGGACAGATTTACGATTAGAAAAAAGCAGAACGAGAAAAGTGATTCTTCATTAGCTGACGGTGAGGGAGTTATAAACAGGCCCGAGGAGAAAGAGCAACGTGAGGAAAGAACGGGGGAAAATGCAGATCAGTTTGGCCCAGAAGCCCAAGACACTGATGCTGCACCAGCAAAGAAAAAGGTGCGGTCAATTCAGGACGAACACCGAAAATTTCAGGATACATGGACTGATGAGTTTTTCTTTGTGCAATATGAATCCACTCCATTCTGCCTAATTTGCCAGAAGACTAGTGCCAATTGTTAACGGTCTAACCTTGAACGCCACTTTAGTGCTTTTCATGCCAAGTACAACATGTTGTACCCGCCAGGTAGCAACCTGAGGACTAATAAAATTAAACAGTTGACACAGACTCTGACTGAGCAGCAAAAAATTATGGCGAGATCAGTCTCTGTTGCCGAGAAATCGATCGAGGCCACTTAGGCCACCATGGATTTTAGCTAGGCATAAAAAGGCTTTCACGGATGCTGAAATTGTTAAACAATGCTTTTGACCTCAGCTGAGATAATGTACCGTGCATAACAATAATAATAACAATAATAATAACAATAATAATAATAATAATAATAATAATAATAATAATAATAATAATAATAATAATAATAAAGCAAATACATGCACTGCAGCTTTCAGATTCAACATTAATGAGAAGGATCGAGTTTATTGGGAAAGATATCCAGGAACAGCGAATTGCAGATCTTGCAGCGACACCATGTTACAGCATTGCACTTGATGAGAGCATGGATATAAGCGGCATGGCGCAATTGTGTGTGTGGGTTCGCTTTATTCAAAAGAACAAATTTCGGGAGGAGCGGTTATATCTGTTACCACCTCATGGACAGACCAGAGTGGAGGACGATTTTCAAGCACTGATGAACTTCTTTGCAGAGAAACAAATCGACTGGTCGAAACTTGTGTCGGTGCGCACTAACGGAGCTCCAAGCATGAGAGGGAAGGAGAGAAGGGACTTATCGAACTGATGGAAGACAGCATTCCCAAGTTTGTCTCCTTCCATTGTATAATTCATCAGGAGGCACTGGTGTCAAAACTTAAAAACCAAGAGCTAAAGAATGTGATGCAGCTCGTTGTGCGAGTCGTCAACTTTATCAAGGCCAGGGCATTTAATCACTGGGAATTCCGTGCACTTCTGGAGGAATACGAGGCAGAGTACGGGGATCTGGCGATGCACAACTAAGTGAGATGGCTATCGCGTGGCCGGGTGCTTGAACGATTCTGTACTCAACTTACTCACATCCCTGATTTTCTTGCAAGCAAGGGGAGGGCTGAGCCAAAGCTTGAGGACCCACACTGGATATTACAGCTGACACTCCACACTGACATCACATCCCAGCTGAATTCCCTTAACCTCCAACTCCAAGGAAAAGGGAAGCACCCAAGTAACATGCTAAGAGTCACTGCTTTCCAGCACAAGATCACCACTCTCTTCATACCCGACAGGGAATGTCTTCACTTTCCCAATCTAAGAGCCTGCACAACTGATAACCCTGATCTACTGCAACATTTTGACTATGATGAATTTGTAGGCATATGGGAGGAAATAAGAAATGAATTTGAAAGGAGATTTCAAGAAGTTGTGGGGTATAGGGAGCTTTTCAATTTCATTAGCCGCGTTTCCACCGCAGGAACTTTACCCCGGAACTAGGAACCTTTTGAGGAACTCAGTGCGTTTCCACCGCAGGAACTAGGGTCTAAATTTAGTTCCGGGGGCTTTATTTTACCCCCAAAAAGTTCCTGCTCGGGGGGTAGTACTTTCCGAAAGTACAGGAACCTTTTGGGTGGAGCTTGCAGCGCTGAACATTTCTTATTGGTCGAGTACTCGCAGCATTTTTTTGTGTTTATTTTCAACCGCCATGTTTAAAAATATGCAGCCGCAAACCGATTTATTTTCATAATAACTTCAAATCAAACTTGTATGTTATGCGGCGCAGTAGCCTAGTTTTGGTTATAGCCTGCCAACGTCTTTGAATTATAACGTGTGCTCTTCTGTTCTTTTCTTGCTTTAGTATTCGTTTTATAAAATGCTAAGCATTCGTGCTGGGACAGCATATTACGTACCAGAACATTCAAACGGATTAATTCGGTTGCTGAATATTTTCTTCCGGATTTTCTTTGTTAGCCCGTTGTAATTGACTCAAAACGTTTGATACAGTTATGTGAGGTATGCGGTAGTTCTGCGTAATTCACATTGGTGATACAGTAAAAGCAAACTGGAAATCACCTTCCGCACTTTTTGTCATGGTAAAATAACAGGTTAATTCTAGTAGTCGTCCCTTTAGCTTTTTCAGACTGCCGTGATTTTACTCTGCCATTCTTCAATTCCACAAAAAGACCAGGAAGACTATGGGCTAATTTATGGTGCATGGTTCGCATCTGGAGGGCACACTTCGCTGCTCGGCTAGCAGTAACTTCGAAGGAAAGCAAACGGTGGCTGTACCACTGCTAATTAAAATTTTCACGCAAGTCCGAGTTTTCGTTCTATTCTTGTCATTTTGCGATTAGCCTATATGGAATTGACGATGAGAAAGTAATAAAACAGCAAATTGTTTACAACGTGTGCATATTTTCTGCTGTTGTTGCCAGTTATACTGGAAATGTGAATGCATTCTGTCGCCTCGGATGTCAAGTCATGAAAGTGAATGTTCGCATAAAAACATAATGAATTTGTTTGAAAGGATATATAAAACAGTTACAATCTGACTATCGGCCTGTTATATCCTATTTGTTGCATAACAACGGTCCAAGTTCAACTACCAACGACAGTTTTGCTTGACAACGGTAAAATATGCCCAAACGGCTGCAGAAGAATATTTCAATTCCAGGTGATTAAATCGATAAAAATCAATAAATACAAAAGTAACCATATATAGTCATTGTTGGTAACCCGTTGTATATAAGTGGAATAAACCCCCCCGGGCTGTCCCGGTTATTAGAAAATAATGTAGGCTACTTCGGTGGTAGTATGGGGTTACAGAAGAAATCATAGGACAGATGGGCCGACAACAACTTCGCTTTTTCATACGTCAGTGGGCTAATTTGCCTAATCTTCGCGGAACTTTAGACCGCGGTGGAAACGCAGGCAACCATTGTTTGAAGGAACCTTTTAGTTCCTGGAAAAGTAGTTCCTGGGACTAAAAGTTCCGGGTAATTTGGTGGAAACGCGGCTATTGAGAACCCTTTTAATGTGCCATTGTCAAGCCTTACACCTGCTCTGAAAAACCATTGTCCAGACCTTGCTGTAATACAGAGTGAGATTCTTGAGCTGCAGGTCAACGATGTACTGAAAACTGAGCTAAGATCAGGCGTTGCTCATTTCTGGAGCATGGTCCCAGCCTCAGATTATCCACATTTAAAGCTCCGTGTGCAGAAGGTAATGAGCTTTTTTGTGAGCACTTACTCACGTGAGGCAACATTTTCTATAATGAGCATTGTCAAAAGAAAAGATAGAAGTAGGTTTATAGATGTGCATCTTGATTGTTTGACTAGGATTGCAACCACTAACTACAAGTTTTGCATGGAGAAAGTCAAGGGACAGCTAAAATACACGAGAGCCTCAACATATTGATACAAATATAACAGAGAAAAAGAAGTTTTTAATCTCTATTAGTAGGTCAATATATACATTTCTGTGAACTTTTTTTATTTCATGTTGATAATGCTTATGTATAATTGGATATGTACATACATACATACATAAGATGAGTTCCACTTGAAGCCTTACAAACACACACAGAAGTATTGTATCTTTTAATAATGCAATGTAACTATGAATTGAGAATAAAAAAGAGATGTAAGGATGGAAAGCATGGTACTGTATTTTTTTAAACATACACAAAGATGGTAAATATCTTGAGAGTGATGATAAAAAAGAGTTATATCTGCAATCTCTGTGGCTCTTGGAGTAATGGTCTTACTCATAAGTGGCTCTCCTAAGAAAATTAGTGAGTACCACTGAACCACGGCATCAACTGGAATTACACTGCATCGCCATCTAGTGGCTGTATGAGAACACCACAACTGATTATTGCCACTAACTTTTACTGCTGGTAGACACTAGATATTTTAAAATGTGGTGTCTTTTGAAAATTCCACACATTGCACCTATTTTCTGTGTGTCCTTGCCCTATAATCCATCAATTCATTTTATTCGCGCACACTTTTGCGAATATAACAGGCTAATTATTGCGTTGTGTTTATTATTGTAATGATGATAATAATGATAATGAAAGCCTGATATATTAAGTCATGTTTTTCTTTTAAAACCCCTTATCAACATGTTTGGTAAACCTTGTGGAGTAATATAAACTGCACAAAAAATTTAATAAGTCGGGACACTTGAAAGAATTAGAATACTTATCTAAGAAATACTCCTGTAAATGATGTTATCCTTTAGATGATAGGAACTAGAGCCAGAACATTGATCTTAGAATCAGGCTATTCCACACAACATGTCTGCTTACAGTGGTATAATATCCAGACTATTTCTGCCCCTACTACATGACCTGGCAGGCCATTCCACACAGTGACTGATATTTAGCTAATTTCTATTTATGGCCCCTCGTTCTACATACAGAACTCAAGGAGTTTGTCTGTACGCTCTAGGAGATCTCCTACCTGCTGAGACGGAGACACCAAGACCACAACTTAAAAACGCTTTAAGTGGCTCCGGACAACTAGCAGCAGAAACTGGGGAGCCACTTAAAACTAGAAAAATAAGGCACTTTAAACTAACTAATATTAAGTGTTTAAATAAGAATGACCAGGTGCAGAATTAATTGGGTTAAATGAACTAACTTACCTTTTACAAAATAGCAATTACTAAATAGCAATAACTGAAGGAACCCAGGTACTAGGTAATATTTTATTAATATATCTCAGGGCAAAATAAAACCAAAATTCATCCAGAACCAGATTATAATAAACTACTGCTAACATTAGCACATAACAATAAAGGCAAACTATCTAACAACAGTTAAATTTTGCTCCTGGGAAAGCAAACAACCAAAAAACCTCCCGTCGGCAAGACGGTGGCCAAATTAGGTAACGACTAGTTTGCTAGCTGAGTGCTTAACGGAGGAAAAAAAGTGGAAAATTCCCTCCCTGTCCCCTGATGGCAACAAAGACTTTCACCTTAGGAGCAAAACAATCTTACTTTACTTTTAATATGGGTTTTAAAAACTAAAATGAAATAACAAATACACAATTCAAAGCACAATACAATCCTGTAACAAACTTTTCCAAACTCCACAAGACTCCTTCTTCTCTCTCTGCCACAAACAGGAAGTGCATTCAGGCTCAAGCAATCGAGCCACAGCTGTGAGCATAGGGCAATCTGGGAGTTGTCCATATCTCCCCGTTGGTGGATCTCAAACACGACATGATGAAAGAGAACCGGTGGAGAGATCCACCAAGACTGCCCTGCCTGCCAGTCATGTGAAGTGAATACGTTCACTGAGGAGTAGTAACACTGCAGGGTCCTATGTGTTCTTCCAGGAGGGCGGTAGCCTCCTTTAGCATTGGGCACGCTACTGTCTGTCAGAGCCAGACTTGGTGCAATGGGATGCTTCTACACAAGTCACGACCGGTTGTCATTTCCCATAGGTGGATCTCTCCACTCTGTGTATCAGAGAACTGGGGTTACGACAGTAACTTAAAGTTTTGAGGTAACACCTTAACTGGATTACTCACTGGGCATATTTTTAGTTTCACTAGCAGGATGTGCAGCTACTCTGCGGTTGCTGTTAGAGTCAGAGCCCAGATGGATCGGAATGTCATTCAATAAAATAATGCAGAGGTCATGCCCTACGATATTTAGATTTAGATTAGCCTCTTCACCCAGATGGGGTAAGCCTTAATTAGTCGTTATTTTTAGATTCCTGGATTCCTATGATTGAAGGTCTAGATGTCACAGAACACTTGAACGAATGCCTGGCAGCAGTAGATAGTCTCTCCAGGGTACAATGTCTTGCTGCCCATCATTTCATATGAGCACACCCCTGTTAATGTGCTTATACGCTAAATCGTACTCACACATATACATTCTGTTTACAGGTTCTGAATATTAGTGAAGTTTTTTCCACCCCATGATAAAATTCACACTCTTACACACATCATCACAAATTCTACCAATTTAAAGTCACACAGTACACAGCACTACTCACCCCAGTCTCTGCAGTTTACAGTTTGGACTCTTCAGTCCAGCACAGAGCAGTTCCAATCCTGAATCTCCCAGGTTATTGTAGCTGAGGTCCAGATCTCTCAGGGGTGAGTTTGATGACTGGAGAGCTGAGGCCACAATATTACAGGACTTCTGTGTGAGGTCACAGCTGTTCAGTCTGCAAAGAAGAGTTTATACATTCAACTCAGGAATTACTGGCACTCTTTATGAAAATTAGCAAAAATTATTGTGTAAGACAATCAATATACCCATTGATGCAAATTGTCCGCTCAAACATTGTGAGAAACTACTTACTTTCAGTATGATAAAAAAAATATTCTTTAAAAAAAACTTTTGAGTAATAGCAGTTTTCTCAAATGCTTAGAGGTCAAAATTATTGGCACCCCTAATGAATATTTAAAATAAAACTTAAAAAAGTGGCATCTGAAGAAATTTTTTATTTTATTTGATCTCCAGAACTGCCCCCAGAAACTGTTAAGGGATCAGCTGAGCCCCTGTGCTGAGGCCGTCTCAGGACCCCCTGGTGCTGCACACTGCTAAGGGATCAGCTGAGCCCCTGTGCTGAGGCTGTCTCAGGACCCCCTGGTGCTGCACACTGCTAAGGGATCAGTAGGCAGGGAGTGGGGGAGCCCCGATACTCCCAGGGAGAGCAGGGCAGCAGTGCAATACTGTATGACAGAGGAACATCTGCACATTGTGTTTATACATTAAAATACAGGAATAAGCAGTGAGCAGGCTGTACAGACCCAGCAGCGGTCTATATTGTGATTAAAACTCAGACAGCAGTGTATTTACACAGGTAACATGTTGCAGACAAAGATCACTCCATTTCAATATTGCATGTAAAACTCCAGGAGGCACTGTCGGACAAGTGACATCCATCCATCATCCATCGATTATCTATACCCGCTTATCCTGGACAGGGTCGCGAGGGGTGCTGGAGCCTATCCCAGTGTGCATTGGGCCAGACAGGCTGCCAATCTATCGCAGGACACACACACCATGCACTCACACACTCATACCTATGGGCACTTTACTGTCTTCAATTAGCCTACCTGCATGTCTTTGGACTGTAGGAGGAAACCGGAGTACCCGGAGGAAACCCACGTGGACACGGGGAGAACATGCAAAATAAAGGCCATTCTCCACACAGAAAGGCCCAGGCCGGATGTGGCAGGGCTCGGTTTGCGGGAGGAATTCAGGGCAATTAGAGGACCACGCCTACTGGTTAAGCAGACACACACCTGGATGATGTTACGAATCAATCCAGGATTTAAAAGTGTGCTTCTTTCCACAGTAGGCGTCTGAGACTGGGATCCCCCACGATGGTGAGAGAGAGCACGTACAGACCAGAGAAAAGGCTGAAAAGCGCTCATATAATTTCATTTATTTTGTCTTTGTTATTTTAGTTTATTGTTTTTGCCCAGATCCCGTGAGGGTGATGAGCGAAGGTTTTTCTTTGTGTTTGTTTGTGATTACGCTCTCTCTCGCTACCCCAATAAAATATTAAAGATATCTGGAATTTCCAAATCTCCCTGTGTCCAGCTCCTCTGTCCCTATCAGGGTAGTCACGGTGTGTGACCCCGGAGTTGAACCCAGAACCTTCTTGCTGTGAGGTCACAGTGCTACCAACTGCACCACCGTGCCACCCTCAGAGAAGTATTTTCAGTCAATGCCCTTGTTAAAATGTTCAGCACTCTGAATACTGAACACAAGTGGTACTGCGTGCAAGAACCTCTCCCTTAACCTACATATAAAATGTATTTTACATGACTTAATTTAACAATTATTATTGAAAATGACATTTATAAATTAAATAGACAAATTCTTTGATAGGTCAGTCGACAGTAACCTGGTAGAATCAAGTGACGAGCCAAAACAAATTATGTATCGGGTAAGAAGACTAAAAAATTTTAATTTTTTTTTAAATAAAATTAAATAAGGAGTCAATTAAAATAGTGAATTGAAATGATACACTCTTGAAATCATGCACTTATTGAATGCAGGCTCACTACATCTAAGGTACAAAACAAAACAGAAGAAATTAAACAATATGCTAATTTGGGATTACCAGAAAAGAGAGAGAGACTGATAAGACAGACCATACCAAAGTATTACCCTCTTCCTGTTTCAGTGCCATAGGAACAAATTAAATGAGCTAAAATGCACACCCAAGAAACCACCACCAAAATAAAGACCAAATACAACACAACTTTTTTCCTGAGGTCATCATAAACACTTAACGCAGCATGGCTTGAGCATGTTTGCCCTGATTAAGAGATGCCGAGTTGAGGTGTGGAAAGTTGGGGGGGGGGGGGGCAGGCAGGCTCATTTAACACAAGGACTGGTCTATCTAAAAGCTGACAGTGTACTTATTACATTAAAGTGACCTTATGTTGTTGAAAGCATGGCTAAGAACCATATTATTACCAAAATATTCAGAAATTTAGTCCCTTTCTAACAAGACCAAACATGAATATATTAGGAGGTAATTCAGGTAAGTTATTGAATACCAATAAAAAGCATGGAAGTTAATTTGTGCTTCTAACATAAACATAAAGTTTTCAGTCAACGATTTCAATAAAATGTCACAGATTGCATTTAAACTTAAGATCAAACAGAACAGGATCTTTGTTCTTTCTGTAGCCACACTGGGCTTCTGGCCTTGTAGATAGCTTTGTCTTCTGGTTTGTCTCTCCTGAGACAAACTCTCCAGGAGGTGGGACCCATAGATCGCCTGCCTAGATAAGGGTATCAGAGTGGCGTAAAGGACGTTTCCGTTAATGTTCATGGAGGGGAGGGTAGGTAGCAGTATTCAAGCCAATACTGTATCCAGTTCACTGTTTCTCTCTCTGAGGCCAATAATATAAACACTTGATATCTGACATACTGTAGATAAGTTAATTGCTAATTTTGCCCTCCCGCCCAACCACAGCTCTGGCTTCAGTCGGTTCGTGGTCTGAAGAACAAAGCATCACTGCAGACCCGTTGCCCCGTCCCACAGGTGGACTCTTCCATTTCAGAGCAGTCAGCAGCTCAGTGGTTGCGGTCTCGTCAGAGGCAGTTGGTGAAAACAAATAGGTATTGTGTAGCAAGACTCATGTGAGCACCCTGGGGCAATAAAACAGGACTCTTTGTTCCTTTTTTTCTGTTTTGTTTCTTTCCTCCCAATTCATTGTTGAGCTCATTGAAAGTCAGCCATCTAGCAATAAGAACTGTGCAGCCACAACTAATGCCAATGATGTTCAATTCAGTAAACTTTATTTATTCCCGAGGAGCAATTAATTTCTGGGCATATTGTCAATCAACATCAAAAACAGATGGGAGATAATATACTCAATGATCTGACGTCACATACAACTGAAATTCAAATAAACAAATTTTTTTTTAAATGCAGTAAAAAAAGTGCAATAAAAAGTTATGGAGTATAAATGTACATGTAAAAACACACGCACATGCACAAATTCACTCGTGCCATTCAGGCTCAGAGAGTGCAGGGGAGAGGTGATCATGAATCAGCCTGTCCTCAGGCACAAACGTTACTCTCCGCCTGACCGTCCGGCACCGGGGGCAGCAGTACCGTCGACCCAGGGGCAAGCCCAACCAGATCGCTATGAGAGGAACTAGCTTGTTCCAAGATGGCTGCACCCTCATGCAAAACAGGGAATTTTAGCTTATTTTTTTGGCAAATATGGAGCATCGCGTAGTTCTGGCAGGCCACGAGAGTCAAGCGCTCCGACTGAATCAGCTGATGGCTCAGCTGAGTGATGTTCGCCTATCACAGTACATTCACCTAACAGGGCGGTCTACTTAAACAGCCTCCCTCTACTCATTCGGCTGCTCCTCCTGCATGCAAGCTGCTGCACGTTGCTTTGTAAATCGGTGCTTCTTCCTGCAATCCAGCTACGGCACGCTGCCAGTCTAAACCATGTCTGCCCGCTACATGTTCGCTGCTAGTCTAAGCTCACAGCCTAGGCACTATGAGGAAGTCTTGCTATTTATTTGCATTGCTCCTTACCTCTAAGCTCTATAGCTGCAGCAGGCAGGCGATCCATTTGGGGCCAGCCACGAAAAGCGTTGTTTTAAGCGACAATATTCCAGATATCGAGGATACCGGTGCACTGTCTTCACTGCTAACTGGCCAGGGAGCTTCATTCAAGGAGTGCTGCTTTGCGGCGGCTGCCGCCCCTCCACGGAGGACGCCATGTTCAAGCCTGGAAGCTGCTGCCATGTCCATATCTGCTGGCTGCAGATTCTAGCCGGGTAATGTCATCAACCTTATTTAAATTCTGCTGAGCTCTGAGTCTAGTGGTAAACGCATAATATACACAGTGTTGCCAACTATTTTCCATGGAAAGTAGCTATGGCCCCCTCTAAAAGTCGCTAAATTGACAACACCGAATATACATATTTGATTGCGGGGATGTCTCACAGAGGGGCTGGTTTCACGAATATCGCAAGTCTTTCGCTAAAAGCGGAAATGTTCCAACATATGCGGGCACATGTAGCCTTCTCCACGTCACTGCTCTGACTTCTTCACCGTGCATGTGATCAGGCATGTGACCACACGACTGAGCACTTGAGGAAAAATTGTTCCTCCCGGTACGGACATGCTCCGCATAGCCTAGGTATTGGCCTGGCTGTCTCTACAATTGCATGCTCACGCGAATGCCGTTGCGCGTCATCCATTGCATCTGCTCCCGGTTATGGCTGGTTCCAGGCAGCTTTGTAGCATGTGCTTTCGCAACTTTGTCATAGTTTTCTTTAATCGTACATTGCATTTTCGTCTTAAATAAAGAGTGCAATACGATGGTTAAAAAATAAAAATAAGAGACTGGTTCCAATTCCTCTCCTAATATACTCATTCGGTAAGCATATTAGTAATGCAATGTGGCGCTTTAAAGCAGCCCACTGTGCCCAACTGTTAAATAATATTTAAATAGTGACGTATTGAGAAATAATTCTTCGAACCTTATTACTTCGATGCCTGCCCTCGCCCGGAGTGGCCCTTATGTCAGCGAATTAAGCGAAACTCAAAAACACGATCGCCAATCGTCTCGGCTTTCGGGACCGGGCTATGCATCTTTGCCAGCGTATCCATTTGGCAGGAGTCGCTTCCGATAGCGCAACGCAAGATTAGCCTCATCGTGACGCCTGATGGGCAGAAGCAGTAATATGTTCATCCAATCTCTGTAGAATGCATTTCCCCCCACTTTTTAAAAGATGCATAGACTCTTCAGCCTCATATAACTCCGTTCACAAACTGGTCTTTCTTTTAAGGCAAGAGATTCAACCCCGAAGTACCCACTGTTGGAAACTGCATTTCCTTATGCTTCATGGTTCTTTGTGATCTCACCATGGCAAATATGCTTAAATTAGCTATATTTTGTATACACCTCAAGCTTTTAATCTGAGAAAATGAAGGAACTCGTGTCGTTATGGCATACTAGCACTGTTTTCCATCCTCTCCTCCATGACCAGGTACCTGTGGTGGCGCCCCCATGCGAGCCCTGAGGAGCCTTTATTGGGAAATGCCATGACGAAATCTGGTTGCCATCCGCCTCCGTCTCATTGGCAATGTGGTCCCCATTCCAGAGTTCTACACCACCACTCCTGCTCCAGTGCGGCAACGACAGCAGTGATGGTTCCCGGCATCCTCAGTGAAGCTACGGGGCTTTGGACATGTGGTTCTTTCATCCGTTGGCATTGAAATAATTTCCGTTCAAAAGCTATGAGCTTTGCAGTATAGGAGCACGGCTGCTACTGTCTATTGGCAAGTACCGGTGTCTCAGCTGCCAATGTTTCCTCTATAATCAGTTTCCTGCTGCTAGTGCTGCTGCTACTGCTACTGCTGCTGCTGCTACTGGTACTGTTTCTGTTACTGTTGCTGCTGTTACTGCTGCTAGGTGCTACTGCTGCTGCTGCGTTACTGCTGCCACTACTGCTGATGTTACTGCTACTGCTGTTGCTGCTGCTGATGCTACTGCTCCTACTGCTGCTGCTGTTTATTGCTGCTGCTGCTGCTACTACTACAGAAGGAGGATTCATTACACTGATATGAGTAGTATATTTCCCTCTAATTGGTTTAAATCTCGGTGCTGGGGGAAATACCAACAAGCTGTTGGTACACATAGCCTAATAATATTTGGTGATTAGTTTGAATGGCCTTGGGCTTACGAGGTAGCTAAGCCACTGACTGACATGCTTGTCACAATCAACATCCTGAGCCAATCAGAGGAGGATGGGTTCCCCCCTTGAGCCTGGTTCCTTCCGAGGTTCCTTCCTATCTGCCACAGGGAGTTTTCCTTGCCACTGTCGCCTTAGGCTTGCTCCTGTGGGGGTTCAGGCCAGGGTTGTCTGTAAGCGCATTGTGACGACTGCCGTAAAATATGCTATACAAATAAATTTGATTGATTGAAGCCAAGGCCATACACATAGGCACAGTCTTCAACATTACAAATAGTATTTTCCCCTGGTTTAATTTTACTCTTGCTTCAGGGGAAAGGCCAAAAAAGCTTGGTACACATGACCCACAATGTTAGAATGGCCTCGAGCTGACCGGATGAAGGGCCCTTCCGGTAGCCGAATGGCGTTTCACATAGTCATCACTTCAGCCGGAGACTAACTACTAACAACATGTCGGCGTATGGTTGTTTTGGGGGTTTTTGCTGCTGCCCCCTCCCGGTCTTATCAATGTATGCTTGTATGGATGGCAATGAGTGAGGATTCATTCACACTGATGCAGGTAGTAGTATATTTCCTCTGGTTTAGTTTAAATCTCGGCGCTCGAGGGGAAATACCGACAAGCTGTCGGTACACATAGCCTAATATTATATCTCACATAGTATGTTCTCCTGGTTTATTCATTAATAATTCATCTAACTATTGGCCTCAGGGGAACGTCCAACATGCTGTTGGTACACATAACTACTGATCCGCATAACGCTAGACAGCATCGAGCTGACTGGACGAAGGGCTTCTTCCAGGTGGCGTACACATAGTCATCACATCATTGTTGAACATGTGCTTCGCTGCTCATACTGCTGCTGCTGCTAAGGCTCCCGTCTACCTATAGGACACGATTCAATCCTACACGGCAGCTTGACCACTCCACTCTATGTCAGCAGGGTGACTTGCACTCCCTCGGGGTGAATGGTTCTCCCTACCACAGATCTTCTCCACACTAGCTCCCCCGTATTGGAATGAACTCCCTGTTCCTCTACGAACCACTCAGTCATTGCCCATCTTCTGCCGTTGTCTGAAAACGCATCTCTTCAGTCTGTACCTGGACTAACTATCACTACTCATTACATCACATTACATTACAGGCATTTAGCAGACGCTCTTATCCAGATCGACTTACACATAGCATTTTACACGTAGCATTTTACATTGTATTCATTTATACAGCTGGATATGTACTGAAGCGATTCAGGTTAAGTACCTTGGTACAACGGCAGTGTCCTACCCAGGGATCGAACCTGCAACCTTTCGGTTACAAACCCAGTGTCATGGTCCTGTGTTCCAGTTTGTCTGTCTTTCCCTGTTGGGCCGCCAGATGGCGGCACTTCTGTTTTGTGTCCTGCTCCCCCCTGTTTAATTGTATTATTGGTTTCAATTATTCCATTGGCTGTCTTGTTCTCCCTTCCCTCTCTGTGGCCTGATTGTTCATGGTGCCCTCCTGTGTCTCGTCAGTGTCTGTCTATTTAAGTTTCCCTTCCCCTGGACTCAGGTGCTGGATCCTTGTCGCTTGTCGCTTGGTCGGTTGTTGGTTGCGTGTATCGTTCATGTTCATGTTCATGTTCAAGGTTCCTGTTCCTGTCCCTGACCCATGTGTTCCTGCCCATGTTCTGTTTCCAACGTGCGTGTGAACTTTTGGATTTTCTGGTTTCCTGGTTTTGGAGTTTTTCTATGTTTTGTGAAGGTTGCCCTGCGAGGCTTTTCGTTCCCTTGTTCCCTTTTTTTGTAAGTAAAGTCGTTGTTTCTTTCATACCTGTTGGACTTGAGTTTTTTCCCTGCACCCCGCATTTGGGTCCAAACCCTCCACTACACCCTGACACCCAGTTCCTTACCCACTGTGCTACACTGCCACCACTCCCAGGGCACTCTCTGCAGGGCACTCCCAATCTAGGATCACTTATCACTTGTACCCTTCCACCTTATTCCTGTAGCACAGTGTTACTCATTACGCGGCTCGTGAGACTTTGTTTTGCGGCTCATATATAACATATATACTGATAACAATAAGAATATAGCTATAACTTACTTCTATGTGTTCCATGTATGTCCTGTTTTAGCACATTGACATGAATTATCCAGCAGATGGCAGCATACTGAAGATACGTCAAAGAACGTAGGCTACTTAACAGCGAGGGATCATGGTAGTAGTATAGCATGTGTGTGTAGCTTTGCATTTGCGAATGGTTTTGCAAGTTTAGCACATAAGCCTAAAATCTATATTCCATAATGCCGTTTGACATAAGGTTATATCAAATATTGTCTCGGCCTCTGCCCACTCAAAATGGACAGATTTATGATTAGAAAACAGCAGAATGAGAAAAGTGATTCTTCATTAGCTGACGGTGATGAGTTATAAACAGGCCCGAGGAGAAAGAGCAACGTGAGGAAAGAACGGGGGAAAATGCAGATCAGTTTGGCCGAGAAGCCCAAGACACTGATGCTGCACCAGCAAAGAAAAAGGTGCGGTCAATTCAGGACGAACACCGAAAATTTCAGGATACATGGACTGATGAGTTTTTCTTTGTGCAATACGAATCCACTCAGTATAACCTTGAATGCCACTTTAGTGCTTTTCACGCCAAGTACAACATGTTGTCCCCGCCAGGTAGCAACCTGAGGACTAATAAAAGTAAACAGTTGACACAGACTCTGACTGAGCAGCAAAAAATGATGGCGAGATCAGTCTCTGTTGCCGAGAAATCGACCGAGGCCACTTAGGAGATCGCATGGATTTTAGCTCAGCATAAAAAGGCTTTCACGGATGCTGAAATTGTTAAACAATGCTTTTTGACCTCAGCTGAGATAATGTACCATGCATAATAATAATAATAATAATAATAATAATAATAATAATAATAATAATAATAAAGCAAATACATGCACTGCAGCTTTCAGATTCGACATTAATGAGGAGGATCGAGTTTATTGGGAAAGATATCCAGGAACAGCGAATTGCAGATCTTGCAGCGACACCATCTTACAGCATTGTACTTGATGAGAGCATGGATATAAGCGACATGGCGCAATTATGTGTGTGGGTTTATTTATTCAAAAGAACAAATTTCGGGAGGAGCTATTATATCTGTTACCACTTCATGGACAGACCAGAGTGGAGGACGATTTTCAAGCACTGATGAACTTTTTTGCAGAGAAACAAATCGACTGGTTGAAACTTGTGTCGGTGCGCACTAACGGAGCTCCAAGCATGAGAGGGAAGAAGAGAAGGGACTTAGCGGACTGATGGAAGACAGCATTCCCAAGTTTGTCTCCTTTCATTGTATAATTCATCAGGAGGCACTGGTGTCAAAACTTAAAAACCAAGAGCTGAAGAATGTGATGCAGCTCGTTGTGCGAGTCCTCAACTTTATCGAGGCCAGGGCACTTAATCACCGGGAATTCCGTGCACTTCTGGAGGAATACGAGGCAGAGTACGGGGATCTGGTGATGCACAACTAAGTGAGATGGCTATCGCGTGGCCGGGTGCTTGGACGATTCTGTACTCAACTTCCTCACATCCCTGATTTTCTTGCAAGCAAGGGGAGGGCTGAGCGAAAGCTTGAGAACCCTGGACACTGGATATTACAGCTGGCACTCCTCACTGACATCACATCCCAGCTGAATTCCCTTAACCTCCAACTCCAAGGAAAAGGGAAGCACCCAGGTAACATGCTAAGAGCAGTCACTGCTTTCCAGCACAAGATCACCACTCTCTTCATACCCGACAGAGAATTTCTTCACTTTCCCAATCTAAGAGCCTGCACAACTGCTAACCCTGATCTACTGCAACATTTTGACTATGATGAATTTGTAGGCATATGGGAGGAAATAAGAAATGAATTTGAAAGGAGATTTCAAGATGTTGTGGGGTATAGGGAGCTTTTCAATTTCATTGAGAACCCTTTTAATGTGCTATTGTCAAGCCTTACACCTGCTCTGAAAAACCTTTGTCCAGACCTTGCTGTAATACAGAGTGAGATTCTTGAGCTGCAGGTCAACGATGTACTGAACACTGAGCTCAGATCAGGCGTTGCTCATTTCTGGAGCATGGTCCCAGCCTCAGATTATCCACATTTAAAGCTGTGTGCAGAAGGTAATGAACTTTTTTGTGAGCACTTACTCACGTGAGGCAACATTTTCTATAATGAGCATTGTCAAAAGAAAAGATAGAAGTAGGCTTACAGATGTGCATCTTGATTGTTTGACTAGGATTGCACCACTAACTACAAGTTTTGCATGGAGAAAGTCAAGGGACAGCTAAAGCACGAGAGCCTCAACATATTGATACAAATATAACAGAGAAAAAGAAGTTTTTCATCTCTATTAGTAGGCCAATATATACATTTTTGTGAACTTTTTTTATTTCATGTTGATAATGCTTATGTATAATTGCATATGTACATACATACATAAGATGAGTTCCACTCCCAGCCTTACACACTCACACACAAGTATTATACCTTTTAATAATGCAATGCAATTATGAATTGAGAATAAAAAGAGATGTAAGGATGGAAAGCATGGTACTGTATTTTTTTAAACATACACAAAGATGGTAAATATCTTGAGAGTGATGATAAAAATAAACATCTGAGTTATATCTGCAATCTCTGTGGCTGTTTGAGTAATGGTCTTACTCATAAGTGGCCCTCCTAAGAAAATTAGTGAGTACCACTGAACCACGGCATCAACTGGAATTACGCTGCATCGCCATCTAGTGGCTGTATGAGAACACCACAACTGATTATTGCCACTAACTTTTACTGCTGGTAGACACTAAATTTTTCAAAACGTGGTGTCTTCTGAAAATTCCACACATTGCACCTATGTTCTGTGTGTCCTTGCCCTATAATCCATCCATTCATTTCATTCCCGCACGCTTTTGCGAATATAACAGGGTAATCATTGCGTTGCATTTAATTATTATTGTAACAATGATAATAATAATGATAATAAAAGCCTGATATATTAAGTCATTATTTTCTTTTAAAACCCCTTATCAACATGTTTGGTAGACCTTGTGGTGTAATACAAACTGCACAAAAAATGTAATAAGTCGGGGCATTTGAAAGAATTAGAATACTTATCTAAGAAATACTCCTGTAAATGTTGTTATCCTTTAGATGATAGGAGCTAGAGCCAGAACATTGATCTCTGAATCAGGCTATTCCACACAGCATGACTGCTTACAAAGGTATAATATCCAGGCTATGACTTGGGACTGGAACCACAGAAAAGTGACTAAACTAAACAATGTAACACTGCATCTAAACAGCAGCTCACATTTTATTCAGATGGACACTCTCCCACCAAGATGTACACACATACCCTACCGGCCAATAGTTAATGCCCGGCTTTACCAGCAGAATAAAATACCATTTTATTCACAATCACCACACCAAAATCCTGCAGCACACACAGGTGTGTGATGAAGGAGTAAAACTCACCTTCATCAAAAGGTCAGTGTGTGAAAGAGAGTGGGGTAAATGTATGGATTTCATTAGAGTTCATAGCAGGTAGTGAATAATGGAGATGGATGAAGACTGCAATGTGTGACAGACCTGAAACATTTTACTATACAGGCGGTCAATCTTTTACCATGTCAATCAGACACTCAGCATCCAGTCATCACCTGTGACCTTATACTACAGACTCCACTGAAACCTTACATTCTGCTCAGGAACCACAAACCTGGCAACCCTCAAAAGGTTTTATCATGCTTTTATTTGCTTGTTGTGATAGAGGAGTAAGGTATATATGGGCAAAGAAAGAATGCTGGTGGACAGAGGAGTAAACTGAGAGAGAAAGAGCTTTTTAATATTTCACTGAATAGAACCATAATCACAAATACTATTTAGTTAAGATCACACAATACACAGCACTACTCACCCCAGTCTCTGTAGCTCACAGTTTGGACTCATCAGTCCAGCACAGAGCAGGTCCACTCCTGAATCTCTGAGGTTATTGTAGCTGAGGTCCAGATCTCTCAGGGGTGAGTCTGATGACTGGAGAGCTGAGGCCACAATATTACAGCACTCCTGTGTGAGTTTACAGTTGTTCAGTCTGCAAAGAAGAGTTAATATATTATTATTAGTATTATTATATTAGGTATACATGAAGCATGTATCTAATAAGGGGAATGGGCCAATGACAGTGTTCAGTGATGAAGAGTGAAATGAAGGATTTTAAAGTTGATGATGCTCTGAGGAAGATGTCTGTGCTACACTCTCCAACTGCAGTATTTTGGACCTGAAAATTAAACATCCTGCTGGACTGAACTCTGACTGTTCTACAGATGTAATTCTGACCCAAATGTCCCCTTTTCTTATACTGTAAGTTCTCTGAATTGGGGAAAAGGGCTCATCTACCTTTATATAATCTGTTCTCTGGGCTTAACCCTCCCATCCCATACTAGACATGCAGCTGCCATCTTCCAGAGTGGAGAGCGAGTTAGTTTTCAGTGCTGTAGGATGTTTGGCCACCACCAAAAGTAAAGATATAAAAGGCAACACACATTTTTCAGAGTGGACAGTGACTTTGATTATTTCCTTTTGGTTTTCTGTGACAAACATCCCACAGCACTGCAAGCTACCACACAGCTAAAGGCAGATTCACTGTAACAGGAAGTAATGCACATGCACATATATGAGTATTGTGGTGTCGGTCCTCTGGAGCCCCACCCCTCCCTGCCATCAACCACCACTCAGCGCCTCCACTCCGCACTCAGACCTGGACAGCGCCGGAGGGACAGGGCTGAGTTTCAGCACCTCCACTCCGCACTCAGACCTGGACAGCGCCGGAGGGACAGGGCTGAGTTTCAGCACCTCCACTCCGCACTCAGACCTGGACAGCGCCGGAGGGACAGGGCTGAGTCTCAGCACTTCCACTCCGCACTCAGACCTGGACAGCACCAGAGGGACAGGGCTGAGTTTCAGCACCTCCACTCCGCACTCAGACCTGGACAGCGCCGGAGGGACAGGGCTGAGTTTCAGCACCTCCACTCCACACTCAGACCTGGACCTGAGATACAGTCAGGCCACCGGCAGCATACCAGTGCTTCCACACCACTTTCCCCTTTGCCTGAGTAGCTGCTGGCCCTATAAAGGCCTCATGGTATCACTCCCGCCTGCACTTCCCTAGCACTTTTGCTTCCCCCAACATTTGAGTAGCCTGATCTCTCTCTTTGAGTAGTCTTTCACCTCGTCTTTCGTGTTTCACTTTTCCCCTGTCTTCATTCATTGTGATACCGCTGTCACAATAAAAGTCCTCAATAGGCATGTTGCCAGCACTGTCTGCCTCATCTGTGCCTCGTTCCCATAACATACAGTATGGATGTGATAAAAGTTTATTAAAGGATATGAAAGATATGGAATTTAAGGTATCTGTAAGTGGGTGGAAAATCACAACCTGTACCTGTTCAACATGCCATATAAATGATTTGCAAATGTAGCACACAATGCAAATCATGCAAACAATGCAGACTACACAGAAGTATAAAACAGTCCTTAGAAGGACCATCACCCTTGCAGGAGGACATGTAACACATACAGGAATGATATATTCAATCATTAGGGCACACCAGTAGTACAATGCCCCTTATTTACTGTCAGTAAAATTACCACGCAGCACTCCTGTCCCTGTAGGGTGGGGGGGCGGGCGTGGTCTGGTGGGGATGGTGGTAGGTACTAGAGTCTTGTTCAGGTTAGACTTTATTTTGTCAAATGTAAACTAGTGTGCATTGTGGGAGATGTTCTCTGGATAGCATTTAAGGGAAGCTCAAACAATTTACTTCATTATCCAAAGTCCTTTCTTAAAAAGCATTTTTGGTATGCATCACAATTTCTTTGTGTTCCATTTCTTTATCTTACAATCTCTTCAGGTGCATGTCCTTTCCACAGCATAGTGTCCAGTCCATCTTGCCATGTCTGGTAAATAAAATGATTGCCTCTTAACACTGTTAAAGCTTTCTATTCATGGTTATTGGCAACTCTCATATTTAGTCATATGATAAAGTACTCTTTCTCTTACAGCGCATATAAAGTATGTGGCTTACTTATACACTGACTGAAGTGTGCATCTCCGCTCGAACAAATCACTGCACTGGTGCCATAAATAAACTTCTCTTTCGTCATCTTGTGTTTGAAAGCCAACTCTAGGGAACGACATCCGGTCCAGACCTCCATAGAAGCATCCAGTTGCACCAAGTGTGGCTCTGACAGACAGTAGCGTGTCCAATGCGAAAGGAGGCTACCGCCCTCCAGGAAGAGCACACAGGTCACTGCAGCGCTACTATAGCCAAGGGCTACAGACTCCAGTTCAGAGTGAAACCCCCCATTTCAACAGAGTCATTTACTCTCAAACACAAGAGAGCGCTCCCATGTTTAACAGGAATAAATTCCTTCCTTCTTACAAAAAGGGGGAAATACGTGTGGTTCCCAGAGATCGAACCCAACATAGTTTTTATTTTCATTATTTCCAGCTCCCAAAGAAGGATGGTTCTCAACTTCCTTTCTTGGATCTCAGCATTAAACAAACATTTGAGGCAATATAATTTCAAAATGTTAACATACAGCACTCACGTTCAATATGTCAGAACAACTGGAAACTTTTGTGCAATTCTTTTAATCAATCGTCGGCACCCAATAATTGATTAATAATGATTAACTGATTAGATTAAAATCTACTCCATGGCCTATAAAAAGAATGACTTAAAATATGCTTACCTTAATACTTAAGCATTTTTGTTAAGGAGTATGAGCATGTCTGTGTGCTTTGGGGTCAGTCTGGTGTGCAGTCTGCTGAAGGTGAGACCAGCAGCTGAGAAGACGTGCTCAGATGGCACTGATGTTCCAGGAATGGACCAATAACGTTTCACTAATGCTGCCAGTCAAGGGAACCGTGACTCTCTAATTTAACATTTTAGAAACATCTCTAATTTGAAATCTAATCACCAACATTAGGTTATACATTGAAATGGTTCATTGAAAATTAACTGTTTAATCTATAGAAATTCATCAATAAACATTCTTATTAAGAATTAACAGTTAATTGATTAACTTAACATCACTATTTCACATCAGTAAATCTGAAAGATGCCTTCTTCCACGTAGGCATTTATCCCCCTCAGACAAAATTCCTCCGCTTCGCCCATCGCGGTGTTTGCTACAAATACACAGTTCCACCCTTCGGCCATTCCCTGAGTCCACGGGTGTTCTGTATTTGTGTAGAGGCGGATCTGGCTCCACTGAGACTAATGAGGATCAGAATACTGATTTATACAGACGATTGGCTGATTATTGCCAATTCAAAACCCAGAGTTGTGCAGGACACTCAGTGAGTTCTGACACATCTGACACATTGGTTTCAGAGTAAACCTCCCCAAGAGCAATCTCTCCCCATCCCGGAGTGAAACGTTCTTGGGAGTGGATTTATACTCTGTATCCATGTGAACTTGTCTATCAGCAGACTGCATTTTATCTCTCAGAGTATGTCTCTCTCAGTTCAAACCGGGCTCAATAGTGCTGTTAAGAATGAGGAGCTTTATGAGGTGGATTTCATCCCTCCACCTCAGCCCTGTGCGCGATCTCAATCACTGTCTCACGGTGACACACAAGCGCTCTGTAACTCTGTGTCACTGGGAAAACACAGACTTTTACACTTAGGGAACCCCTCTCAGGATCGTTCTCATACGGAAAAAAAGGACAGACACATTCCTTTCTGGGGTGGGGGGTCTCAGGAGGGTTACATGGTGAATCAATTTTCTTTTAGCTATTAACTATATGGACAGCTCTCAGATATTTTCTTCCCCGTCTAAGGCAACATCATGTGCTCGTACGCTGCGATAATGACTGCAGTAGCATATGTCAATCACCAAGGTGGCATGCGCTCCCTCCAGCTCCATGGTCTAGCCCACAGACTGTTGGTCTGGAGCAGCCGTCACTTCCTGTGGTTACGCGTGACCCATGTTGCTTTAGGCTTGCTCCTGTGGGGGTCTAGGCCAGCGTTGTCCGTGAAGCGTATTGTGACAATTTCTGTGAAATACGCTATACAAATAAAATTTAGTTGATTGATTAATGTTCCAGGAATTCTGAACACGAGCACTGATCTGCTGGCAGGGAGAAACCCACTGTACGGGTTTCTCCATCCCCAGATTGTATAAATGCTATGGCAGAGATTTGGCTGTGCAGCTGTAGATCTCTTCACAGGCATTTGCCCCCCTCACTCCCATCTCTCTCACTCCAGCCAGAGTGAGAGAGTAGACCTTCACGCTGATCCTAATTGCACCCAAGTGGCAGAAATTTCCTGTTTCACTGGGGTACAAATATGAGGTTGCATAAATGTAAAATCTCTTTGTTATCCATCACTATGGGCTAAGGGATCAGCTGAGCCCCTGTGCTGAGGCCGTCTCAGGAGCCCCTGGTGCTGCACACTGCTAATGGATCAGCTGAGCCCCTGTGCTGAGGCCGTCTCAGGACCCCCTGGTGCTGCACACTGCTAAGGGATCAGCTGAGCCCCTGTGCTGAGGCCATCTCAGGACCCCCTGGTGCTGCACACTGCTAAGGGATCAGTGGGCAGGGAGTGGGGGAGCCCCGATACTCCCAAGAAGAGCAGGGCAGCAGTGCAGTACTGTATGACTGGGGAACATCTGCACACTGTGTTTATACATTAAAATACAGGAATAAGCAGTGAGCAGGCTGTATGGACCCAGCAGCGGTCTATATTGTGATTAAAACTCAGACAGCAGTGTATTTACATGCACACGTAACATGTTGCAGACAAAGATCACTCCATTTCAATATTGCATGTAAAACTCCAGGAGGCACTGTCGGACAAGCGACATCCATCCATCATCCATCGATTATCTATACCCACTTATCCGGGACAGGGTCGCGAGGGGTGCTGGAGCCTGGTGGCAGTGTAGCACAGTGGGTAAGGAACTGGCCTTGTGACGGAAAGGTCATAGGTTCGATTCCTGGGTAGGCCACTGCTGTTGTACCCTTGAGCAAGGCACTTAACCTGCATTGCTTCAGTACATATCCAGCTGTATAAATGGATACAATGTAAAAAAAAAAAAATGCTATGTAAATGTTGTGTAAGTCGCTCTGCATAAGAGCGTCTGCTAAATGCCTGTAATGAAATGTAATGAGCCTATCCTAGTGTGCATTGGGCCGGACAGGCTGCCAATCTATCAATCGGAGGAAACCCACGTGGACACGGGGAGAACATGCAAAATAAAGGCCATTCTCCACACAGAAAGGCCCAGGCCGGATGTGGCAGGGCCCGGTTTGTGGGAGGAATTCAGGGCAATTAGAGGACCACGCCTACTGGTTAAGCAGACACACACCTGGATGATGTTACGAATCAATCCAGGATTTAGAAGTGTGCTTCTTTCCACAGTAGGCGTCTGAGACCGGGATCCCCCATGATGGTGAGAGAGAGCACGTACAGACCAGAGAAAAGGCTGAAAAGCGCTCGTATAATTTCATTTATTTTGTCTTTGTTATTTTAGTTTATTGTTTTTGCCCAGATCCCGTGAGGGTGACGGGCAAAGGTTTTTCGTTTGTGTTTGTTTGTGATTACGGTCTCTCTCGCTATCCCAATAAAATGCTCGAGATATCTGGAATTTACACATCTCCTTGTGTCCAGCTCTTCTGTCCCTATCAGGGTAGTCACGGTGTGTTGCCGGATTTGAACCCAGAATCTTCTTGCTGTGAGGTGACAGTGCTACCAACTGCACCACCGTGCCACCCTCAGATCAGTATTTTCAGTCAATGCCCTTGAACACAAGTGGTATTGCGTGCAAGAACCTCTCCCTTAACCTACATATAAAATGCACTTTACATGACTTAACTTAACAATTATTATTGAAAATGACATTTATAAATTAAATAGACAAATTCTTTGATAGGTCAATCGACAGTAACCTGGTGGAATCAAGTGACAAGCCAAAAGAAATTCTGTATCAGGTCAGAAGACTGAATCATTTTATTAAATAAGGAGTCAATTAAAACAGTGAATTGAAATGCTGCACTCTTGAAATTATGCACTTATTGAATGCAGGCTCACTACATCTAAGGTACAAAACAGAAGAAATTAAACAATATTCTGATTTGAGATTACCAGAAAAGAGAGAGAGACTGAAGAGCCAGACCTTACCAAAGTATGCCCCTCTTCCAGTGCCACGGGGACAAAGGAAATGAGCTAAAATGCACAACCAAAGGGGGGGGGGGGGGGGGGGGTGCTCATTTATGACAAGGACTGGCCTATCTAAAAGCTGACAGTGTACTTATTACATTAAAGTGACCTTATGTTGTTGAAAGCAGGGCTAAATAGTCATGACAGAAATATAATAGGTAGTATAAGAGGTAATTCCGTCCAGCTATTGTATACCTATAAAAAGCATGGAAGTTTACTTCTTCTTCTAACATGGGCATAAAGATTTTTCAATCAATGATTTCAATTGAATGCTACAAATTACATTTAAGCTTAAGATCAAACGGAACCGGATCTTTATTTGTTCTGTAGCTACGATGGGCCCCTGGCCTCGTAAATACCTTTGTCTTCTGGTTTGTTTTTTCCGAGACAGGAGGTGGGACCCATAGGTCGCCTGCCTAGATCAGGGTATCAGAGTGGTGTAAAGGACGTTTCCTTTAATGTTCGTGGAAGGGAGGGTAGGCAGCATGGCTGCACCCTCATGCAAACCAGGGAATTTTAGCTTATTTTTCCAGCAAATATGGATTGATGTCACATTTGAATACAGGGCTATACCTTATTTAAGGTAAAAAGCAAACAAACCAGAGCCACATGAACAACTGTAACAACGGTTAATATAATAAAAATGGCTAATCTAATAACTTTGTCCTTCATGTAATAACTTTGTCCTCTTTACTGTAATAAATGCTGGTTAACCTGTTTGACCTTTACCAGTCTGGCTTTTGATCCGAGCACTCAACAGAGACTGCCCTCCTGGCTGTGACGGAGGCACTTGCCACTGCCTGATCCTACTAGAACTGTCTGAAGCATTCGACACGGTTGACCACAAACTACTCATCTCCACCTTGGCTGAGATAGCCATTTCTGGAACTGCCCTGTCTTGGTTTGCTTCCTATCTTTCAGATAGGTCCTACCAGGTCACCTGGATGGGGTCTGTCTCTGCACCTCATCCCCTTTTCACAGGAGGCCCACAGGGATCTGTACTGGGGCCTCTGCTGTTCTCCATTTACACCAAATCTCTTGGTTCGGTCATTAATTTACATGGCTTCTCTTATCACTGCTATGCTGATGATAGACAACTCTTCTCTTTCCCTGCCTCTTCCATTATGGTTAATCAGAGAATATCTTCCAACCTGGCTGACATCTCAACTTGGTTGGCCAGCCATCACCTGAAGCTCAGCCTCAAAAAGACTGAGCTGCTGTTCATCCATCACAAGACCTCCCTACTGCGGGAGCTTTAATCACTGCTGGCGGCACCACAGTGACTGCCTCTCACTCCACAAAGAGCCTAGGGGTGGTCCTGGATGACCAGCAGGACTTCAAGGAGCACGTCAAGGTAACATCATAGTCCTGCAGATTTCTCCTGTATAACATCTGGATGATTCGACCATACCTGATTATGCACTCCACCCAGCTACTTGTCCAGGCTATGGTGACCTCCCGTCTTGATTACTGCAACTCCCTCCTTGCAAGCCCAGCAGCTTATGCCATACAGCCACTACAGATGATTCAGAATGCTGTTTATCTTCTACCTTCCTATGTTCTCTCACATCACCCCCCTGCTGAGGTCACTCCACTGGCTACCAATCACCGCCAGGATCAGGTTCAAAGTCCTGACCCTTGCCTGCACTGCAGCCAAAAGAACAGCTCCCGTCTACCTATAGGACACGATTCAATCCTGCACAGCAGCTTGACCACTCCACTCTGCGGCAGCAGGGTGACTTGCACTCCCTCGGGGTGAATGGATCTCCCTACCACAGATCTTCTCCACACTAGCTCCCCAGTATTGGAATGAACTCCCTGTTCCTCTACGAACCACTCAGTCATTGCCCATCTTCTGCCGTAGTCTGAAAACGCATCTCTTCAGTCTGTACCTGGACTAACTATCACTACTCATTACATCACATTACAGGCATTTAGCAGACGCTCTTATCCAGATCGACTTACACATAGCATTTTACATTGTATCCATTTATACAGCTGGATATGTACTGAAGCAATTCAGGTTAAGTACCTGGCTCAAGGGTACAACAGCAGTGTCCTACCCAGGAATCGAACCTGCAACCTTTCGATTCCAAGCCAAGCTCCTTACCCACTGTGCTACACTGCCAACGCTCCCAGGGCACTCTCTGCAGGGCACTCCCAATCTAGGATCACTTATCACTTGTACCCTTCTACCTTATTCCCGTAGCACAGTGTTACTCATTATGCGGCTCGTGAGACTTTGTTTTGCGGCTCATATAGATCCACTGATAACAACAAGAATATAGCTATGACTTACTTCTGTAGGTTCCGTGTATGTCCTGTTTTAGCACATTGAAATGAATTATCCAGCAGATGGCAGCATACTGAAGATACGTCAAAGAACGTAGGCTACGTAACAGCGAGGAATCATGGGTAGACGTATAGCCTATGTGTGTTGCTTTGCATTTGTGAATGGTTTTGAAAGTTTAGCACGTAAGCCTAAATTTGATATTCCATAATGCCGTTTGATATAAGGTTATATCAAATATTGTCTCGGCCTCTGCCCACTCAAAATGGACAGATTTACGACTAGAAAAAAGCAGAACGAGAAAAGTGATTCTTCATTAGCTGACGGTGACGGAGTTAGAAACGGGCCTGAGGAGAAAGAGCAACGTGAGGAAAGAACGGCGGGAAATGCAGATCAGTTTGGCCTAGAAGTCCAAGACACCGATGCTGCACCAGCAAAGAAAAAGGTGCGGTCAATTCAGGACGAACACCGAAAATTTCAGGATACATAGACTGATGAGTTTTTCTTTGTGCAATACGAATCCACTCAGTTCTGCCTAATTTGCCAAAAGACTAGTGCCAATTGTAAACGGTATAACCTTGAACGCCACTTTAGTGCTTTTCACGCCAAGTACAACATGTTGTACCCGCCAGGTAGCAACCTGAGGACTAATAAAAGTAAACAGTTGACAGATTCTGACTGAGCAGCAAAAAATGATGGCGAGATCAGTCTCTGTTGCCGAGAAATCGACCGAGGCCACTGGATTTTAGCTTGGCATAAAAAGGCTTTCACGGACGCTGAAATTGTTAAACAATGCTTTTTGACCTCAGCAGAGATAATGTACCGTGCATAATAATAATAATAATAATAATAATAATAATAATAATAATAATAACTAGACAATTCCTGCAGAAATTGTGAAGTGTGGTTGCCGCCAATGCAAAGTTGACTTTTTGCTGAACAGAATGAACAGTGGTAGGTAGTTGCTATGATGTTCTGATGGTGACTATGGAGTTATAGGCGGTCGCTAGGGTGTTGATAGGCAGTTATTATAGTGTTCGAGGTGGTTGCTAGGGTGTTGCTAGGTGGTTGCTATGGAGATATAGCCAGTTGCTAGGGTGTTGCTAGGCAGTTGTTTTGGTGTTCTAGGTGGTTGCTAGGGTGTTGCTAGGTGGTTGCTAGGGGATTCTAGGTGGTTGCTAGGGTGTTCCTAAGTGGATGCTATGGAGTTCTAGGTGGTTGCTATGGTGTTGCTATGGAGTTATAGGCAGTTGTAGGGTGTTGCTAGGCAGTTGTTTTGGTGTTCCAGGTGGTCGCTAGGGTGTTGCTATGTGTTTGCTAGGGTATTCTAGGTGGTTGCTATGGAGTTCTAGGTGGTTACTATTGTGTTGCTAGGAGGTTGCTATGGAGTTATTGCCAGTTGCTAGGGTGTTGCTACGCATTTGCTAAGGAGTTATAGGCGGTTGCTAGGGTGTTGCTAGGGTATTCTAGGTGGTTGCTAGGATGTTGCTAGGTGGTTGCTAGGCAGTTGTTATGGTGTTCCAGGTGGTTGCTAGGGTGTTGCTAGGTGGTTGCTATGGAGTTCTAGGTGGTTGCTATGGTGTTGCTAGGTAGTTGCTATGGAGTTATAGCCGGTTGCTAGGGTGTTGCTAGGCATTTGCTATGGTGTTCCAGGTGGTTGCTAGTGTGTTGCTAGGTGGTTGCTATGGAGTTATAGCCGGTTGCTAGGGTGTTGCTAAGCATTTGCTATGGAGTTATAGGTGGTTGCTAGGGTGTTGCTAGGGTATTCTAGGTGGTTGCTAGGATGTTGCTAGGTGGATGCTATGGAGTTATAGGTGGTTGCTAGGGTGTTGCTAGGCAGTTGTTATGGTGTTCCAGGTGGTTGCTAGGGTGTTGCTAGGTGGTTGCTAGGATGTTGCTAGGTGGTTGCTATGGAGTTATAGGCAGTTGCTAGGGTGTTGCTAGGTGGTTGCTCGGCGGATGCTATGGAGTTATAGGCAGTTCTTAGGGTGTTGCTAGGCAGTTGTTATGGTGTTCCAGGTGGTCGCTAGGGTGTTGCTAGGTGTTTGCTAGGGTATTCTAGGTGGTTGCTATGGAGTTCTAGGTGGTTACTATTGTGTTGCTAGGTGGTTGCTATGGAGATATAGCCGGTTGCTAGGGTGTTGCTAGGCATTTGCTATGGAGTTATAGGTGGTTGCTAGGGTGTTGCTAGGCAGTTGCTATGATGTTTGAGGCGGTTGCTAGGATGTTGCTAGGTGGTTTCCATGGAATTCTGGGCGGTTGCTAGGGTGTTGTAGGTGGTTGCTATGGAATTCTAGGCGGTTGCTAGGGCGTTCTAGGTGGTTGCTATGGAGTTCTAGGCAGTTGCTAGGATGTTGCTAGGTGGTTGATATGGTGTTATAGGTGGTTAGTAGGGTGTTGCTAGGGTGTTGCTAGGGTATTCTAGGTGGTTGCTAGGATGTTGCTAGGTGGTTGCTATGGAGTTATAGGTGGTTGCTAGGGTGTTGCTAGGCAGTTGTTATGGTGTTCCAGGTGGTTGCTAGGGTGTTGCTAGGTGGTTGCTATGGTGTTCTAGGTGGTTGCTAGGGTGTTGCTAGGTTGTTGCTATGGAGTTCTAGGTGGTTGCTATGGTGTTGCTAGGTGGTTGCTATGGAGTTATAACCGGTTGCTAGGTTGTTGCTAGGCATTTGCTATGGTGTTCCAGGTGGTTGCTAGTGTGTTGTTGGTGGTTGCTATGGAGTTCTAGGCGGTTGCTAGGTTATTCTAGGTGGTTGCTAGGGTGTTGCTAGGTCGTTGCTTTGGAGTTATAGGCGGTTGCTAGGGTGTTGCTAGGAGGTTGCTATGGAGTTCTAGGCGGTTGCTAGGTCTTTACTGAGTCCAATGATGTGACCCATAATTCTCTATGACAAACGGTTCAAAAGTTATGAAATATCAAACATCGGCCAATCAGGAATGAGGGCGAGGCTGATCTACACCAATGGACAAAGGACTCTCTACCATGTCCAATGAGGCATTGCACAATTTGTGGGCAATTTTTCCCCATAGAGATGAATGGAAGAATGTTCAAATCTAGAGCAAGACCAGAGTACTGCTGCTAGAAAACAGAGCATTGTGACATCATAAAGGTGTGAAGACAGCATTGTGACATCACAAGGGTGAACATTCCACCATTCATTCTCTATGGGAAAAATGTCCCAAAAAAGTGGAATTTCTCAAAAACCGTGCACCGAAACTTTCCACAAAGTAATAGCACACCATTCCCGATCAAGCCGCTCGATTTGACATATTGCACGTGTATGTGGTGCGAAAACTCTGGGAGGAGTAGCGGTCCAAAAAATGGGTGGAATAATAATAATAACTAGACAATTCCTGCAGAAATTGTGAAGTGTGGTTGCCGCCAATGCAAAGTCGACTTTGTGCTGAACGGAGTGAACAGTTTCTGTAGTATAAGCAGAGACAGGGCATTGTGTACCTGCTATAACATCACTACAACGAGTTGATTTGCGACACATATATTCAGAGCTAAATTATCCTTTCATCAAAATTTGAGATCTCAGTGTTTTACTTGCGGTATGCGGTGACGAGTGACGGCGAATCACAAAGCTAGCTGGCATGTTCAGAGGGTCTTGGAAAAACCCTAAGTCTGACGTGTAATGCAGACTGATGTGTAATGCAGTTATAACGAGACCAAAGTTTCCAACTCGCTGGAATATAAAACGGTATTACAAAAGTAAAATTTGACATATTATACATTGTTAGAAAGCTTATTCTGTCACCTATTAGATCGATGATGTGTAGATCAAGCCAGATTGTACTACAAAGTTCGACAACACCCAAAGCAACATGTGTGGTATTACAAGCCCACTGAAGACCGGATCAGAAGCTGCTGCACACGTGTTGTTGACGGCGTTGTTGCACTCTTTAGTACAGTCTGGCTTGTTTGAGAATTCGTTTATTCAGTAGGTGAGAGCATAAGCTTTCTAACCAGGTATAACAGCACGTCTAATTTTGGTTTTGGAATATGGTTTTTTTAGGTCAACCGAAAGTGTTTTAATCGTCGCATTCAATGCATGCACTCTTTGTTAGCATTAGTAGCATTCAAAGACGCTGCATTTGACGAAACGTTGTCAACGATTTTGCGTAATATCTTGTGAAATACTATTATTTTTGAGGAAATCTGGGTATGCCTAAGTCATATGTTTGTTGATATACCTAGCTGACAGCGTTTTCATTTGTAATTTTGCATTTGGAATACCGTTTTTATCGCGTGCACTTCCGCATTAAGCTATATCCACTCTGGTGGCTAAGTCGCCAGGAAACCTCGTTTGAACAACACAATCCGTGCATGTACGTGTTCGTCAAGGTTTTATCTACATTGTGGTATGAATCATTTGAAGTTTACGAATGTGTGTTTTCTGTAATTACGACGAAAATGGAGATATGCACCGCATCTGGATTCTAAATTTCCTGTAGATGAAGCAGGTTAAAAGTGCATCACGTGTGCTAAGCCGACCAATGCTGTGACTTCACCGCTCACATATGTATGACGTCACGTTTTGCATTCATCCCTATGGGGAAAAATTGGCCATAAAAAGTCATATTTCTCAAAAACCGTGCAGCGAAACTTTCCACAAAGTAATAGCACACGATTCCCAAAGAAGCCGGTCAATTTGACATATGGCACGTGTATGTGGTGCAAAAACTCTGGGAGGAGTAGCGGTCCAAAAAATGGGTGGAATAATAATAATAATAATAATAATAATAATATGTGCGATAATAATAGTGTGATTGCCTAAGGCAACCACACTAACTAGACAATTCCTGCAGAAATTGTGAAGTGGGGTTGCCGCCAACGCAAAGTCAACTTTCTGCTGAACAGAGTGAACAGTGGTAGGTAGTTGCTATGATGTTTGAGGCAGTTGCTAGGGTGTTGCTAGGAGATTTCCATGGCATTCTAGGTGGTTGCTAGGGTGTTCTTGGTGGTTGCTATGGAGTTCTAGGCAGTTGCTAGGATGTTGCTGGGTGGTTGCTAGGATGTTCCAGGTGGTTGCTAGGGTGGTGCTAGGTGGTTGCTATGGAGTTCCAGGTGGTTGCTAGGGCATTGCTAGGTGATTGCTAGAATATTCTAAGTGGTTGCTAGGATGTTTCTAGGTGGTTGCTATGGAGTTATAGGCAGTTGCTAGGGTGTTCCAGGTGGTTGCTAGGATGTTGCTAGGTGGTTGCTATGGAGTTATAGGTGGTTGCTAGGGTGTCGCTAGGTGGTTGCTAGGGTATTCTAGGTGGTTGCTAGGAGATTGCTATGGAGTTATAGGCGGTTGCTAGGGTGTTGCTAGGCAGTTGTTATGGTGTTCCAGGTGGTTGCTATGGTGTTTCTAGGTGGTTGCTATGGAGTTATAGCCGGTTGCTAGGGTGTTGCTAGGCATTTACTATGGAGTTATATGCGGTTGCTAGGGTGTTGCTAGGGTATTCTAGGTGGTTGCTAGGATGTTGCTAGGTGGTTGCTATGAGGTTATAGGCGGTTGCTAGGGTGTTGCTAGGTGGTTGCTATGGTTTTCTAGGTGGTTGCAAGGATGTTGCTAGGTGGTTGCTATGGAGATATAGGCAGTTGCTAGGGTGTTGCTAGGTGGTTGCTAGGGTATTCTAGGTGGTTGCTAGGATGTTGCTAGGTGGTTGCAATGGAGTTATAGGCGGTTGCTAGGGTGTTGCTAGGTGGTTGCTAGTGTATTTTAGGTGGTTGCTAGGGTGTTGCTAGGTGGTTGCTATGGAGTTCTAGGTGGTTGCTATGGTGTTTCTAGGTGGTTGCTATGGAGTTCCAGGCGGTTGCTAGGGTTTTCTAGGTATTTGTTATAGAGTTCTAGGCAGTTGCTATGCTGTTGCTAGGTGGTTGCTATGGAGTTCCAGGCTGTTGCTAGACTGTTCTAGGTGGTTGCTAGGGTGTTGCTAGGTGGTTGCTCCGTCTTTACTGAGTCCAATGACGCGATCCATAATTCTCTATGACAAACGGTTGAAAAGTTATGAAATATGAAATGTCGGCCAATCAGGAAAGGGGGCGAGATTAATTTACACCAATGGACAAAGGACTCTCTAACACGTCCAATGAGGCATCCCACAATTTGAGGGCAATTTTGCCCCATAGAGATGAATGCTGAATGTCCAAAGCCAGAGAGAGACCAGAGCACTGCTGCTGGAAGACAGACCATTGTGACATCACAAGGCTGAGAAGACAGCATTGTGACTTCACAATGGTGAACATTCCACCATTCATTCTCTATGGGAAAAATTCCCCAAAAAAAGTCAAATTTCTCAAAAACCGTCCACCCAAACTTTCCACAAAGTAATAGCACTTCATTCCCGATCAAGCCGCTCGATTTGACACATTGCACATGTATGTGGTGTGAAAACTCTGGGAGGAGTAGCGGTCCAAAAAATGGGTGGAAAGAATAATAATAATAACTAGACAATTCCTGCAGAAATTGTGAAGTGTGGTTGCCGCCAATGCAAAGTCGACTTTCTGCTGAACAGAGTGAACAGTGGTAGGTAGTTGCTATGATGTTCTGGTGGTGACTATGGTGTTTTAAGTGGGGTCTAGGGTGTTGGTAGGTGGTTGCTATGGAGTTTGAGGCGGTTGCTAGGGTGTTGCTAGGTGGTTCTATGGAGTTCCAGGCGGTTGCTATGGAATTCTAGGTGGTTGCTAGGGTGTTGTAGGTGGTTGCTGTGGAGTTCTAGGCAGTTGCTAGGATGTTGCTAGGTGGTTGATATGGTGTTCCAGGTGGTTGCTAGGGTGTTCTAGGTAGTTCCTATGAAGTTCTAGTTGGTTGCTAGGGTGATGCTAGGTGCTTGCTATGGGAATCTAGGCAGTTGCTAGGTTGTTGCTAGGTGGTTGCTATGGAGTTCAGGGCGGTTGCTAAGGCATTCTAGGTGGTTGCTTTGATGTTGCTAGGTGGTTGCTATGGTGTTCCAGGTGGTTGCTATGGTGTTGCTAGGTGGTTGCTATGGAGTTATGGCTGGTTGCTAGGGTTTTGCTAGACTTTTGTTATGGTTTTACAGGTGGTTGCTAGAGTGTTGCTAGGTGGTTGCTATGGAGTTCTAGGTGGTTGCTAGGGTGTTGCTAGGTGGTTGCTATGGAGTTAAAACTGGTTGCTAGGGTGTTGCTAGGCATTTGCTATGGTGTTCTAGGTGGTTGCTAGGGTTTTGCTGGATGGTTGCTTTGGAGTTCAAGGTGGTTGCTAGGGTGTTGCTAGGTGGTTGTTATGAAGTTATAGCTGGTTGCTAGGGTGTTGCTAGGCATTTGCTATGGTGTTCCAGGTGGTTGCGAGGGTGTTGCTAGGTGGTTGCTAGGATGTTGGTAGGTGGTTGCTATTGAGTTATAGGCAGTTGCTAGGGTGTTGCTGTGTGTTTGCTAGGAGGTTGCTATGGAGTTATAGGTGGTTGCTAGGGTGTTGCTAGGCAGTTATGCTGTTTCAGGTGGTTGCTATGGTGTTGCTAGGTGGTTGCTAGGGTATTCTAGGTGGTTGCTAGGGTGTTGCTAGGTGGATGCTATGGAGTTCTGGGTGGTTACTATGGTGTTGCTAGGTGGTTGCTATGGAGTTATAGCCGGTTGCTAGGGTGTTGCTAGGCATTTGCTATGTAGCTATAGACGGTTGCTAGGGTGTTGCTAGGGTATTCTAGGTGGTTGCTAGGATGTTGCTAGGTGGTTGCTATGGAGTTATAGGCGGTTGCTAGGGTGTTGCTAGGCATTTGCTATGGAGCTATAGACGGTTGCTAGGGTGTTGCTAGGGTATTCTAGGTGGTTGCTAGGATGTTGCTAGGTGGTTTCTATGGAGTTATAGGCGATTGCTAGGGTGTTGCTACGCAGTTGCTATGGTGTTCCAGGTGGTTGCTAGGGGGTTGCTAGGTGGTTGCTATGGTGTTCCAGGTGGTTGCTAGGGTGTTGCTAGGTGGTTGCTAGCGTATTCTTAGTGGTTGCTAGGATGTTGCTAGGTGGTTGTTATGGAGTTATAGGCCGTTGCTAGGGTGTTGCTAGACAGTTGTTATGGTGTTCCCAGTGGTTGCTAAGTGGTTGCTAGGATGTTGCTAGGTGTTGCTCGGTGGATGCTATGGAGATTTAGGTGGTTGCTAAGGTGTTGCTAGGTGGTTGCTATGGACTTATAGCCGGTTGCTAGGGTGTTGCTAGGCATTTGCTATGGAGTTATAGGCGGTTGCTAGGGTGTTGCTAGGGTATTCTAGATGGTTGCTAAGATGTTGCTAGGTGGTTGCTATGGAGTTATAGGCAGTTGCTAGGGTGTTGCTAGGCAGTTGTTATGGTGTTCCAGGTGGTTGCTAGGGTGTTGCTAGGTGGTTGCTATGGTGTTCCAGGTGGTTTCTAGGGTGTTGCTAGGTGGTTGCTATGGAGTTCTAGGTGGTTGCTATGGTGTTGCTAGGTGGTTGCTATGGAGATCTAGGCTGTTGCAAGACTGTTCTAAGTGGTTGCTAGGGTGTTGCTAGGTCGTTCCCATAGAGTTCTAAGCGGTTGCTAAGGTGTTGCTAGGTGGTTGCTATGGAGCTCTAAGCAGTTGCTAGGGTGTTTTAGGTGGTTGCTAGGGTGTTGCTAGATGGTTGTTATGGAGTTCCAGGTCGTTGCTAGGGTTTTCTAGGTTTTTGCTATAGAGTTCTAGGCAGTTGCTATGCTGTTGCTAGGTGGTTGCTATGGAGTTCCAGGCTGTTGCTAGGCTGTTCTAGGTGGTTGCTAGGGTGTTGCTAGGTGGTTGCTCCGTCTTTACTGAGTCCAATGACGCGATCCACAATTCTCTATGACAAACGGTTGAAAAGTTATTAAATATCAAATGTCGGCCAATCAGGAAAGGGGGCGAGGTTAATTTACACCAATGGACAATCGACTCTCTAACACGTCCAATGAGGCATCCCACAATTTGAGGGCAATTTTGCCCCATAGAGATGAATGCTGAATGTCCAAAGCCAGAGAGAGACCAGAGCACTGCTGCTAGAAGACAGACCATTGTGACATCATAAAGGTGAGAAGACAGCATTGTGACATCACAAGGGTGAACATTCCACCATTCATTCTCTATGGGAAAAATTCCCCCAAAAAAGTCAAATTTCTCAAAAACCGTCCACCCAAACTTTCCACAAAGTAATAGCACTTCATTCCCGATCAAGCCGCTCGATTTGACACATTGCACATGTATGTGGTGCGAAAACTCTGGGAGGAGTAGCGGTCCAAAAAATGGGTGGAATAATAATAATAATAATAATAATAATAAATAAATATGTGCAATAATAATAGTGTGTTTGCCTAAGGCAACCACACTAACTAGACAATTCCTGGAGAAATTGTGAAGTGTGGTTGCCGCCAACGCAAAGTCGACTTTCTGCTGAAAAGATTGAACAGTGGTAGGTAGTTGCTATGATGTTTGAGGCGGTTGCTAGGGTGTTGCGAGGTGGTTTTCATGGAATTCTAGGCGGTTGCTAGGGTGTTCTAGGTGGTTGCTATGGAGTTCTAGGCAGTTGCTAGGATGTTGCTAGGTGGTTGATATGGTGTTCCAGGTGGTTGCTAGGGTGGTGCTAGGTGGTTGCTATGGAGTTCCAGGTGGTTGCTATGGAGCTCCAGGTGGTTGCTAGGGCATTGCTAGGTGGTTGCTAGGGTATTCTAAGTGGTTGCTAGGATGTTGTTAGGTGGTTGCTATGGAGTTATAGGCGGTTGCTAGGGTGTTGCTAGGCAGTTGTTATGGTGTTCCAGGTGGTTGCTAGGGTGTTGCTAGGTGGTTGCTATGGAGTTCCAGGTGGTTGCTATGGAGCTCCAGGTGGTTGCTAGGGCATTGCTAGGTGGTTGCTAGGGTATTCTAAGTGGTTGCTAGGATGTTGTTAGGTGGTTGCTATGGAGTTATAGGCGGTTGCTAGGGTGTTGCTAGGCAGTTGTTATGGTGTTCCAGGTGGTTGCTAGGGTGTTGCTAAGTGGTTGCTAGGATGTTGCTAGGTGGTTGCTATGGAGTTATAGGCGGTTGCTAGGGTGTTGCAAGGTGGTTGCTATGGAGTTCTAGGTGGTTGCTAGGGCATTGCTAGGTGGTTGCTAGGGTATTCTATGTGGTTGCTAGGATGTTGCTAGGTGGTTGCTATGGAGTTATAGGCAGTTGCTAGGGTGTTGCTAGGCAGTTGTTATGGTGTTCCAGGTGGTTGCTAGGGTGTTGCTAGGTGGTTGCTAGGATGTTGCTAGGTGGTTGCTATGGAGTTATAGGCGGTTGCTAGGGTGTTGCTAGGTGGTTGGTAGGAGGTTGCTATGGAGTTATAGGCGGTTGCTAGGGTGTTGCTAGGCAGTTATTATGGTGTTCTAGGTGGTTGCTAGGGTGTTGCTAGGGTGTTGCTAGGTGGATGCTATGGAGTTCTAGCTGGTTACTATGGTGTTGCTAGGTGGTTGCTATGGAGTTATAGCCTGTTGCTAGGGTGTTGCTAGGCATTTGCTATGGAGTTATAGGTTGTTGCTAGGGTATTCTAGGTGGTTGGTAGGATGTTGCTAGGTCATTGCTATGAAGTTATAGGCGGTTGCTAGGGTGTTGCTAGGCAGTTGTTATGGTGTTCCAGGTGGTTGCTAGGGTGTTGCTAGGTGGTTGCTATGGAGTTCTAGGTGGTTGCTAGGGCATTGCTAGGCGGTTGCTAGAGTATTCTAAGTGGTTGCTAGGATGTTGCTAGGTGGTTGCTATGGAGTTATAGGTGGTTGCTAAGGTTTTGCTAGGCAGTTGTTATGGTGTTCCAGGTGTTCGCTAGGGTGTTGCTAGGTGGTTGCTAGGATGTTGCTAGGTCGTTGCTATGGAGTTATAGGCGGTTGCTAGGATGTTGCTAGGTGGTTGCTAGGAGGTTGCTATGGAGTTATAGGTGGTTGCTAGGGTGTTGCTAGGCAGTTATTATGGTGTTCTAGGTGGTTGCTAGGGTATTCTAGGTGGTTGTTAGGGTGTTGCTAGGTGGATGCTATGGAGTTTTAGGAGGTTGCTAGGGTGTTCCTAGGGTATTCTAGGTGGTGGCTAGGATGTTGCTAGGTGGTTGCTATGGAGTTATAAGCGGTTGCTAGGGTGTTGCTAGGCAGTTATTATGGTGTTCCAGGTGGTTGCTAGGGTGTTGCTAGGCAGTTGCTATGGTGTTCCAGGTGGTTGCTAGGGTGTTCCTAGGTGTTTGTTATGGAGTTCTAGCTGGTTGCTATGGTGTTGCTAGGTGGTTGCTATGAGTTATAGCCGGTTGCTAAGGTGTTGCTAGGCATTTGCTATGGTGTTCCAGGTGGTTGCTAGTGTGTTGTTAGGTGGTTGCTATGGAGTTCTAGGTGGTTGCTAGGGTGTTGCTAGGTCATTGCTATGGAGTTATAGGCGGTTGCTAGGGTGCTGCTAGGCAGTTGTTATGGTGTTCCAGGTGGTTGCTAGGATGTTGCTGGGTGGTTGCTATGGAGTTATAGGCGGTTGCTATGGAGTTCTAGGTGGTTGCTAAGGCATTGCTAGGCGGTTGCTAGGGTATTCTGAGTGGTTGCTTGGATGTTGCTAGGTGGTTGCTATGGAGTTATAGGCGGTTGCTAGGGTGTTGCTAGGCACTGTTATGGTGTTCTAGGTGGTTGCTAGGTTGTTGCTAGGTGGTTGCTATGGTGTGTTCCAGGTGATTGCTAGGGTGTTGCTAGGTGGTTGCTATGGAGTTCTAGGTGGTTGCTATGGTGTTGCTAGGTGGTTGCTATGGAGTTATAGGCGGTTGCTAGGGTGTTGCTAGGCATTTGCTATGGTGTTCCACGTGGTTGCTAGGGTGTTGCAAGGTGGTTGCTATGCAGTTCTAGGTGGTTGCTAGGGTGTTGCTAGGTGGTTGCTATGGAGTTCTAGGCAGTTGCTATGGTATTACAGGTGGTTGCTAGTTAGTAGTTAGGTAGTTGCTATGGAGTTCTAGGCGGTTGCTATGGTGTTGCTAGGTGGTTGCTATGGAGTTATAGGCGGTTGCTAGGGTGTTGCTAGGCATTTGCTATGGTGTTCCACGTGGTTGCTAGGGTGTTGCATGGTGGTTGCTATGCAGTTCTAGGTGGTTGCTAGGGTGTTGCTAGGTGGTTGCTATGGAGTTCTAGGCAGTTGCTATGGTGTTCCAGGTGGATGCTAGTGTGTTGTTAGGTGGTTGCTATGGAGTTCTAGGCGGTTGCTAGGTTGTTCTAGGTGGTTGCTAGGGTGTTGCTAGGTCTTTGCTATGGAGTCATAGGCGGTTGCTAGGATGTTACTAGGGGGTTGCTATGGAGTTCTAGGCGGTTGCTAGGTATTTACTGAGTCCAATGACGCGACCCATAGTTCTCTAGGACAAACGGTTCAAAAGTTATGAAATATCAAACATCGGCCAATCAGGAAGGGGGGCAAGGCTGATCTCCACCAATGGACAAAGGACTCTCTACCACGTCCAATGAGGCATTGCACAATTTGTGGGCAATTTTTCCCCATAGAGATGAATGGCAGAATGTTCAAACCTAGAGAGAGACCAGAGTACTGCTGCTAGAAGACAGACCATTGTGACATCACAGGGGTGAGAAGACAGAGCATTGTGACATCACAAGGCTGAACATTCCGCCATTCATTCTCTATGGGGCAAAATTGCACACAAAAATTCAAATTTTTCAAAAACCGTGCAACGAAACTTTCCACAAAGTAATAGCACACCATTCCCGATCAAGCCGCTCGATTTGACACATTGCACGTGCGTGTGGTGTGAAAACTCTGGGAGGAGTAGCGGTCCAAAAAATTGGCGGAATAATAATAATAATAATAATAATAATAATAATAAATAAATATGTGCAATAATAATAGTGTGTTTGCCTAAGGCAACCACACTAACAAGACAATTCCTGCAGAAATTGTGAAGTGTGGTTGCCGCCAATGCAAAGTCGACTTTGTGCTGAACGGAGTGAACAGTTTCTGTAGTATAAGCAGAGACAGGGCATTGTGTACCTGCTATAACATCACTACAACGAGTTGATTTGCGACACATATATTCAGAGCTAAATTATCCTTTCATCAAAATTTCAGATCTCAGTGTTTTACTTGCGGTATGCGGTGACGAGTGACGGCGAATCACAAAGCTAGCTGGCATGTTCAGAGGGTCTTGGAAAAACCCTAAGTCTGACGTGTAATGCAGACTGATGTGTAATGCAGTTATAACGAGACCAAAGTTTCCAACTCGCTGGAATATAAAACGGTATTACAAAAGTAAAATTTGACATATTATACATTGTTAGAAAGCTTATTCTGTCACCTATTAGATCGATGATGTGTAGATCAAGCCAGATTGTACTACAAAGTTCGACAACACCCAAAGCAACATGTGTGGTATTACAAGCCCACTGAAGACCGGATCAGAAGCTGCTGCACACGTGTTGTTGACGGCGTTGTTGCACTCTTTAGTACAGTCTGGCTTGTTTGAGAATTCGTTTATTCAGTAGGTGAGAGCATAAGCTTTCTAACCAGGTATAACAGCACGTCTAATTTTGGTTTTGGAATATGGTTTTTTTAGGTCAACCGAAAGTGTTTTAATCGTCACATTCAATGCATGCACTCTTTGTTAGCACTAGTAGCATTCAAAGACGCTGCATTTGACGAAACGTTGTCAACGATTTTGTGTGATATCTTGTGAAATACTATTATTTTTGAGGAAATCTGGGTATGCCTAAGTCTTATGTTTGTTGATATACCTAGCTGACAGCGTTTTCATTTGTAATTTTGCATTTGGAATACCGTTTTTATCGCGTGCACTTCCGCATTAAGCTATATCCACTGTGGTGGCTAAGTCGCCAGGAAACCTCGTTTGAACAACACAATCCGTGCATGTACGTGTTCGTCAAGGTTTTATCTACATTGTGGTATGAATCATTTGAAGTTTACGAATGTGTGTTTTCTGTAATTACGACGAAAATGGAGATATGCACCGCATCTGGATTCTAAATTTCCTGTAGATGAAGCAGGTTAAAAGTGCATCACGTGTGCTAAGCCGACCAATGCTGTGACTTCACCGCTCACATATGTATGACGTCACGTTTTACATTCATCCCTATGGGGAAAAATTGGCCATAAAAAGTCATATTTCTCAAAAACCGTGCAGCGAAACTTTCCACAAAGTAATAGCCATCTATTCCCAAAGAAGCCGGTCAATTTGACATATGGCACGTGTATGTGGTGCGAAAACTCTGGGAGGAGTAGCGGTCCAAAAAATGGGTAGAAAGAAAGAATAATAATAACTAGACAATTCCTGCAGAAATTGTGAAGTGTGGTTGCCGCCAATGCAAAGTCGACTTTCTGCTGAACAGGGTGAACAGTGGTAGGTAGTTCTATGATGTTCTGGTGGTGACTATGGTGTTTTAGGTGGTGTCTAGGGTGTTGCTAGGTGGTTGCTATGGAGTTTGAGGCGGTTGCAAGGGTGTTACTAGGTAGTTCTATGGAGTTTTGGCGGTTGCTATGTAATTCTAGGCGGTTACTAGGATGTTCTAGGTGGTTACTATGGAGTTCTAGCCAGTTGTTAGGATGTTGCTAGGTGGTTGATATGGTATTCCGGGTGGTTGCTAGGGTGGTGCTAGGTAGTTGCTATGGAGCTCCAGGTGGTTGCTAGGGCATTGCTAGGTGGTTGCTAGGGTGTTCTAAGTGGTTGCTAGGATGTTGCTAGGTGGTTGCTATGGAGTTATAGGCGGTTGCTAGGGTGTTGCTAGGCTGTTGTTATGGTGGTCTAGCTGGTTGCTAGGATGTTGCAAGGTGGTTGCTATGGAGTTATAGGCGGTTGCTAGGGTGTTGCTAGGTGGTTGCTAGGAGGTTGCTATGGAGTTATAGGCGGTTGTTAGGGTGTGGCTAGGCAGTTGTTGGGTGTTCCAGGTGGTTGCTAGGATGTTGCTAGGTGGTTGCTATGGAGCTATAGGCGGTTGCTAGGGTGTTGCTATGCAGTTGTTATGGTGTTCCAGGTGGTTGCTAGGGTGTTGCTAGGTGGTTGCTAAGGTCTTCCAGGTTGTTGCTCGGGTGTTGCTAGGTGGTTGCTATGGAGTTCTAGGTGGTTGCTATGGTGTTGCTAGGTGGTTGCTATGGAGTTATAGCCAGTTGCTAGGGTATTGCTAGGCATTTGCTATAGAGTTACAGACGGTTGCTAGGGTGTTGCTAGGGTATTCTAGGTGGTTGCTAGGTTGTTGCTAGGTGGTTGCTATGGAGTTATAGGCGGTTGCTAGGGTGTTGCTACGCAGTTGTTATGGTGTTCCAGGTGGTTGCTAGGGTGTTGCTAGGTGGTTGCTATGGTGTTCCAGGCGGTTACTAGGGTGTTGCTAGGTGGTTGCTATGGAGTTCTAGGTGGTTGCTATGGTGTTGCTAGGTGGTTGCTATGGAGTTACAGCCGGTTGCTATGGTGGTCTAGGTGGTTGCTAGGGTGTTGCTAGGTGGTTGCTATGGTGTTCCAGGTGGTTGCTAGGGTGTTGCTAGGTGGTTGCTATGGAGTTCTAGGTGGTTGCTATGGAGTTATAGCCGGTTGCTAGGGTGTTGCTAGGTGGTTGCTATGGTGTTCCAGGTGGTTGCTAGTGTGTGGATAGTTGGTTGCTATGGAGTTCTAGGCGGTTGCTATGGTGTTATAGGTAGTTCTATGGAGTTTTGGCGGTTGCTATGTAATTCTAGGCGGTTACTAGGATGTTCTAGGTGGTTACTATGGAGTTCTAGCCAGTTGTTAGGATGTTGCTAGGTGGTTGATATGGTATTCCGGGTGGTTGCTAGGGTGGTGCTAGGTAGTTGCTATGGAGCTCCAGGTGGTTGCTAGGGCATTGCTAGGTGGTTGCTAGGGTGTTCTAAGTGGTTGCTAGGATGTTGCTAGGTGGTTGCTATGGAGTTATAGGCGGTTGCTAGGGTGTTGCTAGGCTGTTGTTATGGTGGTCTAGCTGGTTGCTAGGATGTTGCTAGGTTGTTGCTATGGAGTTATAGGCGGTTGCTATGGTGTTGCTAGGTGGTTGCTATGGGGATACAGCCTGTTGCTATGGTGTTCTAGGTGGTTGCTAGGGTGTTGCTAGGTGGTTGCTATGGTGTTCCAGGTGGTTGCTAGGGTGTTGCTAGGTGGTTGCAATGGAGTTCTAGGTGGTTGCTATGGAGTTATAGCCGGTTGCTAGGGTGTTGCTAGGTGGTTGCTATGGTGTTCCAGGCGGTTGCTAGGGTGTTGCTAGGTGGTTGCTATGGAGTTCTAGGTGGTTGCTATGGTGTTGCTAGGTGGTTGCTATGCAGTTACAGCCGGTTGCTATGGTGTTCTAGGTGGTTGCTAGGGTGTTGCTAGGTGGTTGCTATGGTGTTCCAGGTGGTTGCTAGGGTGTTGCTAGGTGGTTGCTATGGAGTTCTAGGTGGTTGCTATGGAGTTATAGCCGGTTGCTAGGGTGTTGCTAGGTGGTTGCTATGGTGTTCCAGGTGGTTGCTAGTGTGTGGATAGTTGGTTGCTGTGGAGATCTAGGCGGTTTCTAGGGTGTTATAGGTGGTTGCTAGGGTGTTGTTAGGTCGTTGCTATGGAGTTATAGCCGGTTGCTAGGGTGTTGCTAGGCATTTGCTATGGTGTTCCATGTGGTTGCTAGGTCGTTGCTATGGAGTTACAGGCAGTTGGTAGGATGTTGCTAGGGGGTTGCTAGGTCTTTACTGAGTCCAATGACGCAACCCATAGTTCTCTATGAAAAACGGTTCAAAAGTTATGAGATATCAAACATCGGCCAATCAGGAAAGGGGGCGAGGCTGATCTCCACCAATGGACAAAGGACTCTCTACCATGTCCAATGAGGCATTGCACAATTTGTGGGCAATTTTTCCCCATAAAGATGAATGGCAGAATGTTCAAAACTAGAGAGAGACCAGAGTACTGCTGCTAGAAGACAGAGCATTGTGACATCACAGGAGTGAGAAGACAGAGCATTGTGACATCACAATGCTGAACATTCCGCCATTCATTCTCTATGGGGAAAAATTGCCCACAAAAATTCAAATTTTTCAAAAACCGTGCAACGAAACTTTCCACAAAGTAAAAGCACACCATTCCCGATGAAGCCGCTCGATTTGACATATTGCACGTGTATGCGGTGCGAAAACTCTGGGAGGAGTAGCGGTCCAAAAAACTGGCGGAATAATAATAATAATAATAATAATAAATATGTGCAATAATAATAGTGTGTTTGCCTAAGGCAACCACACTAACTAGACAATTCCTGCAGAAATTGTGAAGTGTGGTTGCTGCCAATGCAAAGTCGACTTTCTGCTGAACAGAGTGAACAGTGGTAGGTAGTTGCTATGATGTTCTTGTGGTGACTATGGTGTTTTAGGTGGTGTCTAGGGTGTTGCTAGGAGGTTGCTATGGAGTTTGAGGCGGTTGCTAGGGTGTTGCTAGGTGGTTCTATGGAGTTCTAGGTGGTTTCTATGAAATTCTAGGCGGTTGCTAGGGTGTTCTAGGTGGTTGCTATGGAGTTCTAGGCAGTTGCTAGAATGTTGCTAGGTGGTTGATATGGTGTTCCAGGTGGTTGCTAGGGTGGTGCTAGGTGGTTGCTATGGAGTTCCAGGTGGTTTCTATGGAGATCCAGGTGGTTGCTAGGGCATTGCTCGGTGGTTTCCATGGTATTCTAAGTGGTTGCTAGGATGTTGCAAGGTGGTTGCTATGGAGTTATAGGCGGTTGCTAGGGTGTTGCTAGGCAGTTGTTATGGTGTGCCAGGTGGTTGCTAGGGTGTTGCTAGGTGGTTGCTAGGATGTTGCTAGGTGGTTGCTATGGAGTTATAGGCGGTTACTAGGGTGTTCTAGGTGGTTGCTAGGATGTTGCTAGGTGGTTGCTATGGGGTTATAGGCGGTTGTTAGGGTGTTGCTAGGCAGTTGTTATGGTGTTCCAGGTGGTTGCTAGGGTATTCTAGGTGGTTGCTACGGTGTTGCAAGGTGGTTGCTATGGTGTTGCTAGGTGGTTGCTATGGACCTATAGCCTGTTGCTAGAGTGTTGCAATGCATTTGCTATGGTGTTCCAGATGGTTGCTAGGGTGTTGCTAGGTGGTTACTATGGAGTTATAGGCGGTTGCTAGGGTGTTGCTAGCTGGTTGGTAGGGTTTTCTAGGTGGTTGCTAGGATGTTGCTAGGTGGTTGCTATGGAGTTATAGGTGGTTGCTAGGGTGTTGCTAGGCAGTTGTTATTTTGTTCCAGGTGGTTGCTAGGTTGTTGCTAGGTGGTTGCTATGGTGTTCCAGGTGGTTGCTAGGGTGTTGCTATGGAATTCTAGGTGGTTGCCATGGTGTTGCTAGGTGGTTGCTAGGGAGTTAAAGGCGGTTGCTAGGGTGTTGCTAGGCATTTGCTATGGTGTTCCAGGTGGTTGCTAGGGTCTTGCTAGGTGGTTGCTATGCAGTTCTAGGTGGTTGCTAGGGTGTTGCTAGGTGGTTGCTGTGGAGTTATAGGCAGTTGCTAGGGTGTTGCTAGGCAGTTGTTATGGTGTTCCAGGTGGTTGCTAGGGTGTTGCTAGGTGGTTGCTATAGTGTTCCAGGTGGTTGCTAGGGTGTTGCTAGGCAGTTGTTATGGTGTTCCAGGTGGTTGCTAGGGTGTTGCTAAGTGGTTGCTATGGAGATCTAGGCTGTTGCAAGACTGTTCTAAGTGGTTGCTAGGGTGTTGCTAGGTGGTTCCCATAGAGTTCTAAGCGGTTGCTAAGGTGTTGCTAGGTGGTTGCTATGGAGTTCTAAGCAGTTGCTAGGGTGTTCTAGGTGGTTGCTAGGGTGTTGCTAGATGGTTGTTATGGAGTTCCAGGTGGTTGCTAGGGTTTTCTAGGTATTTGCTATAGAGTTCTAGGCAGTTGCTATGCTGTTGCTAGGTGGTTGCTATGGAGTTCCAGGCTGTTGCTAGGCTGTTCTAGGTGGTTGCTAGGGTGTTGATAGGTGGTTGTTCCGTCTTTACTGAGTCAAATGAGGCGATCCATAATTCTCTATGACAAACGGTTGAAAAGTTATTAAATATCAAATGTCGGCCAATCAGGAAAGGGGGCGAGGTTAATTTACACCAATGGACAATCGACTCTCTAACACGTCCAATGAGGCATCCAGTGGTGCGAAAACTCTGGGAGGAGTAGCGGTCCAAAAAATGGGTGGAATAATAATAATAATAAATAAATAATATGTGCAATAATAATAGTGTGTTTGCCTAAGGCAACCACACTAACTAGACAATTCCTGCAGAAATTGTGAAGTGTGGTTGCCGCCAATGCAAAGTCAACTTTGTGCTGAACGGAGTGAACAGTTTCTGTAGTATAAGCAGAGACAGGGCATTGTGTACCTGCTATAACATCACTACAACGAGTTGATTTGCGACACATATATTCAGAGCTAAATTATCCTTTCATCAAAATTTCAGATCTCAGTGTTTTACTTGCGGTATGCGGTGACGAGTGACGGCGAATCACAAAGCTAGCTGGCATGTTCAGAGGGTCTTGGAAAAACCCTAAGTCTGACGTGTAATGCAGACTGATGTGTAATGCAGTTATAACGAGACCAAAGTTTCCAACTCGCTGGAATATAAAACGGTATTACAAAAGTAAAATTTGACATATTATACATTGTTAGAAAGCTTATTCTGTCACCTATTAGATCGATGATGTGTAGATCAAGCCAGATTGTACTACAAAGTTCGACAACACCCAAAGCAACATGTGTGGTATTACAAGCCCACTGAAAACCGGATCAGAAGCTGCTGCACACGTGTTGTTGACAGCGTTGTTGCACTCTTTAGTACAGTCTGGCTTGTTTGAGAATTCGTTTATTCAGTAGGTGAGAGCATAAGCTTTCTAACCAGGTATAACAGCACGTCTAATTTTGGTTTTGGAATATCGTTTTTTTAGGTCAACCGAAAGTTTTTTAATCGTCGCATACAATGCATGTAGTCTGTTAGCATTAGCATTCAAAGACGCTGGACCTGACGAAACGTCGTCAAAGAATTTGCGTAATATCTTGTGAAATACTGTTATTATTGAGGAAATCTGGGTATGCCTAAGCCATATGTTTTGTTGATATACCTAGCTGACATCGTTTTCATTTGTAATTTTGCATTTGGAATACTGTTTTATCTGTTCACTTCCGCGTTCAGCTATATCCTTTCTGGTGGCCGGTGAGGACGAACAGCGGACCGCATCACGTGTGCAAATACGACCAATGGAGTAACTTCATAATTCACATTTTTATGACGTCACCGCCCCATTCATTTTCAATGGGAAAAATTGGCCATAAAAAGTCATATTTCTCAAAAACCATGCAGCGAAAATTTCCACAAAGTAACAGCCATCGATTCCCAAAGAAGCCGGTCAATTTGACATATGGCATGTGTATGTGGTGCGAAAACTCTGGGAGGAGTAGCGGTCCAAAAAATGGGTGGAATAATAATAATAATAATAATAATAATAATAATAATAATAATAATAATATGTGAGATAATAGTAGTGTGATTGCCTAAGGCAACCACACTAATAATAATATGTGGGATAATAGTAGTGTGATTGCCTAAGGCAACCACACTAATAATAATAATAAATATGTGCAATAATAATAGTGTGTTTGCCTAAGGCAACCACACTAATAATAATAATAATAATAATAATAATAATAATAATATGTGCAATAATAATAGTGTGATTGCCTAAGGCATCCACACTAATAACTAGACAATTCCTGCAGAAATTGTGAAGTGTGGTTGCCGCCAATGCAAAGTCGACTTTGTGCTGAACGGAGTGAACAGTTTCTGTAGTATAAGCAGAGACAGGGCATTGTGTACCTGCTATAACATCACTACAACGAGTTGATTTGCGACACATATATTCAGAGCTAAATTATCCTTTCATCAAAATTTGAGATCTCAGTGTTTTACTTGCGGTATGCGGTGACGAGTGACGGCGAATCACAAAGCTAGCTGGCATGTTCAGAGGGTCTTGGAAAAACCCTAAGTCTGACGTGTAATGCAGACTGATGTGTAATGCAGTTATAACGAGACCAAAGTTTCCAACTCGCTGGAATATAAAACGGTATTACAAAAGTAAAATTTGACATATTATACATTGTTAGAAAGCTTATTCTGTCACCTATTAGATCGATGATGTGTAGATCAAGCCAGATTATACTACAAAGTTCGACAACACCCAAAGCAACATGTGTGGTATTACAAGATGACACCGTCTTCTGGAGTAAGACCGGACCAGAAGCTGCTGGACACATGTTGTTGACGGCGTTGTTGCCCTTTTTAGGTCCGTCTGGCTTGATTGAGAATTCGTTTATTCAGTAGGTGAGAGCATAAGCTTTCTAACCAGGTATAACACGTGTAGTTTTGGTTTTGGAATATCGTTTTTCAGGTCAACCGAAAGTGTTTTAATCGTCGCATTCAATGCATGCACTCTTTGTTAGCACTAGTAGCATTCAAAGACGCTGCATTTGACGAAACGTTGTCAACGATTTTGCGTAATATCTTGTGAAATACTATTATTTTTGAGGAAATCTGGGTATGCCTAAGTCATATGTTTGTTGATATACCTAGCTGACAGCGTTTTCATTTGTAATTTTGCATTTGGAATACCGTTTTTATCGCGTGCACTTCCGCATTAAGCTATATCCACTGTGGTGGCTAAGTCGCCAGGAAACCTCGTTTGAACAACACAATTCGTGCATGTACGTCTTCGTCAAGGTTTTATCTACATTGTGGTATGAATTATTTGAAGTTTACGAATGTGTGTTTTCTGTAATTACGACGAAAATGGAGATATGCACCGCATCTGGATTCTAAATTTCCTGTAGATGAAGCAGGTTAAAAGTGCATCACGTGTGCTAAGCCGACCAATGCTGTGACTTCACCGCTCACATATGTATGACGTCACGTTTTACATTCATCCCTATGGGGAAAAATTGGCCATAAAAAGTCATATTTCTCAAAAACCGTGCAGCGAAACTTTCCACAAAGTAATAGCCATCTATTCCCAAAGAAGCCGGTCAATTTGACATATGGCACGTGTATGTGGTGCGAAAACTCTGGGAGGAGTAGCGGTCCAAAAAACGGGTGGAAAGAAAGAATAATAATAACTAGACAATTCCTGCAGAAATTGTGAAGTGTGGTTGCCGCCAAAGCAAAGTCGACTTTCTGCTGAACAGAGTGAACAGTGGTAGGTAGTTGCTATGATGTTTGAGGCGGTTGCTAGGGTGTTGCTAGGTTTCTATAGAGTTTTAGACAGTTGCTAGGATGTTGCTAGGTGGTTGATATGGTGTTCCAGGTGGTTGCTAGGGTGGTGCTAGGTGGTTGCTATGGAGCTCCAGGTGGTTGCTAGGGCATTGCTAGGTGGTTGCTAGAGTAATCTAAGTGGTTACTAGGATGTTGCTAGGTGGTTGATATGGAGTTATAGGTGGTTGCTAGGGTGTTGCTAGCAGTTGTTATAGTGTTCCAGGTGGTTGCTAGGGTGTTGCTAGGTGGTTGCTAGGATGTTGCTAGGTGGTTGCTATGGAGTTATAGGCAGTTGCTAGGCTGTTGCTAGGTGGTTACTATGAGGTTGCTATTGAGTTATAGGTGGTTGTTAGGGTGTTGCTAGGTAGTTGTTATGGTGTTCCAGGTGGTTGCTAGGGCATTGCTAGGTGTTTGCTAGGGTATTCTAGGTGGTTGCTAGGGTGTTGCTAGGTGGTTGCTATGGTGTTCCAGGTGGTTGCTATGGTGTTGCTAGGTTGTTGCTAGGGTATTCTAGGTGGTTGCTAGGATGTTGCTTGGTGGTTGCTATGGAGTTATAGGCGTTTGCTAGGGTGTTGCTAGGCAGTTGTTATGGTGTTCCAGGTGGTTGCTAGGGTGTTGCTAAGTGGTTGCTATGGTGTTCCAGGTGGATGCTAGGGTGTTGCTAGGTGGTTGCTATGGAGTTCTAGGTGGTTGCTATGGTGTGGCTCGGTGGTTGCTATGGAGTTATAGCCATTTGCTAGGGTGTTGCTAGGGTATTCTAGGTGGTTCCTAGGATGTTGCTAGGGTGTTGCTAGGTATTTGCTATGGAGTTATAGGCGGTTGCTAGGGTGTTGCTAGGGTATTCTAGGTGGTTGCGAGGATGTTGCTAGGTGGTTGCTATGGAGTTATAGGTGGTTGCTAGAGTGTTGCTAGGCAGTTGTTATGGTGTTCCAGGTGGTTGCTAGGGTGTTGCTAGGTGGTTGCTAGGATGTTGCTAGGTGGTTGCTATGGAGTTATAGGCAGTTGCTAGGCTGTTGCTAGGTGGTTGCTATGAGGTTGCTATTGAGTTATAGGTGGTTGTTAGGGTGTTGCTAGGTAGTTGTTATGGTGTTCCAGGTGGTTGCTAGGGCATTGCTAGGTGTTTGCTAGGGTATTCTAGGTGGTTGCTAGGGTGTTGCTAGGTGGTTGCTATGGTGTTCCAGGTGGTTGCTATGGTGTTGCTAGGTTGTTGCTAGGGTATTCTAGGTGGTTGCTAGGATGTTGCTTGGTGGTTGCTATGGAGTTATAGGCGTTTGCTAGGGTGTTGCTAGGCAGTTGTTATGGTGTTCCAGGTGGTTGCTAGGGTGTTGCTAAGTGGTTGCTATGGTGTTCCAGGTGGATGCTAGGGTGTTGCTAGGTGGTTGCTATGGAGTTCTAGGTGGTTGCTATGGTGTGGCTAGGTGGTTGCTATGGAGTTATAGCCATTTGCTAGGGTGTTGCTAGGGTATTCTAGGTGGTTCGTAGGATGTTGCTAGGGTGTTGCTAGGTATTTGCTATGGAGTTATAGGCGGTTGCTAGGGTGTTGCTAGGGTATTCTAGGTGGTTGCGAGGATGTTGCTAGGTGGTTGCTATGGAGTTATAGGTGGTTGCTAGAGTGTTGCTAGGCAGTTGTTATGGTGTTCCAGGTGGTTGCTAGGGTGTTGCTAGGTGGTTGCTATGGTGTTCCAGGTGGTTGCTATGGTGTTGCTAGGTGGTTCCTATGGAGTTCTTGGTGGTTGCTGAGGTGTTGCTAGGCGGTTGCTATGGAGTTATACCCGGTTGCTAGGGTGGTGCTAGGCATTTGCTATGGTGTTCCAGGTGGTTGCTAGTGTGTTGTTAGGTGGTTGCTATGGAGTTCTAGATGGTTGCTAGGTTGTTCTAGGTGGTTGCTAGGGTGTTGCTAGGTCGTTGCTATGGAGTTATAGGTGGTTGCTTGGATGTTGCTAGGGGGTTGCTATGGAGTTATAGGCGGTTGCTAGGGTGTTGCTAGGCAGGTTTTATGGTATTCCAGGTGGTTGCTAGGGTGTTGCTAGGTGGTTGCTAGGATGTTGCTAGGTGGTTGCTATTGAGTTATAGGCAGTTGCTAGGTGGTTGCTAGGAGGTTGCTATGGAGTTATAGGCGGTTGTTAGGGTGTTGCTAAGCAGTTGTTATGGTGTTCCAGGTGGTTGCTAGGGTGTTGCTAGGTGGTTGCTAGGGTATTCTAGGTGGTTGCTATGGAGTTCTAGGTGGTTACTATAGTGTTGCTAGCTGGTTGCTAGCATATTCTAAGTGGTTGCTAGGATGTTGCTAGGTGGTTGTTATGGAGTTATAGGCCGTTGCTAGGGTGTTGCTAGACAGTTGTTATGGTGTTCCCAGTGGTTGCTAAGTGGTTGCTAGGATGTTGCTAGGTGTTGCTAGGTGGATGCTATGGAGATTTAGGTGGTTGCTAAGGTGTTGCTAGGTGGTTGCTATGGACTTATAGCCGGATGCTAGGGTGTTGCTAGGCATTTGCTATGCAGTTATAGGCGGTTGCTAGGGTGTTGCTAGGGTATTCTAGATGGTTGCTAAGATGTTGCTAGGTGGTTGCTATGGAGTTATAGGCAGTTGCTAGGGTGTTGCTAGGCAGTTGTTATGGTGTTCCCAGTGGTTGCTAAGTGGTTGCTAGGATGTTGCTAGGTGTTGCTAGGTGGATGCTATGGAGATTTAGGTGGTTGCTAAGGTGTTGCTAGGTGGTTGCTATGGACTTATAGCCGGATGCTAGGGTGTTGCTAGGCATTTGCTATGGAGTTATAGGCGGTTGCTAGGGTGTTGCTAGGGTATTCTAGATGGTTGCTAAGATGTTGCTAGGTGGTTGCTATGGAGTTATAGGCAGTTGCTAGGGTGTTGCTAGGCAGTTGTTATGGTGTTCCAGGTGGTTGCTAGGGTGTTGCTAGGTGGTTGCTATGGTGTTCCAGGTGGTTGCTAGGGTGTTGCTAGGTGGTTGCTATGGAGTTCTAGGTGGTTGCTATGGTGTTGCTAGGTGGTTGCTATGGAGATCTAGGCTGTTGCAAGACTGTTCTAAGTGGTTGCTAGGGTGTTGCTAGGTCGTTCCCATAGAGTTCTAAGCGGTTGCTAAGGTGTTGCTAGCTGGTTGCTATGGAGTTCTAAGCAGTTGCTAGGGTGTTTTAGGTGGTTGCTAGGGTGTTGCTAGATGGTTGTTATGGAGTTCCAGGTCGTTGCTAGGGTTTTCTAGGTATTTGCTATAGAGTTCTAGGCAGTTGCTATGCTGTTGCTAGGTGGTTGCTATGGAGTTCCAGGCTGTTGCTAGGCTGTTCTAGGTGGTTGCTAGGGTGTTGCTAGGTGGTTGCTCCGTCTTTACTGAGTCCAATGACGCGATCCACAATTCTCTATGACAAACGGTTGAAAAGTTATTAAATATCAAATGTCGGCCAATCAGGAAAGGGGGCGAGGTTAATTTACACCAATGGACAATCGACTCTCTAACACGTCCAATGAGGCATCCCACAATTTGAGGGCAATTTTGCCCCATAGAGATGAATGCTGAATGTCCAAAGCCAGAGAGAGACCAGAGCACTGCTGCTAGAAGACAGACCATTGTGACATCATAAAGGTGAGAAGACAGCATTGTGACATCACAAGGGTGAACATTCCACCATTCATTCTCTATGGGAAAAATTCCCCCAAAAAAGTCAAATTTCTCAAAAACCGTCCACCCAAACTTTCCACAAAGTAATAGCACTTCATTCCCGATCAAGCCGCTCGATTTGACACATTGCACATGTATGTGGTGCGAAAACTCTGGGAGGAGTAGCGGTCCAAAAAATGGGTGGAATAATAATAATAATAACTAGACAATTCCTGCAGAAATTGTGAAGTGTGGTTGCCGCCAATGCAAAGTCGACTTTGTGCTGAACGGAGTGAACAGTTTCTGTAGTATAAGCAGAGACAGGGCATTGTGTACCTGCTATAACATCACTACAACGAGTTGATTTGCGACACATATATTCAGAGCTAAATTATCCTTTCATCAAAATTTGAGATCTCAGTGTTTTACTTGCGGTATGCGGTGACGAGTGACGGCGAATCACAAAGCTAGCTGGCATGTTCAGAGGGTCTTGGAAAAACCCTAAGTCTGACGTGTAATGCAGACTGATGTGTAATGCAGTTATAACGAGACCAAAGTTTCCAACTCGCTGGAATATAAAACGGTATTACAAAAGTAAAATTTGACATATTATACATTGTTAGAAAGCTTATTCTGTCACCTATTAGATCGATGATGTGTAGATCAAGCCAGATTGTACTACAAAGTTCGACAACACCCAAAGCAACATGTGTGGTATTACAAGCCCACTGAAGACCGGATCAGAAGCTGCTGCACACGTGTTGTTGACGGCGTTGTTGCACTCTTTAGTACAGTCTGGCTTGTTTGAGAATTTGTTTATTCAGTAGGTGAGAGCATAAGCTTTCTAACCAGGTATAACAGCACGTCTAATTTTGGTTTTGGAATATGGTTTTTTTAGGTCAACCGAAAGTGTTTTAATCGTCGCATTCAATGCATGCACTCTTTGTTAGCACTAGTAGCATTCAAAGACGCTGCATTTGACGAAACGTTGTCAACGATTTTGCGTAATATCTTGTGAAATACTATTATTTTTGAGGAAATCTGGGTATGCCTAAGTCATATGTTTGTTGATATACCTAGCTGACAGCGTTTTCATTTGTAATTTTGCATTTGGAATACCGTTTTTATCGCGTGCACTTCCGCATTAAGCTATATCCACTGTGGTGGCTAAGTCGCCAGGAAACCTCGTTTGAACAACACAATCCGTGCATGTACGTGTTCGTCAAGGTTTTATCTACATTGTGGTATGAATCATTTGAAGTTTACGAATGTGTGTTTTCTGTAATTACGACGAAAATGGAGATATGCACCGCATCTGGATTCTAAATTTCCTGTAGATGAAGCAGGTTAAAAGTGCATCACGTGTGCTAAGCCGACCAATGCTGTGACTTCACCGCTCACATATGTATGACGTCACGTTTTACATTCATCCCTATGGGGAAAAATTGGCCATAAAAAGTCATATTTCTCAAAAACCGTGCAGCGAAACTTTCCACAAAGTAATAGCACACGATTCCCAAAGAAGCCGGTCAATTTGACATATGGCACGTGTATGTGGTGCAAAAACTCTGGGAGGAGTAGCGGTCCAAAAAATGGGTGGAATAATAATAATAATAATAATAATATGTGCGATAATAATAGTGTGATTGCCTAAGGCAACCACACTAATAACTAGACAATTCCTGCAGAAATTGTGAAGTGTGGTTGCCGCCAAAGCAAAGTCGACTTTCTGCTGAACAGAGTGAACAGTGGTAGGTAGTTGCTATGATGTTTGAGGCGGTTGCTAGGGTGTTGCTAGGTTTCTATAGAGTTTTAGGCAGTTGCTAGGATGTTGCTAGGTGGTTGATATGGTGTTCCAGGTGGTTGCTAGGGTGGTGCTAGGTGGTTGCTATGGAGCTCCAGGTGGTTGCTAGGGCATTGCTAGGTGGTTGCTAGGGTAATCTAAGTGGTTACTAGGTGGTTGCTAGGTGGTTGCTAGGGTATTCTAGGTGGTTGCTAGGGTGTTGTAAGGTGGTTGCTAGGGTGTTGCTAAGTGGTTGCTATGGTGTTCCAGGTGGTTCCTAGGGTGTTGCTAGGTGGTTGCTAGGATGTTGCTAGGTGGTTGCTATGGAGTTATAGGCGATTGCTAGGGTGTTGCTAGGTAGTTTCTAGGGTTTTCTAGGTGGTTGCTAGGATGATGCTAGGTGGTTGCTATGGAGTTATAGGCGGTTGCTAGGGTGTTGCTAGGCAGTTGTTATGGTGTTCCAGGTGGTTGCTAGGGTGTTGCCCGGTGCTTGCTATGGAGTTCTAGGTGGTTGCTATGGTGTTGCTAGGTGGTTGCTATGGAGTTATAGCCGGTTGCTAGTGTGTTGTTAGGCATTTGCTATGGTGTTCCAGCTGGTTGCTAGGGTGTTGCAAGGTGGTTGCCATGCAGTTCTAGGTGGTTGCTAGGGTGTTGCTAGGTGGTTGCTATGGAGTTCTAGGCAGTTGCTATGGTATTACAGGTGGTTGCTAGTTAGTTGTTAGGTAGTTGCTATGGAGTTCTAGGCGGTTGCTATGGAGTTCTAGGTGGTTGCTATGGTGTTGCTAGGTGGTTGCTGTGGAGTTATAGGCGGTTGCTAGGGTGTTGCTAGGCATTTGCTATGGTGTTCCACGTGGTTGCTAGGGTGTTGCATGGTGGTTGCTATGCAGTTCTAGGTGGTTGCTAGGTTGTTGCTAGGTGGTTGCTATGGAGTTCTAGGCAGTTGCTATGGTGTTCCAGGTGGATGCTAGTGTGTTGTTAGGTGGTTGCTATGGAGTTCTAGGCGGTTGCTAGGTTGTTCTAGGTGGTTGCTAGGGTGTTGCTAGGTCTTTGCTATGGAGTCATAGGCGGTTGCTAGGATGTTACTAGGGGGTTGCTATGGAGTTCTAGGCGGTTGCTAGGTCTTTACTGAGTCCAATGACGCGACCCATAGTTCTCTAGGACAAACGGTTCAAAGGTTATGAAATATCAAACATCGGCCAATCAGGAAGGGGGGCAAGGCTGATCTCCACCAATGGACAAAGGACTCTCTACCATGTCCAATGAGGCATTGCATAATTTGTGGGCAATTTTTCCCCATAGAGATGAATGGCAGAATGTTCAAACCTAGAGAGAGACCAGAGTACTGCTGCTAGAAGACAGACCATTATGACATCACAGGGGTGAGAAGACAGAGCATTGTGACATCACAAGGCTGAACATTCCGCCATTCATTCTCTATGGGGCAAAATTGCACACAAAAATTCAAATTTTTCAAAAACCGTGCAACGAAACTTTCCACAAAGTAATAGCACACCATTCCCGATCAAGCCGCTCGATTTGACATATTGCACGTGCGTGTGGTGTGAAAACTCTGGGAGGAGTAGCGGTCCAAAAAATTGGCGGAATAATAATAATAATAATAATAATAAATATGTGCAATAATAATAGTGTGTTTGCCTAAGGCAACCACACTAACTAGACAATTCCTGCAGAAATTGTGAAGTGTGGTTGCCGCCAATGCAAAGTCGACTTTGTGCTGAACGGAGTGAACAGTTTCTGTAGTATAAGCAGAGACAGGGCATTGTGTACCTGCTATAACATCACTACAACGAGTTGATTTGCGACACATATATTCAGAGCTAAATTATCCTTTCATCAAAATTTGAGATCTCAGTGTTTTACTTGCGGTATGCGGTGACGAGTGACGGCGAATCACAAAGCTAGCTGGCATGTTCAGAGGGTCTTGGAAAAACCCTAAGTCTGACGTGTAATGCAGACTGATGTGTAATGCAGTTATAACGAGACCAAAGTTTCCAACTCGCTGGAATATAAAACGGTATTACAAAAGTAAAATTTGACATATTATACATTGTTAGAAAGCTTATTCTGTCACCTATTAGATCGATGATGTGTAGATCAAGCCAGATTGTACTACAAAGTTCGACAACACCCAAAGCAACATGTGTGGTATTACAAGCCCACTGAAGACCGGATCAGAAGCTGCTGCACACGTGTTGTTGACGGCGTTGTTGCACTCTTTAGTACAGTCTGGCTTGTTTGAGAATTCGTTTATTCAGTAGGTGAGAGCATAAGCTTTCTAACCAGGTATAACAGCACGTCAAATTTTGGTTTTGGAATATCGTTTTTTTAGGTCAACCGAAAGTTTTTTAATCGTCGCATACAATGCATGTAGTCTGTTAGCATTAGCATTCAAAGACGCTGGACCTGACGAAACGTTGTCAACGATTTTGCGTAATATCTTGTGAAATACTGTTATTATTGAGGAAATCTGGGTATGCCTAAGTCATATGTTTGTTGATATACCTAGCTGACAGCGTTTTCATTTGTAATTTTGCATTTGGAATACCGTTTTTATCGCGTGCACTTCCGCATTAAGCTATATCCACTGTGGTGGCTAAGTCGCCAGGAAACCTCGTTTGAACAACACAATCCGTGCATGTACGTGTTCGTCAAGGTTTTATCTACATTGTGGTATGAATCATTTGAAGTTTACGAATGTGTGTTTTCTGTAATTACGACGAAAACGGAGATATGCACCGCATCTGGATTCTAAATTTCCTGTAGATGAAGCAGGTTAAAAGTGCATCACGTGTGCTAAGCCGACCAATGCTGTGACTTCACCGCTCACATATGTATGACGTCACGATTTACATTCATCCCTATGGGGAAAAATTGGCCATAAAAAGTCATATTTCTCAAAAACCGTGCAGCGAAACTTTCCACAAAGTAATAGCACACGATTCCCAAAGAAGCCGGTCAATTTGACATATGGCACGTGTATGTGGTGCGAAAACTCTGGGAGGAGTAGCGGTCCAAAAAATGGGTGGAATAATAATAATAATTACTAGACAATTCCTGCAGAAATTGTGAAGTGTGGTTGCCGCCAATGCAAAGTCAACTTTGTGCTGAACGGAGTGAACAGTTTCTGTAGTATAAGCAGAGACAGGGCATTGTGTACCTGCTATAACATCACTACAACGAGTTGATTTGCGACACATATATTCAGAGCTAAATTATCCTTTCATCAAAATTTGAGATCTCAGTGTTTTACTTGCGGTATGCGGTGACGAGTGACGGCGAATCACAAAGCTAGCTGGCATGTTCAGAGGGTCTTGGAAAAACCCTAAGTCTGACGTGTAATGCAGACTGATGTGTAATGCAGTTATAACGAGACCAAAGTTTCCAACTCGCTGGAATATAAAACGGTATTACAAAAGTAAAATTTGACATATTATACATTGTTAGAAAGCTTATTCTGTCACCTATTAGATCGATGATGTGTAAATCAAGCCAGATTGTACTACAAAGTTCGACAACACCCAAAGCAACATGTGTGGTATTACAAGCCCACTGAAGACCGGATCAGAAGCTGCTGCACACGTGTTGTTGACGGCGTTGTTGCACTCTTTAGTACAGTCTGGCTTGTTTGAGAATTTGTTTATTCAGTAGGTGAGAGCATAAGCTTTCTAACCAGGTATAACAGCACGTCTAATTTTGGTTTTGGAATATGGTTTTTTTAGGTCAACCGAAAGTGTTTTAATCGTCGCATTCAATGCATGCACTCTTTGTTAGCACTAGTAGCATTCAAAGACGCTGCATTTGACGAAACGTTGTCAACGATTTTGCGTAATATCTTGTGAAATACTATTATTTTTGAGGAAATCTGGGTATGCCTAAGTCATATGTTTGTTGATATACCTAGCTGACAGCGTTTTCATTTGTAATTTTGCATTTGGAATACCGTTTTTATCGCGTGCACTTCCGCATTAAGCTATATCCACTGTGGTGGCTAAGTCGCCAGGAAACCTCGTTTGAACAACACAATCCGTGCATGTACGTGTTCGTCAAGGTTTTATCTACATTGTGGTATGAATCATTTGAAGTTTACGAATGTGTGTTTTCTGTAATTATGACGAAAATGGAGATATGCACCGCATCTGGATTCTAAATTTCCTGTAGATGAAGCAGGTTAAAAGTGCATCACGTGTGCTAAGCCGACCAATGCTGTGACTTCATAATTCACATTTTTATGACGTCACCGCCCCATTCATTTTCAATGGGAAAAATTGGCCATAAAAAGTCATATTTCTCAAAAACCGTGCAGCGAAAATTTCCACAAAGTAATAGCCATCGATTCCCAAAGAAGCCGGTCAATTTGACATATGGCATGTGTATGTGGTGCGAAAACTCTGGGAGGAGTAGCGGTCCAAAAAATGGGTGGAAAGAATAATAATAACTAGACAATTCCTGTAGAAATTGTGAAGTGTGGTTGCCGCCAATGCAAAGTCGACTTTCTGCTGAACAGAGTGAAAAGTGGTAGGTAGTTGCTATGATGTTTGAGGCAGTTGCTAGGGTGTTGCTAGGTGGTTCTATGGAGTTCTAGGTGGTTTCCATGGAATTCTAGGCGGTTGCTAGGGTGTCCTAGGTGGTTGCTGTGGAGTTCTAGGCAGTTGCTAGGATGTTGCTAGGTGGTTGATATGGTGTTCCAGGTGGTTGCTAGGGTGGTGCTAGGTGGTTTCTATGGAGCTCCAAGTGGTTGCTAGGGCATTGCTAGGTGGTTGCTAGGGTATTCTAAGTGGTTGCTAGGATGTTGCTAGGTGGTTGCTATGGAGTTATAGGCGGTTGCTGGGGTGTTGCTAGGCAGTTGTTATGGTGTTCCAGGTGGTTGCTAGGGTGTTGCAAGGTGGTTGCTAGGATGTTACTAGGTGGTTGCTATGGAGTTATAGGCGGTTGCTAGGGTGTTGCTAGGTGGTTGCTGTGGAGTTCTAGGTGGTTGCTAGGGCATTGCTAGGTGGTTGCTAGGGTATTCTAAGTGGTTGCTAGGATGTTGCTAGGTGGTTGCTATGGAGTTATAGGCGGTTGCTAGGGTGTTGCTAGGCGGTTGTTATGGTGTTCCAGGTGGTTGCTAGGGTGTTGCTAGGTGGTTGCTAGGATGTTGCTAGGTGTTTGCTATGGAGTTATAGGCGGTTGCTAGGGTGTTGCTAGGTGGTTGCTAGGAGGTTGCTATGGAGTTATAGGCGGTTGCTAGGGTGTTGCTAGGCAGTTATTATGGTGTTCTAGGTGGTTGCTAGGGTGTTGCTAGGTGGTTGCTAGGGTGTTGCTAGGTGGATGCTATGGAGTTCTAGGTGGTTACTATTTTGTTGCTAGGTGGTTGCTATGGAGTTATAGCCTGTTGCTAGGGTGTTGCTAGGCATTTGCTATGGAGTTATAGGCGTTTGTTAGGGTGTTGCTAGGGTATTCTAGGTGGTTGCTAGGATGTTGCTAGGTGGTTGCTATGGAGTTATAAGTGGTTGCTAGGGTGTTGCTAGGCAGTTGTTATGGTGTTCCTGGTGGTTGCTAGGGTGTTGCTAGGTGGTTGCTATGGTGTTCCAGGTGGTTGCTAGGGTGTTGCTAGGTGGTTGCTAGGTGGTTGCTATGAAGTTATAGGCGGTTGCTAGGTGGTTGCTAGAAGGTTGCTATGGAGTTGTAGGTGGTTGTTAGGGTGTTGCTAGGTGGTTGCTAGGGTATTCTAGGAGGTTGCTATGGAGTTCTAGGTGGTTACTATGGTGTTGCTAGGTGGTTGCTAGGGAGTTATAGCCGGTTGCTAGGGTGTTGCTAGGCATTTGCTATGGAGTTATAGGCGGTTGCTAGGGTGTTGCTAGGGTATTCTAGATGGTTGCTATGATGTTGCTAGGGTGTTGCTAGATATTTGCTATGGAGTTATCGGCGGTTGCTAGGGTGTTGTTAGGGTATTCTAGGTGGTTGCGAGGATGTTGCTAGGTGGTTGCTATGGAGTTATAGGCGGTTGCTAGGCTGTTGCTAGGCAGTTGTTATGGTGTTCCAGGTGGTTGCTAGGGTGTTGCTAGGTGGTTGCTATAGTGTTACAGGTGGTTGCTAGGGTGTTGCTAGGTGGTTGCTATGGTGTTCCATGTGGTTGCTAGGATGTTGCTAGGTGGTTGCTATGGTGTTCCAGGTGGTTGCTAGGGTGTTGCTAGGTGGTTGCTATGGTGTTCCAGGTGGTTGCTAGGGTGTTGCTAGGTGGTTGCTATGGAGTTCTAGGTAGTTGGTATGGTGTTGTAGGTGGTTGCTATGGAGTTATAGCCGGTTGCTAGGGTGTTGCTAGGCATTTGCTATGGTGTTCCGGGTGGTTGCTAGTGTGTTGTTAGGTGGTTGCTATGGAGTTCTAGGCGGTTGCTAGGTTGTTCTAGGTGGTTGCTAGGGTGTTGCTAGGTCGTTGCTATGGTGTTATAGGCGGTTGCTAGGATGTTGCTAGGGGGTTGCTATGGAGTTCTAGGCGGTTGCTAGGTCTTTACTGAGTCCAATGACGCGACCCATAGTTCTCTATGACAAACTGTTCAAAAGTTATGAAATATCAAACATTGGCCAATCAGGAAGGGGGGCGAGGCTGATCTACACCAATGGACAAAGGACTCTCTACCATGTCCAATGAGGCAGTGCACAATTTGTGGGCAATTTTTCCCCATAGAGATGAATGGCAGAATGTTCAAATTTAGAGAGAGACCAGAGTACTGCTGCTAGAAGACAGAGCATTGTGACATCACAATGGTGAGAAGACAGAGCATTGTGACATCACAAGGGTGAACATTCCACCATTCATTCTCTATGGGAAAAATTGCACACAAAAATTCAAATTTTTCAAAAACCGTGCAACGAAACTTTCCACAAAGTAATAGCACACCATTCCCGATCAAGCCGCTCGATTTGACATGTTGCACGTGTATGTGGTGTGAAAACTCTGGGAGGAGTAGCGGTCCAAAAAATGGGTGGAATAATAATAATAATAATAAATAATATGTGCAATAATAATAGTGTGTTTGCCTAAGGCAACCACACTAATAACTAGACAATTCCTGCAGAAATTGTGAAGTGTGGTTGCCGCCAATGCAAAGTCGACTTTGTGCTGAACGGAGTGAACAGTTTCTGTAGTATAAGCAGAGACAGGGCATTGTGTACCTGCTATAACATCACTACAACGAGTTGATTTGCGACACATATATTCAGAGCTAAATTATCCTTTCATCAAAATTTGAGATCTCAGTGTTTTACTTGCGGTATGCGGTGACGAGTGACGGCGAATCACAAAGCTAGCTGGCATGTTCAGAGGGTCTTGGAAAAACCCTAAGTCTGACGTGTAATGCAGACTGATGTGTAATGCAGTTATAACGAGACCAAAGTTTCCAACTCGCTGGAATATAAAACGGTATTACAAAAGTAAAATTTGACATATTATACATTGTTAGAAAGCTTATTCTGTCACCTATTAGATCGATGATGTGTAGATCAAGGCAGATTGTACTACAAAGTTCGACAACACCCAAAGCAACATGTGTGGTATTACAAGCCCACTGAAGACCGGATCAGAAGCTGCTGCACACGTGTTGTTGACGGCGTTGTTGCACTCTTTAGTACAGTCTGGCTTGTTTGAGAATTCGTTTATTCAGTAGGTGAGAGCATAAGCTTTCTAACCAGGTATAACACGTGTAGTTTTGGTTTTGGAATATCGTTTTTTAGGTCAACCGAAAGTGTTTTAATCGTCGCATTCAATGCATGCACTCTTTGTTAGCACTAGTAGCATTCAAAGACGCTGCATTTGACGAAACGTTGTCAACGATTTTGCGTAATATCTTGTGAAATACTATTATTTTTGAGGAAATCTGGGTATGCCTAAGTCATATGTTTGTTGATATACCTAGCTGACAGCGCTTTCATTTGTAATTTTGCATTTGGAATACCGTTTTTATCGCGTGCACTTCCGCATTAAGCTATATCCACTCTGGTGGCTAAGTCGCCAGGAAACCTCGTTTGAACAACACAATCCGTGCATGTACGTCTTCGTCAAGGTTTTATCTACATTGTGGTATGAATCATTTGAAGTTTACGAATGTGTGTTTTCTGTAATTACGACGAAAATGGAGATATGCACCGCATCTGGATTCTAAATTTCCTGTAGATGAAGCAGGTTAAAAGTGCATCACGTGTGCTAAGCCGACCAATGCTGTGACTTCACCGCTCACATATGTATGACGTCACGTTTTACATTCATCCCTATGGGGAAAAATTGGCCATAAAAAGTCATATTTCTCAAAAACCGTGCAGCGAAACTTTCCACAAAGTAATAGCCATCGATTCCCAAAGAAGCCGGTCAATTTGACATATGGCATGTGTATGTGGTGCGAAAACTCTGGGAGGAGTAGCGGTCCAAAAAACTGGCGGAATAATAATAATAATAACTAGACAATCCCTGCAGAAATTGTGAAGTGTGGTTGCCGCCAATGCAAAGTTGACTTTCTGCTGAACAGAGTGAACAGTGGTCGGTAGTTGCTATGATGTTCTGGTGGTGACTATGGTGTTTTAGGTGGTGTCTAGGGTGTTGCTAGGTGGTAGCTATGGAGTTTGGGGGGTTTCTAGGGTGTTGCTAGGTGGTTCTATGGAGTTCTAGGCGGTTGCTATGGAATTCTAGGCGGTTGCTAGGGTGTTCTAGGTGGTTGCTATGGAGTTCTCGGCAGTTGCTAGGATGTTGCTAGGTGGTTGATATGGTGTTCCAGGTGGTTGCTAGGGTGGTGCTAGGTGGTTGCTATGGAGTTCTAGGTGGTTGCTAAGGCATTGCTAGTTGGTTGCTCGGGAATTCTATGTGGTTGCTAGGATGTTGCTAGGTGGTAGCTATGGAGTTATAGGCGGGTGCTAGGGTGTTGCTAGGCAGTTGTTATGGTGTTCCAGGTGGTTGCTAGGGTGTTGCTAGGATGTTGCTAGGTGGTTGCTATGGAGTTATAGGCGGTTGCTAGGGTGTTGCTAGGTGGTTGCTAGGGTATTCTAGGTGGTTGCTAGGAGGTTTCTATGGAGTTATTGATGGTTGCTAGGGTGTTGCTAGGCAGTTATTTTGGTGCTCCAGGTGGTTGCTAGGGTATTCTAGGTGGTTGCTAGGGTGTTGCTAGGTGGTTAATAGGGTTTTCTAGGTGGTTGCTAGGATGTTGCTAGGTGGTTGCTATGGAGTTATAGGTGGTTGCTAGGGTGTTGCTAAGCAGTTGTTATGGTGTTCCAGGTGGTTGCTAGGGTATTCTAGGTGGTTGCTAGGGTGTTGCAAGGTGGTTGCTATGGAGTTATAGCCGGTTGCTAGGGTGTTGCTAGCCATTTGCTATGGTGTTCCAGGTGGTTGCTAGGGTGTTGCAAGGTGGTTGCTATGCAGTTCTAGGTGGTTGCTAGGGTGTTGCTAGGTGGTTGCTATGGAGTTCTAGGCAGTTGCTATGGTGTTACAGTTGGTTGCTAGTGTGTTGTTAGGTGGTTGTTATGGCGTTCTAGGCGGTTGCTAGGGTGTTCCAGGTGGTGCTAGGGTGTTGCTAGGTCATTGCTATGGAGTTATAGGCAGTTGCTAGGATGTTGCTAGGGGGTTACTATGGAGTTCTAGGCGGTTGCTAGGGTGTTGCTAGGTCATTGCTATGGAATTCTAGGCAGTTGCTAGGGTGGTCTAGGTGGTTACTAGTGTGTTGTTAGGTGGTTGCTATGAAGTTCTAGGGGGTTGCTAGGGTGTTCTAGTTGGTTGCTAGGGTGTTGCTATGTGGATGCCATATAGTTCTAGGTAGTTGCTAGCGTGTTGTAGGTGGTTGCTATGGCGTTCTAGACAGTTGCCTGGGTGTTGCTAGGTGGTTGCTATGGCATTCTAGGCGGTTGCTAGTGTGTTGCTAAGTGGTTGCTATGGAGATCTAGGCTGTTGCAAGGCTGTTCTAGGTGGTTGCTAGGGTGTTGCTAGGTGGTTCCCATAGAGTTCTAAGCGGTTGCTAAGGTGTTGCTAGGTGGTTGCTATGGAGTTCTAAGCAGTTGCTAGGGTGTTCTAGGTGGTTGCTAGGGTGTTGCTAGATGGTTGCTATGGAGTTCCAGGCAGTTGCTAAGGTTTTCTAGGAATTTGTTATAGAGTTCTAGGCAGTTGCTATGCTGTTGCTAGGTGGTTGCTATGGAGTTCCAGGCTGTTGCTAGACTGTTCTAGGTGGTTGCTATGCAGCTATAGGTGGTTGCTAGGCAGTTGTTATGGTGTTCCAGGTAGTTGATAGGGTGTTGCTAGGTGGTTGCTAGGGTTTTCTAGGTGGTTGCTAGGATGTTGCTAGGTGGTTGCTATGGAGTTATAGGCGGTTGCTAGGGTGTTGCTAGGCAGTTGTTATGGTGTTCCAGGTGGTTGCTATGTTGTTGCTTGCTGGTTGCTATGGTGTTCCAGGTGGTTGCTAGGGTGTTGCTAGGTGGTTGCTATGGAGTTCTAGGTGGTTGCTATGGTGTTGCTAGGTGGTTGCTATGGAGTTATAGCCGGTTGCTAGGGTGTTGCTAGGCATTTGCTGTGGTGTTCCATGTGGTTGCTAGGGTGTTGCAAGGTGGTTGCTATACAGTTCTAGGTGGTTGCTAGGGTGTTGCTAGGTGGTTGCTATGGAGTTCTAGGCAGTTGCTATGGTGTTACAGGTGGTTGCTAGTGTGTTGTTAGGTGTTTGCTATGGAGTTCTAGGCTGTTGCTAGGGTGTTGCTAGGTGTTTGCTAGGGTGTTGCTAGGTCGTTGCTATGGAGTTACAGGCGGTTGCTAGGATGTTGCTAGGGGGTTGCTAGATCTTTACTGAGTCCAATGACGCAACCCTTAGTTCTCTATGAAAAATGGTTCAAAAGTTATGAGATATCAAACATCGGCCAATCAGGAAAGGGGGCAAGCCTGATCTCCACCAATGGACAAAGGACTCTCTACCATGTCCAATGAGGCACTGCACAATTTGTGGGCAATTTTTCCCCATAGAGATGAATGGCAGAATGTTCAAAACTAGAGAGAGACCAGAGTACTGCTGCTAGAAGACAGAGCATTGTGACATCACAGGGGTGAGAAGACAGAGCATTGTGACATCACAAGGGTGAACATTCCACCATTCATTCTCTATGGGAAAAATTGCACACAAAAATTCAAATTTTTCAAAAACCGTGCAACGAAACTTTCCACAAAGTAATAGCACACCATTCCCGATCAAGCCGCTCGATTTGACATATTGCACGTGTATGTGGTGTGAAAACTCTGGGAGGAGTAGCGGTCCAAAAAATGGGTGGAAAGAATAATAATAATACTAGACAATTCCTGCAGAAATTGTGAAGTGTGGTTGCCACCAAAGCAAAGTCGACTTTCTGCTGAACAGAGTGAACAGTGGTAGGTAGTTGCTATGATGTTTGAGGCGGTCGCTAGGGTGTTGCTAGGTTTCTATAGAGTTTTAGGCAGTTGCTAGGATGTTGCTAGGTGGTTGATATGGTGTTCCAGGTGGTTGCTAGGGTGGTGCTAGGTGGTTGCTATGGAGCTCCAGGTGGTTGCTAGGGCATTGCTAGGTGGTTGCTAGGGTAATCTAAGTGGTTACTAGGCTATTGCTAGGTGGTTGCTATGGAATTATAGGTGGTTGCTAGGGTGTTGCTAGCAGTTGTTATACTGTTCCAGGTGGTTGCTATGGTGTTGCTAGGTGGTTGCTAGGATGTTGCTAGGTGGTTGCTATGGAGTTATAGGCGGTTGCTAGGCTTTTCCTAGGTGGTTGCTATGAGGTTGCTATTGAGTTATAGGTGGTTGTTAGGGTGTTGCTAGGTAGTTGTTATGGTGTTCCAGGTGGTTGCTAGGGCATTGCTAGGTGTTTGCTAGGGTATTCTAGGTGGTTGCTAGGGTGTTGCTAGGTGGTTGCTATGGTGTTCCAGGTGGTTGCTATGGTGTTGCTAGGTGGTTGCTATGGAGTTCATGGTGGTTGCTGTGGTGTTGCTATGTGGTTGCTATGCAGTTATAGCCGGTTGCTAGGGTCGTGCTAGGCATTTGCTATGGAGTTATAGGCGGTTGCTAGGTTGTTGCTAGGGTATTTTAGGTGGTTGCTAGGATGTTGCTAGGTGGTTGCTATGGAGTTATAGGCGTTTGCTAGGGTGTTGCTAGGCAGTTGTTATGGTGTTCCAGGTGGTTGCTAGGGTGTTGCTAAGTGGTTGCTATGGTGTTCCAGGTGGATGCTAGGGTGTTGCTAGGTGGTTGCTATGGAGTTCTAGGTGGTTGCTATGGTGTTGCTAGGTGGTTGCTATGGAGTTATAGCCATTTGCTAGGGTGTTGCTAGGGTATTCTAGGTGGTTCCTAGGATGTTGCTAGGGTGTTGCTAGGTATTTGCTATGGAGTTATAGGCGGTTGCTAGGGTGTTGCTAGGGTATTCTAGGTGGTTGCGAGGATGTTGCTAGGTGGTTGCTATGGAGTTATAGGCGGTTGCTAGAGTGTTGCTAGGCAGTTGTTATGGTGTTCCAGGTGGTTGCTAGGGTGTTGCTAGGTGGTTGCTATGGTGTTTCAGGTGGTTGCTATGGTGTTGCTAGGTGGTTGCTATGGAGTTCTTGGTGGTTGCTGAGGTGTTGCTAGGTGGTTGCTATGGAGTTATAGCCGGTTGCTAGGGTGGTGCTAGGCATTTGCTATGGTCTTCCAGGTGGTTGCTAGTGTGTTGTTAGGTGGTTGCTATGGAGTTCTAGATGGTTGCTAGGTTGTTCTAGGTGGTTGCTAGGGTGTTGCTAGGTCGTTGCTATGGAGTTATAGGTGGTTGCTAGGATGTTGCTAGGGGGTTGCTATGGAGTTATAGGCGGTTGCTAGGGTGTTGCTAGGCAGTTTTTATGGTGTTCCAGGTGGTTGCTAGGGTGTTGCTAGGTGGTTGCTAGTATGTTGCTAGGTGGTTGCTATTGAGTTATAGGCAGTTGCTAGGTGGTTGCTAGGAGGTTGCTATGGAGTTATAGGCGGTTGTTAGGGTGTTGCTAAGCAGTTGTTATGGTGTTCCAGGTGGTTACTAGGGTGTTGCTAGGTGGTTGCTAGGGTATTCTAGGTGGTTGCTATGGAGTTCTAGCTGGTTACTATAGTGTTGCTAGGTGGTTGCTAGCATATTCTAAGTGGTTGCTAGGATGTTGCTAGGTGGTTGTTATGGAGTTATAGGCCGTTGCTAGGGTGTTGCTAGACAGTTCTTATGGTGTTCCCAGTGGTTGCTAAGTGGTTGCTAGGATGTTGCTAGTTGTTGCTAGGTGGATGCTATGGAGATTTAGTTGGTTGCTAAGGTGTTGCTAGGTGGTTGCTATGGACTTATAGCCGTTGCTAGGGTGTTGCTAGGCATTTGCTATGGAGTTATAGGCGGTTGCTAGGGTGTTGCTAGGGTATTCTAGATGGTTGCTAAGATGTTGCTAGGTGGTTGCTATGGAGTTATAGGCAGTTGCTAGGGTGTTGTTAGGCAGTTGTTATGGTGTTCCAGGTGGTTGCTAGGGTGTTGCTAGGTGGTTGCTATGGTGTTCCAGGTGGTTGCTAGGGTGTTGCTAGGTGGTTGCTATGGAGTTCTAGGTGGTTGCTATGGTGTTGCTAGGTAGGTGGTTGCTATGGAGATCTAGGCTGTTGCATGACTGTTCTAAGTGGTTGCTAGGGTGTTGCTAGGTCGTTCCCATAGAGTTCTAAGTGGTTGCTAAGGTGTTGCTAGGTGGTTGCTATGGAGTTCTAAGCAGTTGCTAGGGTGTTTTAGGTGGTTGCTAGGGTGTTGCTAGATGGTATTTATGGAGTTCCAGGTCGTTGCTAGGGTTTTCTAGGTATTTGCTATAGAGTTCTAGGCAGTTGCTATGCTGTTGCTAGGTGGTTGCTATGGAGTTCCAGGCTGTTGCTAGGCTGTTCTAGGTGTTTGCTAGGGTGTTGCTAGGTGGTTGCTCCGTCTTTACTGAGTCCAATGACGCGATCCACAATTCTCTATGACAAACGGTTGAAAAGTTATTAAATATCAAATGTCGGCCAATCAGGAAAGGGGGCGAGGTTAATTTACACCCATGGACAATCGACTCTCTAACACGTCCAATGAGGCATCCCACAATTTGAGGGCAATTTTGCCCCATAGAGATGAATGCTGAATGTCCAAAGCCAGAGAGAGACCAGAGCACTGCTGCTAGAAGTCAGACCATTGTGACATCATAAAGGTGAGAAGACAGCATTGTGACATCACAAGGGTGAACATTCCACCATTCATTCTCTATGGGAAAAATTCCCCCAAAAAAGTCAAATTTCTCAAAAACCGTCCACCCAAACTTTCCACAAAGTAATAGCACTTCATTCCGGATCAAGCCGCTCGATTTGACACATTGCACATGTATGTGGTGCGAAAACTCTGGGAGGAGTAGCGGTCCAAAAAATGGGTGGAATAATAATAATAATAATAAACTAGACAATTCCTGCAGAAATTGTGAAGTGTGGTTGCCGCCAATGCAAAGTCGACTTTGTGCTGAACGGAGTGAACAGTTTCTGTAGTATAAGCAGAGACAGGGCATTGTGTACCTGCTATAACATCACTACAACGAGTTGATTTGCGACACATATATTCAGAGCTAAATTATCCTTTCATCAAAATTTGAGATCTCAGTCTTTTACTTGCGGTATGCGGTGACGAGTGACGGCGAATCACAAAGCTAGCTGGCATGTTCAGAGGGTCTTGGAAAAACCCTAAGTCTGACGTGTAATGCAGACTGATGTGTAATGCAGTTATAACGAGACCAAAGTTTCCAACTCGCTGGAATATAAAACGGCATTACAAAAGTGAAATTTGACATATTATACATTGTTAGAAAGCTTATTCTGTCACCTATTAGATCGATGATGTGTAGATCAAGCCAGATTGTACTACAAAGTTCGACAACACCCAAAGCAACATGTGTGGTATTACAAGATGACACCGTTTTCTGGAGTAAGAGCGGACCAGAAGCTGCTGCACACATGTTGTTGACGGCGTTGTTGCCCTTTTTAGGTCCGTCTGGCTTGATTGAGAATTCGTTTATTCAGTAGGTGAGAGCATAAGCTTTCTAACCAGGTATAACACGTGTAGTTTTGGTTTTGGAATATCGTTTTTTAGGTCAACCGAAAGTGTTTTAATCGTCGCATTCAATGCATGCACTCTTTGTTAGCACTAGTAGCATTCAAAGACGCTGCATTTGACGAAACGTTGTCAACGATTTTGCGTAATATCTTGTGAAATACTATTATTTTTGAGGAAATCTGGGTATGCCTAAGTCATATGTTTGTTGATATACCTAGCTGACAGCGTTTTCATTTGTAATTTTGCATTTGGAATACCGTTTTTATCGCGTGCACTTCCGCATTAAGCTATATCCACTGTGGTGGCTAAGTCGCCAGGAAACCTCGTTTGAACAACACAATCCGTGCATGTACGTCTTCGTCAAGGTTTTATCTACATTGTGGTATGAATCCTTTGAAGTTTACGAATGTGTGTTTTCTGTAATTACGACGAAAATGGAGATATGCACCGCATCTGGATTCTAAATTTCCTGTAGATGAAGCAGGTTAAAAGTGCATCACGTGTGCTAAGCCGACCAATGCTGTGACTTCATAATGCACATTTTTATGACGTCACCGCCCCATTCATTTTCAATGGGAAAAATTGGCCATAAAAAGTCATATTTCTCAAAAACCGTGCAGCGAAAATTTCCACAAAGTAATAGCCATCGATTCCCAAAGAAGCCGGTCAATTTGACATATGGCATGTGTATGTGATGCGAAAACTCTGGGAGGAGTAGCGGTCCAAAAAATGGGTGGAAAGAATAATAATAATAATATGTGGGATAATAGTAGTGTGGTTGCCTGAGGCAACCACACTAATAAATAATATGTGCAATAATAATAGTGTGTTTGCCTGAGGCAACCACACTAATAACTAGACAATTCCTGCAGAAATTGTGAAGTGTGGTTGCCGCCAACGCAAAGTCGACTTTCTGCTGAACAGAGTGAACAGTGGTAGGTATTTGCTATGATGTTTGAGGCTGTTGCTAGGTTATTGCTAGGTGGTTTCCATGGAATTCTAGGCGGCTGCTAGAATGTTTTAGGTGGTTGCTATGGAGTTCTTGGCAGTTGCTAGGATGTTGCTAGGTGGTTGATATGGTGTTCCAGGTGGTTGCTAGGGTGGTGCTAGGTGGTTGCTATGGAGCTCCAGGTGGTTGCTAGGGCATTGCTAGGTGGTTGCTAGGGTAATCTAAGTGGTTGCTAGGATGTTGCTAAGTGGTTGCTATGGAGTCATAGGCGGTTGTTAGGGTGTTGCTAGATGGTTGCTATGGAGTTCAGGGCGGTTGCTAAGGCATTCTAGGTGGTTACTTGGGTGTTGCTAGGTGGTTGCTATGGTGTTCCAGGTGGGTGCTAGGGTGTTGCTAGGTGGTTGCTAGGAGGTTGCTATGGACTTATAGGCAGTTGTTAGGGTGTTGCTAGGCAGTTGTTATGGTGTTCCAGGTGGTTGCTAGGGTATTCTAGGTGGTTGCTAGGGTGTTGCAAGGTGGTTGCTATGGAGCTCCAGGTGGTTGCTAGGGCATTGCTAGGTGGTTGCTAGGGTAATCTAAGTGGTTGCTAGGGTGTTGCTAGGTGGTTTCCATGGAATTCTAGGCAGTTGCTAGGGTGTTCTAGGTGGTTGCTATGGAGTTCTAGGCAGTTGCTAGGATGTTGCTAGGTGGTTGATATGGTGTTCCAGGTGGTTGCTAGGGTGGTGCTAGGTGGTTGCTATGGAGTTCCAGGTGGTTGCTATGGAGCTCCAGGTGGTTGCTAGGGCATTGCTAGGTGGTTGCTAGGGTAATCTAAGTGGTTGCTAGGATGTTGCTAGGTGGTTGCTATGGAGTTATAGGCAGTTGCTAGGGTGTTGCTAGGCAGTTGTTATGGTGTTCCAGGTGGTTGCTAGGGTGTTGCTAGGTGGTTGCTAGGATGTTGCTAGGTGGTTGCTATGGAGTTATAGGCGGTTGCTAGGGTGTTGCTAGGTGGTTGCTAGGGTTATTTAGGTGGTTGCTAGGATGTAGCTAGGTGGTTGCTATGGAGTCATACACGGTTGCTAGGGTGTTGCTAGGCAGTTGTTATGGTGTTCCAGGTGGTTGCTAGGTTGTAGCTAGGTGGTTGCTATGGTGTTCCAGGTGGTTGCTATGGTGTTGCTAGGTGGTTGCTATGGAGTTATAGCCGGTTGCTAGGGGTTGCTAGGCATTTGCTATAGAGTTATAGACGGTTGCTAGGGTGTTGCTACGCAGTTGTTATGGTGTTCCAGGTGGTTGCTAGGGTGTTGCTAGGTGGTTGCTATGGTGTTCCAGGTGGTTGCTAGGGTGTTGCTAGGTGGTTGCTATGGAGTTCTAGGTGGTTGTTATGGTGTTGCTAGGTGGTTGCTATGGAGTTATAGCCGGTTGCTATGGTGTTCCAGGTGGTTGCTAGGGTGTTGCAAGGTGGTTGCTATGGTGTTCCAGGTGGTTGCTAGGGTGTTGCTAGGTGGTTGCTATGGAGTTCTAGGTGGTTGCTAGGGTGTTGCTAGGTGGTTGCTATGGTGTTCCAGGGGGTTGCTAGGGTGTTGCTAGGTGGTTGCTATGGAGTTCTAGGTGGTTGTTATGGTGTTGCTAGGTGGTTGCTATGGAGTTATAGCCGGTTGCTATGGTGTTCCAGGTGGTTGCTAGGGTGTTGCTAGGTGGTTGCTATGGTGTTCCAGGTGGTTGCTAGGGTGTTGCTAGGTGGTTGCTATGGAGTTCTAGGTGGTTGCTATGGTGTTGCTAGGTGGTTGCTATGGAGTTATAGCCTGTTGCTAGGGTGTTGTTAGGCATTTGCTATGGTGTTCCATGTGGTTGCTAGGGTGTTGCAAGGTGGTTGCTATGCTGTTCTAGGTGGTTGCTAGGGTGTTGCTAGGTGGTTGCTATGGAGTTCTAGGCAGTTGCTATGGTGTTACAGGTGGTTGCTAGTGTGTTGTTAGGTGTTTGCTATGGAGTTCTAGGCGGTTGCTAGGGTGTTCTAGGTGGTTGCTAGGGTGTTGCTAGGTCTTTTCTATGGAGTTACAGGCGGTTGCTAGGATGTTGCTAGGGGTTTGCTAGGTCTTTACTGAGTCCAATGACGCAACCCATAGTTCTCTAAGAAAAACGGTTCAAAAGTTATGAGATATCAAACATCGGCCAATCAGGAAAGGGGGCAAGGCTGATCTCCACCAATGGACAAAGGACTTTCTACCATGTCCAATGAGGCATTGCACAATTTGTGGGCAATTTTTCCCCATAAAGATGAATGGCAGAATGTTCAAAACTAGAGAGAGACCAGAGTACTGCTGCTAGAAGACAGACCATTGTGACATCACAGGGGTGAGAAGACAGAGCATTGTGACATCACAAGGCTGAACATTCCGCCATTCATTTTCTATGGGGAAAAATTGCACACAAAAATTCAAATTTTTCAAAAACGGTGCAACGAAACTTTCCACAAAGTAATAGCACACCATTCCCGATCAAGCCGCTCGATTTGACATATTGCACGTGTATGTGGTGCGAAAACTCTGGGAGGAGTAGCGGTCCAAAAAACTGGCGGAATAATAATAATAATAATAATAATAAATATGTGCAATAATAATAGTGTGTTTGCCTAAGGCAACCACACTAATAATAATAAATATGTGCAATAATAATAGTGTGTTTGCCTAAGGCAACCCCACTAATAATAATAATATGTGGGATAATAGTAGTGTGGTTGCCTGAGGCAACCACACTAACTAGACAATTCCTGCAGAAATTGTGAAGTGTGGTTGCCGCCAACGCAAAGTCGACTTTGTGCCGAACGAGTGAACAGTTTCTGTAGTATAAGCAGAGACAGAGTATGGTATACATGCTATAACATCACGGCAACGACTTGATTTGCAACACACATATTCAGAGCTAAATTATCATTTCATCAAAACTTGAGATCTCAGTGTTTTACTCACTGTATGCTGTGACGAGTGACGGCGAATCATAAAGCTAGCTGGCATGTTCAGAGGGTCTTGGAAAAACCCTACGTATAAACTGCGTGATCGCACCATTTAAAAAGCAAGACAGGAGAGATTAATTTGATTGACGTATGGTTTAGCGTGAATTTCAGCTCATTTAACCATACAACTGTAAATCTGTTACCTTAGAGACCAACTCATAGACAGAGTAGCCTATTACGTGTTAGCCGAGCCGAATTTCCAAGAACGAAAATGACGCGAGAAATATGTTAAAATAGTTGCATTTTAACTCATTTTAAATACAGCTTCTGTGAATAAGTATCGGCTGGTAGGCAGTACTATTAGCTTCTGTTGCAGCAAGGGGTGCATCAACAACATGCAAGAGGAGTTCTGTACTTTAGCAAACGCGTTGGGGTGAGAGCGTTGCTGTCCCTGCTACAACGGACTGAATGTGTAATGCAGCTCTAATGAGACCAAAGTTCCCAATACGCTGGGATATTACACAGTGTTACAAAAGCAAAATTTGACATATTATACATAGTTAGAAAGCTTATTGTGTCACCTACTGAATAAATGAATTCTCAATCGAGCCAGTTTGTACTACAAAGTTCGACAACACCCAAAGCAACATGTGTGGTATTACAAGCCCACATCGTTTTCTGAAGTAAGACGGGACCAGAAGCTGCTGCACACGTGCTGTTGACGGCGTTGTTGCACTCTTTAGTACAGTCTGGCTTGTTTGAGAATTCGTTTATTCAGTAGGTGAGAGCATAAGCTTTCTAACCAGGTATAACAGCACGTCTAATTTTGGTTTTGGAATATCGTTTTTTTAGGTCAACCGAAAGTTTTTTAATCGTCGCATAGAATGCATGTAGTCTTTGTTAGCATTAGCATTCAAAGACGCTGGACCTGACGAAACGTCGTCAAAGAATTTGCGTAATATCTTGTGAAATACTGTTATTATTGAGGACTTCTGGGTATGCCTAAGCCATATGTTTTGTTGATATACCTAGCTGACAGCATTTTCATTTGAAATTTTGCATTTGGAACACTGTTTTATCCGTTCACTTCCGCGTTCAGCTATATCCTTTCTGGTGGCTGGTGAGGACGAACAGCGGACCGCATCACGTGTGCAAAGCCGACCAATGCTGTAACTTCATAATTCACATTTTTTAATGACGTCACCGCCCCATTCATTTTCAATGGGAAAAATTGGCCATAAAAAGTCATATTTCTCAAAAACCGTGCAGCGAAAATTTCCACAAAGTAATAGCCATCGATTCCCAAAGAAGCCGGTCAATTTGACATATGGCATGTGTATGTGGTGCGAAAACTCTGGGAGGAGTAGCGGTCCAAAAAATGGGTGGAAAGATAGAATAATAATAATATGTGCGATAATAATAGTGTGATTGCCTAAGGCAACCACACTAACTAGACAATTCCTGCAGAAATTGTGAAGTGTGGTTGCCGCCAATGCAAAGTCGACTTTCTGCTGAACAGAGTGAACAGTGGTATGTAGTTGCTATGATGTTTGAGGCGGTTGCTAGGGTGTTGCTAGGTGCTTCTATGGAGTTCTAGGTGGTTTCCATGGAATTCTAGGCGGTTGCTAGGGTGTTCTAGGTGGTTGCTATGGAGTTCTAGGCAGTCGCTAGGATGTTGCTAGGTGGTTGATATGGTGTTCCAGGTGGTTGCTAGGGTGGTGCTAGGTGGTTGCTATGGAGTTCCAGGTGGTTGCTATGGAGCTGCTAGGTGGTTGCTAGGGTAATCTAAGTGGTTGCTAGGATGTTGCTAGGTGGTTGCTATGGAGTTATAGGCGGTTGCTAGGGTGTTGCTAGGCAGTTTTTATGGTGTTCCAGGTGGTTGCTAGGATGTTGCTAGGTGGTTGCTATGGAGTTATAGGCAGTTGCTAGGTGGTTGCTAGGAGGTTGCTATGGAGTTATAGGCGGTTGTTAGGGTGTTGCTAGGCAGTTGTTAGGGTGTTCCAGGTGGTTGCTAGGGTGTTGCTAGGTGGTTGGTAGTGTATTCTAGGTGGTTGCTATGGAGTTCTAGGTGGTTACTATGGTGTTGCTAGGTGGTTGCTATGAAGTTATAGCCGGTTGCTAGGGTGTTGCTAGGCAGTTGTTATGGTGTTCCAGGTGGTTGCTAGGGTGTTGCTAGGTGGTTGCTAGGGTGTTCTAGGTGGTTGCTAGGGTGTTGCTAGGTGGATGCTATGGAGCTCTAGGTGGTTGCTATGGTGTTGCTAGGTGGTTGCTATGAAGTTATAGCCGGTTGCTAGGGTGTTGCTAGGCAGTTGTTATGGTGTTCCAGGTGGTTGCTAGGGTGTTGCTAGGTGGTTGCTAGGGTGTTGCTAGGTGGATGCTATGGAGCTCTAGGTGGTTGCTATGGTGTTGCTAGGTGGTTGCTATGGAGTTATAGCCGGTTACTAGGGTGTTGCTAGGCATTTGCTATGGAGTTATAGGCGGTTGCTAGCATGTTGCTAGCGTATTTTAGGTGGTTGCTAGGATGTTGCTAGGTGGTTGCTATGCAGTTATAGGCGGTAGCTAGGCAGTTGTTTTGGTGTTCCAGGTGGTTGATAGGGTGTTGCTAGGTGGTTGCTAGGGTTTTCTAGTTGGTTGCTAGGGTGTTGCTAGGTGGTTGCTATGGAGTTATAGTCGGTTGCTAGGGTGTTGCTAGGCATTTGCTATGGAGTTATAGGCGGTTGCTAGGGTGTTGCTAGGGTATTCTAGGTAGTTGCTAGGATGTTGCTAGGTGGTTGCTATGCAGTTATAGGCGGTTGCTAGGCAGTTGTTTTGGTGTTCCAGGTGGTTGATAGGGTGTTGCTAGGTGGTTGCTAGGGTTTTCTAGTTGGTTGCTAGGGTGTTGCTAGGTGGTTGCTATGGAGTTATAGCCGGTTGCTAAGGTGTTGCTAGGCATTTGCTATGGAGTTATAGGCGGTTGCTATGGTGTTGCTAGGGTATTCAAGGTAGTTGCTAGGATGTTGCTAGGTGGTTGCTATGCAGTTATAGGTGGTTGCTAGGCAGTTGTTATGGTGTTCCAGGTGGTTGATAGGGTGTTGCTAGGTGGTTGCTAGGGTATTCAAGGTAGTTGCTAGGATGTTGCTAGGTGGTTGCTATGCAGTTATAGGCGGTTGCTAGGCAGTTGTTATGGTGTTCCAGGTGGTTGATAGGGTGTTGCTAGATGGTTGTTAGGGTTTTCTAGGTGGTTGCTAGGATGTTGCTAGGTGGTTGCTATGGAGTTATAAGAGGTTGCTAGGGTGTTGCTAGGCAGTTGTTATGGTGTTCCAGGTGGTTGCTAGGTTGTTGCTTGGTGGTTGCTATGGTGTTCCAGGTGGTTGCTAGGGTGTTGCTAGGTGGTTGCTATGGAGTTCTAGGTGGTTGCTATGGTGTTGCTAGGTGGTTGCTATGGAGTTATAGCCGGTTGCTAGGGTGTTGCTAGGCATTTGCTATGGTGTTCCATGTGGTTGCTAGGGTGTTGCTAGGTGGTTGCTATGGAGTTCTAGGCAGTTGCTATGGTGTTACAGGTGGTTGCTAGTGTGTTGTTAGGTGTTTGCTATGGAGTTCTAGGCTGTTGCTAGGGTGTTCTAGGTGGTTGCTAGGGTGTTGCTAGGTCGTTGCTATGGAGTTACAGGCGGTTGCTAGGATGTTGCTAGGGGGTTGCTAGGTCTTTACTGAGTCCAATGACGCAACCCATAGTTCTCTATGAAAAACGATTCAAAAGTTATGAGATATCAAACATCGGCCAATCAGGAAAGGGGGCAAGGCTGATCTCCACCAATGGACAAAGGACTCTCTACCATGTCCAATGAGGCATTGCACAATTTGTGGGCAATTTTTCCCCATAAAGATGAATGGCAGAATGTTCAAAACTAGAGAGAGACCAGAGTACTGCTGCTAGAAGACAGAGCTTTGTGACATCACAGGGGTGAGAAGACAGAGCATTGTGACATCACAAGGCTGAACATTCCGCCATTCATTCTCTATGGGGAAAAATTGCCCACAAAAATTCAAATTTTTCAAAAACCGTGCAACGAAACTTTCCACAAAGTAATAGCACACCATTCCCGATGAAGCCGCTCGATTTGACATATTGCACGTGTATGTGGTGCGAAAACTCTGGGAGGAGTAGCGGTCCAAAAAACTGGCGGAATAATAATAATAATAAATATGTGCAATAATAATAGTGTGTTTGCCTAAGGCAACCACACTAACTAGACAATTCCTGCAGAAATTGTGAAGTGTGGTTGCCGCCAATGCAAAGTCGACTTTCTGCTGAACAGAGTGAACAGTGGTAGGTAGTTGCAATGATGTTCTTGTGGTGACTATGGTGTTTTAGGTGGTGTCTAGGGTGTTGCTAGGAGGTTGCTATGGAGTTTGAGGCGGTTGCTAGGGTGTTGCTAGGTGGTTCTATGGAGTTCTAGGCAGTTGCTAGGATGTTGCTAGGTGGTTGATATGGTGTTCCAGGTGGTTGCTAGGGTGGTGCTAGGTGGTTGCTATGGAGTTCCAGGTGGTTTCTATGGAGATCCAGGTGGTTGCTAGGGCATTGCTCGGTGGTTGCTATAGTATTCTAAGTGGTTGCTAGGATGTTGCTAGGTGGTAGCTATGGAGTTATAGGCGGTTGCTAGGGTGTTGCTAGGCAGTTGTTATGGTGTGCCAGGTGGTTGCTAGGGTGTTGCTAGGTGGTTGCTAGGATGTTGCTAGGTGGTTGCTATGGAGTTATAGGCGGTTTCTAGGGTGTTCTAGGTGGTTGCTAGGATGTTGCTAGGTGGTTGATATGGGGTTATAGGCGGTTGCTAGGGTGCTGCTAGGCAGTTGTTATGGTGTTCCAGGTGGTTGCTAGGATGTTGCTGGGTGGTTGCTATGGAGTTATAGGCGGTTGCTATGGAGTTCTAGGTGGTTGCTAGGGCATTGCTAGGCGGTTGCTAGGGTATTCTGAGTGGTTGCTTGGATGTTGCTAGGTGGTTGCTATGGAGTTATAGGCGGTTGCTAGGGTGTTGCTAGGCACTGTTATGGTGTTCCAGGTGGTTGCTAGGTTGTTGCTAAGTGGTTGCTATGGTGTGTTCCAGGTGGTTGTTAGGGTGTTGCTAGGTGGTTGCTATGGAGTTCTAGGTGGTTGCTATGGTGTTGCTAGGTGGTTGCTATGGAGTTATAGGCGGTTGCTAGGGTGTTGCTAGGCATTTGCTATGGTGTTCCACGTGGTTGCTAGGGTGTTGCAAGGTGGTTGCTATGCAGTTCTAGGTGGTTGCTAAGGTGTTGCTAGGTGGTTGCTATGGAGTTCTAGGCAGTTGCTATGGTATTACAGGTGGTTGCTAGTTAGTTGTTAGGTAGTTGCTATGGAGTTCTAGGCGGTTGCTATGGAGTTCTAGGTGGTTGCTATGGTGTTGTTAGGTGGTTGCTATGGAGTTATAGGCGGTTGCTAGGGTGTTGCTAGGCATTTGCTATGGTGTTCCACGTGGTTGCTAGGGTGTTGCATGGTGGTTGCTATGCAGTTCTAGGTGGTTGCTAGGGTGTTGCTAGGTGGTTGCTATGGAGTTCTAGGCAGTTGCTATGGTGTTCCAGGTGGATTCTAGTGTGTTGTTAGGTGGTTGCTATGGAGTTCTAGGCGGTTGCTAGGTTGTTCTAGGTGGTTGCTAGGGTGTTGCTAGGTCTTTGCTATGGAGTCATAGGCGGTTGCTAGGATGTTACTAGGGGGTTGCTATGGAGTTCTAGGCGGCTGCTAGGTCTTTACTGAGTCCAATGACGCGACCCATAGTTCTCTAGGACAAACGGTTCAAAAGTTATGAAATATCAAACATCGGCCAATCAGGAAGGGGGGCAACGCTGATCTCCACCAATGGACAAAGGACTCTCTACCATGTCCAATGAGGCATTGCACAATTTGTGGGCAATTTTTCCCCATAGAGATGAATGGCAGATTGTTCAAACCTAGAGAGAGACCAGAGTACTGCTGCTAGAAGACAGACCATTGTGACATCACAGGGGTGAGAAGACAGAGCATTGTGACATCACAAGGCTGAACATTCCGCCATTCATTCTCTATGGGGCAAAATTGCACACAAAAATTCAAATTTTTCAAAAACCGTGCAACGAAACTTTCCACAAAGTAATAGCACACCATTCCCGATCAAGCCGCTCGATTTGACATATTGCACGTGCGTGTGGTGTGAAAACTCTGGGAGGAGTAGCGGTCCAAAATATGTGACGGGTGCTGGAGAAAAGGTCCGCAAGTCGGAAATCTTGAAATCGCGCTAGGAGGCAAAAAAGGTTTTTAAATTTTTTTTTACTGTTTTCCTTTTTTTTCTTATTACGAAAGTTAAAGTGTTGAAGAAGTCACTCAATAGAATAAACAACATTTTTAGGGTCACTAAATACTTATAATTTGTCAGCAAAGTCGGCTTGTTTTAGTGATTCTAACAGCCGGGTTTTGGAGGCGTGATGGGGGTGCAGTTTAATTAGCATGTTTGATTTCGTTGGCTATTGTCACTTTGTTTCGGTCAAGCCACCGCCCATAAATAAAGCCGTGTGGTAGTAGCCTATGTTTGTTTACTGTGTGAGGTTGCTACAATGGCGGACGCTCAATCAGTAGGTGAGAGTATAAGCTTTCTAACGATGTATAACATGTCTAATTTTGCTTTTGGAATAGCGTTTTATAGGTTAGCGTAACCGAACATTTTCTTACCATGGCATTCGCTCTATATATGGTAGCATTAAAAGACGTTGCACCTAACGAAACGTTGTGAACGATTTTTCGTAATTCCTTGGAAAATACCATTATTATTGAAGACTTCTGGGCATAGCTAAGCCATATGTTTGCTGATAGACCTACCTGACATCGTTTTCTGGAGCAAAACAGAAGCGAATAATTGTTATTGATTTGCTGTCTCTGTCTCCATCTACTGAACATAGATAAGATTTCATCATTGCTATGTAAGTATTACTGCTCAAAATATTTTGGTTATTACGTTATTTTAGAAACTGAGTGTCTTTAAATAGGTTAGTAGTATTATATAATGTGGATATTTCACACTGTAATGTAAGCGTTAGTTAGTAGTGTAATGGTTTTTGTGACGCATACAACAGTGATGAGGAGTGTTGAAACATTGCCAAAACGTGGTGGACGGCTGAAAAATGTTTTTATATCGTCCCATTCCCATACAAAGAAACATAGTAGATGTATACTTTAACCCGCAATCTCCCAGTATTTCATTGAAAACTAAAAAAGGAGCAAATTCATTTTAGATTTTTTGTCTTGACCATTGCATTTGTGGCACTTTATTTCTTACAAAATTGTGAATATAAAGTAATCTAAGCTAGTAATATAAATGTTACAAATGTATTGCTTCATTTAAGACATTTTTCTAGTCTCTGTGGTGTTCACATCTGGAGTTATAAAGCTTTAAATAGGGTAACCCCTAAATGGGAAATGATTTACAGGTACTCTAGTAGGGGAGTGGTTGGGGTGGAGTTAACTAGCTATTGTTCCCACCCATTATCTCCCTGTGAGAAGTGCGAAAAGTTCAAGATCTTTCAAGGGGATTTTCTCTGCTACTTGATTTTAGGAGTACCAACATTCAAATAAGCATATCTTCTTCAACTATTTTCAGATTCCAATGTATGACACATCATTTGAAAGCTTATAATCTGCACTTTCATGATCTGTAAAAAACTGAAAAATGACCTTGCCCTACTTGCGGACCAAAACACCAGCACCTGTCACATATTGGCGGAATAATAATAATAATAAATAAATATGTGCAATAATAATAGTGTGTTTGCCTAAGGCAACCACACTAATAATATGTGCGATAATAATAGTGTGATTGCCTAAGGCAACCACACTAATAATAATATGTGGGATAATAGTAGTGTGGTTGCCTGAGGCAACCACACTAATAAATAAATAATAATATGTGCAATAATAATAGTGTGTTTGCCTAAGGCAACCACACTAATAATATGTGCGATAATAATAGTGTGATTGCCTAAGGCAACCACACTAATAAATAATATGTGCGATAATAATAGTGTGATTGCCTAAGGCAACCACACTAATAACTAGACAATTCCTGCAGAAATTGTGAAGTGTGGTTGCCGCCAATGCAACGTCGACTTTGTGCTGAACAGAGTGAACAGTGGTCATTAGTTGCTATGATGTTCTGGTGGTGACGATGGTGTTTTAGGTGCTGTCTAGGGTGTTGCTAGTTGGTTCTATGGTGTTCTAGGCAGTTGCTATGGAATTCTAGGCGGTTGCTAGGGTGTTTTAGGTAGTTGCTATGGAGTTCTAGGCAGTTGCTAGGTGGTTGATATGGTGTTCCAGGTGGTTGCAAGGGTGGTGCTAGGTGGTTGCTATGATGCTCCAGGTGGTTGCTAGGGCATTGCTAGGTGATTGCTAGGGTTTTCTATGTGGTTGCTATGATGTTGCTAGGTGGTTGCTATGGTGTTATAGGCAGTTGCTAGGGTGTTGCTAGGCAGTAATGGTGTTCCAGGTGGTTGCTAGGATGTTGCTAAGTTGTTGCTATGGAGTTATAGGCGGTTGCTAGGGTGTTGCTTGGTGGTTGCTAGGGAATTCTAGGTGGTTGCTAGGTGGTTGCTATGGAGTTATAGGCTGTTGCTAGGGTGTTACTAGGCAGTTGTTATGGTGTTCCAGGTGGTTGCTAGGGTATTGTAGGTGGTTGCTAGGGTGTTGCTAGGTGGATGCTATGGAGTTCTAGATGGTTGCTATGCTGTTGTTAGGTGGTTGCTATGGAGTTATAGCTGGTTGCTAGGGTGTTTCTAGGCATTTGCTATGGAGTTATAGGCGGTTGCTAGGGTGTTGCTTGGGTATTCTAGGTGGTTGCTAGGATATTGGTAGGTGGTTGCTATGGAGTTATAGGTGGTTGCTAGGGTGTTGCTAAGCAGTTGTTATGGTGTTCCAGGTGGTTGCTAGGGTATTCTAGGTGGTTGCTATGGTGTTGCTAGGTGGTTGCTATGGAGTTATAGCTGGTTGCTAGGGTGTTACTAGGCATTTGCTATGGTGTTCCAGGTGGTTGCTAGGGTGTTGTAGGTGGTTGCTATGGAGTTCTAGGTGGTTGCTAGGGTGTTGCTAGGCATTTGCTATTGTGTTCCAGGTGGTTGCTAGGGTGTTGCAAGGTGGTTGCTATGCAGTTTTAGGTGGTTGCTAGGGTGTTGATAGGTGGTTGCTTTCCACAAAGGCATTTGCTATGGTGTTACAGGTGGTTGCTAGTGTGTTGCTAAGTCTTTGCTATGGAGTTATAGGCGGTTGCTAGGATGTTGCTAGGGGGTTGCTATGGAGTTCTAGGCGGTTGCTAGGGTGTTGCTAGGCAGTTGTTATGGTGTTCCAGGTGGTTGCTAGGCTGTTGATAGGTGGTTGCTATGGTGTTCCAGGTGGTTGCTAGGGTGTTGCTAGGTGGTTGCTATGGAGTTCTAGGTGGTTGCTATGGTGTTGCTAGGTGTTTGCTATGGAGTTATAGGCGGTTGCTAGGGTGTTGCTAGGCATTTGCTATGGTCTTCCAGGTGGTTGCTCGGGTGTTGCAAGGTGGTTGCTATGCAGTTTTAGGTGGTTGCTAGGGTGTTGCTAGGGGGTTGCTATGGAGTTCTAGGCGGTTGCTAGTGTGTTGCTAGGCAGTTGTTATGGTGTTCCAGGTGGTTGCTAGGTTGTTGCTAGGTGGTTGCTATGGTGTTCCAGGTGGTTGCTAGAGTGTTGCTAGGTGGTTGCTATGGAGTTCTAGGTGGTTGCTATGGTGTTGCTAGGTGGTTGCTATGGAGTTATAGGCGGTTGCTAGGGTGTTGCTAGGCATTTGCTATGGTCTACCAGGTGGTTGCTAGGGTGTTGCAAGGTGGTTGCTATGCAGTTTTAGGTGGTTGCTAGGGTGTTGCAAGGTGGTTGCTATGCAGTTTTAGGTGGTTGCTAGGGTGTTGATAGGTGGGTGCTTTCCACAAAGGCATTTGCTATGGTGTTACAGGTGGTTGCTAGTGTGTTGCTAAATCTTTGCTATGGAGTTATAGGCGGTTGCTAGGATGTTTCTAGGGGGTTGCTATGGAGTTCTAGGCGGTTGCTAGGGTGTTGCTAGGCAGTTGTTATGGTGTTCCAGGTGGTTGCTAGGTTGTTGCTAGGTGGTTGCTATGGTGTTCCAGGTGGTTGCTAGGGTGTTGCTAGGTGGTTGCTATGGAGTTCTAGGTGGTTGCTATGGTGTTGCTAGGTGGTTGCTATGGAGTTATAGGCGGTTGCTAGGGTGTTGCTAGGCATTTGCTATGGTCTTCCAGGTGGTTGCTCGGGTGTTGCAAGGTGGTTGCTATGCAGTTTTAGGTGGTTGCTAGGGTGTTGCTAGGGGGTTGCTATGGAGTTCTAGGCGGTTGCTAGGGTGTTGCTAGGCAGTTGTTATGGTGTTCCAGGTGGTTGCTAGGTTGTTGCTAGGTGGTTGCTATGGTGTTCCAGGTGGTTGCTAGAGTGTTGCTAGGTGGTTGCTATGGAGTTCTGGGCGGTTGCTAGGTCTTTACTGAGTCCAATGACGTGACCCATAATTTTCTATGACAAACGGTTCAAAAGTTATGAAATATCAAACATCGGCCAATCAGGAATGGGGGCGAGGCTGATCTACACCAATGGACAAAGGACTCTCTACCATGTCCAATGAGGCATTGCACAATTTGAGGGCAATTTTTCCCCATAGAGATGAATGGCAGAATGTTCAAATCTAGAGAGAGACCAGAGTACTGCTGCTAGAAAACAGAGCATTGTGACATCATAAAGGTGTGAAGACAGCATTGTGACATCACAAGGGTGAACATTCCACCATTCATTCTCTATGGGAAAAATTTCCCCAAAAAAGTCAAATTTCTCAAAAACCGTGCACCGAAACTTTCCACAAAGTAATAGCACACCATTCCCGATCAAGCCGCTCGATTTGACATATTGCACGTGTATGTGGTGCGAAAACTCTGGGAGGAGTAGCGGTCCAAAAAACTGGCGGAATAATAATAATAATAAACTAGACAATTCCTGCAGAAATTGTGAAGTGTGGTTGCCGCCAATGCAAAGTTGACTTTCTGCTGAACAGAGTGAACAGTGGTCGGTAGTTGCTATGATGTTCTGGTGGTGACTATGGTGTTTTAGGTGGTGTCTAGGGTGTTGCTAGGTGGTTCTATGGAGTTCTAGGCGGTTGCTATTGAATTCTAGGCGGTTGCTAGGGTGTTCTAGGTGGTTGCTATGGAGTTCTCGGCAGTTGCTAGGATGTTGCTAGGTGGTTGATATGGTGTTCCAGGTGGTTGCTAGGGTGGTGCTAGGTGGTTGCTATGGAGTTCTAGGTGGTTGCTAGGGAATTCTATGTGGTTGCTAGGATGTTGCTAGGTGGTAGCTATGGAGTTATAGGCGGGTGCTAGGGTGTTGCTAGGCAGTTGTTATGGTGTTCCAGGTGGTTGCTAGGGTGTTGCTAGGATGTTGCTAGGTGGTTGCTATGGAGTTATAGGCGGTTGCTTTGGTGTTCCAGGTGGTTGCTAGGGTATTCTAGGTGGTTGCTAGGGTGTTGCTAGGTGGTTAGTAGGGTTTTCTAGGTGGTTGCTAGGATGTTGCTAGGTGGTTGCTATGGAGTTATAGGTGGTTGCTAGGGTGTTGCTAAGCAGTTGTTATGGTGTTCCAGGTGGTTGCTAGGGTATTCTAGGTGGTTGCTAGGGTGTTGCAAGGTGGTTGCTATGGAGTTATAGCCGGTTGCTAGGGTGTTACTAGCCATTTGCTATGGTGTTCCAGGTGGTTGCTAGGATGTTGCAAGGTGGTTGCTATGCAGTTCTAGGTGGTTGCTAGGGTGTTGCTAGGTGGTTGCGATGGAGTTCTAGGCAGTTGCTATGATGTTACAGTTGGTTGCTAGTGTGTTGTTAGGTGGTTGTTATGGCGTTCTAGGCGGTTGCTAGGGTGTTCCAGGTGGTTGCTAGGGTGTTGCTAGGTCATTGCTATGGAGTTATAGGCAGTTGCTAGGATGTTGCTAGGGGGTTACTATGGAGTTCTAGGCGGTTGCTAGGGTGTTGCTAGGTCGTTGCTATGGAATTCTAGGCAGTTGCTAGGGTGGTCTAGGTGGTTACTAGTGTGTTGTTAGGTGGTTGCTATGAAGTTCTAGGGGGTTGCTAGGGTGTTCTAGTTGGTTGCTAGGGTGTTGCTATGTGGATGCCATATAGTTCTAGGTAGTTGCTAGCGTGTTGTAGGTGGTTGCTATGGCGTTCTAGGCGGTTGCCTGGGTGTTGCTAGGTGGTTGCTATGGCATTCTAGGCGGTTGCTAGTGTGTTGCTAAGTGGTTGCTATGGAGATCTAGGCTGTTGCAAGGCTGTTCTAGGTGGTTGCTAGGGTGTTGCTAGGTGGTTCCCATAGAGTTCTAAGCAGTTGCTAAGGTGTTGCTAGGTGGTTGCTATGGAGTTCTAAGCAGTTGCTAGGGTGTTCTAGGTGGTTGCTATGGTGTTGCTAGGTGGTTGCTATGGAGTTCCAGGCGGTTGCTAGGGTTTTCTAGGTATTTGTTATAGAGTTCTAGGCAGTTGCTATGCTGTTGCTAGGTGGTTGCTATGGAGTTCCAGGCTGTTGCTAGACTGTTCTAGGTGGTTGCTAGGGTGTTGCTAGGTGGTTGCTCTTTCTTTACTGAGTCCAATGACGCGATCCATAATTCTCTATGACAAACGGTTGAAAAGTTATGAAATATCAAATGTCGGCCAATCAGGAAAGGGGGCAAGGTTAATTTACACCAATGGACAAAGGACTCGCTAACACGTCCAATGAGGCATCCCACAATTTGAGGGCAATTTTGCCCCATAGAGATGAATGCTGAATGTCCAAAGCCAGAGAGAGACCAGAGCACTGCTGCTGGAAGACAGACCATTGTGACATCACAAGGCTGAGAAGACAGCATTGTGACATCACAATGGTGAACATTCCACCATTCATTCTCTATGGGAAAAATTCCCCAAAAAAAGTCAAATTTCTCAAAAACCGTCCACCCAAACTTTCCACAAAGTAATAGCACTTCATTCCCGATCAAGCCGCTCGATTTGACACATTGCACATGTATGTGGTGTGAAAACTCTGGGAGGAGTAGCGGTCCAAAAAATGGGTGGAAAGAATAATAATAACTAGACAATTCCTGCAGAAATTGTGAAGTGTGGTTGCCGCCAATGCAAAGTTGACTTTTTGCTGAACAGAATGAACAGTGGAAGGTAGTTGCTATGATGTTCTGGTGGTGACTATGGAGTTATAGGCGGTCGCTAGGGTGTTGATAGGCAGTTATTATAGTGTTCGAGGTGGTTGCTAGGGTGTTGCTAGGTGGTTGCTATGGAGATATAGCCAGTTGCTAGGGTGTTGCTAGGCAGTTGTTTTGGTGTTCTAGGTGGTTGCTAGGGTGTTGCTAGGTGGTTGCTAGGGGATTCTAGGTGGTTGCTAGGGTGTTCCTAAGTGGATGCTATGGAGTTCTAGGTGGTTGCTATGGTGTTGCTATGGAGTTATAGGCAGTTGTAAGGTGTTGCTAGGCAGTTGTTTTGGTGTTCCAGGTGGTCGCTAGGGTGTTGCTATGTGTTTGCTAGGGTATTCTAGGTGGTTGCTATGGAGTTCTAGGTGGTTACTATTGTGTTGCTAGGAGGTTGCTATGGAGTTATAGCCGGTTGCTAGGGTGTTGCTATGCATTTGCTATGGAGTTATAGGCGGTTGCTAGGGTGTTGCTAGGGTATTCTAGGTGGTTGCTAGGATGTTGCTAGGTGGTTGCTAGGCAGTTGTTATGGTGTTCCAGGTGGTTGCTAGGGTGTTGCTAGGTGGTTGCTATGGAGTTCTAGGTGGTTGCTATGGTGTTGCTAGGTAGTTGCTATGGAGTTATAGCCGGTTGCTAGGGTGTTGCTAGGCATTTGCTATGGTGTTCCAGGTGGTTGCTAGTGTGTTGCTAGGTGGTTGCTATGGAGTTATAGCCGGTTGCTAGGGTGTTGCTAAGCATTTGCTATGGAGTTATAGGTGGTTGCTAGGGTGTTGCTAGGGTATTCTAGGTGGTTGCTAGGATGTTGCTAGGTGGATGCTATGGAGTTATAGGTGGTTGCTAGGGTGTTGCTAGGCAGTTGTTATGGTGTTCCAGGTGGTTGCTAGGGTGTTGCTAGGTGGTTGCTAGGATGTTGCTAGGTGGTTGCTATGGAGTTATAGGCAGTTGCTAGGGTGTTGCTAGGTGGTTGCTCGGAGAATGCTATGGAGTTATAGGCAGTTGTTAGGGTGTTGCTAGGCAGTTGTTATGGTGTTCCAGGTGGTCGCTAGGGTGTTGCTAGGTGTCTGCTAGGGTATTCTACGTGGTTGCTATGGAGTTCTAGGTGGTTACTATTGTGTTGCTAGGTGGCTGCTATGGAGATATAGCCGGTTGCTAGGGTGTTGCTAGGCATTTGCTATGATGTTTGAGGCGGTTGCTAGGATGTTGCTAGGTGGTTTCCATGAAATTCTGGGCGGTTGCTAGGGTGTTGTAGGTGGTTGCTATGGAATTCTAGGCGGTTGCTAGGGCGTTCTAGGTGGTTGCTATGGAGTTCTAGGCAGTTGCTAGGATGTTGCTAGGTGGTTGATATGGTGTTATAGGTGGTTAGTAGGGTGTTGCTAGGGTGTTGCTAGGGTATTCTAGGTGGTTGCTAGGATGTTGCTAGGTGGTTGCTATGGAGTTATAGGTGGTTGCTAGGGTGTTGCTAGGCAGTTGTTATGGTGTTCCAGGTGGTTGCTAGGGTGTTGCTAGGTGGTTGCTATGGTGTTCTAGGTGGTTGCTAGGGTGTTGCTAGGTTGTTGCTATGGAGTTCTAGGTGGTTGCTATGGTGTTGCTAGGTGGTTGCTATGGAGTTATAACCGGTTGCTAGGTTGTTGCTAGGCATTTGCTATGGTGTTCCAGGTGGTTGCTAGTGTGTTGTTGGTGGTTGCTATGGAGTTCTAGGCGGTTGCTAGGTTATTCTAGGTGGTTGCTAGGGTGTTGCTAGGTCGTTGCTTTGGAGTTATAGGCGGTTGCTAGGGTGTTGCTAGGAGGTTGCTATGGAGTTCTAGGCGGTTGCTAGGTCTTTACTGAGTCCAATGATGTGACCCATAATTCTCTATGACAAACGGTTCAAAAGTTATGAAATATCAAACATCGGCCAATCAGGAATGAGGGCGAGGCTGATCTACACCAATGGACAAAGGACTCTCTACCATGTCCAATGAGGCATTGCACAATTTGTGGGCAATTTTTCCCCATAGAGATGAATGGAAGAATGTTCAAATCTAGAGCAAGACCAGAGTACTGCTGCTAGAAAACAGAGCATTGTGACATCATAAAGGTGTGAAGACAGCATTGTGACATCACAAGGGTGAACATTCCACCATTCATTCTCTATGGGAAAAATGTCCCAAAAAAGTGGAATTTCTCAAAAACCGTGCACCGAAACTTTCCACAAAGTAATAGCACACCTTTCCCGATCAAGCCGCTCGATTTGACATATTGCACGTGTATGTGGTGCGAAAACTCTGGGAGGAGTAGCGGTCCAAAAAATGGGTGGAATAATAATAATAACTAGACAATTCCTGCAGAAATTGTGAAGTGTGGTTGCCGCCAATGCAAAGTCGACTTTCTGCTGAACAGAGTGAACAGTGGTAGGTAGTTGCTATGATGTTCTGGTGGTGACTATGGTGTTTTAAGTGGTGTCTAGGGTGTTGGTAGGTGGTTGCTATGGAGTTTGAGGCGGTTGCTAGGGTGTTGCTAGGTGGTTCTATGGAGTTCCAGGCGGTTGCTATGGAATTCTAGGCAGTTGCTAGGGTGTTGTAGGTGGTTGCTGTGGAGTTCTAGGCAGTTGCTAGGATGTTGCTAGGTGGTTGATATGGTGTTCCAGGTGGTTGCTAGGGTGTTCTAGGTAGTTCCTATGGAGTTCTATTTGGTTGCTAGGGTGATGCTAGGTGCTTGCTATGGGAATCTAGGCAGTTTCTAGGTTGTTGCTAGGTGGTTGCTATGGAGTTCAGGGCGGTTGCTAAGGCATTCTAGGTGGTTGCTTGGATGTTGCTAGGTGGTTGCTATGGTGTTCCAGGTGGTTGCTATGGTGTTGCTAGGTGGTTGCTATGGAGTTCTTGGTGGTTGCTAGGGTGTTGCTAGGTGGTTGCTATGGAGTTATGGCTGGTTGTTAGGGTTTTGCTAGGCTTTTGTTATGGCGTTACAGGTGGTTGCTAGAGTGTTGCTAGGTGGTTGCTATGGAGTTCTAGGTGGTTGCTAGGGTGTTGCTAGGTGGTTGCTATGGAGTTATAGCTGGTTGCTAGGGTGTTGCTAGGCATTTGCTATGGTGTTCTAGGTGGTTGCTAGGGTTTTGCTGGATGGTTGCTATGGAGTTCAAGGTGGTTGCTAGGGTGTTGCTAGGTGGTTGTTATGAAGTTATAGCTGGTTGCTAGGGTGCTGCTAGGCATTTGCTATGGTGTTCCAGGTGGTTGCTAGGGTGTTGCTAGGTGGTTGCTAGGATGTTGGTAGGTGGTTGCTATTGAGTTATAGGCAGTTGCTAGGGTGTTGCTATGTGTTTGCTAGGAGGTTGCTATGGAGTTATAGGCGGTTGCTAGGGTGTTGCTAGGCAGTTATGCTGTCTCAGGTGGTTGCTATGGTGTTGCTAGGTGGTTGCTAGGGTATTCTAGGTGGTTGCTAGGGTGTTGCTAGGTGGATGCTATGGAGTTCTGGGTGGTTACTATGGTGTTGCTAGGTGGTTGCTATGGAGTTATAGCCGGTTGCTAGGGTGTTGCTAGGCATTTGCTATGGAGCTATAGACGGTTGCTAGGGTGTTGCTAGGGTATTCTAGGTGGTTGCTAGGATGTTGCTAGGTGGTTGCTATGGAGTTATAGGCGGTTGCTAGGGTGTTGCTAGGCATTTGCTATGGAGCTATAGACGGTTGCTAGGGTGTTGCTAGGGTATTCTAGGTGGTTGCTAGGATGTTGCTAGGTGGTTGCTATGGAGTTATAGGCGGTTGCTAGCGTGTTGCTACGCAGTTGCTATGGTGTTCCAGGTGGTTGCTAGGGGGTTGCTAGGTGGTTGCTATGGTGTTCCAGGTGGTTGCTAGGGTGTTGCTAGGTGGTTGCTATGGAGTTCTAGGTGGTTGCTATGGTGTTGCTAGGTGGTTGCTATGGAGTTTAAGCTGGTTGCTAGGGTGTTCTAGGTGGTTGCTAGGGTGTTGCTAGGTGGTTGCTATGGTGTTCCAGGTGGTTGCTATGGTGTTGCTATGATGTTCTAGGTGGTTGCGATGGTGTTGCTAGGTGGTTGCTATGGAGTTATAGCCGGTTGCTAGGGTGTTCTAGGTTGTTGCTAGGGTGTTGCTAGGTGGTTGCTATGGAGTTCCAGGTGGTTGCTAGGGTGTTGCTAGGTGGTTGCTATGGTGTTCCAGGTGGTTGCTAGGGTGTTGCTAGGTGGTTGCTAAGGTGTTCCAGGTGTTTGCTAGGGTGTTGCTAGGTGGTTGCTATGGAGTTATAGCTGGTTGCTATGGTGTTGCTAGGTGGTTGCTATGGAGTTATAGCCGGTTGCTAGGATGTTGCTAGACATTTGCTAGGGTGTTCCAGGTGGTTGCTAGTGTGTTGTTAGGTGGTTGCTATGGAGTTCTAGGCGTTTGCTAGGGTGTTCTAGGTGGTTGCTATGGAGTTCTAGCTGGTTGCTATGGTGTTGCTAGGTGGTTGCTATGGAGTTATAGCCGGTTGCTAGGATGTTGCTAGGCATTTGCTATGGTGTTCCAGGTGGTTGCTAGTGTGTTGTTAGGTGGTTGCTATGGAGTTCTAGGCATTTGCTATGGTGTTACAGGTGGTTGCTAGTGTGTCGCTAAGTCTTTGCTATGGAGTTATAGGCGGTTGTTAGGATGTTGCTAGGGGGTTGCTATGGAGTTCTAGGCGGTTGCTAGGGTTTTGCTAGGCAGTTGTTATGGTGTTCCAGGTGGTTGCTAGGTTGTTGCTAGGTGGTTGCTATGGTGTTCCAGGTGGTTGCTAGGGTGTTGCTAGGTGGTTGCTATGGAGTTCTAGGTGGTTGCTATGGTGTTGCGAGGTGGTTGCTATGGAGTTATAGGCGGTTGCTAGGGTGTTGCTAGGCATTTGCTATGGTCTTCCAGGTGGTTGCTAGGGTGTTGCAAGGTGGTTGCTATGCAGTTTTAGGTGGTTGCTAGGGTGTTGCTAGGGGGTTGCTATGGAGTTCTAGGCAGTTGCTAGGGTGTTGCTAGGCAGTTGTTATGGTGTTCCAGGTGGTTGCTAGGTTGTTGCTAGGTGGTTGCTATGGTGTTCCAGGTGGTTGCTAGAGTGTTGCTAGATGGTTGCTATGGAGTTCTAGGTGGTTGCTATGGTGTTGCTAGGTGGTTGCTATGGAGTTATAGGCGGTTGCTAGGGTGTTGCTAGGTGGTTGCTATGGTGTTCCAGGTGGTTGCTAGGGTGTTGCTAGGTGGTTGCTATGGAGTTCTAGGTGGTTGCTATGGTGTTGCTAGGTGGTTGCTATGGAGATCTAGGCTGTTGCAAGACTGTTCTAAGTGGTTGCTAGGGTGTTGCTAGGTCGTTCCCATAGAGTTCTAAGCAGTTGCTAAGGTGTTGCTAGGTGGTTGCTATGGAGTTCTAAGCAGTTGCTAGGGTGTTTTAGGTGGTTGCTAGGGTGTTGCTAGATGGTTGTTATGGAGTTCCAGGTCGTTGCTAGGGTTTTCTAGGTATTTGCTATAGAGTTCTAGGCAGTTGCTATGCTGTTGCTAGGTGGTTGCTATGGAGTTCCAGGCTGTTGCTAGGCTGTTCTAGGTGGTTGCTAGGGTGTTTCTAGGTGGTTGCTCCGTCTTTACTGAGTCCAATGACGCAATCCACAATTCTCTATGACAAACGGTTGAAAAGTTATTAAATATCAAATGTCGGCCAATCAGGAAAGGGGGCGAGGTTAATTTACACCAATAGACAATCGACTCTCTAACACGTCCAATGAGGCATCCCACAATTTGAGGGCAATTTTGCCCCATAGAGATGAATGCTGAATGTCCAAAGCCAGAGAGAGACCAGAGCACTGCTGCTAGAAGACAGACCATTGTGACATCATAAAGGTGAGAAGACAGCATTGTGACATCACAATGGTGAACATTCCACCATTCATTCTCTATGGGAAAAATTCCCCAAAAAAAGTCAAATTTCTCAAAAACCGTCCACCCAAACTTTCCACAAAGTAATAGCACTTCATTCCCGATCAAGCCGCTCGATTTGACACATTGCACATGTATGTGGTGCGAAAACTCTGGGAGGAGTAGCGGTCCAAAAAATGGGTGGAATAATAATAATAATAATAATAATAATAACTAGACAATTCCTGCAGAAATTGTGAAGTGTGGTTGCCGCCAATGCAAAGTCGACTTTGTGCTGAACGGAGTGAACAGTTTCTGTAGTATAAGCAGAGACAGGGCATTGTGTACCTGCTATAACATCACTACAACGAGTTGATTTGCGACACATATATTCAGAGCTAAATTATCCTTTCATCAAAATTTGAGATCTCAGTCTTTTACTTTCGGTATGCGGTGACGAGTGACGGCGAATCACAAAGCTAGCTGGCATGTTCAGAGGGTCTTGGAAAAACCCTAAGTCTGACGTGTAATGCAGACTGATGTGTAATGCAGTTATAACGAGACCAAAGTTTCCAACTCGCTGGAATATAAAACGGTATTACAAAAGTAAAATTTGACATATTATACATTGTTAGAAAGCTTATTCTGTCACCTATTAGATCGATGATGTGTAGATCAAGCCAGATTGTACTACAAAGTTCGACAACACCCAAAGCAACATGTGTGGTATTACAATCCCACTGAAGACCGGATCAGAAGCTGCTGCACCCGTGTTGTTGACGGCGTTGTTGCACTCTTTAGTACAGTCTGGCTTGTTTGAGAATTCGTTTATTCAGTAGGTGAGAGCATAAGCTTTCTAACCAGGTATAACAGCACGTCTAATTTTGGTTTTGGAATATCGTTTTTTTAGGTCAACCGAAAGTTTTTTAATCGTCGCATACAATGCATGTAGTCTGTTAGCATTAGCATTCAAAGACGCTGGACCTGACGAAACGTCGTCAAAGAATTTGCGTAATATCTTGTGAAATACTGTTATTATTGAGGACTTCTGGGTATGCCTAAGCCATATGTTTTTTTGATATACCTAGCTGACAGCGTTTTCATTTGTAATTTTGCATTTGGAATACCGTTTTTATCGCGTGCACTTCCGCATTAAGCTATATCCACTGTGGTGGCTAAGTCGCCAGGAAACCTCGTTTGAACAACACAATCCGTGCATGAACGTCTTCGTCAAGGTTTTATCTACATTGTGGTATGAATCATTTGAAGTTTACGAATGTGTGTTTTCTGTAATTACGACGAAAATGGAGATATGCACCGCATCTGGATTCTAAATTTCCTGTAGATGAAGCAGGTTAAAAGTGCATCACGTGTGCTAAGCCGACCAATGCTGTGACTTCACCGCTCACATATGTATGACGTCACGTTTTACATTCATCCCTATGGGGAAAAATTGGCCATAAAAAGTCATATTTCTCAAAAACCGTGCAGCGAAACTTTCCACAAAGTAATAGCCATCGATTCCCAAAGAAGCCGGTCAATTTGACATATGGCATGTGTATGTGGTGCGAAAACTCTGGGAGGAGTAGCGGTCCAAAAAACTGGCGGAATAATAATAATAATAACTAGACAATCCCTGCAGAAATTGTGAAGTGTGGTTGCCGCCAATGCAAAGTTGACTTTCTGCTGAACAGAGTGAACAGTGGTCGGTAGTTGCTATGATGTTCTGGTGGTGACTATGGTGTTTTAGGTGGTGTCTAGGGTGTTGCTAGGTGGTAGCTATGGAGTTTGGGGGGTTTCTAGGGTGTTGCTAGGTGGTTCTATGGAGTTCTAGGCGGTTGCTATGGAATTCTAGGCGGTTGCTAGGGTGTTCTAGGTGGTTGCTATGGAGTTCTCGGCAGTTGCTAGGATGTTGCTAGGTGGTTGATATGGTGTTCCAGGTGGTTGCTAGGGTGGTGCTAGGTGGTTGCTATGGAGTTCTAGGTGGTTGCTAAGGCATTGCTAGTTGGTTGCTAGGGAATTCTATGTGGTTGCTAGGATGTTGCTAGGTGGTAGCTATGGAGTTATAGGCGGGTGCTAGGGTGTTGCTAGGCAGTTGTTATGGTGTTCCAGGTGGTTGCTAGGGTGTTGCTAGGATGTTGCTAGGTGGTTGCTATGGAGTTATAGGCGGTTGCTAGGGTGTTGCTAGGTGGTTGCTAGGGTATTCTAGGTGGTTGCTAGGAGGTTTCTATGGAGTTATTGATGGTTGCTAGGGTGTTGCTAGGCAGTTATTTTGGTGTTCCAGGTGGTTGCTAGGGTATTCTAGGTGGTTGCTAGGGTGTTGCTAGGTGGTTAATAGGGTTTTCTAGGTGGTTGCTAGGATGTTGCTAGGTGGTTGCTATGGAGTTATAGGTGGTTGCTAGGGTGTTGCTAAGCAGTTGTTATGGTGTTCCAGGTGGTTGCTAGGGTATTCTAGGTGGTTGCTAGGGTGTTGCAAGGTGGTTGCTATGGAATTATAGCCGGTTGCTAGGGTGTTGCTAGCCATTTGCTATGGTGTTCCAGGTGGTTGCTAGGGTGTTGCAAGGTGGTTGCTATGCAGTTCTAGGTGGTTGCTAGGGTGTTGCTAGGTGGTTGCTATGGAGTTCTAGGCAGTTGCTATGGTGTTACAGTTGGTTGCTAGTGTGTTGTTAGGTGGTTGTTATGGCGTTCTAGGCGGTTGCTAGGGTGTTCCAGGTGGTGCTAGGGTGTTGCTAGGTCATTGCTATGGAGTTATAGGCAGTTGCTAGGATGTTGCTAGGGGGTTACTATGGAGTTCTAGGCGGTTGCTAGGGTGTTGCTAGGTCATTGCTATGGAATTCTAGGCAGTTGCTAGGGTGGTCTAGGTGGTTACTAGTGTGTTGTTAGGTGGTTGCTATGAAGTTCTAGGGGGTTGCTAGGGTGTTCTAGTTGGTTGCTAGGGTGTTGCTATGTGGATGCCATATAGTTCTAGGTAGTTGCTAGCGTGTTGTAGGTGGTTGCTATGGCGTTCTAGACAGTTGCCTGGGTGTTGCTAGGTGGTTGCTATGGCATTCTAGGCGGTTGCTAGTGTGTTGCTAAGTGGTTGCTATGGAGATCTAGGCTGTTGCAAGGCTGTTCTAGGTGGTTGCTAGGGTGTTGCTAGGTGGTTCCCATAGAGTTCTAAGCGGTTGCTAAGGTGTTGCTAGGTGGTTGCTATGGAGTTCTAAGCAGTTGCTAGGGTGTTCTAGGTGGTTGCTAGGGTGTTGCTAGATGGTTGCTATGGAGTTCCAGGCAGTTGCTAGGGTTTTCTAGGTATTTGTTATAGAGTTCTAGGCAGTTGCTATGCTGTTGCTAGGTGGTTGCTATGGAGTTCCAGGCTGTTGCTAGACTGTTCTAGGTGGTTGCTATGCAGCTATAGGTGGTTGCTAGGCAGATGTTATGGTGTTCCAGGTAGTTGATAGGGTGTTGCTAGGTGGTTGCTAGGGTTTTCTAGGTGGTTGCTAGGATGTTGCTAGGTGGTTGCTATGGAGTTATAGGCGGTTGCTAGGGTGTTGCTAGGCAGTTGTTATGGTGTTCCAGGTGGTTGCTATGTTGTTGCTTGCTGGTTGCTATGGTGTTCCAGGTGGTTGCTAGGGTGTTGCTAGGTGGTTGCTATGGAGTTCTAGGTGGTTGCTATGGTGTTGCTAGGTGGTTGCTATGGAGTTATAGCCGGTTGCTAGGGTGTTGCTAGGCATTTGCTGTGGTGTTCCATGTGGTTGCTAGGGTGTTGCAAGGTGGTTGCTATACAGTTCTAGGTGGTTGCTAGGGTGTTGCTAGGTGGTTGCTATGGAGTTCTAGGCAGTTGCTATGGTGTTACAGGTGGTTGCTAGTGTGTTGTTAGGTGTTTGCTATGGAGTTCTAGGCTGTTGCTAGGGTGTTGCTAGGTGTTTGCTAGGGTGTTGCTAGGTCGTTGCTATGGAGTTACAGGCGGTTGCTAGGATGTTGCTAGGGGGTTGCTAGATCTTTACTGAGTCCAATGACGCAACCCTTAGTTCTCTATGAAAAATGGTTCAAAAGTTATGAGATATCAAACATCGGCCAATCAGGAAAGGGGGCAAGCCTGATCTCCACCAATGGACAAAGGACTCTCTACCATGTCCAATGAGGCACTGCACAATTTGTGGGCAATTTTTCCCCATAGAGATGAATGGCAGAATGTTCAAAACTAGAGAGAGACCAGAGTACTGCTGCTAGAAGACAGAGCATTGTGACATCACAGGGGTGAGAAGACAGAGCATTGTGACATCACAAGGGTGAACATTCCACCATTCATTCTCTATGGGAAAAATTGCACACAAAAATTCAAATTTTTCAAAAACCGTGCAACGAAACTTTCCACAAAGTAATAGCACACCATTCCCGATCAAGCCGCTCGATTTGACATATTGCACGTGTATGTGGTGTGAAAACTCTGGGAGGAGTAGCGGTCCAAAAAATGGGTGGAAAGAATAATAATAATACTAGACAATTCCTGCAGAAATTGTGAAGTGTGGTTGCCGCCAAAGCAAAGTCGACTTTCTGCTGAACAGAGTGAACAGTGGTAGGTAGTTGCTATGATGTTTGAGGCGGTCGCTAGGGTGTTGCTAGGTTTCTATAGAGTTTTAGGCAGTTGCTAGGATGTTGCTAGGTGGTTGATATGGTGTTCCAGGTGGTTGCTAGGGTGGTGCTAGGTGGTTGCTATGGAGCTCCAGGTGGTTGCTAGGGCATTGCTAGGTGGTTGCTAGGGTAATCTAAGTGGTTACTAGGCTATTGCTAGGTGGTTGCTATGGAATTATAGGTGGTTGCTAGGGTGTTGCTAGCAGTTGTTATACTGTTCCAGGTGGTTGCTATGGTGTTGCTAGGTGGTTGCTAGGATGTTGCTAGGTGGTTGCTATGGAGTTATAGGCGGTTGCTAGGCTTTTCCTAGGTGGTTGCTATGAGGTTGCTATTGAGTTATAGGTGGTTGTTAGGGTGTTGCTAGGTAGTTGTTATGGTGTTCCAGGTGGTTGCTAGGGCATTGCTAGGTGTTTGCTAGGGTATTCTAGGTGGTTGCTAGGGTGTTGCTAGGTGGTTGCTATGGTGTTCCAGGTGGTTGCTATGGTGTTGCTAGGTGGTTGCTATGGAGTTCTTGGTGGTTGCTGTGGTGTTGCTATGTGGTTGCTATGCAGTTATAGCCGGTTGCTAGGGTCGTGCTAGGCATTTGCTATGGAGTTATAGGCGGTTGCTAGGTTGTTGCTAGGGTATATTAGGTGGTTGCTAGGATGTTGCTAGGTGGTTGCTATGGAGTTATAGGCGTTTGCTAGGGTGTTGCTAGGCAGTTGTTATGGTGTTCCAGGTGGTTGCTAGGGTGTTGCTAAGTGGTTGCTATGGTGTTCCAGGTGGATGCTAGGGTGTTGCTAGGTGGTTGCTATGGAGTTCTAGGTGGTTGCTATGGTGTTGCTAGGTGGTTGCTATGGAGTTATAGCCATTTGCTAGGGTGTTGCTAGGGTATTCTAGGTGGTTCCTAGGATGTTGCTAGGGTGTTGCTAGGTATTTGCTATGGAGTTATAGGCGGTTGCTAGGGTGTTGCTAGGGTATTCTAGGTGGTTGCGAGGATGTTGCTAGGTGGTTGCTATGGAGTTATAGGCGGTTGCTAGAGTGTTGCTAGGCAGTTGTTATGGTGTTCCAGGTGGTTGCTAGGGTGTTGCTAGGTGGTTGCTATGGTGTTCCAGGTGGTTGCTATGGTGTTGCTAGGTGGTTGCTATGGAGTTCTTGGTGGTTGCTGAGGTGTTGCTAGGTGGTTGCTATGGAGTTATAGCCGGTTGCTAGGGTGGTGCTAGGCATTTGCTATGGTCTTCCAGGTGGTTGCTAGTGTGTTGTTAGGTGGTTGCTATGGAGTTCTAGATGGTTGCTAGGTTGTTCTAGGTGGTTGCTAGGGTGTTGCTAGGTCGTTGCTATGGAGTTATAGGTGGTTGCTAGGATGTTGCTAGGGGGTTGCTATGGAGTTATAGGCGGTTGCTAGGGTGTTGCTAGGCAGTTTTTATGGTGTTCCAGGTGGTTGCTAGGGTGTTGCTAGGCGGTTGCTAGTATGTTGCTAGGTGGTTGCTATTGAGTTATAGGCAGTTGCTAGGTGGTTGCTAGGAGGTTGCTATGGAGTTATAGGCGGTTGTTAGGGTGTTGCTAAGCAGTTGTTATGGTGTTCCAGGTGGTTACTAGGGTGTTGCTAGGTGGTTGCTAGGGTATTCTAGGTGGTTGCTATGGAGTTCTAGCTGGTTACTATAGTGTTGCTAGGTGGTTGCTAGCATATTCTAAGTGGTTGCTAGGATGTTGCTAGGTGGTTGTTATGGAGTTATAGGCCGTTGCTAGGGTGTTGCTAGACAGTTCTTATGGTGTTCCCAGTGGTTGCTAAGTGGTTGCTAGGATGTTGCTAGTTGTTGCTAGGTGGATGCTATGGAGATTTAGTTGGTTGCTAAGGTGTTGCTAGGTGGTTGCTATGGACTTATAGCCGTTGCTAGGGTGTTGCTAGGCATTTGCTATGGAGTTATAGGCGGTTGCTAGGGTGTTGCTAGGGTATTCTAGATGGTTGCTAAGATGTTGCTAGGTGGTTGCTATGGAGTTATAGGCAGTTGCTAGGGTGTTGTTAGGCAGTTGTTATGGTGTTCCAGGTGGTTGCTAGGGTGTTGCTAGGTGGTTGCTATGGTGTTCCAGGTGGTTGCTAGGGTGTTGCTAGGTGGTTGCTATGGAGTTCTAGGTGGTTGCTATGGTGTTGCTAGGTAGGTGGTTGCTATGGAGATCTAGGCTGTTGCATGACTGTTCTAAGTGGTTGCTAGGGTGTTGCTAGGTCGTTCCCATAGAGTTCTAAGTGGTTGCTAAGGTGTTGCTAGGTGGTTGCTATGGAGTTCTAAGCAGTTGCTAGGGTGTTTTAGGTGGTTGCTAGGGTGTTGCTAGATGGTATTTATGGAGTTCCAGGTCGTTGCTAGGGTTTTCTAGGTATTTGCTATAGAGTTCTAGGCAGTTGCTATGCTGTTGCTAGGTGGTTGCTATGGAGTTCCAGGCTGTTGCTAGGCTGTTCTAGGTGTTTGCTAGGGTGTTGCTAGGTGGTTGCTCCGTCTTTACTGAGTCCAATGACGCGATCCACAATTCTCTATGACAAACGGTTGAAAAGTTATTAAATATCAAATGTCGGCCAATCAGGAAAGGGGGCGAGGTTAATTTACACCAATGGACAATCGACTCTCTAACACGTCCAATGAGGCATCCCACAATTTGAGGGCAATTTTGCCCCATAGAGATGAATGCTGAATGTCCAAAGCCAGAGAGAGACCAGAGCACTGCTGCTAGAAGACAGACCATTGTGACATCATAAAGGTGAGAAGACAGCATTGTGACATCACAAGGGTGAACATTCCACCATTCATTCTCTATGGGAAAAATTCCCCCAAAAAAGTCAAATTTCTCAAAAACCGTCCACCCAAACTTTCCACAAAGTAATAGCACTTCATTCCCGATCAAGCCGCTCGATTTGACACATTGCACATGTATGTGGTGCGAAAACTCTGGGAGGAGTAGCGGTCCAAAAAATGGGTGGAATAATAATAATAATAATAAATAAATAATATGTGCAATAATAATAGTGTGTTTGCCTGAGGCAACCGCACTAATAATAAATAAATAATAATATGTGCAATAATAATAGTGTGTTTGCCTAAGGCAACCACACTAACTAGACAATTCCTGCAGAAATTGTGAAGTGTGGTTGCCGCCAACGCAAAGTCGACTTTGTGCCGAACGAGTGAACAGTTTCTGTAGTATAAGCAGAGACAGAGTATGGTATACATGCTATAACATCACGGCAACGACTTGATTTGCAACACACATATTCAGAGCTAAATTATCATTTCATCAAAACTTGAGATCTCAGTGTTTTACTCACTGTATGCTGTGACGAGTGACGGCGAATCATAAAGCTAGCTGGCATGTTCAGAGGGTCTTGGAAAAACCCTACGTATAAACTGCGTGATCGCACCATTTAAAAAGCAAGACAGGAGAGATTAATTTGATTGACGTATGGTTTAGCGTGAATTTCAGCTCATTTAACCATACAACTGTAAATCTGTTACCTTAGAGACCAACTCATAGACAGAGTAGCCTATTACGTGTTAGCCGAGCCGAATTTCCAAGAACGAAAATGACGCGAGAAATATGTTAAAATAGTTGCATTTTAACTCATTTTAAATACAGCTTCTGTGAATAAGTATCGGCTGGTAGGCAGTACTATTAGCTTCTGTTGCAGCAAGGGGTGCATCAACAACATGCAAGAGGAGTTCTGTACTTTAGCAAACGCGTTGGGGTGAGAGCGTTGCTGTCCCTGCTACAACGGACTGAATGTGTAATGCAGCTCTAATGAGACCAAAGTTCCCAATACGCTGGGATATTACACAGTGTTACAAAAGCAAAATTTGACATATTATACATAGTTAGAAAGCTTATTGTGTCACCTACTGAATAAATGAATTCTCAATCGAGCCAGTTTGTACTACAAAGTTCGACAACACCCAAAGCAACATGTGTGGTATTACAAGCCCACATCGTTTTCTGAAGTAAGACGGGACCAGAAGCTGCTGCACACGTGCTGTTGACGGCGTTGTTGCACTCTTTAGTACAGTCTGGCTTGTTTGAGAATTCGTTTATTCAGTAGGTGAGAGCATAAGCTTTCTAACCAGGTATAACAGCACGTCTAATTTTGGTTTTGGAATATCGTTTTTTTAGGTCAACCGAAAGTTTTTTAATCGTCGCATAGAATGCATGTAGTCTTTGTTAGCATTAGCATTCAAAGACACTGGACCTGACGAAACGTCGTCAAAGAATTTGCATAATATCTTGTGAAATACTGTTATTATTGAGGACTTCTGGGTATGCCTAAGCCATATGTTTTGTTGATATACCTAGCTGACAGCGTTTTCATTTGAAATTTTGCATTTGGAACACTGTTTTATCCGTTCACTTCCGCGTTCAGCTATATCCTTTCTGGTGGCTGGTGAGGACGAACAGCGGACCGCATCACGTGTGCAAAGCCGACCAATGCTGTAACTTCATAATTCACATTTTTTAATGACGTCACCGCCCCATTCATTTTCAATGGGAAAAATTGGCCATAAAAAGTCATATTTCTCAAAAACCGTGCAGCGAAAATTTCCACAAAGTAATAGCCATCGATTCCCAAAGAAGCCGGTCAATTTGACATATGGCATGTGTATGTGGTGCGAAAACTCTGGGAGGAGTAGCGGTCCAAAAAATGGGTGGAAAGATAGAATAATAATAATATGTGCGATAATAATAGTGTGATTGCCTAAGGCAACCACACTAACTAGACAATTCCTGCAGAAATTGTGAAGTGTGGTTGCCGCCAATGCAAAGTCGACTTTCTGCTGAACAGAGTGAACAGTGGTATGTAGTTGCTATGATGTTTGAGGCGGTTGCTAGGGTGTTGCTAGGTGCTTCTATGGAGTTCTAGGTGGTTTCCATGGAATTCTAGGCGGTTGCTAGGGTGTTCTAGGTGGTTGCTATGGAGTTCTAGGCAGTCGCTAGGATGTTGCTAGGTGGTTGATATGGTGTTCCAGGTGGTTGCTAGGGTGGTGCTAGGTGGTTGCTATGGAGTTCCAGGTGGTTGCTATGGAGCTGCTAGGTGGTTGCTAGGGTAATCAAAGTGGTTGCTAAGATGTTGCTAGGTGGTTGCTATGGAGTTATAGGCGGTTGCTAGGGTGTTGCTAGGCAGTTTTTATGGTGTTCCAGGTGGTTGCTAGGATGTTGCTAGGTGGTTGCTATGGAGTTATAGGCAGTTGCTAGGTGGTTGCTAGAAGGTTGCTATGGAGTTATAGGCGGTTGTTAGGGTGTTGCTAGGCAGTTGTTAGGGTGTTCCAGGTGGTTGCTAGGGTGTTGCTAGGTGGTTGGTAGTGTATTCTAGGTGGTTGCTATGGAGTTCTAGGTGGTTACTATGGTGTTGCTAGGTGGTTGCTATGAAGTTATAGCCGGTTGCTAGGGTGTTGCTAGGCAGTTGTTATGGTGTTCCAGGTGGTTGCTAGGGTGTTGCTAGGTGGTTGCTAGGGTGTTCTAGGTGGTTGCTAGGGTGTTGCTAGGTGGATGCTATGGAGCTCTAGGTGGTTGCTATGGTGTTGCTAGGTGGTTGCTATGAAGTTATAGCCGGTTGCTAGGGTGTTGCTAGGCAGTTGTTATGGTGTTCCAGGTGGTTGCTAGGGTGTTGCTAGGTGGTTGCTAGGGTGTTGCTAGGTGGATGCTATGGAGCTCTAGGTGGTTGCTATGGTGTTGCTAGGTGGTTGCTATGGAGTTATAGCCGGTTACTAGGGTGTTGCTAGGCATTTGCTATGGAGTTATAGGCGGTTGCTAGCATGTTGCTAGCGTATTTTAGGTGGTTGCTAGGATGTTGCTAGGTGGTTGCTATGCAGTTATAGGCGGTTGCTAGGCAGTTGTTTTGGTGTTCCAGGTGGTTGATAGGGTGTTGCTAGGTGGTTGCTAGGGTTTTCTAGTTGGTTGCTAGGGTGTTGCTAGGTGGTTGCTATGGAGTTATAGTCGGTTGCTAGGGTGTTGCTAGGCATTTGCTATGGAGTTATAGGCGGTTGCTAGGGTGTTGCTAGGGTATTCTAGGTAGTTGCTAGGATGTTGCTAGGTGGTTGCTATGCAGTTATAGGCGGTTGCTAGGCAGTTGTTTTGGTGTTCCAGGTGGTTGATAGGGTGTTGCTAGGTGGTTGCTAGGGTTTTCTAGTTGGTTGCTAGGGTGTTGCTAGGTGGTTGCTATGGAGTTATAGCCGGTTGCTAAGGTGTTGCTAGGCATTTGCTATGGAGTTATAGGCGGTTGCTATGGTGTTGCTAGGGTATTCAAGGTAGTTGCTAGGATGTTGCTAGGTGGTTGCTATGCAGTTATAGGTGGTTGCTAGGCAGTTGTTATGGTGTTCCAGGTGGTTGATAGGGTGTTGCTAGGTGGTTGCTAGGGTATTCAAGGTAGTTGCTAGGATGTTGCTAGGTGGTTGCTATGCAGTTATAGGCGGTTGCTAGGCAGTTGTTATGGTGTTCCAGGTGGTTGATAGGGTGTTGCTAGATGGTTGTTAGGGTTTTCTAGGTGGTTGCTAGGATGTTGCTAGGTGGTTGCTATGGAGTTATAAGAGGTTGCTAGGGTGTTGCTAGGCAGTTTTTATGGTGTTCCAGGTGGTTGCTAGGTTGTTGCTTGGTGGTTGCTATGGTGTTCCAGGTGGTTGCTAGGGTGTTGCTAGGTGGTTGCTATGGAGTTCTAGGTGGTTGCTATGGTGTTGCTAGGTGGTTGCTATGGAGTTATAGCCGGTTGCTAGGGTGTTGCTAGGCATTTGCTATGGTGTTCCATGTGGTTGCTAGGGTGTTGCTAGGTGGTTGCTATGGAGTTCTAGGCAGTTGCTATGGTGTTACAGGTGGTTGCTAGTGTGTTGTTAGGTGTTTGCTATGGAGTTCTAGGCTGTTGCTAGGGTGTTCTAGGTGGTTGCTAGGGTGTTGCTAGGTCGTTGCTATGGAGTTACAGGCGGTTGCTAGGATGTTGCTAGGGGGTTGCTAGGTCTTTACTGAGTCCAATGACGCAACCCATAGTTCTCTATGAAAAACGATTCAAAAGTTATGAGATATCAAACATCGGCCAATCAGGAAAGGGGGCAAGGCTGATCTCCACCAATGGACAAAGGACTCTCTACCATGTCCAATGAGGCATTGCACAATTTGTGGGCAATTTTTCCCCATAAAGATGAATGGCAGAATGTTCAAAACTAGAGAGAGACCAGAGTACTGCTGCTAGAAGACAGAGCATTGTGACATCACAGGGGTGAGAAGACAGAGCATTGTGACATCACAAGGCTGAACATTCCGCCATTCATTCTCTATGGGGAAAAATTGCCCACAAAAATTCAAATTTTTCAAAAACCGTGCAACGAAACTTTCCACAAAGTAATAGCACACCATTCCCGATGAAGCCGCTCGATTTGACATATTGCACGTGTATGTGGTGCGAAAACTCTGGGAGGAGTAGCGGTCCAAAAAACTGGCGGAATAATAATAATAATAAATATGTGCAATAATAATAGTGTGTTTGCCTAAGGCAACCACACTAACTAGACAATTCCTGCAGAAATTGTGAAGTGTGGTTGCCGCCAATATAAAGCCGACTTCCTGCTGAACAAAGTGAACAGTGGTAGGTAGTTGCTATGATGTTCTGGTGGTGACTTTGGTGTTTTAGGTGGTGTCTAGGGTGTTGCTATGGAGTTCTAGGCGGTTGCTATGGAATTCTAGGCGGTTGCTAGGGTGTTCTAGGTGGTTCTATGGAGTTCTAGGCGGTTGCTATGGAATTCTAGGCGGTTGCTAGGGTGATCTAGGTGGTTCTATGGAGTTCTAGGCGGTTGCTATGGAATTCTATGCGGTTGCTAGGGTGTTCTAGGTTGTTGCTATGGAGTTCTAGGCAGTTGCTAGAATGTTGCTATGTGGTTGCTGTGGAGCTCCAGGTGGTTGCTAGGATGTTGCTAGGTGGTTGCTATGGAGTTATAGGCGGTTGTTAGGGTGTTGCTAGGCAATTGTTTGGTGTTCCAGGTCGTTGCTAGGCTGTTGCTAGGTGGTTGCTATGGAGTTATAGACGGTTGCTAGGTGGTTGCTATGGAGTTCTAGGCGGTTGCTAGGGTGTTGCTACGTGGTTGCTTGGGTATTCAACGTGGTTGATATGGTGTTATAGGTGGTTTCTAGGGTGTTGCTGTGTTGTTGCTATGGAGTTCTAGGCGGTTGCTAGGGTGTTCTTGGTGGTTGCTAGGGTGCTGCAAGGTGGTTGCTAGGGTATTCTAGGTGGTTGTTAGGGTGTTGCTAGGTGGTTGCTATGGAGTTCTAGGTGGTGGCTAGGGCGTTACAAGGTGGTTGCTATGGAGTTCTAGGTGGTTGCTAGGGTGTTGCTAGACATTTGCTATGGTGTTCCAGGTGGTTGCTAGGGTGTTGCTAAGTGGTTGCTAGGGTATTCTAAGTGGTTGCTAGGGTGTTGCTAGGTGGTTGCTATGGTGTTCCAGATGGTTGCTAGGACATTGCTAGGCAGTTGCTAGGCTATTCTAGGTGGTTGCTATGGAATTCTAGGCGGTTGCTATGGTGTTCTAGGTGGTTGCTATGGAGTTCTAGGCAGTTGCTAGGATGTTGCTAGGTGGTTGCTAGGGAGTTCTAGGCGGTTGCTAGGGCGTTGCTAGGTGTTTGCTATGCTGTTTTAGGCAGTTGCTAGGGTGTTAGAGGTGGTTACTAGGGTGTTGCTAGGTGGTTGCTATGGAGTTCTAGGTGGTTGCTAGGGTGTTGCTAGGTGGTTGCTAGGGTGTTGCTAGGCAGTTGTTATGGTGTTCCAGGTGGTTGCTATGGTGTTCCAGGTGGTTGCTAGGATGTTGCTAGGTGGTTGCTAAGGTGTTCCAGGTTGTTGCTAGGGTGTTGCTAGGTGGTTGCTAGGGTGTTGCTAGGTGGTTGCTATGGATTTCTAGGTGGTTGCTATGGTGTTGCTAGGTGGTTGCTATGGAGTTATAGCCAGTTGCTAGGGTGTTGCTAGGCATTTGCTATGGTGTTCCAGGTGGTTGCTAGGGTGTTGCTATGCATTTGCTATGGTGTTCCAGGTGGTTGCTATGGAGTTATAGGCAGTTGCTAGGGTGTTGCTAGGCAGTTATGGTATTCTAGGTGGTTGCTAGGATGTTTCTAGGTGGTTGCTATGGAGTTATAGGCTGTTGATAGGGTGTTGCTAGGCAGTTGTTATGGTGTTCCAGGTGGTTGCTAGGCTGTTGCTAGGTCGTTGCTATGGTGTTCCAGGTGGTTGCTAGGGTGTTGCTAGGTGGTTGCTATGGGGTTTTAGGTGGTTGCTATGGTGTTGGTAGGTGGTTGCTATGCAGTTCTAGGGGGTTGCTAGGGTGTTGCTAGGTAGTTGCTATGGAGTTCTGGGCGGTTGCTAGGGTGTTCTAGGTGGTTGCTAGGGTGTTGCTAGGGGGTTGCTATGGAGTTCTAGGCGGTTGCTAGGTCTTTACTGAGTCCAATGACGCAATCCATAGTTCTCTATGACAAACGGTTCAAAAGTTATGAAATATAAAACATCGGCCAATCAGGAAGGGGGGCAAGGCTGATCTCCACCAATGGACAAAGGACTCTCTAACAAGTCCAATGAGGCATCCCAGAATTTGTGGGCAATTTTGCCCCATAGAGATGAATGTTAAATGTCCGAAGCCAGAGAGAGACCAGAGCACTGCTGCTAGAAGACAGACCATTGTGACATCACAGAGGTGAGAAGACAGAGCATTGTGACATCACAAGGGTGAACATTCCGCCATTCATTCTCTATGGGAAAAATTTCCCAAAAAAAGTCAAATTTCTCAAACACCGTCCACCCAAACTTTCCACAAAGTAATAGCACACCATTCCCGATCAAGCCGCTCGATTTGACATATTGCACGTGTATGTGGTGCAAAAACTCTGGGAGGAGTAGAGGTCCAAAAAATGGGTGGAAAGAAATAAAAATAATAATAATAACTAGACAATTCCTGCAGAAATTGTGAAGTGTGGTTGCCGCCAATGCAAAGTCGACTTTGTGCTGAACGGAGTGAACAGTTTCTGTAGTATAAGCAGAGACAGGGCATTGTGTACCTGCTATAACATCACTACAACGAGTTGATTTGCGACACATATATTCAGAGCTAAATTATCCTTTCATCAAAATTTGAGATCTCAGTGTTTTACTTGCGGTATGCGGTGACGAGTGACGGCGAATCACAAAGCTAGCTGGCATGTTCAGAGGGTCTTGGAAAAACCCTAAGTCTGACGTGTAATGCAGACTGATGTGTAATGCAGTTATAACGAGACCAAAGTTTCCAACTCGCTGGAATATAAAACGGTATTACAAAAGTAAAATTTGACATATTATACATTGTTAGAAAGCTTATTCTGTCACCTATTAGATCGATGATGTGTAGATCAAGCCAGATTGTACTACAAAGTTCGACAACACCCAAAGCAACATGTGTGGTATTACAAGCCCACTGAAGACCGGATCAGAAGCTGGTGCACACGTGTTGTTGACGGCGTTGTTGCACTCTTTAGTACAGTCTGGCTTGTTTGAGAATTCGTTTATTCAGTAGGTGAGAGCATAAGCTTTCTAACCAGGTATAACAGCACGTCTAATTTTGGTTTTGGAATATGGTTTTTTTAGGTCAACCGAAAGTGTTTTAATCGTCGCATTCAATGCATGCACTCTTTGTTAGCACTAGTAGCATTCAAAGACGCTGCATTTGACGAAACGTTGTCAACGATTTCGCGTAATATCTTGTGAAATACTATTATTTTTGAGGAAATCTGGGTATGCCTAAGTCATATGTTTGTTGATATACCTAGCTGACAGCGTTTTCATTTGTAATTTTGCATTTGGAATACCGTTTTTATCGCGTGCACTTCCGCATTAAGCTATATCCACTGTGGTGGCTAAGTCGCCAGGAAACCTCGTTTGAACAACACAATCCGTGCATGTACGTGTTCGTCAAGGTTTTATCTACATTGTGGTATGAATCATTTGAAGTTTACGAATGTGTGTTTTCTGTAATTACGACGAAAATGGAGATATGCACCGCATCTGGATTCTAAATTTCCTGTAGATGAAGCAGGTTAAAAGTGCATCACGTGTGCTAAGCCGACCAATGCTGTGACTTCACCGCTCACATATGTATGACGTCACGTTTTACATTCATCCCTATGGGGAAAAATTGGCCATAAAAAGTCATATTTCTCAAAAACCGTGCAGCGAAACTTTCCACAAAGTAATAGCACACGATTCCCAAAGAAGCCGGTCAATTTGACATATGGCACGTGTATGTGGTGCGAAAACTCTGGGAGGAGTAGCGGTCCAAAAAATGGGTGGAATAATAATAATAATAATAATAATATGTGCGATAATAATAGTGTGATTGCCTAAGGCAACCACACTAACTAGACAATTCCTGCAGAAATTGTGAAGTGTGGTTGCCGCCAATGCAAAGTCGACTTTGTGCTGAACGGAGTGAACAGTTTCTGTAGTATAAGCAGAGACAGGGCATTGTGTACCTGCTATAACATCACTACAACGAGTTGATTTGCGACACATATATTCAGAGCTAAATTATCCTTTCATCAAAATTTGAGATCTCAGTGTTTTAGTGAACAGTTTCTGTAGTATAAGCAGAGACAGGGCATTGTGTACCTGCTATAACATCACTACAACGAGTTGATTTGCGACACATATATTCAGAGCTAAATTATCCTTTCATCAAAATTTGAGATCTCAGTGTTTTACTTGCGGTATGCGGTGACGAGTGACGGCGAATCACAAAGCTAGCTGGCATGTTCAGAGGGTCTTGGAAAAACCCTAAGTCTGACGTGTAATGCAGACTGATGTGTAATGCAGTTATAACGAGACCAAAGTTTCCAACTCGCTGGAATATAAAACGGTATTACAAAAGTAAAATTTGACATATTATACATTGTTAGAAAGCTTATTCTGTCACCTATTAGATCGATGATGTGTACATCAAGCCAGATTGTACTACAAAGTTCGACAACACCCAAAGCAACATGTGTGGTATTACAAGATGACACCGTCTTCTGGAGTAAGACCGGACCAGAAGCTGCTGGACACATGTTGTTGACGGCGTTGTTGCCCTTTTTAGGTCCGTCTGGCTTGATTGAGAATTCGTTTATTCAGTAGGTGAGAGCATAAGCTTTCTAACCAGGTATAACACGTGTAGTTTTGGTTTTGGAATATCGTTTTTTAGGTCAACCGAAAGTGTTTTAATCGTCGCATTCAATGCATGCACTCTTTGTTAGCACTAGTAGCATTCAAAGACGCTGCATTTGACGAAACGTTGTCAACGATTTTGCGTAATATCTTGTGAAATACTATTATTTTTGAGGAAATCTGGGTATGCCTAAGTCATATGTTTGTTGATATACCTAGCTGACAGCGTTTTCATTTGTAATTTTGCATTTGGAATACCGTTTTTATCGCGTGCACTTCCGCATTAAGCTATATCCACTGTGGTGGCTAAGTCGCCAGGAAACCTCGTTTGAACAACACAATCCGTGCATGTACGTCTTCGTCAAGGTTTTATCTACATTGTGGTATGAATCATTTGAAGTTTACGAATGTGTGTTTTCTGTAATTACGACGAAAACGGAGATATGCACCGCATCTGGATTCTAAATTTCCTGTAGATGAAGCAGGTTAAAAGTGCATCACGTGTGCTAAGCCGACCAATGCTGTGACTTCACCGCTCACATATGTATGACGTCACGTTTTACATTCATCCCTATGGGGAAAAATTGGCCATAAAAAGTCATATTTCTCAAAAACCGTGCAGCGAAACTTTCCACAAAGTAATAGCACTCGATTCCCAAAGAAGCCGGTCAATTTGACATATGGCACGTGTATGTGGTGCAAAAACTCTGGGAGGAGTAGCGGTCCAAAAAATGGGTGGAAAGAAAGAAATAATAATAATAATAATAATAATAATATGTGGGATAATAGTAGTGTGGTTGCCTGAGGCAACCACACTAATAACTAGACAATTCCTGCAGAAATTGTGAAGTGTGGTTGCCGCCAATGCAAAGTTGATTTTCTGCTGAACAGAATGAACAGTGGTAGGTAGTTGCTATGATGTTCTGGTGGTGACTACGGAGTTATAGGCGGTTGCTAGGGTGTTGATAGGCAGTTGTTATGGTGTTCCAGGTGGTTGCTAGTGTGTTGTTAGTTGGTTGCTATGGAGTTCTAGGCGGTTGTTAGGGTGTTGCTAGATGGTTGCTATGGAGTTATAGGCGGTTGCTAAGGTATTTTAGGTGGTTGCTTCGGTGTTGCTAGGTGGTTGCTATGGTGTTTCAGATAGTTGCTAGGGTGTTATTAGGTGGTTGCTATGGAGTTCTAGGTGGTTGCTAGGGTGTTGCTAGGTGGTTGCTATGGAGTTCTAAGTGGTTGATAGGGTGTTGCTAGGTGGATGCTATGGTGTTATAGCTGGTTGCTAGGGTGTTGCTAGGCATTTGTTATGGTTTTCCAGGTGGTTGCTAGGGTGTTGCTAGGTGGGTGCTATGGAGTTCTAGGTGGTTGCTATGGTGTTGCTAGGTGGTTGCTATGGAGCTCAGGGCGGTTGCTAGGCTGTCCTAGGTGGTTGCTAGGGTGTCGCAAGGCGCTTGCTATGCAGGTCTAGGTGGTTAGTAGGGTGTTGCTAGGTGGTTGCTATGGAGTGGTAGGCAGTTGCTAGGATGTTGCTAGGGGGTTGCTATGGAGTTCTAGGCGGTTGCTAGGTGTTTACTGAGCCTAATGACGCGACCCATAGTTCTCTATGACAAACGGTTCAAAAGTTATGAAATATCAAACATCGGCCAATCAGGAAGGGGGTCGAGGCTGATCTCCACCAATGGACAAAGGACTCTCTAACATGTCCAATGAGGTATTGCACAATTTGTGGGCAATTTTTCCCCATAGAGATGAATGGCAGAATGTTCAAATCTAGAGAGAGACTAGAGTACTGCTGCTAGAAGACAGAGCATTGTGACATCACAATGGTGAGAAGACAGAGCATTGTGACATCACAAGGCTGAAAATTCTGCCATTCATTCCCTATGGGGAAAAATTGCCCACAAAAATTCAAATTTTTCAAAAACCGTGCAACGAATCTTTCCACAAAGTAATAGCACACCATTCCCGATGAAGCCGCTCGATTTGACATATTACACGTGTACGTGGTGCGAAAACTCTGGGAGGAGTAGCGGTCCAAAAAATGGGTGGAAAGAAAGAATAATAATAATAATATGTGCAATAATAATAGTGTGTTTGCCTAAGGCAACCACACTAATAATATGTGAGATAATAGTAGTGTGATTGCCTAAGGCAACCACACTAACTAGACAATTCCTGCAGAAATTGTGAAGTGTGGTTGCCGCCAATGCAAAGTCGACTTTGTGCTGAACGGAGTGAACAGTTTCTGTAGTATAAGCAGAGACAGGGCATTGTGTACCTGCTATAACATCACTACAACGAGTTGATTTGCGACACATATATTCAGAGCTAAATTATCCTTTCATCAAAATTTGAGATCTCAGTCTTTTACTTGCGGTATGCGGTGACGAGTGACGGCGAATCACAAAGCTAGCTGGCATGTTCAGAGGGTCTTGGAAAAACCCTAAGTCTGACGTGTAATGCAGACTGATGTGTAATGCAGTTATAACGAGACCAAAGTTTCCAACTCGCTGGAATATAAAACGGTATTACAAAAGTAAAATTTGACATATTATACATTGTTAGAAAGCTTATTCTGTCACCTATTAGATCGATGATGTGTAGATCAAGCCAGATTGTACTACAAAGTTCGACAACACCCAAAGCAACATGTGTGGTATTACAAGCCCACTGAAGACCGGATCAGAAGCTGCTGCACACATGTTGTTGACGGCGTTGTTGCCCTTTTTAGGTCCGTCTGGCTTGATTGAGAATTCGTTTATTCAGTAGGTGAGAGCATAAGCTTTCTAACCAGGTATAACACGTGTAGTTTTGGTTTTGGAATATCGTTTTTTAGGTCAACCGAAAGTGTTTTAATTGTCGCATTCAATGCATGCACTCTTTGTTAGCACTAGTAGCATTCAAAGACGCTGCATTTGACGAAACGTTGTCAACGATTTTGCGTAATATCTTGTGAAATACTATTATTTTTGAGGAAATGTGGGTATGCCTAAGTCATATGTTTGTTGATATACCTAGCTGACAGCGTTTTCATTTGTAATTTTGCATTTGGAATACCGTTTTTATCGCGTGCACTTCCGCATTAAGCTATATCCACTGTGGTGGCTAAGTCGCCAGGAAACCTCATTTGAACAACACAATCCGTGCATGTACGTCTTCGTCAAGGTGTTATCTACATTGTGGTATGAATCATTTGAAGTTTACGAATGTGTGTTTTCTGTAATTACGACGAAAATGGAGATATGCACCGCATCTGGATTCGGAATTTCCTGTAGATGAAGCAGGTTAAAAGTGCATCACGTGTGCTAAGCCGACCAATGCTGTGACTTCACCGCTCACATATGTATGACGTCACGTTTTACATTCATCCCTATGGGGAAAAATTGGCCATAAAAAGTCATATTTCTCAAAAACCGTGCAGCGAAACTTTCCACAAAGTAATAGCACACGATTCCCAAAGAAGCCGGTCAATTTGACATATGGCACGTGTATGTGGTGCAAAAACTCTGGGAGGAGTAGCGGTCCAAAAAATGGGTGGAATAATAATAATAACTAGACAATTCCTGCAGAAATTGTGAAGTGTGGTTGCCGCCAATGTAAAGTCGACTTCCTGCTGAACAAAGTGAACAGTGGTAGGTAGTTGCTATGATGTTCTGGTGGTGACTATGGTGTTTTAGGTGGTGTCTAGGGTGTTGCTATGGAGTTCTAGGCGGTTGCTAGGGTGTTCTAGGTGGTTCTATGGAGTTCTAGGCGGTTGCAATGGAATTCTAGGCGGTTGCTAGGGTTATCTAGGTGGTTCTATGGAGTTCTAGGCGGTTGCTATGGAATTCTATGCGGTTGCTAGGGTGTTCTAGGTGGTTGCTATGGAGTTCTAGGAAGTTGCTAGGATGTTGCTAGGTGGTTGCTATGGAGCTCCAGGTGGTTGCTAGGGCATTGCTAGGTGGTTGCTAGGGTATTCCAAGTGGTTGCTAGGATGTTGCTAGGTGGTTGCTATGGAGTTATAGGTGGTTGCTAGGGTGTTGCTAGGCAATTGTTTGGTCTTCCAGGTCGTTGCTAGGCTGTTGCTAGGTGGTTGCTATGGAGTTATAGGCGGTTGCTAGGTGGTTGCTATGGAGTTCTAGGCGGTTGCTAGGGTGTTGCTACGTGGTTGCTTGGGTATTCAACGTGGTTGATATGGTGTGATAGGTGGTTTCTAGGGTGTTGCTGTGTTGTTGCTATGGAGTTCTAGGCGGTTGCTAGGGTGTTCATGGTGGTTGCTAGGGTGCTGCAAGGTGGTTGCTAGGGTATTCTAGGTGGTTGTTAGGGTGTTGCTAGGTGGTTGCTATGGAGTTCTAGGTGGTGGCTAGGGTGTTACAAGGTGGTTGCTATGGAGTTCTAGGTGGTTGCTAGGGTGTTGCTAGACATTTGCTATGGTGTTCCAGGTGGTTGCTAGGGTGTTGATAAGTGGTTGCTAGGGTATTCTAAGTGGTTGCTAGGGTGTTGCTAGGTGGTTGCTATGGTGTTCCAGATGGTTGCTAGGATGTTGCTAGGCAGTTGCTAGGCTATTCTAGGTGGTTGCTAGGGTTTTGCTAGGTGGTTGCTATGGAGTTCTAGGCAATTGCTATGATGTTGCTAGGTGGTTGCTAGGGAGTTCTAGGCGGTTGCTAGGGCATTGCTAGGTGGTTGCTATGCTGTTTTAGGCAGTTGCTAGGGTGTTGGAGGTGGTTACTAGGGTGTTGCTAGGTGGTTGCTATGGAGTTCTAGGTGGTTGCTAGGGTGTTGCTAGGTGGTTGCTAGGGTGTTCTCGGAGGTTGCTAAAGTGTTGCAAGGTGGTTGCTAGGGTGTTGCTACTTGGTTGCTAGGGTGTTGCTAGTTAATTGTTATGGTGTTCCAGGTGGTTGCTATGGTGTTCCAGGTGGTTGCTAGGATGTTGCTAAGTCGTTGCTATGGAGTTCTAGGTGGTTGCTAGGGTGATGCTAGGTGGTTGCTATGGAGTTATAGCTGGTTGCTAGGGTGTTGCTAGGTGGTTGCTATGGAGTTATGGCTGGTTGCTAGGGTGTTGCTAGGTGGTTGCTATGGAGTTATAGTCGGTTGCTAGGATGTTGCTAGGGGGTTGCTATGGAGTTCTAGGCAGTTGCTAGGATGTTGCTAGGTGGTTGCTATGGAGTTTTAGGTGGTTGCTAGGGTGTTGCTAGGCATTTGCTATGGTTTTCCAGTTGGTTGCTAGGGTGTTGCTAGGTGGTTGCTATGGAGTTCTAGGTGGTTGCTATGGTGTTGCTAGGTGGTTGCTAAGGCATTCTAGGCAGTTGTTAGGGTGGTCTAGGTGGTTGCTAGTGTGTTGTTAGGTGGTTGCTATGGAGTTCTAGGTGGTTGCTAGGGTGTTGCTAGGTGGTTCCCATAGAGTTCTAAGCGGTTGCTAAGGTGTTGCTAGGTGGTTGCTATGAAGTTCTAAGCAGTTGCTAGGGTGTTCTAGGTGGTTGCTAGGGTGTTGCTAGATGGTTGCTATGGAGTTCCAGGCGGTTGCTAGGGTTTTCTAGGTATTTGTTATAGAGTTCTAGGCAGTTGCTATGCTGTTGCTAGGTGGTTGCTATGGAGTTCCAGGCTGTTGCTAGACTGTTCTAGGTGGTTGCTAGGGTGTTGCTAGGTGGTTGCTCTTTCTCTACTGAGTCCAATGACGCGATCCATAATTCTCTATGACAAACGGTTGAAAAGTTATGAAATATCAAATGTCGGCCAATCAGGAAAGGGGGCAAGGTTAATTTACACCAATGGACAATGGATTTGCTAACACGTCCAATGAGGCATCCCACAATTTGAGGGCAATTTTGCCCCATAGAGATGAATCCTGAATGTCCAAAGCCAGAGAGAGACCAGAGCACTGCTGCTGGAAGACAGACCATTGTGACATCACAAGGCTGAGAAGACAGCATTGTGACATCACAATGGTGAACATTCCACCATTCATTCTCTATGGGAAAAATTCCCCAAAAAAAGCCAAATTTCTCAAAAACCGTCCACCCAAACTTTCCACAAAGTAATAGCACTTCATTCCCGATCAAGCCGCTCGATTTGACACATTGCACATGTATGTGGTGCGAAAACTCTGGGAGGAGTAGCGGTCCAAAAAATGGGTGGAAAGAATAATAATAATAATATGTGGGATAATAGTAGTGTGATTGCCTAAGGCAACCACACTAATAATATGTGCGATAATAATAGTGTGATTGCCTAAGGCAACCACACTAACTAGACAATTCCTGCAGAAATTGTGAAGTGTGGTTGCCGCCAATGCAAAGTCGACTTTGTGCTGAACGGAGTGAACAGTTTCTGTAGTATAAGCAGAGACAGGGCATTGTGTACCTGCTATAACATCACTACAACGAGTTGATTTGCGACACATATATTCAGAGCTAAATTATCCTTTCATCAAAATTTGAGATCTCAGTGTTTTACTTGCGGTATGCGGTGACGAGTGACGGCGAATCACAAAGCTAGCTGGCATGTTCAGAGGGTCTTGGAAAAACCCTAAGTCTGACGTGTAATGCAGACTGATGTGTAATGCAGTTATAACGAGACCAAAGTTTCCAACTCGCTGGAATATAAAACGGTATTACAAAAGTGAAATTTGACATATTATACATTGTTAGAAAGCTTATTCTGTCACCTATTAGATTGATGATGTGTAGATCAAGCCAGATTGTACTACAAAGTTCGACAACACCCAAAGCAACATGTGTGGTATTACAAGATGACACCGTTTTCTGGAGTAAGAGCGGACCAGAAGCTGCTGCACACATGTTGTTGACGGCGTTGTTGCCCTTTTTAGGTCCGTCTGGCTTGATTGAGAATTCGTTTATTCAGTAGGTGAGAGCATAAGCTTTCTAACCAGGTATAACACGTGTAGTTTTGGTTTTGGAATATCGTTTTTTAGGTCAACCGAAAGTGTTTTAATCGTCGCATTCAATGCATGCACTCTTTGTTAGCACTAGTAGCATTCAAAGACGCTGCATTTGACGAAACGTTGTCAACGATTTTGCGTAATATCTTGTGAAATACTATTATTTTTGAGGAAATCTGGGTATGCCTAAGTCATATGTTTGTTGATATACCTAGCTGACAGCGTTTTCATTTGGAATACCGTTTTTATCGCGTGCACTTCCGCATTAAGCTATATCCACTGTGGTGGCTAAGTCGCCAGGAAACCTCGTTTGAACAACACAATCCGTGCATGTACGTCTTCGTCAAGGTTTTATCTACATTGTGGTATGAATCATTTGAAGTTTACGAATGTGTGTTTTCTGTAATTACGACGAAAATGGAGATATGCACCGCATCTGGATTCTAAATTTCCTGTAGATGAAGCAGGTTAAAAGTGCATCACGTGTGCTAAGCCGACCAATGCTGTGACTTCACCGCTCACATATGTATGACGTCACGTTTTACATTCATCCCTATGGGGAAAAATTGGCCATAAAGAGTCATATTTCTCAAAAACCGTGCAGCGAAACTTTCCACAAAGTAATAGCCATCGATTCCCAAAGAAGCCGGTCAATTTGACATATGGCACGTGTATGTGGTGCGAAAACTCTGGGAGGAGTAGCGGTCCAAAAAATGGGTGGAAAGAAAGAAACAATAATAATAATAACTAGACAATTCCTGCAGAAATTGTGAAGTGTGGTTGCCGCCAATGCAAAGTCGACTTTCTGCTGAACAGAGTGAACAGTGGTAGGTAGTTGCTATGATGTTCTGCGGTGACTATGGTGTTTTAGGTGGTGTCTAGGATGTTGCTAGGTGGTAGCTATGGAGTTTGAGGCGGTTGCTAGGGTGTTGCTAGGTGGTTCTGTGGAGTTCTAGGTGGTTGCTAGGATGTTGCTAGATGGTTGCTATGGAGTTCTAGGTAGTTGTTAGGATGTTGCTAGGTGGTTGCTATGGAGTTCTAGGCAGTTGCTAGGATGTTGCTAGGTCGTTGCTATGGAGTTCTAGGCAGTTGCTAGGATGTTGCTAGCTGGTTGCTATGGAGTTCAAGGTAGTTGCTAGGATGTTGCTAGGTGGTTTCTATGGAGTTATAGGCAGTTGCTAGGATGTTGCTAGGTGGTTGTTATGGAGTTTTATGTGGTTGCTAGGGTGTTGCTAGGCATTTGCTATGGTGTTCCAGGTGGTTGCTAGGGTGTTGCTAGGTGGTTGCTATGGAGTTCTAGGTGGTTGCTATGGTGTTGCTAGGTGGTTGCTAAGGCATTCTAGGCAGTTGTTAGGGTGCTCTAGGTGGTTGCTAGTGTGTTGTTAGGTGGTTGCTATGGAGTTCTAGGTGCTTGTTAGGATGTTGCTAGATGGTTGCTATGGAGTTCAGTGCGGTTGCTAAGGCATTCTGGGTGGTTGCTATGGTGTTCCAGGTGGTTGCTAGGGTGTTGCTAAGTGGTTGCTATGGAGTTCTAGGTGGTTGCTAGGGTGTTGCTAGGGTATTCTAGGTGGTTGCTAGGATGTTGCTAGGTGGTTGCTATGGAGATATAAGCGGTTGCTAGGGTGTTGCTAGGCAGTTGTTATGGTGTTCTAGGTGGTTGCTAGGGTGTTGCTAGGTGGTTGCTATGGTGTTCCAGGTGGTTGCTAGGGTGTTGCTAGGTGGTTGCTATGGAGTTCTAGGTGGTTGCTATGGAGTTGCTAGGTGGTTGCTATGGAGTTATAGCCGGTTGCTAGGGTGTTCTAGGTGGTTGCTAGGGTGTTGCTAGGTGGTTGCTATGGTGTTCCAGGTGGTTGCTAGGGTGTTGCAAGGTGGTTGCTATGGAGTTATAGGCGGTTGCTAGGGTGTTGCTAGGCGGTTGTTATGGTGTTCCAGGTGGTTGCTAGGGTGTTGCTAGGTGGTTGCTATGGTGTTCCAGGTGGTTGCTAGGGTGTTGCTAGGTGGTTCTATGGAGTTCTAGGTGGTTGCTATGGAGTTGCTAGGTGGTTGCTATGGAGTTATAGACGGTTGCTAGAATGTTCTAGGTGGTTGCTAGGGTGTTGCTAGGTGGTTGCTATGGTGTTCCAGGTGGTTGCTAGGGTGTTGCTAGGTGGTTGCTATGGAGATCTAGGTGGTTGCTATGGTGTTGCTGGGTGGTTGCTATGGAGTTATAGCCGGTTACTAGGGTGTTCTAGGTGGTTGCTATCGTGTTCCAGGTGGTTGCTAGTGTGTTCTTAGGTGGTTGCTATGGAGTTATAGGCGGTTGCTAGGGTGTTGCTAGGGTATTCTAGGTGGTTGCTAGGATGTTGCTAGGTGTTTGCTATGGAGATATAAGCGCTTGCTAGGGTGTTGCTAGGCAGTTGTTATGGTGTTCCAGGTGGTTGCTAGGGTGTTGCTAGGCAGTTGTTATGGTGTTCCAGGTGGTTGCTATGGTGTTGCTAGGTGGTTGCTATGGAGTTCTGGGTGGTTGCTATGGAGTTATAGCCAGTTGCTAGGGTGTTCTAGGTGGTTGCTAGGGTGTTGCTAGGTGGTTGCTATGGTGTTCCAGGTGGTTGCTAGGGTGTTGCAAGGTGGTTGCTATGGAGTTATAGGCGGTTGCTAGGGTGTTGCTAGGTGGTTGCTAAGGTTTTCTAGGTGGTTGCTAGGATGTTGCTAGGTGGTTGCTATGGAGTTATATGCGGTTGCTAGGGTGTTGCTAGGCAGTTGTTATGGTGTTCCAGGTGGTTGCTAGGTTGTTGCTAGGCAGTTGTTATGGTGTTCCAGGTGGTTGCTATGGTGTTGCTTGGTGGTTGCTATGGAGTTCTAGGTGGTTGCTATGGAGTTGCAAGGTGGTTGCTATGCAGTTCTAGGTGGTTGCTAGGGTGTTCCTAGGTGGTTGCTATGGAGTTCTAGGCAGTTGCTATGGTGTTACAGGTGGTTGCTAGTGTGTTGTTAGGTGTCTGCTATGGAGTTCTAGGCGGTTGCTACGGTGTTCTAGGTGGTTGCTAGGGTGTTGCTAGGTTTTTGCTATGGAGTTATAAGCGGTTGCTAGGATGTTGCTAGGGGGTTGCTATGGAGTTCTAGGCGGTTGCTAGGTCTTTACTGAGTCCAATGACACGACACATAGTTCTCTATGACAAACGGTTCAAAAGTTATGAAATATCAAACATCGGCCAATCAGGAAGGGCGGCAAAGCTGATCTCCACCAATGGACAACGGACTCTCTACCATGTCCAATGAGGCATTGCACAATTTGTGGGCAGTTTTTCCCCATAGAGATGAATGGCAGAATGTTCAAATCTAGAGAGAGACCAGTGAACTGCTGCTAGAAGACAGAGCATTGTGACATCACAGAGGTGAGAAGACAGCATTGTGACATCACAAGGGTGAACATTCCGCCATTCATTCTCTATGGGAAAAATTTCCCAAAAAACGTCAAATTTCTCAAAAACTGTCCACCCAAACTTTCCACAAAGTAATAGCACACCATTCCCGATCAAGCCGCTCGATTTGACATATTGCACGTGTATGTGGTGCGAAAACTCTGGGAGGAGTAGCGGTCCAAAAAACTGGCGGAATAATAATAATAATAATAATAATAATAAATAAATATGTGCAATAATAATAGTGTGTTTGCCTAAGGCAACCACACTAATAAATAATATGTGCAATAATAATAGTGTGTTTGCCTAAGGCAACCACACTAACTAGACAATTCCTGCAGAAATTGTGAAGTGTGGTTGCCGCCAATGCAAAGTCGACTTTGTGCTGAACGGAGTGAACAGTTTCTGTAGTATAAGCAGAGACAGGGCATTGTGTACCTGCTATAACATCACTACAACGAGTTGATTTGCGACACATATATTCAGAGCTAAATTATCCTTTCATCAAAATTTGAGATCTCAGTGTTTTACTTGCGGTATGCGGTGACGAGTGACGGCGAATCACAAAGCTAGCTGGCATGTTCAGAGGGTCTTGGAAAAACCCTAAGTCTGACATGTAATGCAGACTGATGTGTAATGCAGTTATAACGAGACCAAAGTTTCCAACTCGCTGGAATATAAAACGGTATTACAAAAGTAAAATTTGACATATTATACATTGTTAGAAAGCTTATTCTGTCACCTATTAGATCGATGATGTGTAGATGAAGGCAGATTGTACTACAAAGTTCGACAACACCCAAAGCAACATGTGTGGTATTACAAGCCCACATGGTTTTCTGAAGTAAGACCGGACCAGAAGCTGCTGCACACGTGTTGTTGACGGCGTTGTTGCACTCTTTAGTACAGTCTGGCTTGTTTGAGAATTCGTTTATTCAGTAGGTGAGAGCATAAGCTTTCTAACCAGGTATAACAGCACGTCTAATTTTGGTTTTGGAATATCGTTTTTTTAGGTCAACCGAAAGTTTTTTAATCGTCGCATACAATGCATGTAGTCTTTGTTAGCATTAGCATTCAAAGACGCTGGACCTGACGAAACGTCGTCAAAGAATTTGCGTAATATCTTGTGAAATACTGTTATTATTGAGGACTTCTGGGTATGCCTAAGCCATATGTTTTGTTGATATACCTAGCTGACAGCGTTTTCATTTGTAATTTTGCATTGGAATACTGTTTTATCCGTTCACTTCCGCGTTCAGCTATATCCTTTCTGGTGGCTGGTGAGGACACGTACAGCGGACCGCATCACGTGTGCAAAGCCGACCAATGCTGTAACTTCATAATTCACATTTTTATGACGTCACCGCCCCATTCATTTTCAATGGGAAAAATTGGCCATAAAAAGTCATATTTCTCAAAAACCGTGCAGCGAAACTTTCCACAAAGTAATAGCCATCGATTCCCAAAGAAGCTGGTCAATTTGACATATGGCATGTGTATGTGGTGCGAAAACTCTGGGAGGAGTAGCGGTCCAAAAAACTGGCGGAATAATAATAATAATAAACTAGACAATTCCTGCAGAAATTGTGAAGTGTGGTTGCCGCCAATGCAAAGTCGACTTTGTGCTGAACGGAGTGAACAGTTTCTGTAGTATAAGCAGAGACAGGGCATTGTGTACCTGCTATAACATCACTACAACGAGTTGATTTGCGACACATATATTCAGAGCTAAATTATCCTTTCATCAAAATTTGAGATCTCAGTGTTTTACTTGCGGTATGCGGGGACGAGTGACGGCGAATCACAAAGCTTGCTGGCATGTTCAGAGGGTCTTGGAAAAACCCTAAGTCTGACGTGTAATGCAGACTGATGTGTAATGCAGTTATAACGAGACCAAAGTTTCCAACTCGCTGGAATATAAAACGGTATTACAAAAGTAAAATTTGACATATTATACATTGTTAGAAAGCTTATTCTGTCACCTATTAGATCGATGATGTGTAGATCAAGCCAGATTGTACTACAAAGTTCGACAACACCCAAAGCAACATGTGTGGTATTACAAGCCCACTGAAGACCGGATCAGAAGCTGCTGCACACGTGTTGTTGACGGCGTTGTTGCACTCTTTAGTACAGTCTGGCTTGTTTGAGAATTCGTTTATTCAGTAGGTGAGAGCATAAGCTTTCTAACCAGGTATAACAGCACGTCTAATTTTGGTTTTGGAATGTGGTTTTTATTAGGTCAACCGAAAGTGTTTTAATCGTCGCATTCAATGCATGCACTCTTTGTTAGCACTAGTAGCATTCAAAGACGCTGCATTTGACGAAACGTTGTCAACGATTTTGCGTAATATCTTGTGAAATACTATTATTTTTGAGGAAATCTGGGTATGCCTAAGTCATATGTTTGTTGATATACCTAGCTGACAGCGTTTTCATTTGTAATTTTGCATTTGGAATACCGTTTTTATCGCGTGCACTTCCGCATTAAGCTATATCCACTGTGGTGGCTAAGTCGCCAGGAAACCTCGTTTGAACAACACAATCCGTGCATGTACGTGTTCGTCAAGGTTTTATCTACATTGTGGTATGAATCATTTGAAGTTTACGAATGTGTGTTTTCTGTAATTAAGACGAAAATGGAGATATGCACCGCATCTGGATTCTAAATTTCCTGTAGATGAAGCAGGTTAAAAGTGCATCACGTGTGCTAAGCCGACCAATGCTGTGACTTCACCACTCACATATGTATGACGTCACGTTTTACATTCATCCCTATGGGGAAAAATTGGCCATAAAAAGTCATATTTCTCAAAAACCGTGCAGCGAAACTTTCCACAAAGTAATAGCACACGATTCCCAAAGAAGCCGGTCAATTTGACATATGGCACGTGTATGTGGTGCAAAAACTCTGGGAGGAGTAGCGGTCCAAAAAATGGGTGGAATAATAATAATAATAATAATAAATAATATGTGCGATAATAATAGTGTGATTGCCTAAGGCAACCACACTAATAATATGTGCAATAATAATAGTGTGTTTGCCTAAGGCAACCACACTAATAAATATGTGCAATAATAATAGTGTGTTTGCCTAAGGCAACCACACTAATAATAACTAGACAATTCCTGCAGAAATTGTGAAGTGTGGTTGCCGCCAATGCAACGTCGACTTTGTGCTGAACAGAGTGAACAGTGGTCGGTAGTTGCTATGATGTTCTGGTGGTGACGATGGTGTTTTAGGTGCTGTCTAGGGTGTTGCTAGTTGGTTCTATGGTGTTCTAGGCAGTTGCTATGGAATTCTAGGCGGTTGCTAGGGTGTTTTAGGTAGTTGCTATGGAGTTCTAGGCAGTTGCTAGGTGGTTGATATGGTGTTCCAGGTGGTTGCAAGGGTGGTGCTAGGTGGTTGCTATGATGCTCCAGGTGATTGCTAGGGCATTGCTAGGTGATTGCTAGGGTTTTCTATGTGGTTGCTATGATGTTGCTAGGTGGTTGCTATGGTGTTATAGGCAGTTGCTAGGGTGTTGCTAGGCAGTAATGGTGTTCCAGGTGGTTGCTAGGATGTTGCTAAGTTGTTGCTATGGAGTTATAGGCGGTTGTTAGGGTGTTGCTTGGTGGTTGCTAGGGAATTCTAGGTGGTTGCTAGGTGGTTGCTATGGAGTTATAGGCTGTTGCTAGGGTGTTACTAGGCAGTTGTTATGGTGGTCCAGGTGGTTGCTAGGGTGTTGCTAGGTGGTTGCTAGGGTATTGTAGGTGGTTGCTAGGGTGTTGCTAGGTGGATGCTATGGAGTTCTAGATGGTTGCTATGCTGTTGCTAGGTGGTTGCTATGGAGTTATAGCTGGTTGCTAGGGTGTTTCTAGGCATTTGCTATGGAGTTATAGGCGGTTGCTAGGGTGTTGCTTGGGTATTCTAGGTGGTTGCTAGGATATTGCTAGGTGGTTGCTATGGAGTTATAGGTGGTTGCTAGGGTGTTGCTAAGCAGTTGTTATGGTGTTCCAGGTGGTTGCTAGGGTATTCTAGGTGGTTGCTAGGGTGTTGCAAGGTGGTTGCTATGGTGTTGCTAGGTGGTTGCTATGGAGTTATAGCTGGTTGCTAGGGTGTTACTAGGCATTTGCTATGGTGTTCCAGGTGGTTGCTAGGGTGTTGTAGGTGGTTGCTATGGAGTTCTAGGTGGTTGCTAGGGTGTTGCTAGGCATTTGCTATTGTGTTCCAGGTGGTTGCTAGGGTGTTGCAAGGTGGTTGCTATGCAGTTTTAGGTGGTTGCTAGGGTGTTGATAGGTGGTTGCTTTCCACAAAGGCATTTGCTATGGTGTTACAGATGGTTGCTAGTGTGTTGCTAAGTCTTTGCTATGGAGTTATAGGCGGTTGCTAGGATGTTGCTAGGGGGTTGCTATGGAGTTCTAGGCAGTTGCTAGGGTGTTCCAGGTGGTTGCTAGGGTGTTGCTAGGTGTTTGCTAGGTTGTTGCTAGGTGGTTGCTATGGTGTTCCAGGTGGTTGCTAGGGTGTTGCTAGGTGGTTGCTATGGAGGTATAGCCGGTTGCTAGGGTGTTGCTAGGCATTTGCTATGGAGTTATAGGCGGTTGCTAGGGTGTTGCTAGTGTATTCTAGGCGGTTGCTAGGATGATGCTAGGTGGTTGCTATGGAGTTATAGGTGGTTGCTAGGGTGTTACTAGGCAGTTGTTATAGTGTTCCAGGTGGTTGCTAGGGTATTCTAGGTGGTTGCTAGGGTGTTGCTAGGTGGATGCTATGGAGTTCTAGGTGGGTACTATGGTGTTGCTAGGTGGTTGCTATGTACTTATAGCCGGTTGCTAGGGTGTTGCTAGGGATTTGCTATGGAGTTATAGGCGGTTGCTAGGGTGTTGCTAGGGTATTCTAGGTGGATGCTAGGATGTTGCTAGCTCGTTGCTATGGTGTTCCAGGTGGTTGCTAGGGTGTTGCTAGGTGGTTGCTATGGAGTTCTAGGTGGTTGCTATGGTGTTGCTAGGTGGTTGCTATGGAGTTATAGCCGGTTGCTAGGGTGTTGCTAGGCATTTGCTATGGTGTTCCAAGTGGTTGCTTGTGTGTTGTTAGGTGGTTGCTATGGAGTTCTAGGCGGTTGCTAGGTTGTTCTAGGTGGTTGCTAGGGTCTTGGTAGGTTGTTGCTATAGAGTTATAGGCGGTTGCTAGGATGTTGCTAGAGGGTTGCTATGGAGTTCTAGGAGGTTGCTAGGGTGTTGCTAGGCATTTGCTATGGTGTTCCACGTGGTTGCTAGGGTGTTGCTATGCATTTGCTATGGTGTTGCTAGGTGGTTGCTATGGAGTTCTAGGTGGTTGCTATGGTGTTGCTAGGTGGTTGCTATGGAGTTAAAGCTGGTTGCTAGGGTGTTCTAGGTGGTTGCTAGGGTGTTGCTAGGTGGTTGCTATGGTGTTCCAGGTGGTTGCTAGGGTATTGCTAGGTGGTTGCTATGGAGTTCTAGGTGGTTGCTATGGTGTTGCTAGGTGGTTGCTATGGAGTTATAGCCGGTTGCTAGGGTGTTCTAGGTGGTTGCTAGGGTGTTGCTAGGTGGTTGCTATGGAGTTCCAGGTGGTTGCTAGGGTGTTGCTAGGTGGTTGCTATGGAGTTCTAGGTGGTTGCTATGGTGTTGCTAGGTGGTTGCTATGGTGTTCCAGGTGGTTGCTAGTGTGTTGTTAGGTGGTTGCTATGGAGTTCTAGGCGGTTGCTAGGTTATTCTAGGTGGTTGCTAGGGTGTTGCTAGGTCGTTGCTTTGGAGTTATAGGCGGTTGCTAGGGTGTTGCTAGGAGGTTGCTATGGAGTTCTAGGCGGTTGCTAGGTCTTTACTGAGTCCAATGACGTGACCCATAATTTTCTATGACAAACGGTTCAAAAGTTATGAAATATCAAACATCGGCCAATCAGGAATGGGGGCGAGGCTGATCTACACCAATGGACAAAGGACTCTCTACCATGTCCAATGAGGCATTGCACAATTTGTGGGCAATTTTTCCCCATAGAGATGAATGGCAGAATGTTCAAATCTAGAGAGAGACCAGAGTACTGCTGCTAGAAAACAGAGCATTGTGACATCATAAAGGTGTGAAGACAGCATTGTGACATCACAAGGGTGAACATTCCACCATTCATTCTCTATGGGAAAAATTTCCCAAAAAACGTGGAATTTCTCAAAAACCGTGCACCGAAACTTTCCACAAAGTAATAGCACACCATTCCCGATCAAGCCGCTCGATTTGACATATTGCACGTGTATGTGGTGCGAAAACTCTGGGAGGAGTAGCGGTCCAAAAAACTGGCGGAATAATAATAATAATAACTAGACAATTCCTGCAGAAATTGTGAAGTGTGGTTGCCGCCAAAGCAAAGTCGACTTTCTGCTGAACAGAGTGAACAGTGGTAGGTAGTTGCTATGATGTTTGAGGCCGTTGCTAGGGTGTTGCTAGGTGGTTTCTATAGAGTTTTAGGCAGTTGCAAGGATGTTGCTAGGTGGTTGATATGGTGTTCCAGGTGGTTGCTAGGGTGGTGCTAGGTGGTTGCTATGGAGCTCCAGGTGGTTGCTAGGGCATTGCTAGGTGGTTGATAGGGTAATCTAAGTAGTTACTAGGATGTTGCAAGGTGGTTGCTATGGAGTTATAGGTGGTTGCTAGGGTGTTGCTAGGCAGTTGTTATGGTGTTCCAGGTTGTTGCTAGGGTGTTGCTTGGTGGTTGCTATGGAGTTATAGGCGGTTGCTAGGCTGTTGCTAGGTGGTTGCTATGGAGTTATAGGCGGTTGCTAGGGTGTTGCTAGGCATTTGCTATGGTGTTCCAGGTGGTTGCTAGGGTGTTGCTAGGTGGTTGCTATGGAGTTCTAGGTGGTTGCTATGGTGTTGCTAGCTGGTTGCTATGGAGTTATAGGCGGTTGCTAGGGTGTTGCTAGGCATTTGCTATGGTGTTCCAGGTGGTTGCTAGGGTGTTGCTAGGTGGTTGCTATGGAGTTTGAGGCAGTTGCTAGGGTGTTGCTAGGTAATTCTATGGAGTTCTAGGTGGTTGCTATGGAATTCTAGGTGGTTGCTATGGTGTTCTAGGTGGTTGCTATGGAGTTCTAGGCAGTTGCTAGGATGTTGCTAGGTGGTTGATATGGTGTTCCAGGTGGTTGCTAGGGTGGTGCTAGGTGTTTGCTATGGAGCTCCATGTCGTTGCTAGGGCATTGCTAGGTGGTTGCTAGGGTATTCTACGTGGTTGCTAGGATGTTGCTAGGTGGTTGCTATGGAGTTATAGGAGGTTGCTAGGGTGTTGCTAGGTGGTTGCCTGGGTATTCTAGGTGGTTGCTAGGAGGTTGCTTTGGAGTTATAGGCGGTTGTTAGGCAATTGTTATGGTGTTCCAGGTGGTTGCTAGGGTGTTGCTAGGTGGTTGCTAGGGTATTCTAGGTGGTTGCTAGGGTGTTGTAAGGTGGTTGCTAGGGTATTCTAGGTGGTTGCTAGGGTGTTGTAAGGTGGTTTCTATGGTGTTGCTAGGTGATTGCTATGGAGTTATAGCCGGTTGCTAAGGTGTTGCTATGCATTTGCTATGGTGTTCCAGGTAGTTGCTAGGGTGTTGCTAGGTGGTTGCTATGGAGTTCTAGGTGGTTGCTATGGTGTTGCTAGGTGGTTGCTATGAAGTTATAGGCGGTTGCTAGGGTGTTGCTAGGCATTTGCTATTGTGTTCCAGGTGGTTGCTAGGGTGTTGCATGGTGGTTGCTAGGGTGTTGTAAGGTGGTTGCTAGGGTGTTGCTAGGTGGTTGGTAGGGTATTCTAGGTGGTTGCTAGGGTGTTGCTAGGTGGTTGCTAGGATGTTGCTAGGTGGTTGCTATGGAGTTATAGGCGGTTGCTAGGGTGTTGCTAGGTAGTTTCTAGGGTTTTCTAGGTGGTTGCTAGGATGTTGCTAGGTGGTTGCTATGGAGTTATAGGCGGTTGCTAGGGTGTTGCTAGGCAGCTGGTATGGTGTTCCACGTGGTTGCTAGGGTGTTGCTAGGTGCTTGCTATGGAGTTCTAGGTGGTTGCTATGGTGTTGCTAGGTGGTTGCTATGGAGTTATAGCCGGTTGCTAGTGTGTTGCTAGGCATTTGCTATGGTGTTCCAGGTGGTTGCTAGGGTGTTGCAAGGTGGTTGCTATGCAGTTCTAGATGGTTGCTAGGGTGTTGCTAGGTTGTTGCTATGGAGTTCTAGGCAGTTGCTATCGTGTTACAGGTGGTTGCTAGTGTGTTGTTAGGTGGTTGTTATGGCGTTCTAGGCGGTTGCTAGGATGTTCTAGGTGGTTGCTAGGGTGTTGCTAGGTCATTGCTATGGAGTTACAGGCGATTGCTAGAATGTTGCTAGGTGGTTGCTGTGGAGTTCTAGGCAGTTGCTAGGTCTTTACTGAGTCCAGTGACGCGACCCGTAGTTCTCTGTGACAAATGGTTCAAAAGTTATGAAATATCAAACATCAGCCAATCAGGAAGGGGGGCATTGCTGATCTCCACCAATGGACAAAGGACTCTCTACCAAGTCCAATGAGGCATCCCACAACTTGAGGGCAATTTTGCCCCATAGAGATGAATGCTGAATGTCCAAAGCCAGAGAGAGACCAGAGCACTGCTGCTAGAAGACAGACCATTGTGACATCACAAGGCTGAGAAGACAGCATTGTGACATCACAAGGGTGAACATTCCGCCATTCATTCTCTATGGGAAAAATTCCCCAAAAAAAGTCAAATTTCTCAAAAACCGTGCACCCAAACTTTCCACAAAGTAATAGCACACCATTCCCGATCAAGCCGCTCGATTTGACATATTGCACATGTATGTGGTGCGAAAACTCTGGGAGGAGTAGCGGTCCAAAAAACTGGCGGAATAATAATAATAATAAATATGTGCAATAATAATAGTGTGTTTGCCTAAGGCAACCACACTAACTAGACAATTCCTGCAGAAATTGTGAAGTGTGGTTGCCGCCAATGCAAAGTCGATTTTCTGCTGAACAGAATGAACAGTGGTAGGTAGTTGCTATGATGTTCTGGTGGTGACTATGGAGTTATAGGCGGTTGCTAGGGTGTTGATAGGCAGTTGTTATGGTGTTCCAGGTGGTTGCTAGGGTGTTGCTAGGTGGTTGCTATGGAGTTATAGGCAGTTGCTAGGGTGTTGCTAGGCAGTTATGGTGTTCCAGGTGGTTGCTAGGTGGTTGCTAGGATGTTGCTAGGTGGTTGCTATGGAGTTATAAGAGGTTGCTATGGTGTTCCAGGTGGTTGCTAGGGTGTTGCTAGGTGGTTGCTATGGAGTTATAGGCGGTTGCTAGGGTGTTGCTATGTGGTTGGTAGGGTTTTCTAGGTGGTTGTTAGGATGTTGCTAGGTGGTTGCTATGGAGTTATAGGCGGTTGCTAGGGTGTTGCTAGGCAGTTGTTATGGTGTTCCAGGTGGTTGCTAGGGTGTTGCTAGGTGGTTGCTAAGGTATTTTAGGTGGTTGCTAGGGTGTTGCAAGTTGGTTGCTATGGTGTTGCTAGGTGGTTGCTATGGAGTTATAGCCGGTTGCTAGGGTGTTGCTAGGCATTTGCTATGGTGTTCCAGGTGGTTGCTAGGGTGTTGCTAGGTGGTTGCTATGGTGTTCCAGGTGGTTGCTAGGGTGTTGCTAGGTGGTTGCGATGGAGTTATAGCCAGTTGCTAGGGTGTTGCTAGGCATTTGCTATTGAGTTATAGGCGGTTGCTAGGGTGTTGCTAGGGTATTCTAGGTGGTTGCTAGGATGTTGCTATGCAGTTGTTATGGTGTTCCAGGTGGTTGCTATGGTGTTCCAGGTGGTTGCTAGGGTGTTGCAAGGTGGTTGCTATGGTGTTGCTAGGTGGTTGCTATGGAGTTATAGCCGGTTGCTAGGGTGTTGCTAGGCATTTGCTATGGTGTTCCAGGTGGTTGCTAGCGTGTTGTTAGGTGGTTGCTATGGAGTTCTAGGCGGTTGCTAGGTTGTTCTAGGTGGTTGCTAGGGTGTTGTTAGGTGGTTGCTATGGAGCTAAAGGCGGTTGCTAGGATGTTGCTAGGGGGTTGCTATGGAGTTCTCGGCGGTTGCTAGGTCTTTACTGAGTCCAATGACGCGACCCATAGTTCTCTATGACAAACGGTTCAAAAGTTGAGGCTGATCTACACCAATGGACAATGGACTCTCTATCATGTCCAATGAGGCACTGCACAATTTGTGGGCAATTTTTCCCCATAGAGATGAATGGCAGAATGTTCAAATCTACAGAGAGACCAGAGTACTGCTGCTAGAAGACAGAGCATTGTGACATCACAATGGTGAGAAGGCAGAGCATTGTGACATCACAAGGCTGAACATTCTGCCATTGATTCCCTATGGGGAAAAATTGCCCACAAAAATTCAAATTTTTCAAAAACCGTGCAACGAATCTTTCCACAAAGTAATAGCACACCATTCCCGATCAAGCCGCTCGATTTGACATATTGCACGTGTACGTGGTGCGAAAACTCTGGGAGGAGTAGCGGTCCAAAAAATGGGTGGAAAGAAAGAAATAATAATAATAATAATAACTAGACAATTCCTGCAGAAATTGTGAAGTGTGGTTGCCGCCAACGCAAAGTCGACTTTCTGCTGAACAGAGTGAACAGTGGTAGGTAGTTGCTATGATGTTTTAGGCGGTTGCTAGGGTGTTGCTAGGTGGTTTCCATGGAATTCTAGGCGGTTGCTAGGGTGTTCTAGGTGGTTGCTATGAAGTTCTAGGCAGTTGCCAGGATGTTGCTAGGTGGTTGATATGGTGTTCCAGGTGGTTGCTAGGGTGGTGCTAGGTGGTTGCTATGGAGTTCCAGGTGGTTGCTATGGAGCTCCAGGTGGTTGCTAGGGCATTGCTAGGTGGTTGCTAGGGTAATCTAAGTGGTTGCTAGGATGTTGCTAGGTGGTTGCTATGGAGTTATAGGCGATTTCTAGGGTGTTGCTAGGCAGTTGGTATGGTGTTCCAGGTGGTTGCTAGGATGTTGCTAGGTGGTTGCTATGGAGTTATAGGCGGTTGCTAGGGTGTTGCTAGGCAGTTGTTATGGTGTTCCAGGTGGTTGCTAGGGTGTTGCTAGGTGGTTGCTATGGTGTTCCAGGTGGTTGCTAGAGTGTTGCTAGGTGGTTGCTATGGAGTTATAGGCGGTTGCTAGGAGGCTGCTATGGAGTTATAGGCGGTTGCTAGGAGGTTGCTATGGAGTTATAGGCGGTTGTTAGGGTGTTGCTAGGCAGTTGTTATGGTGTTGCAGGTGGTTGCTTGGGTGTTGCTAAGTGGTTGCTAGGGTATTCTAGGTGGTTGCTTTGGAGTTCTAGGTGGTTACTATGGTGTTGCTAGGTGGTTGCTATGGAGTTATAGCCGGTTGCTAGGGTGTTGCTAGGCATTTGCTATGGAGATATAGGCGGTTGCTAGGGTGTTGCTAGGGTATTCTAGGTGGTTGCTAGGATGTTGCTAGGTGGTTGCTATGGAGTTATAGGTGGTTGCTAGGGTGTTGCTAGGCAGTTGTTATGGTGTTCCAGGTGGTTGCTAGGGTGTTGCTAGTTGGTTGCTAGGGTATTCTAGGTGGTTGCTAGGGTGTTGCTAGGTGGATGCTATGGAGTTCTAGGTGGTTACTATGGTGTTGCTAGGTGGTTGCTATGTACTTATAGCCGGTTGCTAGGGTGTTGTTAGACATTTGCTATGGAGTTATAGGCGTTTGCTAGGGTGTTGCTAGGGTATTCTAGGTGGTTGCTAGGATGTTGCTAGGTGGTTGCTATGGAGTTATAGGCGGTTGCTAGGGTGTTGCTAGGCAGTTGTTATGGTGTTCCAGGTGGTTGCTAGGGTGTTGCTAGCTGGTTGCTATGGTGTTCCAGGTGGTTGCTAGGTTGTTGCTAGGTGGTTGGTATGGAGTTCAAGGTAGTTGCTATGGTGTTGCTAGGTGGTTGCTATGGAGTTATAGCCGGTTGCTAGGGTGTTGCTAGGCATTTGCTATGGTGTTCCAGGTTGTTGCTAGTGTGTTGTTAGGTGGTTGCTATGGAGTTCTAGGCGGTTGCTAGGTTGTTCTATGTGGTTGCTAGGGTGTTGCTAGGTCGTTGCTATGGAGTTATAGGCGGTTGCTAGGATGTTGCTAGGGGGTTGCTAGAAGTTCTAGAAGGTTGCTAGGTCTTTACTGAGTCCAATGACGCGACCCATAGTTCTCTATGACAAACGGTTCAAAAGTTATGAAATATCAAACATCGGCCAATCAGGAAGTGGGGCGAGGCTGATCTACACCAATGGACAAAGGACTCTCTACCATGTCCAATGAGGCATTGAACAATTTGTGGGCAATTTTTCCCCATAGAGATGAATGGCAGAATGTTCAAATCTAGAGAGAGACCAGAGTACTGCTGCTAGAAGACAGAGCATTGTGACATCACAATGGTGAGAAGACAGAGCATTGTGACATCACAAGGCTGTACATTCTGCCATTCATTCCCTATGGGGAAAAATTGCCCACAAAAATTCAAATTTTTCAAAAACCATGCAATAAATCTTTCCACAAAGTAATAGCACACCATTCCCGATGAAGCCGCTCGATTTGACATATTGCACGTGAACGTGGTGCGAAAACTCTGGGAGGAGTAGCGGTCCAAAAAATGGGTGGAAAGAAAGAAATAATAATAACTAGACAATTCCTGCAGATATTGTGAAGTGTGGTTGCCGCCAATGCAAAGTCGACTTTCTGCTGAACAGAGTGAACAGTGGTAGGTAGTTGCTATGATGTTCTTGTGGTGACTATGGTGTTTTAGGTGGTGTCTAGGGTGTTGCTAGGAGATTGCTATGGAGTTTGAGGCGGTTGCTAGGGTGTTGCTAGGTGGTTCTATGGAGTTCTAGGTGGTTTCTATGAAATTCTAGGCGGTTGCTAGGGTGTTCTAGGTGGTTGCTATGGAGTTCTAGGCAGTTGCTAGGATGTTGCTAGGTGGTTGATATGGTGTTCCAGGTGGTTGCTAGGGTGGTACTAGGTGGTTGCTATGGAGTTCCAGGTGGTTTCTATGGAGATCCAGGTGGTTGCTAGGGCATTGCTCGGTGGTTGCCATGGTATTCTAAGTGGTTGCTAGGATGTTGCTAGGTGGTTGCTATGGAGTTATAGGCGGTTGCTAGGGTGTTGCTAGGCAGTTGTTATGGTGTGCCAGGTGGTTGCTAGGGTGTTGCTAGGTGGTTGCTAGGATGTTGCTAGGTGGTTGCTATGGAGTTATAGGCGGTTACTAGGGTGTTCTAGGTGGTTGCTAGGATGTTGCTAGGTGGTTGCTATGGGGTTATAGGCGGTTGTTAGGGTGTTGCTAGGCAGTTGTTATGGTGTTCCAGGTGGTTGCTAGAGTATTCTAGGTGGTTGCTACGGTGTTGCAAGGTGGTTGCTATGGTGTTGCTAGGTGGTTGCTATGGACCTATAGCCTGTTGCTAGAGTGTTGCAATGCATTTGGTATGGTGTTCCAGATGGTTGCTAGGGTGTTGCTAGGTGGTTACTATGGAGTTATAGGCGGTTGCTAGGGTGTTGCTAGTTGGTTGGTAGGGTTTTCTAGGTCGTTGCTAGGATGTTGCTAGGTGGTTGCGATGGAGTTATAGGCGGTTGCTAGGGTGTTGCTAGGCAGTTGTTATTTTCTTCCAGGTGGTTGCTAGGTTGTTGCTAGGTGGTTGCTATGGTGTTCCAGGTGGTTGCTAGGGTGTTGCTATGGAATTCAAGGTGGTTGCTATGGTGTTGCTAGGTGGTTGCTAGGGAGTTAAAGGCGGTTGCTAGGGTGTTGCTAGGCATTTGCTATGGTGTTCCAGGTGGTTGCTAGGGTCTTGCTAGGTGGTTGCTATGCAGTTCTAGGTGGTTGCTAGGGTGTTGCTAGGTGGTTGCTGTGGAGTTATAGGCAGTTGCTAGGGTGTTGCTAGGCAGTTGTTATGGTGTTCCAGGTGGTTGCTATGGTGTTGCTAGGTGGTTGCTATGGTGTTCCAGGTGGTTGCTAGGGTGTTGCTAGGCAGTTGTTATGGTGTTCCAGGTGGTTGCTAGGATGTTGCTAAGTGGTTGCTATGCAGTTCTAGGTGGTTTCTAGGGTGTTGCTAGGTGGTTGCTATGGAGTTCTAGGCAGTTGCTATGGTGTTACAGGTGGTTGCTAGTGTGTTGTTAGGTGGTTGTTATGGCGTTCTAGGCGGTTGCTAGGGTGTTCTAATTGGTTGCTAGGGTGTTGTTATGTGGATGCCATGTAGTTCTAGGTAGTTGCTAGCGTGTTGTAGGTGGTTGCTATGGCGTTCTAGGCGGTTGCCTGGGTGTTGCTAGGTGGTTGCTATGGCATTCTAGGCGGTTGCTAGGGTGTTCCTAAATGGTTGCTATGGAGATCTAGGCTGTTGTATGGCTGTTCTAAGTGGTTACTAGGGTGTTGCTAGGTGGTTCCCATAGAGTTCTAAGCTGTTGCTAAGGTGTTGCTAGGTGGTTGCTATGGAGTTCTAAACAGTTGCTAGGGTGTTCTAGATGGTTGCTAGGGTGTTGCTAGATGGTTGCTATGGAGTTCCAGGCGGTTGCTAGGGTTTTCTAGGTATTTGTTATAGAGTTTTAGGCAGTTGCTATGCTGTTGCTAGGTGGTTGCTATGGAGTTCCAGGCTGTTGCTAGGCTGTTCTAGGTGGTTGCTAGGGTGTTGCTAGGTGGTTGCTCTTTCTTTACTGAGTCCAATGACGCGATCCATAATTCTCAATGACAAACGGTTGAAAAGTTATGAAATATCAAATGTCGGCCAATCAGGAAAGGGGGCGAGGTTAATTTACACCAATGGACAAAGGACTCTCTAACACGTCCAATGAAGCATCCCACAATTTGAGGGCAATTTTGCCCCATAGAGATGAATGCTGAATGTCCAAAGCCAGAGAGAGACCAGAGCACTGCTGCTAGAAGACAGACCATTGTGACATCATAAAGGTGAGAAGACAGCATTGTGACATCACAAGGGTGAACATTCCACCATTCATTCTCTATGGGAAAAATTCCCCCAAAAAAGTCAAATTTCTCAAAAACCGTCCACCCAAACTTTCCACAAAGTAATAGCACTTCATTCCCGATCAAGCCGCTCGATTTGACACATTGCACATGTATGTGGTGCGAAAACTCTGGGAGGAGTAGCGGTCCAAAAAATGGGTGGAATAATAATAATAATAATAAATAAATACTAGACAATTCCTGCAGAAATTGTGAAGTGTGGTTGCCGCCAATGCAAAGTCGACTTTCTGCTGAACTGTGAACAGCGGTAGGTAGTTGCTATGATGTTCTTGTGGTGACTATGGTGTTTTAGGTGGTGTCTAGGGTGTTGCTAGGAGGTTGCTATGGAGTTTGAGGCGGTTGCTAGGGTGTTGCTAGGTGGTTCTATGGAGTTCTAGGTGGTTTCTATGAAATTCTAGGCGGTTGCTAGGGTGTTCTAGGTGGTTGCTATGGAGTTCTAGGCAGTTGCTAGGATGTTGCTAGGTGGTTGATATGGTGTTCCAGGTGGTTGCTAGGGTGGTGCTAGGTGGTTGCTATGGAGTTCCAGGTGGTTTCTATGGACATCCAGGTGGTTGCTAGGGCATTGCTCGGTGGTTGCTATGGTATTCTAAGTGGTTGCTAGGATGTTGCTAGGTGGTTGCTATGGAGTTATAGGCGGTTGCTAGGGTGTTGCTAGGCAGTTGTTATGGTGTGCCAGGTGGTTGCTAGGTTGTTGCTAGGTGGTTGCTAGGATGTTGCTAGGTGGTTGCTATGGAGTAATAGGCGGTTACTAGGGTGTTCTAGGTGGTTGCTAGGATGTTGCTAGGTGGTTGCTATGGGGTTATAGGCGGTTGTTAGGGTGTTGCTAGGCAGTTGTTATGGTGTTCCAGGTGGTTGCTAGGGTATTCTAGGTGGTTGCTAGGGTGTTGCAAGGTGGTTGCTATGGTGTTGCTAGGTGGTTGCTATGGACCTATAGCCGGTTGCTAGAGTGTTGCAATGCATTTGCTATGGTGTTCCAGATGGTTGCTAAGGTGTTGCTAGGTGGTTGCTAGGATGTTGCTAGGTGGTTACTATGGAGTTATAGGCGGTTGCTAGGGTGTTGCTAGCTGGTTGGTAGGGTTTTCTAGGTGGTTGCTAGGATGTTGCTAGGTGGTTGCTATGGAGTTATAGGCGGTTGCTAGGGTGTTGCTAGGCCGTTGTTATTTTGTTCCAGGTGGTTGCTAGGTTGTTGCTAGGTGGTTGCTATGGTGTTCCAGGTGGTTGCTAGGGTGTTGCTATGGAATTCTAGGTGGTTGCTATGGTGTTGCTAGGTGGTTGCTAGGGAGTTAAAGGCAATTGCTAGGGTGTTGCTAGGCATTTGCTATGGTGTTCCAGGTGGTTGCTAGGGTCTTGCTAGGTGGTTGCTATGCAGTTCTAGGTGGTTGCTAGGGTGTTGCTAGGTGGTTGCTGTGGCGTTCTAGGCAGTTGCTATGGAGTTCTAGGCAGTTGCTAGGGTGTTGCTAGGGGGTTGCTATGCAGTTCTAGGCGGTTGTTAAGGTGTTGCTAGATGGTTGCTATGGAGTTATAGGTAGTTGCTATGGTGTTCTAGGTGGTTGCTAGGATGTTTCTAGGTGGTTGCTATGGAGTTATAGGCGGTTGATAGGGTGTTGCTAGGCAGTTGTTATGGTGTTCCAGGTGGTTGCTAGGCTGTTGCTAGGTGGTTGCTATGGTGTTCCAGGTGGTTGCTAGGGTGTTGCTAGGTGGTTGCTATGAAATTATAGGCGGTTGCTAGGGTGTTACTAGGTGGTTGCTATGGTGTTCCAGGTGGTTGCTAGGGTGTTGCTAGGTGGTTGCTATGGTGTTATAGCCGGTTGCTAGGGTGTTGCTTGGCATTTGCTATGGTGTTCCAGGTCTTTGCTAGGGTGTTGCCAGGTGGTTGCTATGGTGTTCCAGGTGGTTGCTTGGGTGTTGCTAAGTGGTTGCTATGGAGTTATAGCCGGTTGCTAGGGTGTTGCTAGGCATTTGCTATGGTGTTCGAGGTGGTTGCTATGGAGTTCTAGGCGGTTGCTAGGTTATTTTAGGTGGTTGCTAGGGTGTTGCTAGGTCGTTGCTTTGGAGTTATAGGCGGTTGCTAGGGTGTTGCTAGGAGGTTGCTATGGAGTTCTAGGCGGTTGCTAGGTCTTTACTGAGTCCAATGATGTGACCCATAATTCTCTATGACAAACGGTTCAAAAGTTATGAAATATCAAACATCGGCCAATCAGGAATGGGGGCGAGGCTGATCTACACCAATGGACAAAGGACTCTCTACCACGTCCAATTAGGCATTGCACAATTTGTGGGCAATTTTTTCCCATAGAGATGAATGGCAGAATGTTCAAATCTAGAGAGAGACCAGAGTACTGCTGCTAGAAAACAGAGCATTGTGACATCATAAAGGTGTGAAGACAGCATTGTGACATCACAAGGGTGAACATTCCACCATTCATTCTCTATGGGAAAAATTTCCCAAAAAAAGTGGAATTTCTCAAAAACCGTGCACCGAAACTTTCCACAAAGTAATAGCACACCATTCCCGATCAAGCCGCTCGATTTGACATATTGCACGTGTATGTGGTGCGAAAACTCTGGGAGGAGTAGCGGTCCAAAAAACTGGCGGAATAATAATAATAATAATAATAATAAATATGTGCAATAATAATAGTGTGTTTGCCTAAGGCAACCACACTAAATATGTGCAATAATAATAGTGTGTTTGCCTAAGGCAACCACACTAATAATATGTGCAATAATAATAGTGTGTTTGCCTAAGGCAACCACACTAACTAGACAATTCCTGCAGAAATTGTGAAGTGTGGTTGCCGCCAATGCAAAGTCGACTTTGTGCTGAACGGAGTGAACAGTTTCTGTAGTATAAGCAGAGACGGGGCATTGTGTACCTGCTATAACATCACTACAACGAGTTGATTTGCGACACATATATTCAGAGCTAAATTATCCTTTCATCAAAATTTGAGATCTCAGTGTTTTACTTGCGGTATGCGGTGACGAGTGACGGCGAATCACAAAGCTAGCTGGCATGTTCAGAGGGTCTTGGAAAAACCCTAAGTCTGACGTGTAATGCAGACTGATGTGTAATGCAGTTATAACGAGACCAAAGTTTCCAACTCGCTGGAATATAAAACGGTATTACAAAAGTAAAATTTGACATATTATACATTGTTAGAAAGCTTATTCTGTCACCTATTAGATCGATGATGTGTAGATCAAGCCAGATTGTACTACAAAGTTCGACAACACCCAAAGCAACATGTGTGGTATTACAAGCCCACTGAAGACCGGATCAGAAGCTGCTGCACACGTGTTGTTGACGGCGTTGTTGCACTCTTTAGTACAGTCTGGCTTGTTTGAGAATTCGTTTATTCAGTAGGTGAGAGCATAAGCTTTCTAACCAGGTATAACAGCACGTCTAATTTTGGTTTTGGAATATGGTTTTTTTAGGTCAACCGAAAGTGTTTTAATCGTCGCATTCAATGCATGCACTCTTTGTTAGCACTAGTAGCATTCAAAGACGCTGCATTTGACGAAACGTTGTCAACGATTTTGCGTAATATCTTGTGAAATACTATTATTTTTGAGGAAATCTGGGTATGCCTAAGTCATATGTTTGTTGATATACCTAGCTGACAGCGTTTTCATTTGTAATTTTGCATTTGGAATACCGTTTTTATCGCGTGCACTTCCGCATTAAGCTATATCCACTGTGGTGGCTAAGTCGCCAGGAAACCTCGTTTGAACAACACAATCCGTGCATGTACGTGTTCGTCAAGGTTTTATCTACATTGTGGTATGAATCATTTGAAGTTTACGAATGTGTGTTTTCTGTAATTACGACGAAAATGGAGATATGCACCGCATCTGGATTCTAAATTTCCTGTAGATGAAGCAGGTTAAAAGTGCATCACGTGTGCTAAGCCGACCAATGCTGTGACTTCACCGCTCACATATGTATGACGTCACGTTTTACATTCATCCCTATGGGGAAAAATTGGCCATAAAAAGTCATATTTCTCAAAAACCGTGCAGCGAAACTTTCCACAAAGTAATAGCACACGATTCCCAAAGAAGCCGGTCAATTTGACATATGGCACGTGTATGTGGTGCAAAAACTCTGGGAGGAGTAGCGGTCCAAAAAATGGGTGGAATAATAATAATAATAATAATAATAATAATAATATGTGCGATAATAATAGTGTGATTGCCTAAGGCAACCACACTAATAAACTAGACAATTCCTGCAGAAATTGTGAAGTGTGGTTGCCGCCAACGCAAAGTCGACTTTCTGCTGAACAGAGTGAACAGTGGTAGGTAGTTGCTATGTGTTTGAGGCGGTTGCTAGGGTGTTGCTAGGTGGTTTCCATGGAATTCTAGGCGGTTGCTAGGGTGTTCTAGGTGGTTGCTATGAAGTTCTAGGCAGTTGCTAGGTTGTTGCTAGGTGGTTGATATGGTGTTCCAGGTGGTTGCTAGGGTGGTGCTAGGTGGTTGCTATGGAGTTCTAGGTGGTTGCTATGGTGTTGCTATGTGGTTGCTATGGAGTTATAGCCGGTTGGTAGGGTGTTCTAGGTGGTTTCTAGGGTGTTGCTAGGTGGTTGCTATGGAGTTCTAGGTGGTTGCTATGGTGTTGCTAGGTGGTTGCTAGGGTGTTGCTAGGCAGTTGTTATGGTGTTCCAGGTGTTTGCTAGGGTGTTGCTAGGTGGTTGCTATGGTGTTCCAGGTGGTTGCTAGGGTATTTCTATGTGGTTGCTATGGAGTTCTAGGTGGTTACTATGGTGTTGCTAGGTGGTTGCTATGGAGTTATAGCCAGTTGCTAGGGTGTTGCTAGGCATTTGCTATGGAGTTATAGGCGGTTGCTAGGGTGTTGCTAGGGTATTCTAGGTGGTTGCTAGGATGTTGCTAGGTGGTTGCTATGGAGTTATAGGTGGTTGCTAGGGTGTTGCTAGGTCGTTGCTATGGAGTTACAGGCGGTTGCTAGGATGTTGCTAGGGGGTTGCTATGGAGTTCTAGGCGGTTGCTAGGTCTTTACTGAGTCCAATGACGCGACCCATAGTTCTTTATGAAAAACGGTTCAAAAGTTATGAAATATCAAACATCGGCCAATCAGGAAGGGGGGCAAGGTTGATCTCCACCAATGGACAAAGGACTCTCTACCATGTCCAATGAGGCATTGCACAATTTGTGGGCAATTTTTCCCCATAGAGATGAATGGCAGAATGTTCAAATCTAGAGAGAGACCAGAGTACTGCTGCTAGAAGACAGAGCATTGTGACATCACAAAGCTGAGAAGACAGCATTGTGACATCACAAGGGTGAAAATTCCGCCATTCATTCTCTATGGGAAAAATTTCCCAAAAAAAGTGGAATTTCTCAGAAACCGTGCACCGAAACTTTCCACAAAGTAATAGCACACCATTCCCGATCAAGCCGCTCGATTTGACATATTGCACGTGTATGTGGTGCGAAAACTCTGGGAGGAGTAGCGGTCCAAAAAAGTGGCGGAATAATAATAATAATAATAATAATAATAAATATGTGCAATAATAATAGTGTGTTTGCCTAAGGCAACCACACTAATAATAATAATAATAACTAGACAATTCCTGCAGAAATTGTGAAGTGTGGTTGCTGCCAACGCAAAGTCGACTTCCTGCTGAACGGAGTGAACAATGGTAGGTAGTTGCTATGATGTTTGAGGCGGCTGCTAGGGTGTTGCTAGGTGGTTTCCATGGAATTCTAGGTGGTTGCTAAGGTGTTCTAGGTGGTTGCTATGGAGTTCTAGGCAGTTGCCAAGATGTTGCTAGGTGGTTGCTATGGAGTTCTTGGTGGTTGCTAGGGTGTTGCTAGGCATTTGCTATGGTGTTCCAGGTGGTTGCTAGGGTGGTGCTAGGTGGTTGCTATGGAGTTCCTGGTGGTTGCTAGGTGGTTGCTATGGTGTTGCTAGGTGCTTGCTATGGAGTTATAGCCGGTTGCCAGGGTGTCACTAGGCATTTGCTATGGTGTTCCAGGTGGTTGCTAGGGTGTTGCAAGGTGGTTGCTATGCAGTTCTAGGTGGTTGCTAGGGTGTTGCTAGGTGGTTGCTATGGAGTTCTAGGCAGTTGCTATGGTGTTGCAGGTGGTTGCTAGTGTGTTGTTAGGTGGTTGCTATGGGGTTCTAGGCAGTTGCTAGGTTGTTCTAGGTGGTTGCTAGGGTGTTGCTAGGTCATTGCTATGGAGTTATAGGCGGTTGCTAGGATGTTGCTAGGGGGTTGCTATGGAGTTCTAGGCGGTTGCTAGGTCTTTGCTGAGTCCAATGACGCGACCCATAGCTCTCTATGACAAACGGTTCAAAAGTTATGAAATATCAAACATCGGCCAATCAGGAAGGGGGGCGAGGCTGATCTACACCAATGGACAAAGGACACTCTACCATGTCCAATGAGGCATTGCACAATTTGTGGGCAATTTTTCCCCATAGAGATGAATGGCAGAATATTCAAATCTAGAGAGAGACCAGAGTACTGCTGCTAGAAGACAGAGCATTGTGACATCACAATGGTGAGAAGACAGAGCATTGTGACATCACAAGGCTGAACATTCCGCCATTCATTCCCTATGGGGAAAAATTGCCCACAAAAATTCAAATTTTTCAAAAACCGTGCAACGAAACTTTCCACAAAGTAATAGCACACCATTCCCGATCAAGCCGCTCGATTTGACACATTGCACGTGCGTGTGGTGTGAAAACTCTGGGAGGAGTAGCGGTCCAAAAAATTGGCGGAATAATAATAATAATAATAATAATAATAAATATGTGCAATAATAATAGTGTGTTTGCCTAAGGCAACCACACTAATAATAATAAATATGTGCAATAATAATAGTGTGTTTGCCTAAGGCAACCACACTAATAATAATAATAATATGTGGGATAATAGTAGTGTGATTGCCTAAGGCAACCACACTAATAATAATATGTGGGATAATAGTAGTGTGATTGCCTAAGGCAACCACACTAATAAATAAATATGTGCAATAATAATAGTGTGTTTGCCTAAGGCAACCACACTAATAATAATATGTGGGATAATAGTAGTGTGATTGCCTAAGGCAACCACACTAATAAATATAGCTGCGAGCAGCAATGAAGGGGCCAAGCACTACAGGGGCACCAGGTAGACAAGCAACCAGAACAACCCCTGAACAAGACACCAGTCCATCACAGGGTGAACAGGCACATTGACACGCACTCTTACACTTACACCTATGGGCAATACATCATGTTCAATTGACAGTACCTGAATGCATTTGGACTGAGGTAGAAATCCATAATACCCAGAGGAATCCCGCATGAATACAGGGACAAGGTACAAACTGAAAGTGGACGCACCCTGAACTTGAAGCCACTTGATACAATGAATAAAATAGGGCATGCTGATATATTTTCCACGTTTTACATGAAATTGTTACATTTAAAAGAAAATAAAATGCAATCACGTTTTCAAATGAATAAGTTATTTAAATTAAATGAATATTTTTAAAAAATAGTCTACTGGGATTTCTAATACCATTGAACCATCTCCTTGTGAACAGCAACCATTTTATAGATAAATAGCGCCATCTGCTGTTGTTAATCTGCCCGTTTGCAAATGTAGCACACAATGCAAATCATGCAAACTATGCAGACTACACAGAAGTATAAAACAGTCCTGAGAAGGACCATCACTGTAAAACCTTGCAGGAGGACATGCAACACATACAGGAATGATATATTCAATGATTAGGGCACACCAGTAGTACAATGCCCCTTATTTACTGTAAGTATAATTACCATGCAGCACTCCTGTCTCTGTAGGGTGGTGGGGGGTGGGGGGTGGGGGGTCTCCTGGGGATGGCGGTAGGTACTAGAGTCTTGTTCAGGTTAGACTTTATTTTGTCAAATGTAAACAAGTGTGGATTGTGGGAGATGTTCTCTGGATAGAATTTAAGGGAAGCTCAAACAATTTACTGCATTATCCAAAGTCCTTTCTTAAAAAGCATTTTTGGTATGCATCACAATTTCTTTCTGTTCCGTTTCTTTATCTTACAATCTCTTCAGGTGCATGTCCTTTCCTCTCTTATAGCATAGTGTCCAGTCCATCTTGCCATGTTTGGTAAATGAAATGATTGCCTCTTTACACTGTTAAAGCTTTCTATTCATGGTTATTGGCAAGTCTCATATTTTGTCATATGATAGGTCACTGCAGCGCTAATATAGCCAAGGGCTACAGACAATAGCCAAGGGCTACAGACTCCAGTTCAAAGTGGAAACCCCCTATTTCTACAGAGTCATTTACTCTCAAACACAAGAGAGCGCTCCCATGTTTAACAGGAATAAATTCCTTCCTTCTTACAAAAAGGGGGAAATACGTGTGGTTCCCAGAGATCAAACCCAACATAGTTTTTATTTTCTTTATTTCATCTCCCAAAGAAGGACGGTTCTCAACTTCCGATTTTGGATCTCAGTGTTAAACAAACATTTGAGGCAATATAATTTCAAAATGTTAACATAAAGCGCTTTTTCACGTTCAATATGTCAGAACGATTGGAAAAACTTTGTGCAATTCTTTTAATCAATCGTCGGCACCCAATAATTGATTAATAATGATTAACTGATTAGAATAAAATCTACTCCATGGCCTAGAAAAAGAATGACTTAAAATATGCGTAACTTAATACTTAAGCATTTTTGTTAAGGAATATGACAATGTCTATGTGCATTGGGGTCAGACTGGTGTGCAGTCTGCTGAAAGTGAGACCAACAGCTGAGAAGATGTGTTCAGATGGCACTGATGTTCCAGGAATGGACCAATAACGTTTCACTAATGCTGCCAGTCGAGGGAACCGTGACTCTCTAATTAAAAAATTTTAAAACGTCTCTCTAATTTAAAATATAATCACCAACATTAGGTTATTTATTGAAATAGTTTATTGAAATTTAACTTTTTAATCTATAGAAATTCATCAATCAACCTTCTTATTAAGAATTAACACAATTAACTTAACATCACTATTTCACATCAGTAAATCTGAAAGATGCCTTCTTCCACGTAAGGATTTATCCCCCTCACACAAAATTCCTCCGCTTCGCCCATCGCGGTGTTTGCTACAAATACACAGTTCCACCCTTCGGCCTTTCCCTGAGTCCACGGGTGTTCTGTATTTGTGTAGAGGCGGGTCTGGCTGCACTCAGACTAATGAGGCTCAGAATAATGACTTATACGGACGATTAGCTGATTATTGCCAATTCAAAACCCAGAGTTGTGCAGGACACTCAGTGAGTTCTGACGCATCTGTTGTCTCTAGGTTTCAGAGCAATCTCTCCCCATCCTGGAGTGTAACCTTCTTGGGAGTGGATTTATACTCTGTATCCATGTGAGCATGCCTATCAGCGGACTCCATTTTATCTTTCAGAGTATGTCTCTCTCAGTTCAAGCCCGTCTCCAGAGTACAGAATCAAACGTGAAACGTGCCTAACACTATAGGGGCTGATGGTGCCAGCCTCTCAGGTTTTGCCACTGGGGCTGTTAAGAATGAGGGGCTTTTTGAGGTGGATTTCATCCCTCCACCTCAGCCCTGTGCGTGATCTCCATCGCCGTCTCACGGTGACACACAAGCACTCAGCAACTCTGCGTCACTGGGAAAACACAGACTTTTACGCTCAGGGAACCCCTCTCAGGATCGTTTTCATATGGAAAAAAGGACAGACACATCCCTCTCTGATGTGGGGGGTCTCAGGGGGTTACATGGTGAATCAATTTTCTTTTAGCTATTAACTATATGGACAGCTCTCAATCACCAAGGTGGCATGCGCTCCCTCCAGCTCCATGGTCTAGCCCACAGACTGTTGGTCAGGAGCAGCCGTCACTTTCTGTGGTTACGCGTGACCCATGTTGCTTTAGGCTTGCTCCTGTGGGGGTCTAGGCCAGGGTTGTCTGTGAAGCGTATTGTGACAATTGCTGTGAAATACACTATATAAATAAAATTTGACTGATTGATTGATGTTCCAGGAATTCTGAACACGAGCGCTGATCTGCTGTCAAGGAGAAACCCACTGTACGGGGAATAGTGTCTCCATCCCCAGATTGTGGAAATGTTACTGCAGTGATTATCCCTCTCCTTTATGTACAGCCATGCACGATCCCACTACGCACGGACCTCCTGTCTCAGGTGAACGGGGAAATACACCACCCCTGCCCTGAGCAAGTAGCTCTATGGGCTTGGCCCGTGAGAGGCATAACCTCAACGCATTAGGGCTTCCCCCTTGCATGACTGCAACCATCCAGAGCACGAGAGTGCCCTCTACCAGGTCACTTTATGACAATAAGTGTCAGGTGTTAGAAAGATGGTGTGCCTCTCGTCAGTCAGTGCCTTACCAGTGCTCTGTTACTGACGTGCTGTGCTTTTCACAGAACCTTATGGATAAAGAGAAATCCTTTTCTACCATTAATGTCTACCTGGCAGCTATCACTGCTTGACATGCTGGTTTCAGAGACTATGCAGTGGGGCAGCACCCCCTTATTCACAGGTTCATGAAGGGGGCTCACTGTTCTCTACCTGTTGCTAAAATGCTTGAGATTTATCACAGGTGCTGAAGGCTCGGCCTGTAAGGCCGTTTGAGCTTATAAATTAGATTAAAATTGTTGTCCCTCCTGACAGCGTTGATGCTGGCACTAGCCTCAGATAAGTGAGTCAGTGACCTCCATGCGCTCTCAGTGCAACTCTTGTGCACAATATTCTCCCCTACGATGGATACGGTTTTTCCTAAGCCCAATCCAGCCTTTATGCCTAAAAGCTTCCCAGCTTTCACATGTGAGGTGTTGGAGCTTGCCTCTTTTCACCCACCACCTTTCTCCTCTGAAGAGCAGCACAGGCTGCATATGCTGTGTTCTCGGCACGTATATGACAAAGACTAAGGCTTTTAGAAAGAGCGACCAGCTCTTAGTCACCTGGGCCCCTGCCTGCACAGGAAAAGTATCTCTGAGCAGCGGCTGTCCCATTGGCTTGTGGAAGCTCTTTTTATGGCATATGATTCAAAGAAGATGACACCCCCCTTGGGCCTGAGGGCTCATTCAATGAGGAGCATGGCTGCATCTTGGGCCCTATTCATGGGGTCTCCTTGCAGGAAATTTATTCAGCCGCAGGCTGTGTTTCTCCAGATACTGTTGCTAGGTTCCACTGCCTGAGGCCGGTAGCCCACTCAGTTCTGGGGGTGAGCTCTGTGTGAGGTGCACACATCTTCCCTCATCTGCTATGGGTTTTAGTACTTCACATCGTTCCTGGGTCCTGGCTATAGCTTTGGGCAGTGGAAAGTCTTCAGTACTTCCCTACATGGGATGTGCCAGGCACCACCCTCCCCTCAGGGGAGAAGGCATCCTTTGCTGGCCTGACAGCATCTCAGCTGTGAGCATAAGGCATTCTGGGAGCTGTCTATGTGTCCCCATAGGTGTATCTCAAACACGAGATGATGAAAGAGAACTTTAGGTTACTGTTGTAACCGCGGTGGAGAGATCCACCAAGACTGCCCTGCTTGCCGCACATGAGAAGTGAATATGAAGAGTAGTAGCACTGCAGTGTCCCATATGTTCTTCCAGGAGGGCAGTAGTCTCCTGTAGCACTGAATGCACTGCTGGCTGTTTGACGGCCATCCAAGGAGCCTTGATTGAGAAAAGAATCAGCAAGCCCGTAGAATTAGAGCTGCCTAGGTCGCAACTTGTGTACCCTGCTGTCCTGCTCCGTTGTCTGTTATTTCGTGGAGATGCACTTCTAGTGTTTGTAAAGTTTATAAGGCATTTTGATAGGCTTATCTGCAGATGGGAATCCTGTTCACTGTTTTGCTAAGCTAGAACCGGAAAACTTGATAGTGGAGAATAGGAGCAGACGCATATGTCCCAGCAGGCTTTGCATATGAGAAAATAACAACAGTGTGAGAGAAATTAGGACGAAATTATGAAATTCCATAGTTTAAACAATATGTTTTTAGCAGAATGGGCATGTAGGTGAAGGTTGACATGATCACAGACTACAGTGCGGAGTAAATAAAGTGACCATGAGCGAGCTTAGTTTCCGTATGGAACGGTATATCTAATAGTCGGTGTAAAGTAATAACTGTTAAAGTGGAGTGTTAAGTAACATGTGAAATCTGTTTCACTCATGCGCTTTTGTCATGTTCAGTAGTAGTTATAATTATGAGTGAGTCATGATTTTAAATGTAATGTTTTAATGGGGAGTTGCAGAACGTACATGCGTAGTAATTGTTTGTATTTGGCTAGACAGAGAACACGGCGAGGTAACATGAATGTAGAAACGTGGCGTTTGCTGATAAGAAGGTTTTGTACGGTAGCCAAGTGAAGAAATATAGTTAGTAGAAATGTGTAACTTTTTATTAAAATGAATACATTTGTGGTCATGAAATGCATATGGGTGGCCGTGAGTGAGTTTTGGTAAAGCAAATATAAAAGTGTAAGAAAACGTTAGTGTAAAAGAGGAAATGATCTGCCTGAGGGCGAGGCGGGATTCAATCCTTCAACCGGAGGGTTATCAGTCTGTGACTTTGTTAGTGCAGCACCATGACATAGCTATGCAATGCGTGAAATATCATTAGCAAACCTGTCCGTGGTTTTAAAGAAGAACACAGGCGAGTAAGCACAGAAGAGCTCCCGTTGAATCCATATGGCTTTGCAATATTGTAGCCGGTTAATAACTGAACGTGCAGACGGTACGTCATAATGCAGTGTATACGTTCGGTGAACGGCGGGTAGATATGGTGCAAACGCAATAATTGAGAACTAGTAGACAATTGTTAGTGAGGGTAAAAGAAACATGTCCCTAGCTGGGCTTGAACCTACAACCTCATGTGGGAAATAAATATAGATGTACTCAGAAAACACAAGCCCATTGTATTGGGAAAGATATGTAGTTAGTGAGCACAGGCCCAGTGTATATGGGAAAGAAATGTATTAATGAGCACCAGCTGTCTCCTCCCTAACGTATCATCCGGCTAGCAAAGGAGGAAGGTTACAGGTGGACCAAGGTCGACCTTGGTCATAAGATAACAACCGGCAGCAGGGAAGCGCCTCATATTAAAATAAGTGCGATTAGAACAAACACATAATACACACATAATTTCTGCCCTGCTGAGTAAGCTGTATAAAAGCACATTTGTGGAACTAACGGAAGCTTCTGCCTTTTTTGGAAAATGTGTTGACAGAATATGTGATAGAAGGGGGAGGGAGATTCAAGCTGGAGACGAGCGCTACTATTTTTAAAAAATAAGGAGGGAAGGGGCTGATAAATAATGATGTCTGAGAATTGGGAAATAAGGGTGTCAAAACAGGACGTAATCAACATGTTTATGTGGGAAGCACTAAAGTTAACCTACACAATGGAACCATAGAGAAAAATGGATATAAGAAGCCGTTGGCCCCAGGGGAGGGGAGAGTGTGTTTTGGGAATGCTTGGAGAGTGATCGGATGTATTGTCTTTACTTATGAGTGACTGTTAATTGTACTGCACTGCGCAGATCAGCCCAGGTTCTTGTATGTAATCTTTGATTCACTTACAATAAACCCAGTTGCATCAGACTCTGAGAAGTGTGCATCTTTTGAAGAAGCATTCAACAGTGTGGAGGAGAGCGACCCCGGCATTCCTGGCCCAGGCCGGGGCTTGTTTTTCCTGCCCACACTCATGTTCCCAAGACTGTATTGCCGCGCGGGACCCGCGCGGGACCCGCGGAATAGTTAAGCTTAACTTCCCTTAACTTTTCCCATTCGTTCTCAACGGTAGTTCTTAACGCTACGGATGTAATATATTTTCGGCCACACGTTGATTTCGCGGCGCTGTTCCGTCCCGGATGCAGGAACGACATTTTCGTTTCTGCCCTTAACTTTTCCCATTCATTCTCAACGGTAGTTCTTAACGTTGCGGGTGTAATATAGTTTTGGCCACACGCTGCCGTGGCGCTGTTCCGTCCTGAATGAATGAACGACGCCGTATAAACAAATAAATTCAAATATTAAATACACGCGAGGCATTTTGCGGTTATTTTGTGGTACCTACGCTTCGGTAAGTCTTAATAATTTTATTACAAACATGTTCCTATTTTATATTGATGTCATCGAGGTATTCTGTCATTATTTCAGCTAAAAGATTAGTAGTTTCATTTTTCCTATTTTACTTCATTATTAGTTTTCACGTCCCGTTCGTTGGCTTGTCCGTGCATAATGACACTTCTAAGTGAGAATATTGCAGGTAAATGGGACATGTGTATATGTGCACGTTTGTGTCTCAATACATCAGCTATTATTAACATGGCCCTGAAATCATATTAGGGTTTAGTTTACAATATGTTTCATTTCCCCCTCACTATATTATTGCTGGTATCATCATCATTATTGGTATTGCCCCCTTTACATGTGCCTTGTGTAACACGTCACGGTCTAGACATACATTTTTTAAATTATTATTATCACTTATTACACTATTGCTGTCAAGGCAATAAGTAATGCCATCTCTAATTGTTCATTGTCAGTACTGTCATTCAGCCATCTTAACAAATGCTTTCCTATCTATATGTTTCTATACTTACCATTATTATTATTAGTCAGTTTACCTATTCAATATAGAACAGGACACAGTACAAATATTGCTGCCTCCACCTTCAGACAATACAGAATTTGTGTAATGCAATTCATATTAACTACCCCTCCCACCCTATCCCCTGGATTGACAGCACACAAAAAAAAGAGATCAGTGGAAAATCATTATAATAACAATAATAATTTTCATGTTGAGAATTTGATAATACTGGGTGATTGCTCTGGCCCGCTTCCAGCTCGTAGGAGCGATGAGGTCTACAGTAGGCTATCTTCGCTAAATCTCTGGCTGTCGGAGTGGTGCTCATCTAGTGACATAGGTTTTATTAACAATTGGCCTGATTTCTGGGGAAGGCCTGGCCTATTGAAGAGAGACGGACTCCACCCGAGCTGGAGAGGTTCTCGTGTCCTATCGAACAACATAGCTGCTAGTCTTAATAAGGCCAGATCCTGACACTCCATCAGGGCACCGGCCAGGCCGCAGGCTTCTAACCTTATGTTTTTGCCTGCTCGTTTCTTTATACCTGTGTCCCAGACATATGGCCCTACGCCTCTGTCTGCAAGGTGCGTTTCAGAGCTAGCTAACAGAAATAGTATTTCAAAAGCCCCATTAATGAATACTCTTAAACTAGAATCTGATATCTGTTATATTGAGACTGTGTCTGTTCCACGCATCTATGCCAAACGTAAAGCTAACCGTGGAATTGATGTGGATAACTTAATTGTCATAAAAACACGGCACGCTGCTATTATTCATAGTGAACCATCCTTAAAAATTGGACTATTAAATGTGAGATCACTCACTCCAAAAGCAGATCTTGTCAACGAATTGATAATAGACCATAATCTCAGTGTATTATGTCTGACTGAAACTTGGCTAAGACCTGATGAATACGTTGCGATTAATGAAGCGTCCCCTGTGGGTCCCCATAGGTACTCAGGTGTCACGTCCATCAGGCAGAGGGGGAGGCGTTGCAGCTATTTATCAGTCCTTATTGAGTCTAGCGCCTAAGCATGGATATATGTTCTCCTCTTTTGAAGTTCTTGTTACTAACTGTGTACAGCCCGATCTAGCTAATAAAAATGCTAGCGGGCAGTCCTTTTTTCTTGTGTCTGTTTACAGGCCACCTGGGCCTTATTCTGATTTCTTAAGGGAATTTGCTGAGTTTTTATCACACCTTGCAATTTCAGCAGACAAGGTCATAATTGTTGGTGATTTCAACATACATGTGGATAAAAATGGTGACCCCCTAGGAACAGCTTTTGCCTCTATTATTGATTCCATTGGGTTTGTACAGAATGTTTGTGAGCCTACTCACTACCGTGGCCATACCTTAGACTTAGTTTTGTCCCATGGTATTAGTGTGGTAAATCTTACCATCGCACCTCATAACCCTATACTATCAGATCACTTCCTCATTACGTTCAATATTAAGGCATCAACTCCTCCTGTATCAGAGCCTAGACATTATTACAGCCGATCAGTAAACCAGGAGGTTATTCCAAAGTTTTTAAATATGCTTCCGGAGTCATTCCTCTCCACAGAAGAAAAGGCTGATGAAAATGCTGATGAAGCCGCTCTGGACCAATTGACTAACCAGCTAACCCTTACCCTCAGGAACACTCTTGATGTTGTTGCCCCCCTTAAAAGAAGAAACCCTTGTCGGAAAAAGCACACTCCATGGTATAACGATACCACCCGGGCCCTGAAGCAGTCTACTAGAAAATTAGAGCGAAAATGGCGGTCAACAAAGCTAGAAGTATTTCATCTTGCATGGAAAAACAGCTTTCTTCAGTATAAGCAAGCTCTTGCTTCTGCTAGATCTGCCTTTTTCTCAAAACTAATTGAACAAAATAGACATAACCCAAAATTTCTATTTAGCACTGTGGATAAATTAACCAAAAAACAACCATCAGAGTTTTCATCTTATCCCTCCAATCTTAGCAGCAATGACTTCATGAACTTCTTCGATCAGAAAATTGAGGTTATTAGAGACCAGATTTCCAAACTGTCTCCATCTTGCACTTTATCTGTTCATGTAAGTAAACAGCCCCGCACCTGGTTACAACAGGAAGATTTACAGACAGCAGTACTAAGCTGTTTTACGCCCATTAGCATGGTTGAGTTATCTGAATTAGTTATGTCTTCAAAACCGACGACCTGTATACTTGATCCTATTCCTTCAAACTGGATTAAAGAACTATTTCCAGTACTAGGCCAGCATATACTAAAAATTGTTAACACATCCCTAGTCACAGGATACGTACCCGAGTCACTAAAAGTGGCAGTCATTAAGCCATTACTGAAGAAACCAAACCTAGAACCTGATAAATTGGAAAACTATAGACCTATTTCAAACCTTCCATTTCTATCAAAATTATTGGAGAAAATTGTTGCTAAGCAACTAAGTGCATACCTTAGCTCTAACGGTATCCATGAAGTATTCCAATCTGGGTTTAGACCCCACCACAGCACAGAAACCGCACTTATCAAGGTTACAAATGATTTACTTCTGTCAGCCGACCGTAACTCTGTATCGGTTCTTGTGCTCCTCGACCTGAGTGCAGCTTTTGACACAATTGACCATGGAATTCTTCTGGACAGACTCCAAGCCTGTGTTGGACTTCATGGACAGGCACTCGCATGGTTTGGATCATATCTATGTGACAGGAAACAGTTTGTCAAATTAAAAGAAGAAGAGTCCAGCTCCTCAATAATGAAATACGGTATTCCACAAGGATCAGTACTAGGACCAGTACTCTTCTCGCTATATATGCTACCACTTGGCAATATTATCCGGGCACATGGCGTAGAGTTCCACTGCTATGCGGACGATACCCAGATTTATATTTCAATGAAACCTGGCGAAGCACTGCCGCTTTCACGGTTAGAGGCCTGTATTGTAGATATCAAGGTTTGGATGCTTTCAAATTTTCTGCTCCTAAATTCAAACAAGACTGAAATGTTGGTTTTAGGTCCCAAAATATTAAGGGAGAAATTGTCTACTCTCACCTTAAACTGTGATGGTTGTTTGGCTGAACCTAATATGGTCGTTAAAGACCTTGGTGTCACCATTGATCCTGATCTATCTTTTGACACCCATATAAAAAACATATCCAGAATTGCCTTCTTTCAGCTGCGCAACATAGCTAAAATTAGACATTTCCTGTCAGTCAGGGATGCTGAAAAATTGATCCATGCGTTTGTTACGTCTAGGTTAGACTACTGTAACGCCCTGCTTTCTGGCTGCCCTAATAACTCGTTAAAGAGTCTCCAGCTTGTGCAGAATGCAGCTGCTCGTATCTTGACCAGAACTAAGAAGTATGAGCACATTACACCAGTACTAGCGTCGCTTCACTGGCTACCCATTAAGCATAGGATAGACTTTAAGGTTTTGCTCCTGACTTTTAAAGCTCTGCATGGACGTGCACCTGTGTACATATCGAACCTGCTCCTACCTTATAAGCCCACAAGGTCACTCCGATCTCAAGACGCAGGCTTCTTGGTAGTCCCAAGAATTTCCAAGAACCTAAAAGGTGGTAGGGCTTTCTCCTACAGGGCCCCACTACTATGGAACCAGCTTCCAAAATTTATAAAGGAGTCAGACACAGTCGCAATATTTAAATCTAGATTAAAAACGCACCTCTATACTCAGGCTTACAATCAGTTATAGTCTGGAGACAGGGTGCGAGAAGCCTGTAGTCATAGAGCTTTGTAGGTGGCAATCCTTGCCTTACTGTCACCTGTCAATCAGCTGTGACCCGACTTTACATGGGCTGGCTCTTGATAGGCGGGTATGGTTGTCTACCCCTCATGACTGCATGGGCTCTCCATCCCTGTCCTAGTAGATATGCAGCCATATTCTGCTCCTGGCGGGGTCCCCCCAATACACACCACTGCCTTTTTTACTCACTGTCTGCTATATTGCAAATTTCCTAACTGCCGTTTCCACCCTCTTCCCCACGCTGCCGGCGGGGCTCTTGCCCCAACCCTCGAGACTGCTTCGAGAGTCGTCTGGTCTCCCCCACCACATTGCCTCCACCCTGCCCACACCTGCCGCCACCTGCTGTTCCCCATCACCGCCACCCGGCCCCACCCATCATCTGAGCCACACCACCTATCATATCTTGTGCATAAACTGGCTGACATGCTGGTCACCAGTCGGCACCCTGAGCCGACCAGAGGAGGATGGGTTTCCCCCTTGAGCCTGGTTCCTTCCGAGGTTTCTCCCCATCTGCACAGGGAGTTTTTCCTTGCCACTGTTGCCTTAGGCTTGCTCCTGTGGGGGTTTAGGCTAGGGTTGTCTGTAAAGCGTATTGTGACAACTGTTGTAAAATACGCTATACAAATAAAATTTGATTGAATTTGATAAGAGCTACACAAGGTTGTGTATCAAAATGGCAAAACATAAGGTCAAGGGCATAAAGAACCTACCATTTATACAGCATCATGATGTACAGTTCCCATGAAAATATAAACCCTCCCCAAATTTTACTGTCCAGGTCTCTGTTTTAGAGTTAATGTTATTTCATTATAGCGAGAATTCTTTGGTCATCAACTGTATAGGTCCACCTTGGCCTACCAGGCCCTTTGTGATTACTGAGCTCACCAGTGCTCTCGTTCTTAATGATGTTCCAAGCGGTTGCTTTGGTAAGCTTAAGGTTTGGCCTATGTCTCTGACTGTTTTTTTCAAATATCCCAGCCTCATAATGGCTTCCTTCCATTGGCATACCTTATAATTGTACTGAAGAAGCAATTGAACACACCTGACTAATCAGAAACACATGTGAAACCACTTGTCCTGAACATTATGGCACCCTGAAAATATGTACGTACATCCCCAATTCTAAAAAAGTCGAGACGGTAAATTAAATGCAAATAAAACAGAAAGCAGTCATTTTTAAATTTGCTTTGACTTGAAAAATATTGCCCAAATTTAATAAGCGTTATTAAAAGAAATGGTGATGTTACACAGTGGTAAACACTCGACTGTCCCAACTTTTTTGGAGCGTGTTGCAGTCAACAGATTTGAAATGAGTGTATATTTTCAAAAAACAATTAAATTCACAAGGTAAAACATCAAATAATGTGCTGTTGTAGTGTTTTAAATATAGTACAGGGTACATAAAATTTACAGTATTTAACATTATCACTCCCTTTTGTTTTTATTAGCATTTTCCATACTGGCTCGGCTTTTTTGGAATTGGGGTTGTATGTATGTATAGAGAGTGCTGTCATTTCTACAGGGTGAAATCAAAATGTATTAAAATAACCTTTCATAAGAGCTGAGAGCTGATAGCTGCACTTTAACCACATGTGAATTGTTTGATTACAAATCTAAAATTATGAAGTACAGAACCAAGTAAAGAAAATACGGCTTTGTCCCTAACGTTATGGAGCTCACTGTATATAAAAATATAATTTCTGCTTCAGAAGTGGCCCATGAAGTACTTGGCAAAAGCAGACCAATACCAGTGCTTCTCTTAAAACCCAAGCTCCGAGGAGCTTCAGGAGACCCAGCAGCCGCGGCAGCATGTGACTGCAGGGAGTCCGACTGCATGTGTGCCAGTTGTCACCTTGCAGCCTTGGTATATCCACCTGCTCCAGTCCCAGCCCCAATCCCATTTCATGCTTGTGCATATCAACCCTGCTAATACTGTTATGAACAAAAATACAAATATAGCTTTACATTTATACTTGGCTGTTGTTGTGATTATGTGTTTATTAAGAATGGTAATATGTAATGTTGTAATCCTATTTGTACTGTTGCAATAATTGATCTGATGTAAATACTTTGATAACTTTATATGTATTGATTTGGCAGAAAAGATTTCCTGATCCTCTCCATAATAAAATGGAGGTGGAGAACATATATCATGTTAATATCAAACCTAAAAAAGAAGAGAAGAAGTGATATCTGAGACACTTCTGTGAAAAACAAATCAATTATGAAACAATTATTTATTTGCCCACAGGTGGATTTGAACCATCGATTCCATGTCACGCGTTACACCTATACACGGCTGGCTGCCGCGGGCCACAAGCAGAATAGCTGCTTAAACTGGAAATGTTTCAGAGTAAAAAGGTATGAGTATTTTGCATGTGTATGTGAGTTTTTGATTGGGTCGTGAGGATGAGGATTTGGCTGATGTTGGTAAAATGTCCAATGGGGAGACATGTTGTTAGTGGGATAGGCGGCAGGAAAAATAAGAATGAGAAGAAGAAGAAGAAAGAGAAGAAGAAGAAGAAGAAGAAGAAGAAGGAGAAAACGCAAAATCCCCTTAGTTTGGGGCTTTATTGTGTGGACATGTGAAGTTGTTTATGAAATCTGTCTGTCGAAATGGGGTCAGAATGTACAGAATTTAATGTTTTTTAAGGGCTGAGTGTCTGTGGCTGTTGTGGTTATTTCTGTGGGGAACCCTGAAAAGTGCCAAACTCTCGGTGCTGTATAGGTATGGGGCATGCCCCTGCCAAGGCATAACTTGGCGGGATGGCATACCTGCCATCCCAATACAAATAAACTTTGACTTGACTTGACTTTGACTGAACTTACTGTGTTAATGGCTATGAATAACTGTTTCCTCGTGAGTATTGTGCCTTATTGGACCTGTGTTTTGTAGTTGTTTCAATGACCTTTGGTATGCACTAATTGTATGCTGCTTTGGATAAAAGTTTCTGCCAAAAATGTAATGTAAATGTAATGGTTAATGTAACTTGAACGGCTAACGTAACATCGGCCGGTTAATATAATAACATATTACGGCTACAAATTTTTTGATGAATAATGAAATACAACTGTTAATAACACATCAAAAATCCAGTCTTCCATTATACCAAATGTACTTTCTTAAAAAGAATTGAAAGACTCATTAAGATGTAGAAACACTACAACATGAACCCTAATAGGGTTTGCACTTTTGGAGTAATTCCATTGACTGTCCAGTAAAGCATACCGTAAATATAGGAAAAGGATTAAAGCATCAGAAACACTTTTAGAGACTGAATGCTTCTTGTTTAAAAGTCTCTATTTGGAATTAGGGCTGGGCAATACAACAACGAAAATTATCTAATTCAATAATGGTTGTCACCACTGCGTGGTGTACTGCCATTCTTTTCGTCTTTTTCTCATTAGTTATAGGCTACCTGATGTGGTAGTAAACATGCTTCAAAGACCATGTGAAATGCTTCCGGAAAAAACTGATCAGGAGAAAGGCCTCATAGCTTCAATGTGATTTACAAAAATGCATCACAGGTTCACACGGAAGCTGTACGATCTTCCTGCGGATTGGGTGCCTTATCAACACTCAATAGACGCTTACGCTTTTTTCTCTGGAGGCATTTCACACAGCCTCTATAGTTTGGTTGTTTAATACCACTGTGAGACACACGCACACGTACACAGACCCACACACACACACAGCAGCCCTGTTCCTCTTACGGTTTGCACCACCAAGGTGCCATTTGTTTTCCTGCACACAATAATGTCTGCTCATCCTAACCGAGGGAATGGACAGTTCCCCACAGCCCAACTAAAGCTCTTGTTTGTTCTGCAACAAGGACATTAAATTCCCCATTTAGGACCTTCAATATGACATCACGTCTCCTCACTCATTGAGTGATGTCCACCTCCCATACATAAGACCCAAATGGTACATGACAGGATATTAGTGACTTAGAATCATTCTTCTGTATCGTATGTTTGACGTTTGTCAACATGAGGACTAGAGTTGTGGCTATGAAAGTCAAGGAAGCTGTTATGAGGCTGAGAAATAAGAAAAAAACTGTTGGAGACATAGGTCACCCTTAGGCTCACCAAAATAAACTGTTTGGAACATCATTTAGAAGAAAGAGAGCACTGGTGAGCTCGATAATTGCAAATGGCTTGGTGGGCCAAAAAAGACCTCCTCAGTTGATGACTGAAGAATTCTCACCATAATGAAGAAAACCCCCCAAACAGCTGTTCTTCAAATCAGAAGCACTCTCCATAATACAGGTAAGGATGTGTAAGAACCTCCTGTCTGCAGAAGACTTCACAAACAATGACAGAAGCTATACTGCAAGATGCAAAAGTCAGCATTAGCATAACACAAATCTGTCTACAATCAACACACCATCTCAATACATAAAACCAATACTGATCATCTTAACGATCACCAAAAAAAAACTATTCTCCTAAATTTAAAATCTAGGAATTCATTAAGCATCACACAATGGCAAAACCTTCTCACTGAACACATATCAATGGAACAAAAATAACTGTCTCACTTAAAAATCTAAGTGACTTCAGCACTATAACATGTAAACACTGTAATTGTATAAATAAAGCTGCACTCCGTCGAGTGGGGAAGTTGGTGGACCAATTGAAAAATAATAAATAAATGAATAATTAATTAACACTGAAAAATCTGTTATAGCAGTGAAGACATATTGCAACACCCATGCAGCCAACAACACACATCAACTTTTAGCACTAAGAAGCTAAATTGTCATCACCATGAATGAGTGTTTATAGCAGGTAAGCCTGCACCAAGGGACCTGAATCTTTTACCAGAAGGTAGAAGTAGGAATTTAGGGTAAAAGATGTGAGTGGGGTCTGATACTATTTTCTGTGCCTGTCTGATAACGGACTCCTCATATATCGTCTGAAGAGATGGGTGTTTTCCAACCCACATAATATTCATAGCAATCTGCACCAGATGAACCATCAGACATTTCATTAGTACAGTCAAGTTATCAAACCATTGGTTCGCCTGTGCCACTGTGGCTCTTTCACCTTTGCAATCATGCCTGTATTGTAATAATCTGGGAATTAAGCAACAAACCAATTAAAACTGACTGAACAAAACGATATCTCTATTTTTCTTGAATTATACATAATAATAAAAAATAATCCACCATCTGTATGTCCTGTCCTGACTGCTGATGCAGGCGGAACCAGCTTTTCTATGCACATCCGGCCATGTAATAAAAAACAAGCTATCTAGTAAACATTAGGCTTACGTGGTAGGCTACAGTGTGGGCAGTCCCCATATTGAGAGAACCATATTAAATATTGCGAGCTAGCCTGCTAACGACCGAGATCTGAGACTCGGGGGACTTCCTGATTGCCTTTGCAATCCCACAGCACTCAGAGTTACGCGAGCCGGCTGGAGTTTGCAAGGTTTGTTATGAATTAGCGGTAGCTAGCTCCCAATGGTAATACATCAGAATGTTTTGATGTTTATTGTTAGTCATTTATATTTACTTTCTATCTTAGGCTACTACCTTACAGATGGATGGAAATAGAATTTAACTGCATCTATGGTTGTCATGGAAAGGTCAGAGTTCAGGAAAGTACCCGGATGTGCCACGATGTAGCCACAAATGGCAAGTGCATGGCTGTTCACAGGTAAACCTCAAAAATTTAGATCTTACTAAACATTTTTCAAAAAGTCTCGTGGGTGTTTGGGGCCCCTCTGCACTTCGGGGCCCATTTCATTTGAAACTGTTGAAACTGCCACAGCACGCGCCTGGCCACAGCATTTAGCCTCTACTCACATATTTCACACTCCACATACTGTTGGAATCCAAGCATAAAAAGTTCAAGCAATCAATTTCCTGTTTGGTGGGCATCCTTAAAGTGCTCCTGTTCAGATTCATGGGCAAATCAATCAGTCACATAATCATAAGAAATGCAATTTTGATTTAGAGGATAATTACTTTGATTGAGCATGCATTTTTTCAGCTGTAGTTATAATCAGTTACAATAGTAAGAGCTTGGGGAAAAAAAGCTCTCTGAGTTCTACAGCTCTCTAGCTAAGTAGCCTGGTATGCTATTGATAACCTACCACGCTGAAGTTGACTCCCGATTCAAAATTTCTGGTCCACCTTAAATAGGTTTGTTTGAATAATCCCACTTCTAACCTTCCAAGTAGCCCAATACAGGCTAATATAAAAAATTGAATTTTTGTATTTGACTTCTCCTTAGAATTAAAACACTTGTGTATGACAGAAGGGATCCTTATGTACGTTCTACCCCATTTCTGTGAAATTTTACTGCAGCATTTTTGAATAATCGCACTTCAAACCTTCGATGTAATCCAATGGAGGCCAATTGAAAACAGTGTTGCCAGATGAGATTGACAGTTTCCAGCCCAATCACAACGTAAAACCTGCCCAATTCAATGAAAACTAGCCCAAATCATAACACGGCCGGTTTTAGGCTGCTGTATTAGGGTGGGCTGCGGTCAACTGGGGCGCGGGGGGGGGGGGGGGGGTGCTGGTGGGTGTGGACGTGAGGAATTCCCCTAATACCGCAAATTAAATCAACCGGCAGAGAAACGGTACTGGTATTTTCTGTAGTACTTCTTTAGTAAAATTGTTTTCGCAATATTTCCTAAAACCTGCCTAATTTTGACAAAAGCAGCCCAAATTTCATCTACCAGCCCAACACTATTTTTACCCGCCCACCGTAATCAAAAGGAGCCCAATTGGGCCGCCCAATATGGTAACACTGATTGAAAAAAGTTATATTTTCTACTGGAATTTCTCCTCAGAATTACACAGTTCGGAGAGGGATTATTTGAAATTTAAAGCGGTGGGGACCTAATCTGGGAAGGAACTGGACCTGTCGTTGAGGACCGGACCGAACTGGACATTCTGATTCGGGTCCGGGTCTGGGTCTGATACCGGAATGAGTTTCAGACTAGTCACCGCAGCTCTACATGTCCTCCAACCCCTAAAGTCTTTGTATTGCAATAACAAACTTGCCTGAGTAATAAATAGACCTACAGAATTAAAAGAAATTGGCTTAAACTACCTGGTCAGCCCACTTACATCTGAGAAACGCTATAAGTTTTGGGTAGCCAACTCTCTTATTTGCATGATGTAAAAAACTGTGAACAAAAGAGGCCATATATTATATAATATATAGTATATTATTTCCCCAAAAAAAAAAACACATTGCAGAGTGGGGTTGCCAGACGTTCCCCTAAATGTATGTAGGGGATTTAAACATTCATGGGGGAAGTTTCACAGTAAAGATGTATGGAAGTCAATGACAGATTTGATTTTAAATGAGATATGGGGGAACATTTGTCAGGAATTTGAATGGGAGTTGATCGAAGATTTTGAGGACTTTTTTAGGAGTAACTGATTCAGGCATCTGGCAACACTGAGGCAGAGATGTAAACTAGGTTCAGTCTCAATTCAAGCAAAGAAACCGCAGTCATTTCCTTTATTCAAACATAATATGTTAGGTTTTAAGAACTCATCACCACTTTGTGGATAATTCAAGAGGTCAACATTGTTTTGATATTGGTGCAGCTAGCTTGATGGACAGTGTATGATGCAGGAAACTGACACAATGCAGTCAGTCAACACAAATCCAAATATAGCCAAGGCAAATAAGATCAACAATCCCGCTGCAGTTATGCAAGGCACGGCATTCAGTAGAATTACAGATCATAAAATTAGGACAGGCACTGACTAAGAAGATAAAGAGTGCAAAACCTTTCAGCAAGGTGAGGATTATCTGAACTATGTTTAATTTTCTGAACCCAGCAGTTTTAACTGTTAACACCCTTGTTTGGCATCCGGCACTCTGAATACCGAACACAGTGCATCAGCAGCTAAAACACCTCACTTATCCAACAGGTAAAATATATTTATTTGATTTAATTTGGTAATTATTAGCAAATATATCAAATCTAAAGACAAGGTTCAACTACCTTAAAACAATTAACAAGGTTAACAAGGTTACAGACATGGACAGTCTCACAAGAAATGATTGAAAGAAGATACCAAACCACAGTGTGTTTGTCCCAAAGTAATTTAAGGATGTGCCAAGACCAAAATTTAAAAACAAAAAGGCAGCAGAATATTTAAAAAAAACAGAGATATAAATGTAGACACCAGACTTAGATGCTAGAATGCTAACTACAAGAAAGCCACATATTTTATCTAGTGGGAGGGGAGGGGGGAGGGGAATGGACACCCCTTCTGACATACACACACACGCACACACACACACACATGCAGACCCACACTCACACACAGACACACACATTGGCTACCCCCAAGTTTGTGCTCTGTCTTATATCTAGGCTATCCTGGCCAAGTGTTTTGAAGCTTCCTATGGCTCAGAACAGCCAAATGGTGAATTAGACTAACTGAAATGTAAAATCAGTTAGTACACACACACATAATCTGGCTAGCTGTTTTACAACTTGTTTGATCCACTATATCCAATATCTGCACGGATATCAGCATCAGCTCTTCTGTTGTTTGCAAATTATTTAGTCGTCAACCTCGTGCCACTTATTTGTGAGCCAGCTTTAAATGCTAATTGAGTGAATTGCACAGAAACATGCCCATATTGGCTACACATTTTTAAATCGGCTAAAAGTTTCGGAAAGTCCTGTGAATCGCATAATAACATAGGCCTGTGCCAGGTTCATGTAGGAATTCACATCCAAAGCACAGCAGGTGAAATTACTTTCACTAGGAACTAGAGTCTGAAGTTGGAATCAGTCACTGCATGACTCACTCGTTCACTAGGCACTAAAGTCAGTGAACAAGAGTCTGAAGTTGGAATCAGTCGCTGCATGACTCTCGTTCTTGTTTATGGAAGTCCATCCATCCATTATCTATACCCGCTTATCCTGGTCAGGGTCACAAGGCGAGAGGCAGGAATACACCCTGGACAGGTCACCAAACTATCACAAGGCACACAGAACATTCACTCACCATTCACACACGCTCAGAGTACCCGGAGGAAACCCACATGAACACGGGAGAACATGCAAACTTCACACAGAAAGGCCCAGGCCGGGATTCGAACCCAGGACCTTCTTGCTGAGGCGACGGTGCTACCAGCAGAATAAAATGTAATTTTATGCACAATCCTTTCAGAAACACCACAATCCTGCAGCACAAACCGGTGCGTGATTAAGGATTAAAACTTGCCTTCAACAAAAGGTCAGTGTGTGAAAGAGAGTGGGGTAAATGTATGGATTTCACTAGAGTTCATAGCAGGAAAATGGAGATGGATGAAGACTGCAATGTGTGACAGGCCTTAAACATTTTACTATGCAGGTCAATGTTTTACCATATCAATCAGACAGTCTGTATCCAGTTCTCACCGGTGACCTATTACAACAGGGACAGGGATTGCTTGACATTAGTACTCTCTTTTATTGATCCATTATCCCTCGTAGTTAGTTTATGTTTTAAAAAGATTACTTTCAGCAAGGTTCTGAAAATGAATGGGAGTGAATTGGGAGCTGGACAACCAGGAGGAACGGCGATGCCGTTAACGGTTAACAGGGACAGCTAGTTGCTAGTATTCACGCTATCCAAATACAATGGGGTAAGCTCCACAAAATATTGTGAAATATCCCTTTAATTATCCTGGTACCTAATTCATTTCATATGACGATTGTGGGTATGCATCACAAGTTCTTTGTGTGTTCTTTTTCTTTATTTATCAATCTGTTGGGGAGAATCACGTGACATACTGGGAAGATGGCTGCCTAGTGATTTTGCTCCTTGCCCTCTCTCCTCTTCATTTAACTGTTTTCATTACAAATGGCTAACTTAACTGTTCACTCCCAGTTCAGTTTATTAGTGCTGTTGACCAAGATATAAAATATGTCAATTTCTTCAAAAACAAAGACTCCTTCAGGCAAGACTCATCCAGAAAAGGACATGATGAGGAATCCTGTGTCATGCTAGCAGCCATTGTAGGGGCTGTGTTAGAAAAACAGACAATATTTTGAGACACAGCTCTCCCGGATCGAGGGCGAAACCCGGTTCATACGAGCTGAAATCTCTCAATATTCGCTCGGCATGAAAGAGCTACAGGCTGAATTTGCCGGTTTGAAAGCCAAAGTTAAACTAGCCCAAACCGCTGCCTCACTGCACCAGGCCAAACAGGATCAGCTTGAGGCTAAAATGGCGGAGCTGGAGGATATGAGCAGGTTATGCAACCTTCGCATTGTTAACCAACCACAGAATTCTGAATGATCAGACCTGGTTGGTTTTCTTACCAATTCCCTCAAAGAGTGATTCCCCTCTCTGGCTGACAGGCCAATAGAAGTAATGAGGGCTCACCGTTTCTATGGCGGCTGATCAAAAACAGCAGACAGGCCTGGAACATTGATTATTAATCTGCTGGGGTACACGGATCGACAGCACATTTCGCAAGCCACCAGGAAATCACCAGTGAAGTTTAACGGGATAGTCATTCGTTTTTATCCAGACTTCAGCGATTACACAGTACAGCGGCACAGAGCCTTCTCTTCTCTGCTGGCAGTAACCTGTGATCACGGTCTCCAGACGTTCCTAATATACCCAGCCACGCTCCAGCTCACTCACAATGGTGCACAGCACCCTTTCAAGTCTCTGGCTGAGGCAAGTCAGTTCATCAAATGTCTTTCCTGCTAGAGCTGCTCCAGTCAACTGTAAGAGCTGGTATAGTGAAGCGGAAAGGTATGGGAGCAACAACAGCTCAGCAGCGAAGCGGTAGGCCACACAAGCTCACAAAATGGGGTGCTGAAGCTTGTAGCATGTAAAAATCATCTTCCCATGGTTGCAACACTCACTACAGAGATACAAACTACCTCTGGATACAACATCTCTTATTATGGATTCTCTGAGATAAGCCACAGAATTAACTCAAGATCAGGCACGGGGGTTTGAGGCTAATTTAACAGTTCCCTGAGAAGACCTCACTCTGGCACCCATTATATCCTACGATTCCTCGACCTTCCTATTTTCATTCTATCTACAGACACTATGCTGGAGATTCTAGGTCAGCCTATACCAGAATAAAGCAGAGACCAGGGTGGTACTACTGGCCTTTAAACATGGTGCATTTACTGCCTGCCCTAGCCTCCCAACATGGAAACACAAACATTTAATTCATAACCAAACGTATCCCTCTCAAACCAAACTCAACATAATTTTAATCATAACATTGAAAAGACATTTTATCCTGCAAAAGTGGCGTAAAACAAAAATATAAAAAGGGGGATAGATAAGTCTCTCCTATATTCTTTTCTAATTATTCATTAATTAATTGTGCATAGACCAGGAATAGAAGGAATGGGATTTAAACAACATTTGTTCTTAGTATTAAAACCTGTAATTAGTAATTAATCATGCATAGACCAGGAAGAGAAGGGGAACCCCCCTCTTTCAAACACATGGCTGGGATTCAAACAACATTTGTTCTTAATTTATTATTAAAACTTACAATTAAAAGCAAGGGTTGTTTTTTCTTCACAAACAGTTTGGCAAACACTGCCATAACTAGAACTTCACCAAACTAAGTTTGTGAAGAAAAGGTGTAAAGTGCATTTACTAGTCCAAGTCCAAGTTAAGGACAAATGTTGATTGAAAAATTGGCTATGAAGTGTTGACTTTTTAAGCAAACATGAGCCTTTGGTCTTGTTTCAGCTTTGTCTTCTCAGTTGTGTGTCTTTGGCTTTGATCAGTTTTAATGTGGGAGACAAGCTGTGGTTTTGTTTTGTCTTTCATTCATTTCATTCATGATTATCTTTTACTTCATTTCCAGGACTGTCTAATATCGTTTTTGTTCATGTAGTTGAGCCTGTGTTACTAAATTAGATGTTTAATTGGGCCCTATTTTCTCAGTCAAGTCACAACTGTCAAACACTAGCAGCAATGAAAGGCGCTGGTGAATTTGGGTATTTCAGTCATTTCTTGACTCCAGGCACTAGCACAACTGTGGCACAGTTATAAAAGAGGTTCAATAAGAATAAATGGTTCTGTGGGTATAGTTGGGTTTGGTTTCATTATTGCCAATCAGATCACCCCATTTATTTCCCTTTAGGAAACACAGCCAAATGCTAATGCTACCATTGCTGAAGAGCAAGCGTGTTGTGATCATTCCTACTGAAGGGAGGAGAGTTTTCTCGAGCATAACTAGAAGTCTGTACAACACTAAATTCCTAGGCCTTGCAGCAGGGCCCCTCCGTCTCCAGGCACCAGACCTCCTAAGGACAACAAGCAGTTAGAAATATTGCATGTATGTGTGTGTGTCTGTGTGTGTCTGTGTTTTCTTTCTCTCTGTCTCTAATGGTGAGCTTGGCCGTCCTCCTTATCCTCCCCCCTGCCATCCTGCCAGGGAGAAACCGGCTATGATGCCATGCTGCCCAGGACTCTGAAAGCAACCGATCGATAAAAACCAAACTATTATTTCTGATTTAATTATTTCTGATTTAAAGCTTGTTTGTGTAATGCTTAAGACTAAGAGGTCACCGTGTGCTTATTCAGTATTCATGCTATATGACTAGACAGAGCCAATCATTTATTTTGTTTATGCATTAACCATGTACCAATCAGAATTGTGTATGTTATTGTTAAAACACTTTTTGCTTATGAAAGCAGGGACCACCCCTGCTTTCTTTAGTTCAGGCTTATCCATCTTGTTGTGTGTAGGTTCTGGATTCTTTCTGCGGAAATAAATCCTATTTCTTACATGGATATACCTCATCATGCTGGTTATTCTAAGGGGAGAATTTTCTCTGCCCAACGTTATAAACAATTACACCCATTTTGAGGACCTCTACAAATCAATGAAGATGAAACTGAATAGCTTAGATTCATTATTTAGTTAATATTTAAACAAAAACAGTGTATTTTTATTAATCTGTTCATATGCCAGTGCTAAGAGGTATAATAAATGGTTCTGTTCCCAAGAACAGTTCCGCAGGGAGAATATTCCCAGTCTGGCCAGGAGCAGGAGGCAGCTGGCAGAGACAGCCTCCAGTCAGCCTCTCCATCCTGCTGCTGCCGCTACTGTTTCAGCTAGGCAGGCATCGAGCTTGTGCACCAGAGGACAGGAAAGAATCTTATTTGAATTTCTGCATTCAGTTTGAATTTACTATAGTTTTTGTTTGCTTCTTTGCTGTCAATTTTTGTTTCATACCACTATTTAAAATAAACAAAAAAAATGATCCACTTCAACTAAGTGTCATTCATTCCAGACATGCACTTGATAAGATGAATCAACACTCACTAATGAAACGGCTCCACAGCCAACCAGTCCCTGCTCTCTCGTGCACTCTGTGCTCTGTAATCTCTGTAGCGATCGTCACATACGAGTCCTGTAATGTGTCCTGTTAGGTCTATGTCACATCCATGGCATATGGCTATGTAATGTAGAACACAGCACACCACAAAGAATGCACTGACATTCTGAGGGCTGTACAGTAATGTACCACCCAATCCATCCAAAATTCTAAAATGCATTTTCAACAAGGATTCATTACACTGACATGAGTAGTATATTTCCCTATAACTGGTTTAAATCTCGGTGCTGGGGGGAAATACCAACAAGCTGTTGGTACACATAGCCTAATAATATTTGGTGATTAGTTTGAATGGCCTTGGGCTTACGAGGTAGCTAAGCCACTGACTGACATGCTTGTCACAATCAACACCCTGAGCCGATCAGAGGAGGATGGGTTCCCCCCTTGAGCCTGGTTCCTTCTAAGGTTCCTTCCTATCTGCCACAGGGAGTTTTCCTTGCCACTGTCGCCTTAAGCTTGCTCCTGTGGGGGTTCAGGCCAGGGTTGTCTGTAAGCGCATTGTGACGACTGTCGTAAAATACGCTATACAAATAAATTTGATTGATTGAAGCCAAGGCCATACACATAGGCATAGCCTTCAACATTACAAATAGTACTTTCCCCTGGTTTAATTTTACTCTTGCTTCAGGGGAAAGGCCAAAAAAGCTTGGTACACATAGCCACTGACCCACAATGTTAGAATGGCCTCGAGCTGACCGGATGAAGGGCCCTTCCGGTAGCCGAATGGCGTTTCACAGAGTCATCACTTCAGCCGGAGACTAACTACTAACAACATGTCGGCGAATGGTTGTTTTGGGGGTTTTTGCTGCTGCCCCCTCCCGGTCTTATCCATGCATGATTGTATGGATGGCAATGAGTGAGGATTCATTTACACTGATGCAGGTAGTAGTATATTTCCTCCGGTTTAGTTTAAATCTTGGCGCTCGATGTTCGCCTATCACAGTACATTCACTTAACAGGGCGGTCTACTTAAACAGCCTCCCTCTACTCATTCGGCTGCTCCTCCTGCATGCAAGCTGCTGCACGTTGCTTTGTAAAGCCATACTGCCAAACATCTGTATTGCCTTTATTGTCAATAAAGATCTACTTTGATGACAGTGGTCCTGACAGAAATGGATTGATTTCACATTTGAATGCAGGGCTATATCTTATTTAAGGTAAAAAGCAAACAAACCAGAGTCACATGAACAAGTGTAACAATGCTTAATATAATTAAAATAGTTAATCTAATAACTTTGTCCTTCATGTAATAACTTTGTCCTCTTTACTGTAATAAATGCTGGTTAACCTGTTTGACCTTTACCAGTCTGGCTTTTGATCCGAGCACTCAACAGAGACTGTCCTCCTGGCTGTGACGGAGGCACTTGCCACTGCCTGATCCTACTAGAACTGTCTGAAGCATTCGACATGGTTGACCACAAACTACTCATCTCCACCTTGGCTGAGATAGCCATTTCTGGAACTGCCCTGTCTTGGTTTGCTTACTATCTTTCAGATAGGTCCTACTAGATCACCTGGATGGGGTCTGTCTCTGCACCTCATCCCCTTTTCACAGGAGGCCCACAGGGATCTGTACTGGGGCCTCTGCTGTTCTCCATTTACACCAAATCTCTTGGTTCGGTCATTAATTTACATGGCTTCTCTTATCACTGCTATGCTGATGATACACAACTCTTCTCTTTCCCTCCCTCTTCCATTACGGTTAATGAGAGAATATCTTCCAACCTGGCTGACATCTCAACTTGGTTGGCCAGCCATCACCTGAAGCTCAGCCTCAAAAAGACTGAGCTGCTGTTCATCCATCACAAGACCTCCCTACTGTGGGAGCTTTAATCACTGCTGGCGGCACCACAGTGACTGCCTCTCACTCCGCAAAGAGCCTGGGGGTGGTCCTGGATGACCAGCAGGACCACAAGGAGCACGTCAAGGCAACATCATAGTCCTGCAGACTTCTCCTGTATAACATCAGGATGATTTGACCATACCTGACTATGCACTCCACCCAGCTACTTGTCCAGGCTATGGTGACCTCCCTTCTTGATTACTGCAACTCCCTCCTTGCAAGCCCAGCAGCTTATGCCATACAGCCACTATAGACGATTCAGAATGCTGTTTATCTTCAACCTTCCTATGTTCTCTCACATCACTCCCCTGCTGAGGTCACTCCACTGGCTACCGATCGCCGCCAGGATCAGGTTCAATGTCCTGACCCTTGCCTGCACTGCAGCCAAAAGAACAGCTCCCGTCTACCTATAGGACACGATTCAATCCTACACGGCAGCTTGACCACTCCACTCTGCGGCAGCAGGGTGACTTGCACTCCCTCGGGGTGAATGGTTCTCCCTACCACAGATCTTCTCCACACTAGCTCCCCAGTATTGGAATGAACTCCCTATTCCTCTACGAACCACTCAGTCATTGCCCATCTTCTGCCATAGTCTGAAAACGCATCGCTTCAGTCTGTACCTGGACTAACTATCACTACTCATTACATCACATTACATTACAGGCATTTAGCAGATGCTCTTATCCAGATCGACTTACACATAGCATTTTACATTGTATCCATTTATACAGCTGGATATGTACTGAAGCAATTCAGGTTAAGTACCTGGCTCAAGGGTACAACAGCAGTGTCCTGCCCAGGAATCGAACCTGCGACCTTTCGATTACAAGCCCAGTTCCTTACCCACTGTGCTACACTGCCACCACTCCCAGGGCACTCTCTGCAGGGGACTCCCAATCTAGGATCACTTATCACTTGTACCCTTCTACCATATTCCCGTAGCACAGTGTTACTCATTACGCGGCTCGTGAGACTTTGTTTTGCGGCTCATATGGATCCACTGATACCAATACGAATATAGCTATACTTACTTCTGTATGTTCCGTGTATGTCCTGTTTTAGCACATTGAAATGAATTATCCAGCAGATGGCAGCATACTGAAGATACGTCAAAGAACGTAGGCTACGTAACAGCGAGGGATCATGGGTAGACGTATAGCCTGTGTGTGTAGCTTTGCATTTGCGAATGGTTTTGCAAGTTTAGCACATAAGCCTAAATTTGATATTCCATAAAGGTGCTTGGCCCCTAACAATAATAATAATAATAATAATAATAATAATAATAATAATAATAATAATAATAATAATAATAATAATAATAAAACAAATACATGCACTGCAGCTTTCAGATTCAACATTAATGAGGAGGATGAAGTTTATTGGGAAAGATATCCAGGAACAGCGAATTGCAGATCTTGCAGCGACACCATGTTACAGCATTGCACTCGATGAGAGCACGGATATAAGCGACATGGCGCACTTGTGTGTGTGGGTTCGCTTTATTCAAAAGGACGAATTTCGGGAGGAGCTGAGAACCCTTTTAATGTGCCAGTGTCAAGCCTTACACCTGCTCTGAAAAACCTTTGTCCAGACCTTGCTGTAATACAGAGTGAGATTCTTGAGCTGCAGGTCAACGATGTACAGAAAACTGAGCTCAGATCAGGCATTGCTCATTTCTGGAGCATGGTCCTAGCCTCAGATTATCCACATTTAAAGCTTTGTGTGCAGAAGGTAATGAGCTTTATTGTGAGGACTTACTCATGTGAGGCAACATTTTCTATAATGAGCATTGTCAAAAGAAAAGATAGAAGTAGGCTTACAGATGTGCATCTTGATTGTTTGACTAGGATTGCAACCACTAACTACAAGTTTTGCATGGAGAAAGTCAAGGGACAGCTAAAACATATGAGAGCCTCAACATATTGATACAAATATAACAGAACAAGAAGTTTTTCATCTCTATTAGTAGGCCAATATATACATTTTTGTGAACTTTTCTATTTCATGTTGATAATGCTTATGTATAATTGCATATGTACGTACATACATACATAAGATGAGTTCCACTCCCAGCCTTACACACTCACACACAAGTATTACACCTTTTAATAATGCAATGTAATTATGAATTGAGAATAAAAAGAGATGTAAGGATGGAAAGCATGGTCCTGTATTTTTTTAAACATACACAAAGATGGTAAATATCTTGAGAGTGATGATTAAAAAAAACATCTGAGTTATATCTGCAATCTCTGTGGCTCTTTGAGTAATGGTCTTACTTATAAGTGGCTCTCCTAAGAAAATTAGTGAGTACCACTGAACTATGGCATCAACTGGAATTACACTGCATCGCCATCTAGTGGCTGTATGAGAACACCACAACTGATTATTGCCACTAACTTTTACTGCTGGTAGACACTAAATTTTTAAAAATGTGGTGTCTTTTGAAAATTCCACACATTGCACCTATTATCTGTGTGTCCTTGCCCTATAATCCATCCATTCATTTTATTCGCGCACACTATTGCGAATATAACAAGGTAATTATTGCGTTGCATTTAATTATTATTGTAACAATGATAATAACAATGATAATAAAAGCCTGATATGTTAAGTCATGTTTTTCTTTTAAAACCCCTTATCAACATGTTTGGTAGACCTTGTGGAGTAATATAAACTGCAAAAAAAAAGTAATAAGTCGGGACATTTGAAAGAATTAGAATACTTATCTAAGAAATACTCCCGTAAATGATGTCATCCTTTAGATGATAGGAGCTAGAGCCAGAACATTGATCTCTGAATCAGGCTATTCCACACAACATGTCTGCTTACAAAGGTATAATATCCAGACTTAGTTGGGACTCGAACCACAGAAGAGTGACTAAACTAAACGATGTAACACTGCATCTAAACAGCAGCTCACATGTTGTTCAGATGGACACTTTCCCACCAAGATGTACACACATACCCTACCGGCCAATAGTTAATGCCCGGCTTTACCAGCAGAATAAAATGCCATTTTATTCACAATCCTTTCAGAAACACCACAATCCTGCAGCACACACAGGTGTGTGATGAAGGAGTAAAACTCACCTTCATCAAAATGTCAGTGTGTGAAAGAGAGTGCAGTAAATGTATGGATTTCATTAGAGTTCATAGCAGGTAGTGAATAATGGAGATGGATGTCGACTGCAATGTGTGACAGACCTGAAACATTTTACTATACAGGCGGTCAATCTTTTACCATGTCAATCAGACACTCAGCATCCAGTCATCACCTGTGACCTGATACTACAGACTCCACTGAAACCTTACATTCTCTTCAGGAACCACAAACCTGCCAACCCTCAAAAGGTTTTATCCTGCTTTTATTTGCTTGTTGTGATCGAGAAGTAAGGTATATATGGGCAAAGAAAGAATGCTGGTGGACAGAGGAGTAAAATGAGAGAGAAAGAGGGTTTTAATATTTCACTGAATAGAACCATACTATTTAGTTAAGATCACACAGTACACAGCACTACTCACCCCAGTCTCTGTAGTTTACAGTTTGGACTCCTCAGTCCAGCAGAGAGCAGCTCCACTCCTGAATCTCCCAGGTCATTGCAGCTGAGGTCCAGATCTGTCAGGGGTGAGTTTGATGACTGGAGAGCTGAGGCCACAATATCACAGGATGTCTCTGTGAGGTCACAGCTGTTCAGCCTGCAAAGAACAGTTCATACATTCAAGTAATGAAGAATTATTGGCACTCTTCATTAAAATGAGCATAAATGATTGTATAAAAGAAACATTTAAACATAACGATTTTAATTGTTTGCTCAAACATTTGTAGAAACTGCTTACTTTCACTTTAATAAAACATAATTCTTATAAAAAAACTTATAAAAATAGTATTTTTCTCAAAAATATAGGGGTCAAAATTATTGGCACCCCGAAAGAATATTTAAAATAAAACCAAACAAAGTGGCATCTAATAAAATTCGATTAAAAAAAAATTGATCTCAGTCCCCCGGAACTGTTTGCTGCCTTTCACCATTTTCTGTTTCACTGGGGTACAAATATGAGGTTGCACAAATGTAAAATCCCTTTGTCATCCATCGTCTCAGGACCCCCTGGTGCTGCACACTGCTAAGGGATCAGCTGAGCCCCTGTGCTGAGGCTGTCTCAGGACCCCCTGGTGCTGCACACTGTTAAGGGATCAGCTGAGCCCCTGTGCTGAGGCTGTCTCAGGACCCCCTGGTGCTGCACACTGCTAAGGGATCAGCTGAGCCCCTGTGCTGAGGCCGTCTCAGGACCACCTGGTGCTGCACACTGCTAAGGGCTCAGCGGGCAGGGAGTGGGGGAGCCCCGATACTCACAGGGAGAGCAGGGCAGCAGTGCAGTACTGTATGACAGAGGAACATCTGCACATTGTGTTTACACATTAAAATACAGGAATAAGCAGTGAGCAGGCTGTACGGACCCAGCGGCAGTTTATATTGAGATTAAAGCTCAGACAGCAGTGTATTTAAAACTCCAAGAGGCACTGTCGGGCAAGCAACAATTAAGTAAAAATATGTTTATTTTCTGAATCCAGTGCTTCAGTCAATGCCCTTGTTAGAATGTTCAGCACTCTGAATACTGAACACAAGTTGTATTGTGTGCTAAAACCCCTCACTTAACCTACATATAAAATATATGTTATATGATTTAACAAGTATTATTGAAAATGACGATTATGAATTTAATCATTGATAGGTCAGTCGACAGTAACCTGGTGGAATCAACTGACAAACCAAAACAAACTCTGTATCAGGTCTTCTTCTAAGCTACAAAATAAAACAGAAGACCTCAAACAAGATGCTAAATTTAGATTACCAGAAAAGAAAGACTGAAGAGCCAGACCTTATCAAAGTATTCCCCTCTTCCAGTGCCATGGGAACAAAGGAAATGAGCTAAAACACACAACCAAGAAACCACCACCAAAATAAAGACCAACTGCAACACAACACAACTTTTTCCTGAGGCCATCATAAACACTTAACGCAACATGGCTTGAGCATGTTTGCCCTGATTGGGCAATGCTGAGTTCAGGTGTAGAAAGGGAGGCAGACTCCTGTATGACAAGGACAATCTAAAAGCTGACCGTGTACTTTTTAATGAAAGTGACCTTATGTTGTTTAACGTATGGCTAAGAACCACATTATTACCAAAATATTCAGGAATTTAGTCCCTTTCTAACAAGACCAAACATGAATATATTAGGAGGTAATTCAGTTAAGCTATTGAATACCAATAAAAAGCATGGAAGTTTACTTGTGCTTCTAACATAAACATAAAGTTTTCAGTCAACGCTTTCAATAACATGTCACAGATTGCATTTAAACTTAAGATCAAACAGAACCGGATCTTTATTTGTCCTGTAGCCACACTGGGCCTCTGGTCTTGTAAATAGATTTGTCTTCTGGTTTGTCCCTCCTGAGACAAACTCTGCAAGAGGTGGGACCCATAGATCGCCTGCCTAGATAAGGGTATCAGAGTGGCGTAAAGAACGTTTCCTTTAATGTTCGTGGAGTGGAGGGTAGGCAGCATTCTTCAAGCCAATATTGCATTAAGTTCACTGTTTCTCTCTCTGAGGCCATAATCTAAACACTTGATATCTGACACACTATAGATAAGTTAATTGCTAATTTTGCCCTCCCGCCCAACCACAGTGTCTGGCTTCAGTTGGTTCCTGGTCTGAAAGAACAAATCATCACTGCAGACCCGTCGCTCCGTCCCACAGGTGGACCATTTCTGAGCAGCCAACATCTCAGTGGTTGCAGTCTTGTCAGAGGCAGTTCGTGAAAATCAATAGGTAATGTGTAGCAAGACTCATTTGAGCACCCTGGGGCAATACAAAAGCACCCTTTTGTCACGTCCCTTCCGTTTCTCATGTTTTCTGTTTTGCCCCGTGTATCTTGTCTCTTTTTTTCACCATCTTTGCTCGCCTCCACAGCGGAGGCGGGTCTCGGTTTCAGTGATCCCTGAATACCTCATTTTACCCACCTGTTTCCCCTGCATTCCGCACGCTTTCCCGTCACGCTCACCAGTATTTATTCTCGGCCCTGTTCCTGTTCCTGCTCAGTCCTGCTCCAGCACCCAGCTCTGCTCGGTCCTGCCCCTGTTGTTGCTCAGTCCTGCTCCAGCACCCAGCTCTGCTCGGTCCTGCCCCTGTTGTTGCTCAGTCCTGCTCCAGCTCCAGCCCTGCTCAGCGCTGCTCCTGTTCCTGCTCCGGCTCCAGTCTTGTCCAGTCCGGTTCCAGCCTTGCTCAGTCCAGTTCCAGTTTTGAATTGCCATGCTCTGTTTGGTTAACTCTCAATAAACTGGTTGCTTTTCTCCTGAGCCTCTGTGTTCCAGTCCTGCATTTGGGTCCAGCGTTACACATCGTGACACCTTTGTTCCTTTTTTCTGTTGTTTCTTTCCTCCCAATTCATTGTTGAGCTCACTGAAAGTCAGCCATCTAGCAATAAGAATTGAGCAGCCACAACTAATGCCAATGATGTTCAATTCAGTAAACTTTATTTATCCCCGAGGAACAATTAATTTCTGGGCATATTGTCAATCAACATCAAAAGCAGATGGGAGATAATATACTCAATGACCTGACGTCACTTACAACTGAAATTCACATAAACAAATTTTTAAAAATGCAGTAAAAAAAGTGCAATAAGAAGTTATGGAGTATGTATGTACATGTAAAAACACACGCACATGTACAAATTCATTGTGCCATTCAGACTCAGAGTGCAGGGGGGAGGTGATCAGGAATCAGCCCGACGTCCTCAGGCACAAACGTTACTCTCCGCCTGACCGTCCGGCACCGGGGGCAGCAGTACCGTCGACCCAGGGGCAAGCCCAACCAGATCGCTATGAGAGGAACTAGCTTGTTCCAAGATGGCTGCATCCTCATGCAAAGCAGGGAAATTTAGCTTATTTAGACTTTCAGTGGCACCATGTTGTAGGAGACAGGGTGAAAAATCAGCTCTCACAAAAACCAATTTTTTAAAACAAACATTAACGGCAAAAAGTGAGCCAAACTCCCGAAAACTTGACAGAGAAAGTTAATAAAAAGAGCTGGAGAAAAAAGGGAGGCCTAGCAAGAAGGAAAATGTAAATACTGGATGTACCGACACGGCAAAGGGAACGACGCCGGGGATAATACCGGTCGGCGACAAACAGGACTCGGTAATATTGGCGGAGATACGCAAGCTAAGACAAGAGCACACAGAAGCGGTTAATGACAACAAAGAGGCTCTGGCAAGACTAGAGACTAACATGAAGGAACTTGTGGAAAGAACAGTCTCCTTGGAGCAACAAACAGTAAATATGGAAGAAAGGCTGGGAGATACGGAAGATGGGACAGCACGGCTGGAAAGATCGGTCAAATTTCTACTACTCCAAGAGGCAAAGTGTGACGACTTGGAATCAAGGTAGAGGCGTAACAACATACGGATACATGGCATCCCGGAGGGCTCTGAGAAAAAAGACCCCATAGGATTTGTGACTGACCTTATTCGTTCATCAAAGCGAATTCCAGATAACATGGACATTGGCACTGAAAGAGCACACCGCTCACTGGTGGCCAAACCGAAAGAGAATACTGCCCCTCCGAGGGCGATCGTTGTCCGCTCCCTAGACTATCGGGTGAAAGATCATGTAATACAGCAAGCATGGAAACACAAGATTACATATGAGGGACCATCTGCTTCAATCAAGACTACACGACGGAGATACAAAAAAAGAAACAGGTACAGGATGTAATAAAAAAACTAAAGGAGAAGAACGTGAAGGCATAGTCCCCATACCCTGCACAGCTGAAAGTGTTTCTGGAATCAGGGACTAAGACTTTCACTACACTAACGGAGGCTGCGCCCAAGTTGAAGGACATGGGGATTCACGTTGAAGAAGATGAGATAGAGAGATTACAGAGGGTGATGACGCAAGGCAGCTGGACCACGGTGACAGGACAGAGGGAGAAGAGGAAGCAGCCACACATCACAGAGGCGGACTTACAAGCCCTCATCGAGTGAACTCACTCACATGAACATTAAGGTAAAGACCAGAGAAAGGACTTGAATAAATACATGCATAAATAAGTGGAGGTCCTGAAACATAATTGGATAATCAGAATATCTGCCTAATATAATGCATATTGAGTATAAATGGAGCTGGTTAAAGGTACATAGTACCTATGTGAACTAACAGAAATATTGGTTATATTGAGTGAAATCGCTGCTCATTTGGAGTAAGTAGCAACTTTATATAACAGCTGGGAAGTTGCTGGTGCACATAGTGCTATTTCCCCAGAGAGAATCTGCCACATCTCTCTGGTCATGGGACTTTTGGGAATCATACATATTATCTTGCTATTGTATATTAGTTCTGAAGGAGATGTTTATTTTTTGTCTTTTTTACTGTATGATGTTTTGCATAGTTGGTTTGGTTTATATGAGGTGCAGAGCTGATGGGCTTCAACTTAAACTAATATGAATAGGCTAAATCTTGTATCTTATAATGTCCCATCAATGGGAAGAAGATACTGAGCCAACTGAAGAAATTACAATGTTCAATAGCTCTAATACAAGAAACATATCTGGTCGAAGGTGAATATAAAAAACTGGAAAGGGAGTGGGTGAACCAAGTATTTCATGCTTCATATAGGAAGAAAAGGGTTGTAGCTATATTAATTAATAAATCTGTACCATTCTTTGCAGAGAAAGTGATTGGGATGGCAGGTATGCCATCCCGCCAAGTTACGCCTTGGCGGGGGCATGCCCCATACCTATACAGCACCGAGAGTTTGGCACTTTTCAGGGTTCCCCACAGAAATAACCACAACAGCCACAGACACTCAGCCCTTAAAAACATTAAATTCTGTACATTCTGACCCCATTTCAACAGACAGATTTCATAAACAACTTCACATGTCCACACAATAAAGCCCCAAACTAAGGGGATTTTGCGTTTTCTCCTTCTTCTTCTTCTTCTTCTTCTTCTTCTCTTTCTTCTTCTTCTTCTTCTTCTTATTTTTCCTGCTGCCTATCCCACTAACAACATGTCTCCCCATTGGACATTTTACCGACACCAGCCAAATCCTCACCCTCACAACCCAATCAAAAACTTGCATACACACACAAAATACCCATACCTTTTTACCCTGAAACAATTCCATTTTTAACAACTAATCTGCCTGTGGCCTAGTGGGTAAGGTTACAGTCTTGGGAACATAGGGTTGTTTGTTCAAGCCCAGCTAGGGACATGTTTCTTCAACCTGCTTTTACCCTCACTAATAATTGTCTACTACTTCTCAATTATTGCTTTTCCACCATATCTACCCGCCGTTCACCAAATGTATACACTGCATTATGACGTACCGTTTGCACGTTCTGTTATTAACCGGCTACAATATTGCAAAGCCATATGGATTCAACGGGAGCTCTTCTGTGCTTACTAGCCTGTGTTGTTCTTTAAAACCACGGGCAGGTTTGCTAATGATATTTCACGCATTGCATAGCTATGTCATGGTGCTGCACTAACAAAGTCACAGACTGGTAAACCTCCGGTTGAAGGATTAAATCCCGCCTCGCCCTCAGGCAGATAATTTCCTCTTTTACACTAACGTTTTCTTACGCTTTTATATTTGCTTTACCAAAACTCACTCACGGCCACTCATATGCATTTCATGACGGCAAATGTATTCCGTTTATTAAAAAGTTACACCAGTTCACCACTGTGAAATTTCTACGAACTATATTTCTTCACTTGGCTACCGCACAAAAGCTTCTTATCAGCAAACGCCACGTTTCTACATTCATGTTACCTCGCCCTGTTCTCTATCTAGCCAAATACAAACAATTATTACGTATGTACGTTCTGCAACTCCCCATTAAAACATTACATTTAAAATCATGACTCACTCATAAGTATAACTACTAGTACTAAACATGAGAAAAGCACATTAGTGCAATAGATTTCACACATTACTTAACCACCCACTTTAACAGCTAATGCTTTATACCGACTGTTATATATACCGTTCCATAAGGAAACTAAGCTCACTCATGGTCACTTTATTTACTCCGCACTATAGTCTGTCATCATGTCAACCTTCACCTACATGCCCATTCTGCTAAAACCATATTGTTTCAACTACGCAATTTCATCATTTCATCCTAATTTCTCTCACACTGTTGTTATTTTCTCATATGCAAAGCCTACTGGGACATATGCGTCTGCTCCTATTCTCCACTATCAAGTTTACCGGTTCTAGTTTAGCAAAACAGCGAACAGGATTCCCACCTGCAGATAAGCCTATCAAAATGCCTTATAAACCTTACAAACACTAAAAGTGCATCTCCACAAAATAACAGACAACGGAGCAGGACAGCAGGGTACACAAGTTGCGACCTTGATATCAAAATGACGCCAAGTTACGGTACTACAAACAATATAGGCTATCTTGCCTCACCGAAATCAAATAAGATGTATTCCAAAGCAATGCTACCCAATATTTCCTCAGTTCTTTCAAGTCACTCTCTCGTGCACTCTGTGCTCTGTAATATCTGTAGTGATTGTCACATGCGACTCTGCTTCTCTCCGTATGAAAGTCCTGTAATGTGTCCTCTGTGAGGGTCTATGTCACATCCATGGCATATGGCTATGTAGTGTAGAACACAGCACACCACAAAGAATGCACTGACTTTCTGAGGGCTGTACACTGATGTACCTCCCAATCCATCCAACATTCTAAAATGCATTTTCAACATTCCATAGGCCCACTCAATCATTGACCTAGCCCAGCCAAACACATGATTAAAAGCAAGTTTCCAGTGCATTCTGGGCTCATTGTAAACACTATCTGAGCAGTGTAAAGCCGGTCTCCCACCTGTCTCATTCAAGTAGCTTACACAATTAACTCCACTGCCCAAATAGCTGGCATTGGACTACATAACTGAATACAGCTTTCCTGTAAAACCCCTTTGTTATGTTTGCGGTCAAATCTGACCGAGTGACTTTGTTTTTAATCATAAATATTGTGTTTTTCATCCAATTGCCTCAAGACCTCATGTTATCCTCCACACTAGGCCTCTAAACATATACAATTGATGATCACCACTTGCATTGAATTTTGAGTGATTTATTCAACAGTGTCACACCTATGATGTTTTCGGTCAGAATTGACCGCCATAGGAAATGAATGGGTATGAGTATATTATGTTCATCCTGCAGATGGAAAACATCTCCACACACACACACACACACACACACACACACACACACACACACACACACGCAAGCACACACACACGCATGCACGCACGCACGCACACACACACGCGCGCACACACACATATACACACGCATGCACGCACACACAAGCACACACACACACATGCATGCACGCACGCACACACACACGCGCACACACACACACACACAAGCACACACACACGCATGCACGCACGCACGCACACGCGCACACACACACACACACGCATGCACGCACGCACACACACACACACACGCACACACACACATGCATGCACAAACACACACACGCCTGCACGCACATAAACAAACATGCATGCGCGCACCCACAAGCACACACACACACACACACACACGCATACATTTCTTGTGCTTATGTCCCCTCACACCTTCCACACAAAACTTTTTACTCTAAGTTACAGGAACCTCTCACTTTCTCGTGCTGTTTGATACAATGTATCATATCTTCTGACAGGTGCAAGGTCTGTGCCCCTCGAGAAAGAAAAACCTCTCACTTTCTCGCGCTAAATGTCCCTCCCATTCTGTTTCTCATGCATATATATTTGTGCCTTGCTCTCATTTGAGTCATTGACACAATGAGTAGGCGACAGATGAGGCGATTTTCTGCCAGAGAAGCTCTGGACCTCGTGCTTGAATCAGATGAAGAGATTGAACAAGAGATAGAGGAGGATGTCTCAGAAATGGAAGACAACAGCGATCCAGACTATGAGCCTGACCAACAGTCAACAGACCAGGAAGAGGCCCCTGATGGAGAGGAGCCTGATGGAGAGGAGCCTGAGGGAGAGGAGCCTGAGGGAGAGGAGCCTGAGGGAGAGCAGCCTGAGGGAGAGGAGCCTGATGGAGAGGAGCCTGAGGGAGAGGAGCCTGAGGGAGAGGAGCCTGATGGAGAGGAGCCTGAGGGAGAGGAGCCTGATGTGACATTCCAGTCCAAGAATGGCAACTTGCTCTGGCATTCAACCCCCCGGGAGAGAGGAGACAGAGTAAGAGGGGAAAACATAGTGAGGATGACACCAGGGCCAACTCAGTATGCAGTATCTCGTGTGGATGAAATCAAATCCAGATTTGAACTGTTTCTACCAGAGTCCATTGAAAAAATTATACTTGACATGACAAACTTGGAGGGTAGGCGTGTGTTTGGAGACACGTGGAAACAATTGGACCAGGCAGCCCTCCAAGCCTACATGGGTCTGTTGATTCTGGCAGGTGTATATCGGTCAAACCATGAAGCTACAATGAGTCTGTGGGATGCAGAGTCCGGGAGGCCTATATTCCGGGCAACTATGAGCTTAGAGCAGTTTCATCTAATCTCAAGAGTAATCCGTTTTGACAACAGGGATACACGCCCTGCCCGCTGGAGAAATGACAAGCTGGCTGCCATCAGGAATGTTTGGGACAGGTGGGTGGTGCGCCTGCCAATGATGTTCAATCCAGGCCCTGAGGTGACAGTGGACGAGCGTTTGGTCCCCTTCAGGGGTCGTTGCCCCTTCAAACAATACATACCCAGCAAATCTGGCAAGTACGGGATCAAGATCTGGGTAGCTTGTGACTCCAAGAGCAGCTATGCATGGAAAATGCAGATTTACACAGGGAAACCCTCTAATGGAAGGCCAGAAAAGAACCAGGGAATGCGTGTGGTGCTCGACATGACGGCTGGTCTCAAGGGGCATAACGTCACTTGTGACAATTTTTTCACATCTTACGCACTAGGTCAGGAGCTGTTGAAGCGCAAGCTCACCATGGTGGGGACGGTGAGAAAATGTAAGCCAGACCTCCCTCCTGCACTTGTGTCCACCAGAGGACGAGAGGTGTTCTCCTCAAAATTCGCATTTACAGACACGCACACTCTGGTGTCATATGTCCCCAAAAAAAACAAGAACGTTATCTTGATGAGCACCCTGCACAAAGATGCCGCTGTCAGCACCAGGGAGGATAGGAAGCCACAGATGATCCTGGACTACAACAGCAACAAAGGGGGAGTTGACTGCCTGGATAAGGTATAGTAATGTATTTTTTCATCTTTCATGCATGATGATTCATGTAAAACATTTAGTTGTATTTAAGACATAAAATATTGCTTGCAAGTTTCTAATCTCTTATTCCCTGTTTTATTCCCTGTTTTATTGCAGCTTACTGGTACCTACACCTGTAAGAGAATGACAGCCCGGTGGCCGGTGGCAGTGTTCCACAATATGATAGACGTCTCTGCCTTAAATGCATATGTGGTGTGGACAGCAATAAATCCGGCCTGGAATGAGGGGAAGTACCACGTGAGGAGACTCTTCCTGGCAGAGCTTGGGAAAGCTCTGGTGACTCCAGCCATCCAACGGCGCCAGCACCTTCCCCACACACCAGTCTCTGCCAGTCTGGTGAAGAGAGTGCAGAACACTCCAGACACTCCCCGAGCAGCCCCCCGCCAAGGTCAGAAAAGGAAGAGGTGCAAACTCTGTGCCCCTCGAGACAGAAAAACTAGCCAGGCCTGCCAGAGGTGCCATGCCTACGTCTGTGAGGACCATTCCACCACAATTGTGCATTGCCAACTATGTGTGTGAACACACACACACACACACACACACCATGTTGATGTTCTGTTATGTTTTTTTTATATATTTATTTTTCAATAAATGTTCATTGAGGAAAACAGTATCAGTGTCTTCTTGTATATTCATCACAGTGTATGCAGTGAATGCTGAACTTGATGGGCCCATATACTGTAGTTGAAAGTACACAGTGAAACACTGGCTTGCCTGTATCAAATCAATACATCCCATACATCATTGGAACGGGGAGAATCTCAGCTACAACACTAACTAAAACATTTCCATATCCAGTAAACACAGCCTACATGGGAAGCATTTTTATAATATACAGTAATGTACAGTAAACACTATCTTTGAACTTACTGCAAAATTATAACATGAAATTCACCCCTGGTGTCATTCTGTCTACGACCCCTTGATTCTACTTGCTTTGACTGTTCAAATGAGATGTCAACCATCAAAATTGGATAAGGGGTTCCAAAGATATCACTGTGCACACACCGGCCAATTTTGACTGAAAACAGTATGGGAAGGGGGGTATGACCAAACACAACACGAGGTTAAAATACTTCAACTGAAACAAACAAAAGATTTATTGTATCTGTGTTATGTTTTTATGGACTCACATGTGTGGCATAGTTATAATGCCATAACAGCACAAATTAAAACCTGGTATGGGTTGGTGTGGTAGGGTGGGCGTGGTTTTGCGTTGGCTGCAGAGAGAGAGTGGGCGGGGCGGCTCTCGGAACTCTGCGCCACAGCTGTTGGGGATTGCTAATCAGCACCGATGTTTAATTGTTTGATTGATGGACAATGTGCTGATGACCTCGACAGTCAGCCTGGGCGCTTAAAAGGCGGTCTACAGACGGGGGGCTGACTGGAGACGGAGGAAGTGCTGCGAGAACCAGCAGCACAGCTTTGTGACTGTTACGAAACCGAAAGCCGCGTGGCGGCCGCAAAATAAAAAGACGCATTCGCGTCCTGGAAATAAATCCCGTCTCAACGGGACAGAGCACTCAGCTTGCTACAGTTGGTTTAACTGCAAACGCATTATTCAACACCAAACTAACACAGTGCCGAATGTTTCTATTGGCACATCCCCGATTGCACCAACAAACCCATGTTGACACAACCAGATTAACATTACATTACATTACAGGCATTTAGCAGACACTCTTATCCAGAGCGACGTACAACAATTAACCACAGACCATAAAACTAATAACCCTGGTGAAAGTGAAAAATATGACACAAGCAATTCCAGGTGTGTTTCAGCCTGTGCTGTCACCAAAATAGGGCACCTTTTCTTAATTCTGTAACATAATATAGCATCTCTTCATTTTAATCTGCTTGAATTGTATGTTCTGATAAAGGTTGATCTATCAGATTACTCCGGTATCAATGAACTTATTTATTTCACAATTGCTATCTTTGCAAATAATTAGTAAATGTATTAAATAGTAAACAGTAATAGTAAATTAAATTAAATATATGATAAGTGATGAGGTTTTGCATTTGATGCTTCTTATGTCCTGGATATAAAACATCAAATGAGGGCACTAGTTAAAACATTTTGATTCAGAAATCTTTTTTTAAAACCAAATTTTCACTTGCCTTTATTGCACTTTGTTCTTACTAGAAATTGAAAGTGGGAAACGATGTGGTCAATCATCTACATTATTAATGACATAATACTTACATGGCCTTCCTGCAGTTCCTCACTACAGGTACGAGTCTCTGATGACCTGCTGCTGATGTGTTGTAGGTCTTCAAATCAAACTCATCCAGGACCTCCTCTGACATCAGTAACACAAAAGCCACAGCTGAACACTGGTCTGGTTCCAGCTTTTTATCAGAAAGTTTTCCTGATCTCAGGGAATTATGGATTTCCTCCACTAGAGAGTTGTCATTCAGTTCACTGAGACAGTGGAACAGATTGATGGTCCTCTCTGCTGATGATTCCTCTCTGATCATCTCCTTAATATACTGGATTGTTTTATTAATGCCCTGTGATCTGCTTGGTATCTGTGTCAGTAGTCTTTTAAAGAAAGCGAAAACAGAGTTTGTTTTGTGCCTTCCTCCATCAGATCTGCTTCCTGTTTGTGTCAGTAGTTCTCCTGAGAGAGTCTGAATGGAGTCCAGAGAGAGGCCAAGAAGGAATCGGAGGAAAAGGTCCAGGTGTCCATTCTTACTTCTTAAGGCCTTATCCACTGCAGTCCTGTGTAACTCAGACAGCTCCACTCTGTCACTGTGAGGTTTTGATTCTTCTGCTCTGAGTACATTTCTGTTCTCATTTACACATGAATGAAACACAAACAAGGCAGCCAGATACTCCTGAATGCTCAGATGCACAAAGCAGTAGACTTTCTCCTGATCCAACCCACACTCCTCTTTGAAGATCTCTGTGCACACCCCAGAGTACACTGAAGCTTCACTGACATCAATGCCACTCTCTCTCAGGTCCTTTTCATAGAATATCAGATTGCCCTTTTCCAGCTGTAGAAAAGCCAGCTTCCCCAGTTTCAGGATTATTTTGGTATCTGATGCTGACATCTTCTTTGGGTCTGTCTCATTGGTGCCACAATACTTCTGATTCTTCACATTAGTCTGAATGAGCAGGAAGTGTGTGTACATTTCAGTCAGAGTTTTAGGCAGATATCCACTCGCTACTTTACCCAACATTGTCTCCAGAACAGTAGCAGAAATCCAGCAGAAGACTGGTATGTGACACATGATGTAGAGACTCCTGGATGACTTTATGTGTGAGATAATTCTGTTGGCCTGGTACTGATCTATGATTTTCTTCCTGAAGTACTCCTCCTTCTGTGGGTCATTGAACCCTCGTACCTCTGTCACCTGGTGGACACACTCAGGAGGGATCTGATTGGCTGCAGCTGGTCGGGAGGTGATCCAGAGGAGAGCAGAGGGAAGCAGATTCCCCTTAATGAGGTTGGTCAGCAGCACATCCACTGATGATAACTCTGTTATATCACAGCAGATCTCATTGCTTTGGAAATCTAGAGGAAGTCGACACTCATCCAGACCATCAAAGATAAACACCACTTTGACTTCATCACCTTCAATACTTTTGATCTCTTTCAATTGTGGAAAGTAGTGCTTCAGAAGCTGCATCAGACTGAATTCTCTTTTCTCCTTCAAATTCAGATCTCGGAAAGGAAGGGTGAAGATGAAATCAACATCCTGATTGGCTTTTCCTTCTGCCCAGTCCAGAATGAACTTCTGCACAGAGACCGTTTTCCCAATGCCAGCGATGCCCTTTGTAAGCACAGTTCTGATGGTTTTCTTTTGTCCAGGTAAAGGCTTAAAGATGTCATTGCAGTGGATTGCAGTCTCCTGTGTGGTTTGTCTCTTGGATGCTGTCTCAATCTGTCTGACCTCGTGTTCATTATTAACCCCCCCACTTCCCCCCTCTGTGATGTAGAGCTCTGTATAGATCTCATTCAAAAGGGTTTGGTTGCCCTGCTTTGCTAAACCTTCAAGTATGCATTCAAACTGCTTCTTCAGATGAGTTTTCAGTTCCTGCTGGGCTCTTTTTATGGATTCATCTGAAAAGAGGAAATATGATAAATAACTGTTTAAAATAAGATTAAAATTTCCCTTTCAATTTCAAGAAGAAACAATCAATAAAAATATTAGTGCACTCAGTGTACACAGTATTTTACACATACTGTATCATAGTGTTACATACTTCTATCAGTATGTTACACACCTCACACAGTAATACACGCCTTTATCACAGTGTGTAACACACCCCTCACACAGTATTACATACATTCCATCCTTGAAATTGAATTTCTTGCTGCACGAGCATCAGTGTCACTGTCACTCTCGCTATAATCGTTTTTGATTGAATGAACACAAATGGGTTTTTTTTTCATTATGGTGAAAAGGAGAACGCACTTTTTCGATTCTGAGTTCCCAACCTACTGCCAGTGTGATGTGTAGGTATCCCTCCAACAAGAGTGACTAGCTACACGGAAGAGGGAAGCTCATTTTTGGAATCATATTAAAGAAAACTGCTGTTATTTTCTGGCGAGTTAACAATTTATATGTTGCTATTTGATTATAGCTGAAGCATTTCTGACATTGAACATGAAAAATGAACTGTGAAAATATGTTTTCTAAAAAATCGCCAAAACGGGATTGACCAGAGTCTTACACAGGTTTTATATTGCAGACTTACAATATGACTAGAGAGTTAGAGATCGGATCCATAAAAATACCTGAATGGCGACTACGCTGACTACTATCCTAAAGTATGGTACCTGATACCAGACCACTATTAGCTGGGACTTTATTTTTGCCAAATAGCGTACGAATGAAATCTCAAAACCACAGAGCTAAGCGTTCCTCTAAAGATGGCCAATCACCCCAAAATACAACGTAGTGTGACATCAAGTAAAATTTCTCAATGCAGAATGATGGAAGCTGTCTCGGAGGAAAAAACATAGATAAAAAGTTACAATCTGCTGCCTCCTACTGTCAGAACCCCGCAAGTAGCCTATTTCCCTCTGGCTGGCAGAACCTCTGCCGTAGAGGCAAATGCATCAAAGGAAACCCTAAATCACTGTATGGAAAACGCAGGTGCCAGACCAGGTAACATTAAACGTAGGTTAATAAGACATAGGAAGAATGATTTCATGAATCAAAACATAGTTACCCATTCTTACTCTTACAAACAGCATGAACCCCACCACCCCTACCTAAGGGACAGTGAAGTCAATTAAACTGAAAAAATGCTTTTATCATTTAAAAAAATGTTTCTCATCTTGATTATTAACTACTGTACTCAATGAACCCCAAATGAAATTTTTAAAAACTACATAATGTTAGGCTAAAATGTTTTGTTATTTTTTGTTTGTTAATATTTTTTCTTTCCTCTTTAGCTGTGTTTGTTTTGCATAAGCTTAGGTAAAGAAAAGAAAAAACCGAAAAGCTTCCATGGGTGTATTACATCTTCAGCCATTATGCTTTATTCAAACTTCCGCAAGTTTTATTTTGTAAAGACAAGCTCCTGCACATGAGCTGGGGGCAGACTGCGTTGGGGAGACACAACATCCCTTGCTATATTGAAAGGTGCTTGAAACACTCCTTGGGGGGCAGGTCAGATATTTTAGAGTCACATGAGCCAGTGCTGGGTGTGTCATTAGCCAACAACCTGTAATGTTTTAACTCTAGTAAGGCCTTGTTGTTTTGCTGCGTACTACCGCTTACAAAACCGTACATTGCAAAACTATTTTCTTGAAGTAAAGTACACAACTGAATCAATTTTAACATTTGTATTTCTAACTTTTAGCGGTTTTGTTATATAGGCTAAGGGAAATGTATCGAGGCATATTACAGGAACACTGAGAAAAGCGCTAAAATGTGCATGACAAAGTGCGAAACAGAGAAAGTAGTTAAAGAAATACAAAGTGCAATATGCACCGTCACTCTCCTCTTATCAATTCCACAGAGAACGCGCAGCTTTGGTGGTTTGCTGGAACCACACACACACAAATCGGATATATTTCACTCAGTTGTCGTGTAGCTATTCTATTCAGTTTATTCAAAGTCTCAGTTTCAGAGAAAACACAAAAATATATCGATGGCGTTACCTCCATGGAGTTCTCAGCCTATCATTTATATAACTACAGCGTCCGCAATTGTTCATCCCCACCCTAAAGGCTTTATCAACTTCATCACAGTTGCAGTGAATGAATTCTACATGATTGTATGTGTGAAAGTACTTTCAACAGCACTTTATTGGGAAATTCTTCTCAAAGTAAAGGTCATTCAGTTGTTCAATAGGGTGCAGAGTAGACAGCGACACGTTTGCACCTGGGTCAAAGCACCTGTTGTTGTCTCTTGTCTAGCGGGGGGCTTTGTGAAGAAAATGGCACAGACTGCCTGTATTTCTGTACTGAGTTGATTTTTATTTTATTTTAAAAACAGTTATTTAAGCACAAATATTTAGGAAAGTCATGGAAGGAGGATGATATAGGCATTTATTTTATAGGCGCTGGAGTAATTTTAATTGCATGATTGCCCCAATGCATGATTGACACGCTCTGGTCTATCTAGTGTTAAAGGAAACTCTCACTGCAGGTGTGTGTGTGTGTCTCACTGAGAAACCTGGTGCTGACTTGTGAGAAAATCACATGAGAGAAAATAGACCCGAATCTGAATAATATAGGCCAAATTCGAGAGGAGAAAACATTCGGGGAGAAAGCATTATTCGAGTGTTGCCAAATGTGGTATTTGTATTCGGCACCATCCCTAAGTGACGTTCATTATTGGGGCACGGATGGCAGGAGCATCAGTCTCAAAGACTGCTCAACTGCCTAGTGTTTCAATAGGAACAGTGACCAAAGTGATAACTGCATTTAGATCCATGGGAAAGACATCAGTAAATAGGGTCAGAAATTGTGGTCGGAAGCGCACATTTGATGACTGTGATGATTGTGCATTAGTGCGTAAGGAAAAACAGAAGAGCAACTCTTCCTCAGGTGACAGAGAATGTCAATCCAGGATGTGATCACACTTCCAGCAAGAACAGGTCATCAACAACTACATAGAGAGGGATATTATAGTAGGGCTACAGTGCACAAACCCTAAATGCCCATTTGAGAGTTCTGTGGTGCAAAACCCATTGGCACTGGTCTACAGAGATGCGGAAAAAAGTGATATGGTAAGAAGAGTCATCCTTCACCATATTCTCGACAAGTGGGCGAGTGCATGTGTGGCATACCCCAAGAGAACGATACAGGCCTGAATGCTTGACCCCTACAGTGAGGGGGTCTGGTGGCTCTGTTATGCTGTGGGGGGTTGGTTCACTTGTCCCCTTAAAGGGAAGGATCACTGCAAATCAATACTAAGTTAATGTGAGTGATCACCGTTATCCTACGATGAAACATTTTTATCCTGATGGGAGTGGTCTCTTCCAGGAGGACAATGCCCCCATCCACAATGACACGAGGGGTCACTGAGTGGTTTGATGCACATGAAAATGATGTGAATCATATGCTATGGCCATTGCAGTCACCAGATCTCAACCCAATTGAACATCTATTGGTGATTTTGGACTGATGTGTTAGACAGCGCTCTCCACCACCATCATCAAAAATGAGGGAATACTTTTGGAAGAATGGTGTTCCATACCTCCAGTAGGGTTCCAGATACTTATAGAATTTATGCCAAGGCACACTGAAACTGTTCTGTCGGCTCGTGGCTGCCCACCTAACTAAGAGACTTCATGTTGGTTTTTCCTTTAATTTGTGCCCGCCTGTATATACACACATACAAATATATGTGTATATATATATATATGTGTGTGTGTGTGTATATATATATATATGTGTGTGTGTGTGTATATATTATATATATATATATAGTATCTGCTATTGGGGTTGCCTAACTGCTCTGCTACAGGTGAATTAATCTTTTATCATTATATATTGGGATGGCAGGTATGTTACATTACACAAGTTACATTACATTACATTACATTACATTACATTATATTACAGGCATTTGGTAGACACTCTTATCCAGAGCGACGTACAACAAAGTGTATAACCATAACCAGGAACAAGTATGATGAAAAACCCTAGAGAGAAGTACCGATCCAAGTGCAGGGAACAACCGCATAGTTCAACTTGGACCCTGAAGGTTAAACTGATTAACACTAACACAACGAGAACCTATGAAACAGCTACCTAGTTACAACCCTAAGCTTACAGTCATTTACAGGGGGGGTAGGGAGGGATGGGGAGAGGTGCAGCCTGAAGAGGTGAGTCTTCAGTCGTCGTTTGAAATGGGTCAGTGTCTCAGCTGTTCTGACGTCCACGGGGAGGTCATTCCACCATTGTGGGGCCAGAATAGACAGGAGACGTGTTCTGGAAGTGCAGGTGCGAAGAGGGGGAGGTGCCAGGCGTCCTGAGGTAGCAGAACGGAGGGATCTGGCTGGCATGTAGGGTTTGAATATCTTGTGGAGGTATGCTGGGGCTGATCCTTTGACTGCCTGGTATGCTAGGACCAATGTTTTAAATTTGATGCGAGACAGATTTCATAAACAACATCACATGTCCACACAAAGCCCCAAACTAAGGGGATTTTGTGTTTTCTCCTTCTTCTTCTTCTCTTTCTTCTTCTCTTTCTTCTTCTTCTTCTTCTCATTCTTATTTTTCCTGCCGCCTGTCCCACTAACAACATGTCTCCCCATTGGACATTTTACCGACACCAGCCAAATCCTCACCCTCACGACCCAATCAAAAACTCGCATACACACGCAAAATACCCATACCTTTTTACTCTGAAACATTTCCAGTTCTAACAGCTAATCTGCCTGTGGCCAAGTGGGTAATGTTACAGTCTTGGGAACATGGGGTCGTAGGTTCAAGCCCAACTAAGGACACGTTTCTTTAACCTGCTTTTACCCTCACTAATAATTGTCTGCTACTTCTCAATTATTGCTTCACCGAACGTATACACTGCATTATGACGTACCGTCTGCACGTTCAGTTATTAACCGGCTACAATATTGCAAAGCCATATGGATTCAACGGGAGCTCTTCTGTGCTTACTGGCCTGTGTTCTTTAAAACCACGGACAGGTTTGCTAATGATATTTAACGCATTGCATAGCTATGTCATGGTGCTGCATTAACAAAGTCACAGACTGGTAACCCTCCGGTTGAAGGATTGAATCCCGCCTCGCCCTCAGGCAGATAATTTCCTCTTTTACACGAACGTTTTCTTACGCTTTATATTTGCTTTACCAAAACTCACTCACGGCCACTTATATGTATTTCATGACGCCAAATGTCTTCCCTTTATTAAAAAGTTACACCAGTTCACCACTGTGCCATTTCTACGAACTATATTTCTTCACTTGGCTACCGTACAAAACCTTCTTATTAGCAAACGCCACGTTTCTTCATTCATGTTACCTTGCCCTGTTCTCTATCTAGCCACATACAAACAATTACTACGTATGTACGTTCTGCAACTCTGCATTAAAACATTACATTTAAAATCATGACTCACATATAAGTACAACTACTAGTACTGAACATGAGAAAAGCACATTAGTGCAATAGATTTCACACGTTACTTAAACCTCCACTTTAACAGCTAATAATGCTTTATACCGACTGTTATATATACCGTTCCATAAGGAAACTAAGCTCGCTCATGGTCACTTTATTTACTCCGCACTATAGTCTGCCATCATGTCAACCTTCACCTACATGCCCATTCTGCTAAAAACATATTGTTTCAACTATGCAATTTCATCATTTCATCCTCATTTCTCTCACGCTGTTGTTATTTTCTCATATGCAAAGCCTACTGGGACATATGTGTCTGCTCCTATTCTCCACTATCAAGTTTTCCGGTTCTAGCTTAGCAAAACAGCGAACAGGATTCCCACCTGCAGATAAGCATATCAAAATGCCTTATAAACTTTACAAACACTAAAAGTGCATCTCCAAAAAATAACACACAACGAAGCAGGACAGCAGGGTACACAAGTTGCGACCTAGGCAGCTCTAATTCTATGGGCTTGCTGATTCTTTTCTCAATCAAGGCTTGTTGGATGGCCGTCAAATCCGTGAGTACATACACTGGCCATATTTCACCTGCGTTTCTGTTGCGTTTACACTTACACGTCACCGCACCCTTTGTCACAGCCACTGTTTTATATATAAAGCAAACCGAAACTGCTAAACAGTACACACTCATCAGACTGTACAAATTCACACAAGGACAGCCATAATCCACAACCGTTTCTTGCAGGGTCACTTCGCATTTCTCACTCTCATAATAAAACGCTTTGCAAAAAGAAATGATATCTCATAAAAAACACGTTTTCAACGTACAAAAACGCCAAGTTACTCAAAAGTATTGATATCAAAATGACGCCAAGTTACGGTACTACAAACAATATAGGCTATCTTGCCTCGCCGAAATTAAATAATATGTATTCCAAAGCAATGCTACCCAATATTTCCTCCATTCTTTCAAGTCACTTGGCCCTGTGTTTTGTAATCTTACCATTTTACAATGTCATGCAAGCTTTGTGTCAGATCAAAGAGTCAAATATTTCGAATTGCCTCATGGAACACATTGAAATTCATGTACAAAACTGCTGCTGAGTAACTACAGGAAGCATATTTCTCCAGAAAACATATGTTTACACTTGCTTCTGAACTGAATTTGAGTACATGTACAAGTTATTGTATATTTGCTACATACAATAAATACTGCATGTAAAATACATATTGTACATACATACATAGAGAACTTCTTTATCCCCATGGGGACATTTCCCTCGCAGCATGTTACATTCACATTTACGAACACACACTTATACCAAGACACATACTATCATTCACGCAACAGAAAGGCTGGGCAGCGAAATACATACATACCAATACAAATTGGACATATACACGCCTATTCAATCAATCTTGACTGTGAGAGAGCCATCCACACATATGTTTGGCCTGTCCATGTAGTGCATGCTTATACACACAGGGCCAAGTGACTTGAAAGAACTGAGGAAATATTGGGTAGCATTGCTTTGGAATACATCTTATTTAATTTCGGCGAGGCAAGATAGCCTATAATGTTTGTAGTACCGTAACTTGGCGTCATTTTGATATCAATACTTTTAATGGCAGGCCTGGATTTTGGCAGTTTGAATGAATGAGTTATAGACGGTGTATGTCTTGTATGTGTGAGTAACTTGGCATTTTTGTACGTTGAAAACATTTTTTTTATGAGATAATATTTACACAGCCAGTGTTCACAAAGAGAAAGTACTTCGAGTGAAAAGTTGAAAACGAGATATCCCTCTCTCGTTAGATTTTTTAAGATAATGCATTTGATTTGCTTTCTGCGCGTGTCATCATTGTTCTGTGGCCAATTAAAACTCTGGAATATAAAAAATAAATAAATGATACTGTGCATGGCAAAAAAAAGGCTAGTAGCGCTGCCGTGTTGTCATCTGTATAAGGAAGTTAATTCCGAATTAGTTTGTGATACTGTACATTACATCCTCTACAACAAGCCGTCAATGGTAAACTAGGATTATATAGCTACGTTTTTCATGGCCGCTGTGGCAATGTTACTGCAATGTAGTCACTAAATGTGCTGCCTGATAGATGTGGGGGACTCTTAAGGATTTCCACTAGCCCAAGTGAAATGTTACTATCCCCGTTTTTAAATTCATAACATGTTTACTATTAAGTCACTCCAGATTCAAAACGTGGACATTCATTCTTGTTCTATGAATTGTAAAATTTCCATCAATAATAGTACCCATAAAATAACAAAATGTATTCATACAGTAAAGATCAAGGCTACATTGAGAAAACAATCTCGAGTGAAAGTGTTGGCCCAACAAGTTAAAAATCAGCAGCAGGATATAGGCTACATGAGGCAGCATATGCAAAAAAAAGTTTGATTTATTTGGATTAAAAATTCATACCTAGAATTAGCTCCAAAGAGCGCTGGAGCGGGGCCTAGCACGTGTGGAAAATGTATTCCTAAAAACCTAGATAGGTTGGCCTAGACACTTTTTCACAGGCCAGCCCAATCATTTATTTCTGCCTACACCACTGTAGCTTGCTCATGAGTAAATAATTATTTTCTTAAATCTATTATTTTTTCTATTATCATATAGGCTGTGTGGCAGAAATACATTTTGATCAGAATGCCAAACCACAATTTGTAGCTTATTTCATCCTGCTTCTGATAATAAAATTATGAACACCAAATATTTATTTTTGCCATTTAGCACGACCAATGCAGATTTTTCTCAACTGAACTTGTGGATCTCTCGCTTGATGTCAAGAGAGTGCAGATATTTTGCTATATTCCACACTGCAGACGCAGTACAAATGTGCTTCCCACGACGAAGGAGGATAAAGAGGTCGTCATATTCTCGGTTTGCACATCTGCAGGCGCACAAGTAGGACTTGAACACCCCGTTGGAGGATCATGCTTTTGTTTTTGGAACGAGCTTCTTTACAGCAGGAGACACCCGGAAGTCCTTATAATCTAATACTTTTATACTGACTGCTGAGTTTGATTCCTGGATACAAACTCAGGGCAGACTGTCTAATGGGACAGTGGTCTAGTTACTGGTATTTGAGCACAAGATTCTGCCTTTAAACCCCCCTCAGGGACATTTAATCTTGTTCATTTGCTTGTCATTGTAATCACAGCTTGAGGCAATATTTTAATAAATTTAAATGTAAAATAAATAAATGTTATTTTTGGCCTTTTATATAAAGTATGTAATATTGTCAATGTAAAACAGCATTATGAAAGTGCAGATGCTGTAAATCAGAACATTGATCACTGATTTGCTATCTAAACTTGTTTCCAAATTCTAATTGACACACAGTAGCAATGAAAGAAAGATCTTACTGCGCTCATCTCTTTCCAGTGAATCAGTGCGATCCTTCTGCTTCATGTTCCTCAATATGTTGAGTGTGATCTTCAGAGATCTCTCACTACCACAGGTCTCCAGCATCTTCTCAACTATGTACATTCTCTCAATGCATTCTGGGTAATCATCAGCTTCATGACTGTCAAACAATTCATTAATAAACTTCATAAACTTATCCAGCCAAGTAGGATTTTCAGGCAGACTCTTATCTTCAAGACAGAATTCAGGGCAATCCTGACTCAGATGGCTCTGGAACAGTTTCAGCTTTTCATCGTTCTTCAGCTTCATCAGAGTGCGCAGGAGACACTGAAACAAACACATGAAGAGGTGTGCTGTATCAGTGTGAAATAAACACATGAAGAGGTGTGCTGTATCAGTGTGAAATAAACACATGAAGAGGTGTGCTGTATCAGTGTGAAATAAACACATGAAGAGGTGTGCTGTATCACAATAATAAATGAACACATGACAAATAAAATGGGCCATAGTACATGCGAACAGTAACATTGAAGTTTTGCGATGCTACATGTAAGGAAATGCATTTGCAAATTATCCTGGATAAAGACATGGCTCCTTTATATTGACCAACTCTGTCATTCCTGCAGTCTTCTAGGGGAATCCCCCTCCGGGAGGGGTGGCTGTTAGGGGACAATGGCTATTGCGGCAGACGGCAGGGGGAGGTGAGGGGAGTGGTAATTGAGGGCAGATATGTTGCAGCACGCTGGCTCCACCCCCGAGCCTTATATGGACTTCCTGCCCCAACGAGGCAAGCCTGGGCTTCATTAAGCCATTAAGTGCAGGGGGATAAAAGGGGAAGCGGGTTGCACAAACAGTGCAAAGTACCGTGAGGGAAACGCGTGTTGCGGAGAGTGAGTGAAAGCTAAAATATCTGTGTGATTAACCGTTGTGACCCGGACTGTTTGACAAACCCCGCTGTGTACCGAACTGTTTTGGCTGAGGACCTGGTTTTTTGGATTACCCCTGGAATACGGAAAAAGGACAACGAGAACGGATTGTGGACTTTGGATTGGTTGCTGAATTTCCCCCTTTCCCTCCTTGTGTAAATTTTCCCTAATAAATCCCCCAATTGCACTCCAGTTGTGTTTCGTGTGCGTGTTAAGTTATCGAATTGGTGACGTGGAAACCCCACACCCGTGAGCCTGCCACACTATCCTTTAAAGACATGGCTGAAGATAATATAATAGAGTGCGTGAATAGTCATTCAATCGAAAACTCACAAAACCATGCACTGTAGCCCAATAGAGAGGACGTTTGGAATGCTGAAAATGCACTTCAGATGTTTGCATAAGTCAGGTGGAACTTTACAATACAGCCCCCAGAAGGCCTGAATATTCTTTGTGGTGTGTTGTGTGTTGCATAACGTTGCCAAAGTCATGGATGTCTCAGACATAGATGAGGACACATTATAGGACTTTAGAAGGCGTGATGCTGAACTGTATGTGCTGATGCATATTAATGAACCGAGATACCCCAGCAGCACGGGCGAGGAGGAATCAGTTGGCAGCAGGTGATGATGGGGTGGTGGAGGGTGAGTGTAATTCTGAGCAGTAGCAGTGAAGCAGGCAAAAGCAGTGATTTGATGGGTAAGAGAAGAGTGTTGTGTGTATGCAATTGGATGATTGTGGAAACGCACAAGTGTGTGGTTAATGGGGCAAACCGATTGGTCAGCTGCGATTTTTGAGTTTCCTGACAGAACTTGCTTTGTACATTCTGTGCGTACCACTCATTCATTTCTAACTCTGATGTGTGTACAAGAGAGAAACTATGCAAATGGTTCAGTACACATTGTGTAAAACAGATTCTTCTGGATAGAGCTGCTGTAAGAGGATGAGTTTAACTGGAAGCTCTGTCTCCATGTGCTCTGAGTTAGAGCTGCAGTAAGAGGATGAGTTTAACTGGAAGCTCTGTCTCCATGTGCTGTGAGTTAGAGCTGCTGTAAGAGGATGAGTTTAACTGGAAGTTCTGTCTCCATGTGCTGTGAGTTTGAACTGCAGTAAGAAGATGAGTTTAACTGGAAGCTCTGTCTCCATGTGCTGTGAGTTTGAGCTGCAGTAAGAGGATGAGTTTAACTGGAAGCTCTGTCTCCATGTGCTGCGAGTTTGAGCTGCAGTAAGAGGATGAGTTTAACTGGAAGCTCTGTCTCCATGTGCTGTGAGTTAGAGCTGCAGTAAGAGGATGAGTTTAACTGGAAGCTCTGTCTCCATGTGCTGCGAGTTTGAGCTGCAGTAAGAGGATGAGTTTAACTGGAAGCTCTGTCTCCATGTGCTGTGAGTTAGAGCTGCAGTAAGAGGATGAGTTTAACTGGGAGCTCTGTCTACATGTGATGTGAGTTTGAGCTGCAGTAAGAGGATGAGTTTAACTGGATGTTGTGGATTTTTTAAATCAAATGAACCATTCTGTGTGCATAACAGGCTGTAGATGAACTGTATGTGCTGATGCATATTAATGAACCGAGATACCCCAGCAGCACGGGCGAGGAGGAATCAGCTGGCAGAAGAGCTGCTTCATCTACAGCCTGTTATGCAGACAGAATGGTTCATTTGATTTAAAAAATCCACAACATTGCCCAGCGAATACTGCATTTATTTCAACATTTTAAACACCTTTTTATGATTTATTTTCTAATATGTTCTGACGGATTCACTGAGCATGATGGTTGTTTTTTAGATCACCAAATTTTAATGGACTCGCACAGAAACTGGTCTTTTATGACAGAGGTAAATCCGTTTTTTTCTAAGACTTTTAAAATCCACCATTATATTATCAATCCACCAAGGTGAAAGTGCATGTGGCTTTTATAAGGGATGTGAGATTATATGCTGATTGGTTTATCACATGTTTATGCCCAGGACACACCTATGAATTAAGACAGTAGGATCAGCCCATTGGAACCTTGTGCCTTACATTGTGCTCAAATAATCCACTGTTAAACGAGTATAATTGGGTTTGGACAAAACCTAAATGCACTTGTACCATGCACTTTAGACCATGCGCTAAGATCATTAAAATAGAGCATTTTTTAAAGTAAAAAGCTGGTTTATTGTGTTCATATGATATTCCACTTTAGATGGTCATGAATATTATAAAAAAAGGTGCAATATGTTATTAATGTTAAGGGCAATGTCAGGCACTTGTAAACATTATCCTTGCACTAAATTATATAGGCATTATATATACTCAAATGGATTTACTGCACAAAGAAAACACATAACCAATTAAAAAAGATCTCATACCTTTTTTGCGGAAGATAATTTATCTGAACTCTTCTCTTTGAAAGAGCTGGACTTCAGTGACTGCTGGATCCTGTGAACAAAACATGGAGACAGAGCTTCCAGTTAAACTCATCCTCTTACTGCAGCTCTATCCAGAAGAATCTGTTTTACACATTGTGTACTGAATCATTTGCATAGTTTCTCTCTTGTACACACATCAGAGTTAGAAATGAATGAGTGGTACGCACAGAATGCACAAAGCAAGTTCTGTCAGGAAACTCAAAAATCGCAGCTGACCAATCGGTTGGCTCCATTAACCGCATACTCGTGCGTTTCCACAATCATCCAATTGCATACACACAACACTCTTCTCTTACCCATCCAATCACAGGCACACATCACCAATGGAGTGCCTTATTAAACCACCAATCAGACCTCTCAGTGCTGCTGCTTGCCAGCACTGCTTTTGCCTGCTTCGCTGCTGCTGCTCAGAATTACGCTCACCCTCCACCACCCCATCATCACCTACTGTTTGGATCTGCTCCTAGATACTGGGGGGTTTACTGGTATTCCTCCTGTTTAGTAGGGGAGATGTATAGTACTCCCTGCTAGATAGGGTAATGCACCCTGGTGCGTGCACTAATACCTGAAGCAGATCCATTCACCGTCAAACCCAAAATATGTATTTACATATCCACATAAATATTTTAGTACGTACTTAGCCCCTGAAGAGATGTGGGTGAGAACATTTTTTAAATTATTATTGCGATCCTTCGCAAAAAAAAATGCAAAAAATTAAAAAATTAAAATAAAGATAAAAGATGTTAGCTGTTAGACTATTGTGAATACATATAGCCTACACTCCATTCCTCTGACACACACGTAATAAACACTTCGATAATATGCATTTATATTGGTTAGCGAGGGCTAGTTAGACCATTCTGAATACGTATAGCCTTGCGTCTTCTGTCACACACAGTACATAAATACATAATGTGTTTATTTACTCATGTGTATGTGTTTGTTAGTGAGAGGGACAGCTAGCTAGACTACTGTGAATAGCCTACTCGCAATCATTCCTCTGTCACAAACTGTCGCTTGCTAGCTATATCTTATGCTCAGCAATTTGTGCACAGGAGCAAATATTAATACATATGCCTATCATCGATAGCTATTCAGCTGTCGGGGTAGCAGGGTTGATGACTGGGTTTCCAGACTGGGGAACATTCCCCTAAATGTAGGGGATTAAAAACATTATTTGGGGAAGTATTACAATAAAAATGTGTTTGGGTCAATGACAGATGGGGGATTTTAAAAGGAGGTATGGGGGGAAATTGTGAGAAATTTGTATGGGAGTCAGTTTTGCGTTTCGACCTGCTTGTGTTTTACTGTGAACTTGGCTTTAAATATAAAGATGTCAGCTGGCTAGACTAATCGATCAGCTTTACTTTGAACATTCCATTGAACAAGTAACAGTAAACAGATGTGCTAGCTACATCATACGGCCTCATAGAATTGCGATTAATAAAGGCTAACATCACACTAGCCCTTGCTTCGTGTAAGTCCGATCACCACTGCAGTGAAGTTAACAGTCAACTGGCTACGATTCCTGCGAGAAATGTGTAGTCACGCTGAAGTGCACACGTGTCGTCCACGATCTAAAGCTCCATTTCGCACTGCCTAAAGCTACTTTTAGCAACTAACATTGGGACATGAACATGTCATTATTTTGATTCAGTGCTCAAACATTTGGAACATTTGCTTAGCTTTTAATTCATTATTCAGCTGGGGGACTGCAACATTAGCCACTTAGCACGCCAAGAACTAGATAACATTAGCTGGCCTAGTTAAGAACCCATCTGATTAAGAACCTATCGCTTGCTGGCTAGCCAATAACCAACCCATTAGCAGTTGCTAGGCTTCCTGTTGTAGTATTTGTTGGATGAATGAGGATGATGGTTGTTTCATTAAACGTTTATTGACACAAACTGGGATTCATCATTGTATGTACAGAGGTTACCCGTGAGATGTGACTAATGTAAGAGACTGACAAGTACCACTGCACTATATTGGTTTGTTTACTTTACTGCCCTGCGTATGAACACGCATATAAAATGCTGGTACTACTGCTGGTAGATTGACAGAAGTGCTATGGAGCATTTAGATCTTTAAACAAATGGGTACTTTATGTAGTTAGTGCCCTAAGTGGCTAATGTCGCAATCGCTAGCTGAATAATCAATAAAGTTAAGCAAACGTTGAGTTGCTTGATCAAAATAATGACGCTTCCTTCCTTGTCATCATAAGAGGACAGCCTGAGGGCAGTTCATCAACCCTGCCAATCCTGACAGAAGCTCTAGCCAGACAGACAGCCAGATAAGAAGATATAGAGATCTACAGTTGAGGCCAAATGTTTACATACACCCAGGCTAATGATATTCAAACTCAGTTTTTCGCAACTCTGCACATGTCATGTTACCACACATTTCTTTTGGCAAGTCAATTAGGGTATCTACTTTGTTCACATCAGAAGGCATTTTAAAACAATGGAGTAGAGACAGATATATTTCAGCTTTAATTCACTATATCCGAAATCCAGAGGGTAAAAAGTTTACATACACCAAGTTCATTGTCACTTGAAACAGTCTGGAAGATTCCAGAAATTGATGTCATGACTTTTTAGAAGCTTCTGATTAGCCGATTGTCATAATTATGAGTTAATTGGGAGTTATTTGGCACCTGAGGCTGTATTCAAGGGCCTACCTTTAGAGCCACTGCCTTTTTGCCCTTGATACCATGGGAAAATCCAAGCCACTCAGGCAAGAACTCAAAAGACAAATTGTGGACCTCCACAAGTCTGGTTCCTCAATAGGAGCAATTTCCAAACAACTGAAGGTACCACAAGCATCTGTACAATCAATTGTATGCAAATATAAAAATCTTGGGACCACACAGACACTGCATCATTCAGGAAAGAGGCACAAATTAACTGCCAGGACTGAACAAACTTTGGGCTGAAAGATTAAACTGGACCACAAGACAACAACAAAGGAACCGGTGAAGGAGTTGGAGGCATCAGGTACCAAAGTATCTATATCCACCATTAAGAGAATCCTACATCGCCATGGCCTGAAAGGCTGTTGTGCAAGGAAGAAGCCCCTACTCCAAGACTGGCATAAAAAAGTCAGAATTAAGTTTGCAGGTGATCACCAGGACGAAGACCTAGCCTATTGGAGGAGTGTTCTCTGGTCAGATGAAACAAAACTTGAACTGTTTGCCCATAATGATCAGCGCTAAGTATGGAGGAAAAGGGTGAGGCTTTTAATCCGAAGAACACCATCCCAACTGTGAAGCATGGGGGTGGCAGCATCATGTTGTGGGGGTGTTTTGCTGGAAAAAGGAATGGTGCACTTCCGAAAATAGATGGTATCATGAGGATGGAGGATTATCTAGAAATACTGAAGCAACACAAGACATCAGCTAGAAAGTTAAAACTTTCTCGCAACTGGGTCTTCCAGCAGGACAATGATCCTAAGCATACCTCCAAAGTTGTAATAAACTGGCTTAAAAACAACAAAGTGAAAGTATTGGAGTGGGCATCACCAAGCCCTGACCTGAATCCCATAGTAAATTTGTGGACTGAACTGAAAAAGCGTGTCTGAGCAAGGAGGCCCACAAACCTGACTGAGTTACGCCAGTTCTGTCAGGAGGAATGGGCAAAAATTCCAGCAAAGTATTGTGAGAAGCTTGTGGTAGGCTACCCCAAGCGTTTGATTCAAGTTAAGCAATTAAAAGGCAATGCCACCAAATACTAACAAAGTGTATGTAAAACATTTGACCCACTGAAAATCTGATATAGTACATAAAAGCTGAAAAAATCTGTCTCTTATCTATTATTCTGAAATGACCTCTTATGGAAATAAAGTAGATTCCTTAATTGACTTAACATGGGAAGTGTATGGTAACATGAAATGTGTGCAGCTATGAAAAATAGAGTTTGAAAGTCTTTAGCCTAGGTGTATGTAAACCTTTGGCCTGAACTGTATGTAAGAGTTTCTGTAATCCAAAATGCCTCGGCTCATATTCAAGCTAAGACTGCTAGCTAGGTCAGTTGCCATTTTCAACAAGAAAGTCATTCTACATGAAATATGATGTGGCAGGGCTCGTTTTGCGGGAGGAATTCAGGGCAATTAGAGGACCACGCCTACTGGTTAAGCAGACACACACCTGGATGATGTTATGAATCAATCCAGGATTTAAAAGTGTGCTTCTTTCCACAGTAGGCGTCTGAGACTGGGATCCCCCACGATGGTGAGAGAGAGCACGTACAGACCAGAGAAAAGGCTGAAAAGCGCTCGTATAATTTCATTTATTTTGTCTTTGTTATTTTAGTTTATTGTTTTTGTCCAGATCACGTGAGGGTGACGGGCGAAGGTTTTTTCATGTTCGTGATTGAATATGCTCTCTCTCACTATTGAAAATAAAACTCTGGAGTTATCTGAAATTCCCGCATCTCCCCGTGTCCAGCTCTTCTGTCCCTAACAGGGTGATCACGGCATGTGACCTATGTAAATAATGCTCTTGCCACTTTTGTGCAGGTGAGGCAAGCTAAATTGAAAATGCCTAAGCATTGACCCTTCTCCGGATGCAGGGAATGCAATATACTTTTTTCTTTTCCCAAAAATGAAGAGAACTACAAGATAACAACACTGAAGTTAGCTTCCAATTCGAAAATTCCAGTCCACCGTAAATTGGTTGTGTTATATGATTGAATGTTTTCACAGACTTCCTTACATGTTTGCAAAGGTTATAATGTGCTTCTAAAAGTGAGCTACGGCTTGAGAGAAATTGAACAATGGTAGTAATGTGAAATTATTTTTTTTAATTATGTTCTGTTCTCACATCTTTTTAAAGCTGTAATATGGAAAGATCAGATCAGTGTCATGCATTTTGTTTTCTCCTCAAAATCTAATGGTCTCACCATTGCATCACGTACTGTATGTATGAGAGAACAGGAACTAATGTGCATGTGAAATGATGTGGATGAAATATCACTGCACCGTACGAAATAAAACTGTCTATATAAACAAATACAGTAATAAAATCCGATTTAAAAATGATCATAAGGCATGGCAAATTCTCCTCAAAATTTAAAGGTCTCAAACTTTTGACACTTAATTATGACAGAAGAGGTCCTGAAGTAGTAGTGACCTGATTTTGGTGAAATATTCCTGAAGAATTTTCAAATAATCCCACTCCAAACTATTTAATCCAATAGTGGCTAATTGAAAAAAATTAAAATAGGCATTTCTCCCCAAATTTATAAGGTCTCAAAGTTTTGACACGTTCATAACAGATGGGGTCCTGCTCTATGTCCTACCCATTTTCGTGAAATTTCACTGTACCATTTTTGAATAATCCCACTACAAACCTTCTGTGTAATCCAATACAAATGAATAGAAAAAATGAAAATTTGGATCGGAATTTCTCCCCAAATTTTGAAGGTCTTAAACTTCTGACACTTGTTTATTATAGGAGAGGTGATGGGTTCGGAGTGTTTCTCCTCTCTGCATGTAGTGATGCCATATTCCATCAGGCAACATTAGGGGAATAGTTTGTTTAGGGACAAAACAGATGCCATTAGGGAACAAAGAGATTCCTTGCAGATAGCATGGACACGCGTGCCCAGTCAAGGCCCCAGAGGGCATTTAAACCAGACCATAAGACCAGTGGGTGGTGGGTTGCTGTACCGCAAACTTGTGTTGTGTTTCAGTGACATTCCCGCTGGCCAGTATGATTACAATAAACTTGCTTTCTTCAGTAAAGTGTTTGTTGTCTTATTGATTTCCTGCATCGTCCTGACTTTGATTCCACGAGACGAAGCTGGGTCCTAACAGTTTGGGGATGAGGATGGGATTGGGAAATATCTTCTGAATTGGATCAATGAGACGAGAGGGTGAGTATCATTTTTATTAAACTGGCCACGCTCACTAGAGTCGATAATCCTTGAACCAATTTTAGAGGTGACTCCTAAATCATTTTGTAAAGGAACAGCTTGGACAGGACATGTTGTGAATATCACTGTGTTTTGAAAAGCTAGTGTGAAACAGCGGTGTCATTCCTGGGTTTGTGCTATCAAGTGCCTTGTGGCATGTTGAGGAGCATTTTTGTGTTATCAAGTGTCTTGTGGCATGTTGATGAGCATTGTTCTCGAGAAGGCTGATTTGAGATTAGCTGATTGGACGTCAGGCATAAGGCCATTGTGTGTGTGTGTGTGATGGTTGTGCAGATCTGCGTATGTGTATGTGTGTGTATATGTGGTTCTGAGAGCGTGGAGTTTGCTGCATTCTTCCTAGTCCTCTTGTGTCATAGATAAGGCACGAAGCCCGCATAAACTGGCAACATCTGATAATAACAGGAGTAAAATAATCCACCTTTCTGGAGTAAAACATATAAAGAGGCCTGTGCACAAAAACAACATCCCCGTATTCACTGACAATAAGGGTAGCCACATAAGAAAGGAAAACTTGGCTGAGTATAAAAGTAAAGTGCACTTAATCTGCTAGCCCTTTTCTTGTTTATAAACTGAACCTTTACACATGACAGACATGCTGAGCCAAAATGGCAAAGTTGAATTCAACCACACTGCTGCCATCACCAGATAAGGGTGAGCCTCATCACTGCTGTGTTGAAATAGAACCAGGTAACACATCTAAGGTAATGGAAATACCGATAGCAGAGGCACTTGACCTGTACGTCAATGGATCTTCTTTTTTATGTTGACAGGAAACGACACACGAGGTGGGCAGTGTGCACACAGGACGGGGCATTGATAAGACACGGGCAGCGAACAGGACAGTCCGCACAAGTGGCAGAATTGTATGCGATAGCAGAGGCATGTGACGCAATTGTCAGGGGGTAGCCTGACAGCTGTGCCGGATTCACTGGGGGATTGATTATTGGAGTCTGGGTGCACATGCAGATCGGGGCGTAAGCCGATTCGCCGGTCGTGGGAGTTGGGGGCGTGGCGCAGCTGTTTCTTGTTTGTCCTAACCAGCTTGCAGGGATAAGGAGGCAGGTGAGAGGGAGAACACCAGAGACGCCGGGGTGGATGGTTGGTTCCTCAGATGAGGATTTTTTTTTTTTTGCTTTAAGTTAGTTTAGTTTTTGTTGAGGGTTTTCGTTTCTTTGTTATTGTTATTTCTGTTTCTCTTTGTTTGTTTGAGCTGTCTCCCGTCCTGGTGGTGGGCTGGCGGTCCCGGACGCTGCACTGGTGCCACGAGGAGCGAGCTGCGCCCAGACCAAGTGGAAAACGTGGTGGGATCCGGGGAGGAGCGGCGCTGTGCAGAGCCGGACTGGTCCTGGGCAAGGACCAACGCCACGAGGGGAGACTCTAGACAAGCCCTGACGAGGGCGGAGGAACAGCGAGTCTCCCACTCTGAGACTGTAAAGCGCGGACCAGGACCGGAGCCAGCGCCGACTCGCTCTCCAGCTGCAGGGTGCAGCAGGGACTGTGTGGTAACCAGTGGAATTTCAAGAACGTGCAGCGGACGGCAGAGTGGTCCGGGGCGCCGCCCAGCAGCCCAGAGACTGACGTGGACAGTGGGAGACAGTAGACTTTTTGGGGGTTTGATTTTTTTTTTTTTTTCTTTTTTTTCTTTTGGATGTAGAGTGGCCCAGCACTGAGGCGTGGGCCAACTACATCCTTTCTTTGATTTTGATGATTGTGTGTGTGGGAGTGGGAGGTGTGAGTGTGTGTGAGACCCCGCCTGTGTTAGTGGCTCCCCCTGTGAGACGGCAGGGTGAGGTCTCCCCCCTCCGGAAGCGGAGCTGAGGCGCAGGGGGGCCAGAGTGGGTACACTTTTTTTTTTTTTTTTTTTAAAATGAAATAATTGTTAATAAAAGTTTCCCTTTTACCTGCCTTGTCCTGATCTCCTGGTGGTGGGTGGGTTCCTGGAAAAAAAAAAAAAACATTGTTAGGTGGCGGGAGGCAGCACGGGGCTGCTCCTGACTCCCGACACAATGACAGGCAATGACATAAACACTTACACTGATTCACGCTACGCGTTTGGGGTAGTACACGATTATGTGGGTCTGTGGGCGAATAGGGGCTACCTGACTAGTGCAGGATCCCCAATTCAAAATGGGGGAGTAGTGGAGAGACTACATAAAACTAGCACTGGCACCAAAGTGAGTAGCAGTAATAAAAGTAAAGCCACACACCAAAAGAACAGACCCACACACAGAAGGGAATAGGTGCGCTGATGAACGGGCTAAAAGAGCAGCCACAGAGGGAGCGATAACACCGGCCTTGGCCGCAGTACAGGAAAAGCAAGCAAAAAAAAATAAACCAAAATAAGACATTTTTGAGTAAGAGCAGCTTCAGCATCTAGCACCACGAGCAGAGAAGTGGTTATGGATGGAAAATTGGAGGAGGCTTGGGGATGACAATTGTCATGGAGTGAAACCATGACCTGTGGACATTTAGTTTTAAGCATGCGCACATGGTCCAATGCATTTAAACCCGTTCGTGTTTTTTAATTGCGCGCAAGGTAACAACCATATAAAGTAACGTGAAGGAAGGAGGAGAAAATGTACTTACCATTGTTTGTGTGTGTTCTGAAGGTGAATTGTACATGAATGAGAATGAGAAAATATGGCAAAAACGGAAAAGAAACCATGTTCGTTTTACCGCGATCTTAAAATACTTTTTTTTTAAATTTTTTTTTTTAAAACGACCGCAAATTCTATTAAATGAAATTGGTAGCGGTACCGTTGTTTGTCGTAAATTTGTGGGGGGAAAAAGTGAAATTATTGAAGGTAAAACGTAACATTCATGTTAAACATTGTTTTATTTTGCATTATATGAAAAGTTAGCAAACACCAACCAGACATACAGCCGGTTTTTCTGGAAGCCTTCCAAGGAAGCGCGAGCCCTACCATAGGGCTTTTTCATGGGGGTGTTTGGGACACGTCATGTGTGAAATCCCAAGGGGGGAGGATGTATGCATTTGCTTTTGTTTTCCGTAATGGGCAATTCATTATTCACATTCATTTGTTTATGCATAGTAATTATTTATTGTTGGTTCTTGAAATGTAAATGTGAAATAAGACATAATGATGAAGGGAAGAAACTTTTTTTTTTTTTTTTGTAATAGGATTGCCGGGGGAGGGGCTTGGGCTATATAAGCCAGAGGAAAAGCCCTCCTGGGGTGGAATTTCTATTTTCTGTGTGTGCTGAATGGTCATCTAGACACGCAGCTTATTTCAACAAGTAGGGCCTACTAGGCATAGCCTACTGTGTGTTGTTTACTTGTTTTTGTTTTGTTTATGGTATTTGTTGTATATATATTTTGCCGTGTCGTCACCTGTACATATTTTGCACCGGTTCTGGGTTTGAAGCACGTCTCCTGTAAATAAACCTGGGTGAACAGAAGTTTGTGTCTCCTCCCACTCTTTTGCTGCTCCAACCGCCACCGGACTCCCTCACAACAATATTTGGAGGGGACTAGGGAACACAGTAATCCTGCCTTATTCATTAATGGGGTCCATGATAGAAGTGTATCATTCCTTGGGACATAATTGGGTAAGGCACATGCGACACCAGATGGGGCAAACCTGGTGGCACCCTAAGCTACGGGTAAACAGTCACAAATATGTTTGGAGATGTATCACATGTGCACGATGTAATCCAGGGCCCACCCTTAAGACTACAATGAAACAACCAAAATTGAACCAGGTTTTTGCACAGTTGCAAATTGATTATATAGGGCCAAGCGAACACTGAAGAATAAACTAACTAAACAATTGTTTTCTACTGGAGGGAAGGATTGGGTGACACAGCTACTAGCTGTGCTACTCTCCATGAGAGCAGGACTAATTAACCCTAATGAACTTTCTCCCATTGAGGTTCTGACAGGCCGCCCCATGAGGACTCCAGGGGATTTATGCCTCACAGGGGGGGAGTTGCATGTTATGGGAGATAAGTTAGCAGAGTACTGCAGGCTCCTGTCACAGTGTGTTTCACAGGATCCCAGGGCAGAGCCAGACGCTGCAGAAGAGAAAGGTGAAGAGTGCCGGGTGAATCCGGGGGACCAGGTTCTGGTAAAAACTTTCCAGAAAAAGTAACTTGAACCTAACCGGACCAGACCATACACAGTTCTGTTGACCACACCATCAGCGGCCCGAGTCTCTAGGATTCCAGCTGCATTCTTTCTGCATTAACCCTTCTGGCACTTCTGTTTCTATAGGATCTATCCCAGTAGCTCCTGACGTAACCACCAGCACCACCATGCCTAGCCATGTCCATTGGGAAATAGATCCTGACAATTCTTTTAATAAAGCTCTCTCTGCTATAGAGGCTAAAATAAAATAAGAACAATAGAGGAATCTGGGGCAAAAATATAACACTTCCGTTGCAACTCGAAAGGCAGTCAAGGCCACTCTGAGGGCCGATGAGGAGTATCATGATGCTACCAGAAAAGTGGTTGCTGTGACCCAGTGTTTGCTATGGGACTCTGAACTATCTGGGAGTGGGATACCGGGGGCGTATGTGTGGGTAATATTTTCCCAATGCATGGGGTTTGAATATAATAATTTCTGTTGTGCTTATTGTGGTATATTACACCCTCCAGAAAGGAATTAGAGAAGTAAGAGATTAACTTGTTAACCAGATTAGGTAAGGCTTTTAGGACCAGATAGATTCTGTCCTTTATGTGTAGGTGGGTGGGTGAGGGAAAGAGTTTCTCATCACCAATTCAAAATGGGGGACTGATGGGTTCAGAGTGTTTCTCCTCTCTGCAATTAGCGACGCCATATGGTATCAGGCAACATTAAGGGAATAGGTTGTTTATGTACAAAACAGATGTTATTGGGGAACAAAGAGACTGCAGATAGGATGGACATGCGTACCCAGTCAAGGCCCCAGAGGGTATTTAACCCATTTAGACCTAAGGCGAATAATGAATAATGCATTTCGCCTGCCCAACATGCATTTCAAGGAATCACGATGCATTTCATCGGTCACGTGTCTTGAAAACGATGACAGCATCTAAAACGCGCTCACATTGCATCCGGCTCTAAAGGGAGAAGCAGGCAAACGTCGCGCCCGGAGTGTTGGAGGACAGACCTTATGGCGGTGTAAAACCAATCTCATAAAAAACACGTTTTCAACGTACAAAAATGCCAAGTTACTCACACATACAAGACCAGTCCAGGCCTGCCATTAAAAGTATTGATATCAAAATGACGCCAAGTTACGGTACTACAAACAATATAGGCTATCTTGCCTCACCGAAATTACATAAGATGTATTTCAAAGCAGTGCTACCCAATATTTATTCAATTCTTTCAAGTCACTTGGCCCTGTGTTTTGTAATCTTACCATTTTACAATGCCATGCAAACTTTGTGTCAGATCAAAGAGTCAAATATTTCGAATTGCCTCATGGAACACATAGAAATTCATGTAGAAAACTGCTGCTGAGTAACTACAGGAAGCATATTTCTCCAGAAAACATGTTTATACTTGCTTCTGAACTGAATTTGAGTACATGTACAAGTTGTATATTTGCTACGTACAATAAATACTGTGTGTATTTTGAGAGAAGAAAACTTCTTTTGTAGTGTAGATAACCTGTTCAAAACGTTATCTAAAATGTGCAATTTGGAAAGGTTTTGGGATGTCTTGGAAAATCCATTGCAACATTTCACTGCTTTTAGTTATCTGCACAACAATCTGTGAATTCTTTGCTGATGTGTCATTGTATTACTGTTTTACATTCACGAATGGCCCAGAAATACTTTCAAACGATTATTGCAGAAAACAAAAAAATAAAAAACAAATAAAAGCCTGTGCTGAAATTGGCTTGCTCTCCCCCTTGGCTAAACGCCAGGTTTTCAATGGGCAGGGTTCATTGGGTGTTAGTTATGTAACAAAACCCTTAAGTCCAGTGAAATTCTTTCTACATGTAATGTGTAAATAATGCTCTTGCCACTTTTGTGCACGCTAGGCAAGTTAAATTGAAAATGCCTAAGCGTTGCCCCTTCTCTGGATGTGGAGAAAGCAATACATTCTTTTGTTTTGCCAAAAATGAAGAGACCTACAAGAAATGGGTTTTAATTCTGGAGCCCACAGGCACTCCAGTATTACAATAACCAGTGCAGTTAGTATTTGCATTGCCCATTTTCTCAGAACAAAAGAACTTTTCGCAGAACGCGCTGGATCGGTAAGGATGCCTACCATCAGCTAGCGACAATTAAAACGTTTTCAAGCTAAGACATGTGGAATCAAAGCCTGTCTTTATTTGGGTGTAATGTCCAGAATTTGAGACTGCTATAGAGTGTAATGTTAGTGTACAGTAGCCCAGTGTTACAATGCAATTACAAGTTGAATAATCTTCAGGTCTAATAATACGATGGGAACGCCTAGTTTATGTTGCTTTCTTTAATTTTGTTGGGTACTGCATGGGACAATCTGCTCTAACCAGCTCTGACCTAGCTAGCGATGAGAAATGGTTTACATACTGTATGATGTGTCTTACCGGTATGAATGTTAATGAGCGCAGGATACACACCCAACCTGCCCATGTCTGCTAAACAGGTCGCAACAATCTAACCGTGTCTATTACAATTTAATGGCTCTAATTCGGTTAAAAACGTGAAAGAAGCATTAAGAAGAAAATCTGTCGTCACTTCTGGGGAATATAACAAAGATCTAGTTTACTGGACCTTTAAGAGCAGCGCAAACCAGGTGGAAATTGCCTTCTTAAATGCTTGGGGTTAAGGGGTTAAATAGTAGCGTCAATTTAAGCCTATTTAATTACCTTTGATCACCTGTGAACTCTCCTCTGAACATGAGTGGAAGTGGCATTGAACAATCACTCTTCAGAGACACACAGCTGGGTACAGGTGACCCAGCTCTTTCTACCTGGACCCTGTGAACAAAACACAGAGACAGAGATGCCAGTTAAATTCATCTTTTTACCACAGCTCTATGTCACTGCACATCTGGCGATGACATAATAAACCCCACATACACCTGAATGTGACATAATACACCCAACTACACCTGAAAGGTGACAGTGACACTGAAAGGTATATTTCCCCCCTGCCCCCTAGTGGTATGGGCAGCAGCGCCCACAGAATGGGGATAAAGTAAAGATTTGCAATTTATTGCCAGTAGTGCAAATATTTTTGAGATATTTACCATTTTTATTTATATTTTATTTATGTTTACCAAGAAAATTTCCCATTCATTAACACTAGTGGAATATTCGGAATGTAAACAACACACTTGCAGCTGACATTGCAATCAGCAGCTGCAGCAGCGACAGATACAGACCGTCTCTTTCTTTTGCAAAGCTTCTAACCGATGAAATCTCTAGCAAAGTGAGTAACGGCAGCAGCAACAAAGCAAGTTCAACTCAAACTATTATTTGTTTTCCGTTATAATTTCTGCTAATTCCTGCCAGCTACTGTAACATCTGTATTTCAACATTCAGCATAATGTTAACTGCTGTAAGAAATTAACTCCCAAAAACATGTTCACCTCAGTCATTTATTCAAAATATGTGATTTTGAGAGAAGAAAACTTCTTTTGTAGTGTAGATAACCTGTTCAAAACGTTATCTAAAATGTGCAATTTGGAAAGGTTTTGGGATGTCTTGGAAAATCCATTGCAACATTTCACTGCTTTTAGTTATCTGCACAACAATCTGTGAATTCTTTGCTGATGTGTCATTGTATTACTGTTTTACATTCACGAATGGCCCAGAAATACTTTCAAACGATTATTGCAGAAAACAAAAAAAGAAAAAACAAATAAAAGCCTGTGCTGAAATTGGCTTGCTCTCCCCCTTGGCTAAACGCCAGGTTTTCAATGGGCAGGGTTCATTGGGTGTTAGTTATGTAACAAAACCCTTAAGTCCAGTGAAATTCTTTCTACATGTAATGTGTAAATAATGCTCTTGCCACTTTTGTGCACGCTAGGCAAGCTAAATTGAAAATGCCTAAGCGTTGCCCCTTCTCTGGATGTGGAGAAAGCAATACATTCTTTTGTTTTGCCAAAAATGAAGAGACCTACAAGAAATGGGTTTTAATTCTGGAGCCCACAGGCACTCCAGTATTACAATAACCAGTGCAGTTAGTAGTCTTTATTTGGGTGTAATGTCCAGAATTTGAGACTGCTATAAAGTGTAATGTTAGTGTACAGTAGCCCAGTGTTACAATGCAATTACAAGTTGAATAATCTTCGGGTCTAATAATACGATGGGAACGCCTAGTTTATGTTGCTTTCTTTAATTTTGTTGGGTACTGCATGGGACAATCTGCTCTAACCAGCTCTAACCGAGCTAGCGATGAGAAATGGTTTACATATGACCTGTCTTACAAGTATGAATGTTAATGAGCGCAGGATACACACCCAACCTGCCCATGTCTGTGTCTATTACAATTCAATGGTTCTGTTATGTCCCAGCTATAGGTTATTATTATTTTAAAGGCTGTTGCTGTTTTGGGGGTTTTCGCTGGGTACTGCTGTGTTTGTTTGTGTTCCCCTATACAGGTGGAGGTGAGCATGCATCCTGTTGCCGGGCGACCTGATTTGGAGGATGCTGTAGGAAAGGACGCACCGAGGACTGTTGCGGAGAAACCGATTTGGAGGATGCGTGGAGACGGGGACGCCGCTGCCGTCGCATGGAGACCGGACCAGACGCGGCCGTAGCTGGGGACACCGGGGACCGTTGCGGAGCAACGCATAGGAGAATGATGCTGACCTATAGAACAGCTGGACGCCGTCATCGTAAAGAGAACCGACAATCCACCTGCCGCTGGAAGCCACGACCGTTTTCGCTCTTCTCCGAAGATTCCCTCTACCCTCTTAGAACCTCTAAGTTAGATTAGACGCACGCTGTATCTGGCAGTTCAGAAGCTAGCAGCGTGGGACGTTAAAACATCACGGGACCCCTGCCGTTGGACTTGGTGGAGAGGACCGGCCTCAAGGGGGACTCGGACCGCTGTACTGGCTGCCCGGTCAGGCTCTGCAAAATGCACGTCAATGACTATTCAATTAGAGACTGACACTGCCAGTTTAGGAAACCCTTCTCAGCTCTGTATTAATAAATAATTTTCTCTTTTTAAACATCTACGCGCCGATTGCGTCTTGGTGTTGTGGTTGTGGTGGTTTAATGTTATGACCAATTCCGCCCTCTATGTTATTGCAACACTGCTGGGTTTTCGGGTCGTAACAGGTTCTAATTCGGTTAAAACCGTGAAAGAAGCATTAAGAAGAAAATCTGTCGTCACTTCTGGGGAATATAACCACAATCCAATTTCCTGGACCTTTAAGAGTAGTGCAAACCAGGGGGAAATCGCCTTTTTTAAATGCTTGGGGTTAACGGGTTAAATAGTAGTGTCAATTTAAGCCCATTTAATTACCTTTGTTCGCCTGTGAACTCTCCTTTGAAAGTGAGTGGAAGATCCACTGAAGGATCACTCTTCAGAGACACACAGCTGGGTACAGGTGACCCTGCTCTTTCTACCTGGACCCTGTGAACAAAACATGGAGACAGAGACTCCAGTTAAACTCATCCTCTTACTGCAATTCTAACTCACAGCACATGGAGACAGAGCTTCCAGTTAAACTCATCCTCTTACTGCAGCTCTAACTCACAGCACATGGAGAAAGAGCATCCAGTTAAACTCATCCTCTTACTGCAGCTCTAACTCACAGTACATGGAGACAGAGCTTCCAGTTAAACTCATCCTCTTACTGCAGCTCCAACTCATATCACATTAAATATCTGATTCATGCATTTATACCTCTTCCTCTCACTGCTGAGGGTTCCTCCTTTGGTCTTTGACTCCTCTGAGAGACTCATTTTAGAAACAGCGCCCTCTATCTAAGGAGACAGGAACACATCAGATCAGTCTGGACCACTTGTGGCTTCAAACCCATATTTGCCTGCAAACACACAACATGAGAACACACTAAACGGTCACATGGACACATAAAGACACACACACACACACACACTATATAGCGTAGTTTTTACTGGAAGCAATGCAGAATTTAAATGGGCCCTGAACATGTACTATACAGACATCTCAAAAGGAGTGGTGTTACCCTTGATACTGAAGCTCAGGAGCGTGTCCAGAAAAACATCACAGCGCACTAGAAACAGTGTGCCGAGGCTTGATTAGTTTCTGCCATAAACACGTGATCAATGACGTCCGAAGCTTCATTCGGTACACACAACCATGTGACCGCTTTGGTAACTGACTCAAAGGAAGCAAAGCTTTGGCGCAGGTATCGTGGGTAGAGCAAGCAGTTTGTGTCAGTCGTGAGCTCGTGAGTCACAGTGACTGCTTTAAGAATCTGAGACATTGTGCAGAGATGGAACCAGCCAGGAACAGAGAGCAGTCTGCAGTTTGGGAGCATTTTAAAATGATATCAGCAACTAAGCTTTATCCTCCTGAGACCCAGGGGGAAAATGGTTCAAAATGACATTTTGAACCATTTTTGTGTTATAATATATATAGCAATACAAATGTATAAAAATACAAATATAAAAAAATAAAAACAATCAGTTAGGAATAATGCTTTCTAAGTGCAGTTTTGCTTATCATTACTGCAATGTAAATGAAAAAAAACTAATTTTAACTCTGGAAATAATTGGAAAGACCACCAGGTCCAAGAACATGTAACCTCACATCTAAATTTATGACATTTAAAGACCATAATGTATTATAGACACAGAGACAATTAAGCTATCATGAAGGCTTGAAGATATAACTAGAAATGTTACATCCTCCACAGAGGACAAACAGGAATGTCTTTGGCTCAGAAGGATGAGAGAAAATTATTATATTTTGTTGGGATGGCAGGTATGCCATCCCGCCAAGTTACGCCTTGGCGGGGGCATGCCCCATACCTATACAGCACCGAGAGTTTGGCACTTTTCAGGGTTCCCCACAGAAATAACCGCAACAGCCACAGACACTCAGCCCTAAATTCTGTACATTCTGACCCCATTTCAACAGACAGATTTCATAAACGACTTCACATGTCCACACAATAAAGCCCCAAACTAAGGGGATTTTGCGTTGTCTTTTTCTTCTTCTTCTTCTTCTTCTCATTCTTCTTCTTCTTCTTCTTCTTCTCATTCTTATTTTATTATGACTTTGTTAGTGCAACACCATGACATAGCTATGCATTGCGTGAAATATCATTAGCAAACCTGCCCGTGGTTTTAAAGAAGAACGCAGGCTAGTAAGCACAGAAGAGCTCCCGTTGAATCCATATGGCTTTGCATTATTGTAGCCGGTTAATAACTGAACGTGCAGACGGTACGTCATAATGCAGTGTATACGTTCGGTGAACGGCGGGTAGATATGGTGCAAGAGCAATAATTGAGAAGTAGTAGACTATTATTAGTGAGGGTAAAAGCAGGTTAAAGAAACATGTTCGTAGCTGGACTTGAACCTAAGACCCCATGTTCCCAAGACTGTAACCTTATCCACTAGGCCACAGGCAGATAAGTTGTTAAAACTGGAAATGTTTCAGAGTAAAAAGGTATGGGTATTTTGTGTGTGTATGCGAGTTTTTGATTGGGTCGTGAGGGTGAGGATTTGGCTGGTGTGGGTAAAATGTCCAATGGGGAGGCATGTTGTTAGTGGGATAGGCGGCAGGAAAAATAAGAATGAGAAGAAGAAGAAGAAAGAGAAGAAGAAGAAGAAGAAGGAGAAAACACAAAATCCCCTTAGTTTGGGGCTTTATTGTGTGGACATGTGAAGTTATTTATGAAATCTGTCTGTTGAAATGGGGTCAGAATGTACAGAATTTAATGTTTTTAAGGGCTGAGTATCTGTGGCTGTTGTGGTTATTTCTGTGGGGAACCCTGAAAAGTGCCAAACTCTCGGTGCTGTATAGGTATGGGGCATGCCCCCGCAAAGGCGTAACTTGGCGGGATGGCATACCTGCCATCCCAATAGGTATAATAATATATATAATAATAATAATTATTGGTTTTTACTACATAAAAAATTTGAAATGGATTACATTATTGGGAATTATTACACTGTTGGTAGTTTATTACATTATTACTTGCTACAGGGCTATAAAAAGCCAAGATATTGTTAGAGGGTGAATTATTTCCACATGATTTTAAAAAAACTCTCGATGGGTCAGAGCGGTTTTGGCGGCACGAGAGGGACCTACACAATATTAGGCAGGTGGTTTTAATGTTGGGCTGATCGGTGAAGGCTCCATATTTTAAAATAGGATCCCTATGTTAAAAACAAACAGGATTAAACACTCTTTTATCCCAAGTGTCACTGGCTTTCTTAATAAGTAATAGTGATACGTTTTGCAATGATTTTAATGTTTATCTGTTGTCATAAATATAGTTATTGCTATTTATTATATACTATGCTGCAGTACAAACTGCCCCATGGGGACAATAAAGACTCTAACTAACACCAAACCTATATCCTTTGTGTGATATACCAGCACATTTATTCGGAATACCCCCTCATTAATGCAAATAGGCTGCTCCTAACCACACATTATGTGGCTGTAACTCAATATAGACACTACATTACATTACAGGCATTTAACAAACTCTCCTATCCAGAGCGACTTACACAACTTCTTTTTTTTACATTACATTCTTACAGCTGGATATATACTGAAGTAATGCAGGTTAGGGTACCTTGCTTAAGGGTACTACGGCAGTGTCCTACCTGGGACTCGAACCTGTGACCTATAGGTTATAAGGCCAGCTCCTTACCTATTAGAATGGGCAAGATGTGTGATCTAAGCGACTTTGACTGTGCCAGATGGATGGTGCCAGATGTGGTGGTTCCAGCATCACAGAAACAGCTGCTCTCCTGGGATTTTCATGCAGTACAGTCTCTAGAGTCTACAGAGAATGGTGTGATAAACAAAAAAACATGCTATGCTTGGCCAAAGAGCTCTAATGTCATCTCTCCGGACCATAGTAGATGAGACAAAGGAGACAATTTAGATTCTTGAAACTGTCGATTACTCCCATTAAAAACATTTTTCCTGAAGCCATTCCAAATAGCCTTTTGGCATGGAGGTAGCATCTCATTTTGGAGCATCTAATGTATCAATTAATAAAAACTTGGTGGCCCCCCGATGCAAATTCTATCATTCTCCAACTGTGGCCTCTGGATATTTCTTTTCTCCCTGAACCATGCTTTGCTCCCTGAACCATCTACCTCACTGTGCATTGGCTAAGATCACTTGCGCCATTAGAATTAAAAGATTAAAGATTGAAATTTTCATTCAGGGCAAACAGCTGCAGTTTATTTGTAATAACATGTTTACTCAATGGATAATCAACTGAGTTTCCAACTTGATGAATACATCAACATAATTATGAACAATGATTTGTCAAAATGGTCTTTAAAATTCAGCCACTTATAATGAAATATAATGACCAAGCACAAAATATCATCAGCAGACATGGTATCAGTGACCTGTAACCAAAAGAATACATAGTGGCCTGTAACTGTATGTTGTATATAGTGTATCTGTGGCTATTATTTGATGTTACAGTGGATAGAGTTACACGTGTGAAATCAGATCTCATGATCAGATTCAATGAGAAAGAATACAAGGAGAAGCCATTTATGATTCAGTGGCCCTTAAATCTTTGTGGTATGAGGACTATGCAGTGTAAAAGACACACATTTACACAGTGCACAGTGTAAAACATGAATACCCCCATACGGACAATTGGGGGTATGCATTTATGGACCACTTTATTTGTCAATGATTTATTTTATTCTGAATCTGATCACAGAAATCTAATTTCAATGACAAATATTGTGGTCACTGTGACCATGTACTCCAGATGAAGAAAGAACTACTATTTCTGCCTACAGATTTTAAAAAGCCAACACTGAATTTTACACAACATAGAAGGTCCCTTAAGAATAAGAAACCTCAGTGTCCCTGTTCTTGCTGAAACCGTGCAACCATTTATGATGTCTGCAACAATGACAATTTGATGACACTCATAAAGCAACAGTAATACACTAAAAGCTAAACTTCATGCTGATGCCTGTGACGCTCTGACCAGAGAAAGCTCCTGTAATCCATCCAGTGACAAGTTATTTCAAGGCTAGCTCTCAGAACTCTCAGAACGTTACTGCATCATGTACTTGCTCTGCTTATTCTTTTATCAGCCTTTGTCACAGCCCAAACATTGGATTCTGGTTCAAGCGAGGAAGTGCCCATCAGACCAAAACTCAGTCATTTCCCCAACTACATAAGTGTTCTTATGTCATAGTAATTGCAGCAGATATGGCTGTAAACTAAAATGTTTTGCAAATAATCCAGACAATGTTTGATCGATCAGAGAAACAGTTTTCATGGCTATATGAGCACACATAGTGAATCACTGCCCATTCTTTCACTGCTCCACCTCAGTTCCTGTAGATTCAGTGGGAAACCTGCAGTGATCAATGCACTTCAGACTGTGTTCTGCAGTGTACAGCTGCTTGGAGGCTTAAGGTAGTGAAGGGAAGTGTATGTTTCTGTATTTCTGTATGCACTCCTGGCCACTTCTGCCTAGGCCTGTGGCCTTGCCCCAGTCTCCACATTCCCAGTTACCGTGGTGATGAGGGAGAGGAGTGATGGAGAGCTACGGGGAGGATGGAATGCAGCTCAGGGCCATCCCAAGTGCACTCCTGAGAGGACCCGAAAAGCTCTGTCACCCACCATGGGGATATACCGCCCCCGTTCCAGGCACTATACTGTGCTGTTATGTTGTGTGCTGTGAGGCCTAAATACTGAGGTAACAAATGTGTGTGACCACAGACAGAGGCTCCATGCTTGTGAGATGTGACCATATGAGGTGTGATGCTGAAAAGCTACTATCAAGACTGAGACAACTTAGTGAGTCTTTGGAGAATGTCCCTGAATGCTGTGTAGTGGGTATTTCCCTGGTGCATATTGTACTACAGTCTGTTACAGTGGGAAAATGTTGTCTGACCTGATGATTTCCTGTCTACTTCATGTACCAACTTTGAGTGGTTCCTATCAATTCAGTGATTATTTGGCACATTGTATGGTAGTTAGCATTTCTTATGGATGCTGATAAGTTGTTTTTTTATTGAAATTAGGCTTGGGGCTGCTGGATGGCTCATTCGGTTAAGGCACCACGCTGAGGTGCGTAGATGAGCCTCACGGCCTTGGGTCGAATCCGGACCGTGCCAGTGCTGACTGTGGCCGGTATCTCCACAGGGCGATGCACGATTGGTGCCTGTGTCACCCAGGCTACAGGAGGGTTCAGTCAGACAGGGATCTGTGTTTCATCACTCTCTAGCGACCTCCCTTGGGCGCTCGTATGACTGCATGTCAGAGCCGCTTATGAAAGGTCTTCCTCCGGCATGAAAAACAGCTTTTGTGTTCTATTCCATTACAAAATATACATGCGCACAAGCTGAAATGTGGTAAATGTTTCTTTTTCTCATCCAAGCAGAGTAAAATAATCCATTAATGTGTAGGTTTGTTATCATTCCAAAGGTGATTTCTTTTGATTAAGCAAAGCATCAAGATTAAACATAAGGTCATGTCATGGTTCTGGCTCCATCACATGGGTGTTTGATGTAATTAAAACAGGGAGACATTTACTCAGACAAGCTCGTTCATGTTAATAAAAGTACTGGCGTATGGCATTAGCAAACTTCTGAGAATTCCTCTGCAAGCTGTGGCATGTGTACCTCTCTGGTGCTCCTTGTAATGAAACCTGTTACTGTGGGAAACAGGTCTGACCTGGTAATGTCCTGTTTACCTACTGTTGTCACGGTAGTGGAAGATGGGATGCAACTGAGGACCGATGGGATCTAAAAGTTAACCCCGAGGGGTAACCACAAAAACTGGCAAGCGATTGAAAGGGACAGGGGACACACCAAATAATAAAGAGCGCTAAATAATCGCTCCCTCTACTCACTGAATCTTCTGTCAATGGACTCAGAAAACTAAAAAACGAAACACCGCCGCAGCTTAGCTACCCAGAAAGTAAAACCCCACTTGGAAAACGGAGTGGAGTAACTTACAAAAGAAAATGACACTTGCAGCCTGGCGGGTTGGAAAAGGAAAACAAAAGAGACGAGGGCAAAATGTCCTCCACAGCACTAAGAGTGAATTAGCTCGGAGAAGAAACTAAATGGTGGTCAAATCTCGCAGATAGGATCGTTGCGGTAGCTTCTGTGGATTCTCACACACCTACACACCTACACACCTAGAGCATGACAAACAATGAGTCTGCACTGAACCCCAGAAACCAGGTGCTAGATATAGGGCTCCCACACCTGCCCCTCATCAGGGACAATTAACCCACAGAAATCTGTCAGTGAAAGGTGCCACCACCTCACAACTGTATCTGCTTTAAATATGTTCCTGTCAATGTGTTGAAAAAAACGGCCTGCCAAACCAGACATTTAAACTGCAGCAGGGAGATTTAAACCAAACTGCCTGTGCCTTAAAGCCAATTGTTCTGCATTGCAGGAGATATGGCTGTAAACTGCTGTTTCATAAATGATCCAGATAATGTTTTAATAATCAAGAACAGTTTATGTATTGATGGGATTATATATAGTCTATCAGTGCTTTTTCATTGATTGACGTTACACTGTAATCACATACTTATAAAGGATAGTACTGTCCAATCATGTTAAAAAGCCAGCATGATCACTCTGACCTCACTTGCAATAGATTTTTTGTAGAGAACAGTGCTGTCATTTATACTCAAGGATTCCAAAAACAAGATGGACCCACTGCACTTTGCACACAAGGTGAGGCACAACATTGATGATTCTCTACTTTTTTTTTCAGTTCAGTGAACTCTTGAGAACCTGTCAACTTCTGCCTTGAAACTCAACCTCTGGAGTTCAGTCACTTGCAGTAGTATCACAAGGCCACCAGGTGGCAGAATACATCTTTATGTTTACAGTATTCCAACAAACTCAGAGATTTGATAGTTGACAAAAAATACTCTGATACTTTTGGCCATTTCCAGCTCCTGCCACGGTACATAATGGTTTCATTAAATTTCATTGATCTTGAGGATGGAGGTGCAATTTCAAAGAAATTCACTGGTCGACGCACTGAAGATGCTCATTGTTGTTGTATGCAGAGGACACACACAGCACACTGATGCACACAGCCTCAGAGTACATTAACACACAGCCTGCCAGGCCCCAGCAACACACACACATACGCACACACACACACACACACACACACACACACACTCACTCACGCACAAACTCACACACACTCACAGCACACTGATGCACACAGCCTCAGAGTACATTAACACACAGCCTGCCAGACCCCAGTCACACACACACACACACACACACACACAGCACACTGATGCACACAGCCTCAGAGTACATTAACACACAGCCTGCCAGGCCCCAGCAACACACACACACACACACACACATACACACACACACACACACAGACACACACACAGCACACTGATGCACACAGCCTCAGAGTACATTAACACACAGCCTGCCAGACCCCAGTCACACACACACACACACACATACACACACTCACAGCAAACTGATGCACACAGCCTCAAAGTACATTAACACACAGCCTGCCAGACCCCAGTCACACACACACACATATACACACACACAGCACACTGATGCACACAGCCTCAGAGTGCATTAACACACAGCCTGCCAGGCCCCAGCAACACACACACACACACACACTCACAGCACACTGATGCACACAGCCTCAAAGTACATTAACTCACAGCCTGCTAGGCCCAGGCACACACACATTGTTCTCCTGATCACATGGATAGTCGGTTTGATACAGTGGTTTGTGTCTTTGGAGGCCCTATTAGACTGAAGGCTTTTCTTTCTGGGGAGGCTACGCTCCTTCGGTGTGTGTAGCAGGATGCTGGCCATGTTCTACCAGATCATTTCTACATGATGAAACCAAAATGTCTGTATAAACTGGCAGAAACTAATACAAAATATTTTTTTATAGATTCTCCAACCTGATGCACATATTCTAGCAGTCCCATGCCAACCACAGGCAGTGGGAATAACCAGGGAGGAACAGGGGACACCACCACGCCAGCCCAACCTCCCCCCCCACCAGACTCTATGCTGTTATGAAATGCTATCAGACTCCGTCCGCTTCTCACATACAATCCCCCACTGGCTCAGAACAGCTCATCAGCAATTCAGTCTGTCCTCCCCCAAATTTGCCTTCTCTTTCCCAGACCTGGCAACACAATCTCCATCCACCCAAACTGGGATTTGAGTGGCCTTAGACACCCCTGTCATTTTCCCAATCATACCCCACACCTCCCCAGCCTGTGTGCCCCGGCCTATCCGAGAGCAGTACTCTCTCCAGCACTTCCTGTTTGCTGCCTTGATGACTCTCCTGGCCACTGCTCTCGTCCTGTGATACTCCAGCACACAGTCTGGAGGAAGGATCCTGTGCAGGACCCTGAGCGCAGGGCTGTGTGCTCAAACAGCCTTAGAACATTCTGGTGACCACCACGGCACCACCTTCCTCATCCTTCTCCCTTCAGACCAAGGGACAGCAGCTGACAAGGCAGCTAACAGGACTTCAGATGATGCAGTTACTGAATCATCGAAATCACCCCCCACCTGGATCTGTGCTGCTCCAGTTTCACAGACCTGACTGAACACCTCCCAGTCTCCTTTTTCCCAGCACCATCTACCCGGGGACACCCACTCCTCCCTAGATGCTTCTGCCCCTATTCTACACAGTATTGGATAACGGTCAGTCCCTACAGCTGAATCCTCCCAGACCTCCATTCACACTCACCAGATTTGGGCAGAACGGTTAATTACATTTGCCAGAAAATCTGTCTGTACCAGGCTGTCTGTCTGGGGCACCTGTGTGTACAGGCCTGTGTGTTCTCTTCACTGATCTCCCATCCTGCCTTATTGTAAAAAAATAATGAAATAAAGCAGGAGAGACGGCCAGCCAACGCTCACGCATTGGCGAATGAGGAAATGCCAGCGTGTGTTGCCTCTTCCAGACTCCACTGCTGAGCTAGCTTGGCAACATGTCAAAAATACTGGGGAGAAAACTTGTAGGGGACTGAGTTTTTATGTGCATTAAAAGGGTACTCCTCTGTTTTTAATTATTTTTCTGTTATCATTTAAAAGTTACTCTTAAGAATTCTTGGAGTTGACAGCTAACATGCCAGAATAGTTACAGTATAGCCTGTAGATGACACTCAGATCAGCAGTGATAGGAAAAACTATGGTTCTCGTGATGACGCTGTCACAAAGACTCTTTACAATGGCTTTACCAGGCCTGAACCCCCAAAAAAAGTTTGTGCTGATTGTAATTGCAGCGGCAAAATTTGCTTTCAACTCAAGAGACATTGATATTATTCAAGGTTAGTTCATCTATTTTCACGGTTTCATTACATTACAGGCATTTAGCAGACTTACACAATTTTTACATAGCATTTTACACTGCATCCATTTATACAGCTGGTATATACTGAAGCAATTCAGGTTAAGTACCTTGCTCAAGGGTACAACTGCAGTGTCCTACCCAGGAATAGAACCTATGAACTTTCGGTTACAAGCCCAGTTCCTTACTCACTGTGCTACACTGCCGCCATGGTTAAACAAATACCCGTACATCAACCCTGAAGAATATTCAAATATCAAATTGTGTAAGAATGCACATCTGAAGCTAGATTCCTCCTGAGATTTATTTTTTCTGGCCACCGCTTGAGTGTTTTTTATTCCCATCTGGGAGTTTATCTTTACCTCATTGCTTCTTTTTGGGGGTTCATACCTGGATATTGCCAAATTTTCCTTCTGTTACTCTTTAAAACATAAATATCATGAATGCGGGAGAGTGAGTAACTGGATGTGCATCGTAATAAAAGAAATACTGTAATGTGTGAATAGCAGGATGTGTATTATAATAACACAAATACGATAGTATGTGAATATCAACGTATGTATTATAATAACACAAATACTGTAGTGTGTGAATAGCAGGGTGTGTATCATATTACCAGTTTGACCTCAGTATCCTGTGCTTTAGCTAAACCTGCTGTGTTAGCCAAATAGCATTAACACAAAATCTGTAACAGTAACACGCCACATACTGTACAGTCTGCCCACATTTTACATTTCTACATTCACATGCACAAATCCAAACTGCTTGATTATAGAGACAACTAAATTCTGACATCCCTTTCCACAAAGTGAAGACTGTCCACACAAGGCTCATCATGTGCAACAAATCTGTTATTCTATCCATAAATCTCTATTCTGGAGATATAGGCTTCCATAGGCCTATTATTGCCATGTGAGAAAATCTAGTTGTTCCCAATGTGTCTTAATTATTTCCTGAAGAATAAATTCATTAATAAATATGACACTAGTTGGAAAAGAAAAACTTCTGACAAAGCGATGGACTGAATTTAATATGTGCATTGTTAAATAAATAAATAGATATATCAATTAAATTAATAAATAGATTTACTGAAATAAAATCCACAGATGTTAGTGCTGAATCGTCACTGTGTGTTTGCTCATGTTACTTTTATTTATTTACCTGATTCCAGTGCAAAATGAATATCTGTTAGACAGGCTACTGTTTGACAAAACGTTCGGAATGTCTTTCAATGTTACGGTGTCAAAATGTAGCCTGCACTTTTAATCAAATTACTAGGCCTGTGGCTACCATCATATCTCACAAGCTAATATTATCATAAACTATTTACAAAATACTGAAGTAAACATAAACTTTTAAAAATTATTTTTAAATTACTTTTGGTCCCAAATGAAATATAAAAAAAGAAGAAGCCAATTGCACCCAGACCGCCATTTTGTTGTCAGTTTCCTGTTTTGCTGAATTAGGCATGTTAATGCGATTATACTGGAATATTGCCATTCCTCCCCACACCTCTTCACCTTCAGTTTATATTCTCTCCATCCCACTCCACAACAGGCTACTTACTCCGTTCTTTTTTCAGTTTTATTCCTTCTTTTACTCCGTCTTCTTTCTCGTCCGTCTTTAAAAGGGTGTTTGAGTTTGAAACACTCCCAGGTGCTTTTGGACTTTGGACCATCTCACCCTTTCAGTATGCCTTGCCCATTCACTTCCTCATGATCGGTTATGGCCCTTACGTAATATGCTAAAGTTTGTGGTGAATAATGTCTGTTAATACTAAAGTTAATTATTAGCTCCAGTTCTTAACTGACTGGTTTTGTTCATAGGTTTTGGTGTAAGGTTTGCTATTATGATGTCTGTACGTTGGTTATGTGACATTTCCAGTCATTGACTGTTTGATTTCTTTTTTAGACAGCCTGGAAGGTTATTTGTCATTTTCATGTTTGTCATCCTGGAGGCCAGGATCAAGGAATTGCGCCACTCATATAGTAAAATTATGTGATGAAGTTTATACCATTATTTCAACAATGCATCATACTTAACAATGTTCAACTGCAGAAAAAAATGGCTAAACATTTAAGGGGACAAATTATAAATGCTTAAGCAATGACAACAGAGTAAACAGAATAGCCTATGACAGAGTGAGCTGAATAGCCTATGACAAAGCGAGCTGAATAACCTATGACAGAGTGAGCTGGATAGCCCATGATAGAGTGAGCGGAATACCCCACGATAGAGTGAGCTGAATAGCCTATGACAGAGTGAGCTGAATAGCCCATGATAGAGTGAACTGAATAGCCTATGACAGAGTGAGCTGAATAGCCTATGACAAAGTGAACTGTCCCCCTTTCAAATGGAAAGAAAGACAGCTTATGTGAAGGGGCTACTAGAGCTTACCTCTGTTAAATGTAGTTCTTTAGCTGAACGTCCGTCCTGTGGAAACTGTCTCTGCTGTTGTCCCTGCAAGTATCAAAATGTGTCAGTTGCTCTGTGCTGTCAGTGGAACCATCGCCTGACCTAACTAGGCAACAGGTAACATTGGAATGTACAGCTTTCTTCTCTATGGAGAATTATAAAACTGTAACACTAATGCTGCATTGCTTGTGTAGCTCTGTATTACCAGTTTGACCTCAGTATCCTACTGTGCTTTAGCTAAACCTGCAGTGTTAGCCAAATAGCATTAACACAACAACTGTAACAGTAACATGCCATGTTCTGTACATTCTGCCACATTTTACATTTCTACATTCTGTACAAATCCAAACTGCTTGATTATAGAGAAAACTAAATTCTGACATCCCTTTCCACAAAGTGAAGACTGTCCACACAAGGCTCATCATGTCCAACTGAACTGTTTTTTTCTATGTTATTCAGTGCAAAATCAGTGTCTGTTAGACAAAACTACTACTGTTTGAAAAAAGTTTGGAATGTTATTGAATGTTACATTTGCAGGTGTCAAAATGCAGCCTTCACTTTAAATAAAATTACTAGGGCTGTGACTACCGCCACATCTCACAAGGTAAAATTATCATAAACTATTTTTTTTTAAAACTGAAGTAACACATAATTATTTAAAATTATTTTTTAATTACTTTTGGTCCCAAATGAAAAATTTGAAAAAAAAAGAAGCCTATTGCACCAAAACCGCCATTTTATTGTCAGTTTCCTGTTTTGCTGAATTAGGCGTGTTAATACGATTATGCTAGAAGATTCCCGTTCCTTGCCACACCTCTTCACCTTTAGTTTATATTCTCTCCATCCCACTCCACAACAGGCTACTTACTCCGTTCTTTTTTCAGTTTTATTCCTTCTTTTACTCCCTCTTCTTTCTCATCCGTCTTTAAAATGGTGTTCGAGTTCGAAACACTCCCAGGTACTTTTGGACTTTGGACCATCTCACACTTTCAGTATGCCTTGCCCATTCACTTCCTCATGATCAGTTACAGCCCTTATTGGGATGGCAGGTATGCCATCCCGCCAAGTTACGCCTTGGCGGGGCATGCCCCACACCTATACAGCACCGAGAGTTTGGCACTTTTCAGGGTTCCCCACAGAAATAACCACAACAGCCACAAACACCCAGCCCTTAAAAACATTAAATTCTAGATATTCTGACCCCGTTTCAACAGACAAAATTCATGAACAACTTAACATGTCCACACAATAAAGCCCCAAATTAAGGGGAAAATCTCAGTCCACTGTGAGGCAAAGCATTTACAAATGGAGAGCATTTAACATGACAGCACCTCCGACTAGAAGTGGATGCCCTTCTAAAATATCCCCAAAAGCCACAATAAAAATAATGAATCACGTAAAAGCCAACCCAAACATAACATCTAGAGACCTGCGGACCTCCCTTGCGGCATCTCAGATAACTGTGCTTGTTTCAACAATAAGAAGAACACTGAATCCAAGTGGCACAGATGGAAGAAGCCTCTGCTGTCAAAAAGGAACCAAACTGCCCGTTTTAACTTTGCCAGAGGCCACCTAGACAAACCTGAAGGTTTGTGGAAGTCCATTCTCTGGACAGATGACACAGGTCACAATAAAAATCGTTATGTTTGGTGAAAACTTGGCACTGCCTATCACCAAAAGAACCTTATCCCAACAGTCAAGCATGGTAGTGGGAACGTCAAACTCTGGGGCTGCTTTTCCTCCTCTGGACCTGGACGAATCCACATCATTAACGGAACCATGAATTCTGAGGCATACCAGGAGATTCTTGAACAGAACGTCTTGCCATCAGTCAAGGAGCTAAAGCTGGGCTGAAAATGTGTCTTCATACAAGACAACGACCCAAAGCATTCAAGCACATCTACTACAGAATGGCTCAGGAGAAAGAATATTTTTAGTTTTGGATTGACCAAGTCAAAGTGCTGACCTAAATTCAGCTGAGATGATGTGGCAGGACCTGATGCTGGCAGTTCATACCAGACACCCCTCAAACCTCACTCAATTGGCGGAGTTCTATAAGGAGGAGTGGGCAAAACAGATGTCAGACACTAATTAGTGGCTACAGGAGACCATTACTCCAAGTTATCACAGCTAATGGAGACACCACATGCTATTGACTATTAAGGGGTTCACATAATTTTGCACACATGAAATTTGTGTTTTTGTTAAACAAAACGCTTTTGTTATATAAACAATGAAAATAATATATTGTTTTGGTTTTTTTTGTTTGCGTCCTTTATTTGGAAAAACTTTATTACAAATTGGGTTTTAGATAAATTTTTTATAAGTTTATTTAAACATTTTATACAAAAATAATGACCATCCCTTCAGGGTTCACAAACATTCAAGCAGCAGTGTATATATCCCCTGATAGAGCCACGGGGGTGTTATATGCTGGGGAAACTGCTCTCCAGGAGAAATTGGCCCTTCGCATCAACGTGTCTTGATTGAACTTCCCTTTGACTGGTTTGACTTGATTTCTGTGCTCTGGAATCCGATGTACAGTGCCCTGCAGTGCCCTTTAATATGGTGTCAGAGGCTTGCTTTTAAGTGTAATTATTTGGAATGCTACTTAATTTTATATGCTTTTCGTTGTAGCACTGATATTCTGTCAGTGCTGATTTGTCACACTAGCTCTTGATAGTTATTACGTTCTGTCCCTGTTAATGCCGCTGTTCCTGTGATGTAATACACATATTTAATAAATCATAAAAAATAACTTGTTAAAATAAATTTGTGTGTGAATCACTTTATATTGACCTGCAGTCTAAATTTAGTGTCATACACAGAAGTGGATGTTTTACACTCATATTTTACACCGTTGTAACTTTCAGTTTGTTCTGATTTAATTGATACATCTTTTATCGTGTAGAGGACAGTACAAACTTTTGAACGGTACATGGCATGCTTCATTTTAATTTTATTAAAAAGTGCGAGAGCCCCGTGTATCTGCAGGAGTGGTTGCTTCAGCACAGCATTGTGCATTCAAGTGACATTACGCATTTATATACGAGCACTCGATGAGGCATAATTGGTCTTTTCACAATATTTTACTAATTTTGCTGACTGATCAGCATGGCTAAAGCAAATCCTCGGGGGGTGGATCAGAAGAACAGGAAGTATTCAGTCTAACTAGGATATACAGTATGTGAACATGTATGAATTACTGCTTGTAACATTTCTATTATTTATGTTTTTGATACTGTTATATTTGCATTGGTTGTAACAGACAACTGTTAGCCATTCCTGTTAATCCATCCATCCATTATCTATACCCACTTATCCTGGGCAGGGTCGCTGGGGGTGATGGAGCCTATCCCAGCATGCATTGGGCGAGAGGCAGGAACAGACCCTGGACAGGCCACCAATCCATCGTAGGGCACACACACCATTCACTCACCACTGACTCACACTCATACCTATGGGCAAATTAGAGTTTCCATTTAACCTACCAGCATGTCTTTGGACTGTGGGAGGAAACCCACATGGACACATGCAAACTCCACATTTGTATTGGGGGCTAACTAACAGCCCTAGCTGTTAGTATGGGATGGAAATGGTATAGATAATACACATTAAAATGTACTGTGTGCTGATATGTGCTAAATGAATGTAAAATATCCCTTGGAGTGATATTACATCTGTAAAATGCTGTCCCATCCCCATGCAACAAAAGATTACATAGTGTAGTGTACAAAAAACATACTGGAGTGAATGATTACATATTTAGGTATGTGTACCACAGTGCATCGCAATGTTTTTTCACATCATTTTTCAATGTCATATCAATGTTTTATCTTAAACTGTCATAATGGATGAAAATATTTTTTTGCAAAGTTTTTGGATAGGTTTTTAGACCCCTAAACATCTTACACATCTATACTGCTGAAGAAATTCTTATTATCATTTGAAAATAATGCAAAGGTGAGTTTCATGAGTCAAAAAAGTTTATTTGCAGTGAAATATACGAGGTTATGATTTACAGCAATGCACAGTTTGAATATTTTAGATAGATTTGGGAACACCAGGGTACACTACGTACTCTTTGTTTAATAGATCTTTTGTTGTTTTGCATGTCACCCTCAGATTTTGCATACTTACGGTCAAGGAGTTTATAATTCAGGACATGCTATACTGTACATGTGTGATCTCACAGTATTTAAAAACGGAAGGAGAACAACATCATGTTTCCATCGCCCAGATAATTGCATTTGTGACTCTTTATTTCTGCCTATAAATGTAAAAAGTGTCTTGCTTCATTTAAGCCATTTTCTAAGTCTCTGTGATTCTCAGATCTGGAGTTAGATAGCCTGAAATAGAACACCCCTTTAATGGGTAAGAATTGGCCAGATTTGGCATCTGCATGAAAAGGTTAGGGAGAGTTTCCTCCTATTAATATCATATTTTACCTAAATGGAATAGAATCATATTTGAAAATATATAATATATTAATAATATTCATAATATAAAGATTTTTAGAATGGAACATATTTTAAATTTGTATTTCAAATATTTAAATGTAAAAAAAAAAATTTCATCAATGTTTTTGGACATGTTCATAAATATTTTAGTGTTATTTAATACAGAACAATGTTCAGACAAATACAATTACAATAAATATTACAGTTAGGGTATAGGGTATATATATAAATTTCAGTCTTGAAATACTAAAAACAGGTACATAAAAACCATCAAACGTTTAACGGAATACATTGCTGCATGTTTGTGCAAGAATACAAATGTATTGCAAGCATTTTGTAGGCATTCTGTTTAAACTGAAATACATCGCAAAGTATTTACTTAAGAGTGTAACTGTATTGCAATGCATTTGGAATACATTTGGTTTAAACTGACATATATAGCAGTATATTTATTTTCCATATAGGCTAAAATATATGTGCTGTGATCAAAGGGGTTTGAAGAGGCTTTTGGCCACCAGAGTTAAATAAGCATTTGGAATTCAGAGTGTTTTTCAGCAGTAATCCCGTGTGAGCTCAGGCTGGACCTCTGTGGGTCTGCCAAACCTTAGCGAGGGGGCTCAGCCCATATCAATAAGGAGTCAGGAGTAAACCCTGTGAAGTGCCTCTGGGCATTCCAGTGTCCTTCCACAGGCCAAAGAAATGCAGGTTAGCCTAATAGGAGAGTCCAGTCCCCTAGGTATGAGTGTGTGAGTGAATGTGTGTGTGTGTGTGTGTGTGTGTGTGTGTGTGTGTGTGTGTGATTGCCCTGTGATTGGCTATCAACTTGTCCAGGGTGTATCCCTGCCTCTCGCCCAATGCATGCTGGGATAGGTGCAAGGCTACCTGCAGAGAAACTAATAAAAGCTATCCATAAATGTTTTCAGAAAAATGTGTAATAAATATAATTGTTCATGCATAAAAAGAATATACTACATACATTTGTGACATAATGAAAACCAATGAGAACTTAATTTTAATATTTTACATACTACCTCTACAACAACTGGAGACAAATACAGAAAGTCAGTACAAATGTTCTTATCGCTCATAATAGAAACCTAAGGATAAAAAGGAGAACAACCAACCACTTCCAAAATTACCCAAATACTAAAATACACTGTTCAATAAAAATACATATTTACAGTGAACTTTTCACATGTCATATTTACAAGGGAAATACATGTTGCCAGCCCTAGCAATAGCACAGGAAAACAGCAGTTAAGGAACATACAGTTCAGATATTTTCGAATTTTCAAAAAGAAGAGAAGAGGCAGCTTAAATTATGTGCATTGATGCTTCATGACATGACATACTTTGATTTGACAGTCACCACACAAAGTCAGATTTGACAGCATAATTATTGACAAATTATTACCCTCATTGACTGCAGGTTACAGCCATTTCTGTGTCTGTAAGATTTTCTGTTCAAAAGCGGATGATGTTTTTGACATCTAGTTTTTTTGGCCAGTATAGTTTCAGCTGTTTCTGTGACCTCTCTTGGTCACTTGGCCCTGTGTGTATAAGCATGCAGTACATGGACAGGCCAAACATATGTGTGGATGGGTTTCTCACAGTCAAGATTGATTTAATAGGCGTGTGTATGTCCAATTTGTATTGGTATGTATGTATTTCGCTACCCAGCCTTTCTGTTGCGTGAATGATTATATGTTTCTTGGTATAAATGTCTGTTAGTAAATGTGCATGTAACATGCTGCGAGGGAAATGTCCCCATGGGGATAAAGAAGTTGTCTATGTATGTATGTACAATATGTATTTTACATGCAGTATTTATTGTACGTAGCAAATATACAATCACTTGTACATTTACTGAAAATCAGTTCAGAAGCAAGTATAAACATATGTTTTCTGGAGAAATATGCTTCCTGTAGTTACTGACCAGCAGTTTTCCACATGAATTTCAATGTGTTCCATGAGGCAATTCGAAATATTTGACACTTTGATCTGACGCAAAGTTTGCATGACATTGTAAAATGGTAAGATTACAAAACACAGGGCCAAGTGACTTGAAAGAATTGAGGAAATATTGGGTAGCATTGCTTTGGAATACACTGCATTTAATTTCGGCAAGGCAAGATAGCCTATATTGTTTGTAGTACCGTAACTTGGCGTCATTTTGATATCAATACTTTCAATGGCAGGCCTGGATTTTGGCAGTCTGAATTAATGAGTTATAGACAGTGTATGTCATGTATGTGTGAGTAACTTGGCATTTTTGTACGTTGAAAACATGTTTTTTATGAGATATCATTTCTTTTTGCAAAGCGTTTTATTATGAGAGTGAGAAATGCAAAGTGACCCTGTAAGAAACGGTTGTGGATTATGGCTATCCTTGTGTGAATTTGTACAGTCTGATGAGCGTGTACTGTTTAGCAGTTTCGGTTTGCTATATATGTAAAACAGTGGCTGTGACAAAGGGTGCGGTGGCGTAAGTGTAAACGCAACAGAAACGCAGGTGAAATATGGCCAGTGTATGTACTCATGGATTTGACAGCCATCCAACGAGCCTTGATTGAGAAAATAACCAGCAAGCCCATAGAATTAGAGCTGCCTAGGTCGCAACTTGTGTACCCAGCTGTCCTGCTCCGTTGTCTGTTATTTCGTGGAGATGCACTTTTAGTGTTTGTAAGGTTTATAAGGCATTTTGATAGGCTTATCTGCAGGTGGGAATCCTCTTCGGTGTTTTGCTGAGCTAGAACCGGAAAACCTGATAGTGGAGAATAGGAGCAGACGCATATGTCCCAGCAGGCTTTGCATATGAGAAAATAACAACAGTGTGAGAGAAATTAGGATGAAATGATGAAATTGCGTAGTTGAAACAATATGTGTTTAGCAGAATGGGCATGTAGGTGAAGGTTGACATGATCACAGAGTATAGTGCGAAGTAAATGTAGTGACCCTGAGCGAACTTCATTTCCTTATTGAACGGTATATATAACAGTCGCTATGAAGCATTAACTGTTAAAGTGGAGGGTTAAGTAATGTGAAATTTATTGCACTGCTGTGCTTTTCTCATGTTTAGTACTAGTAGTTATAATTATGAGTGAGCCATGATGTTAAATGTAATGTTTTAATGGGGAGTTGCAGAATGTACATAAGTAGTAATTGTTTGTATGTGGGTAGATAGAGAACAGGGCGAGGTAACATGAATGTAGAAACGTGGCGTTTGCTGATAAGAAGGTTTTGTACGGTAGCCAAGTGAAGAAATATAGTTAGTACAAATGGCACAGCGGTGAACTGGTGTAACTTTTTAATAAAAGGAATACATTTGCCGTCATGAAATGCATATGGGTGGCCGTGAGTGAATTTTGGTAAAGCAAAATATAAGCATAAGAAAACGTTATTGTAAAAGAGGAAATTATCTGCCTGAGGGCGAGGCGGGATTCCATCCTTCAACCGGAGGTTTACCAGCACCATGACATAGCTATGCAATGCGTGAAATATCATTAGCAAACCTGTCCGTGGTTTTAAAGAAGAACAAAGGCCAGTAAGCACAGAAGAGCTCCCGTTAAATCCATATGGCTTTGCAATATTGTAGCCGGTTAATAACTGAACATGCAGACGGTACGTCATAATGCAGTGTATACGTTCCGTGAACGGCGGGTAGATATGGTGCAAAAGCAACAATTGAGAAGTAGTAGACAATTATTAGTGAGGGTAAAAGCAGGTTGAAGAAACACATTCCTAGCTGGGCTTGAACCTATGACCTTATGGTCCCAAGATTGTAACCTTGCCCACTAGGCCACAGGCCTACTAGCTGTTTAAATTGGAAATGTTTCACAGTAAAAAGGTATGGGTATTTTGTGTGTGTATGTGAGTTTTTGATTGGGTCGTGTAGGTGAAGATTTGGCTGGTGTCGGTAAATGTCCAATGGGGAGACATGTTGTTAGGGGGATAGGCGGCAGGAAAAATAAGAATGAGAAGAAGAAGAAAGAGAAGAAGAAGAAGAAGAAGAAGAAGGAGAAAACGCAAAATCCCCTTAGTTTGGGGCTTTATTGTGTGGACATGTGAAGTTGTTTATGAAATCTGTCTGTTGAAATGGGGTCAGAATGTACAGAATTTAGTGTTTTTAAGGGCTGAGCGTCTGTGGCTGTTGTGGTTATTTCTGTGGGGAACCCTGAAAAGTGCCAAACTCTCGGTGCTGTATAGGTATGGGGCATGCCCCCGCCAAGGTGTAACTTGGCGGGATGGCATACCTGCCATCCCAATGTTAGGAACTGTAAAATTATGTTGAACAATGTCAAACTGACATGGTGAAATGTTTTGGCTTTAAGCTAGTGATGAATACCATTCCATAGCCACCAGCAGGTTATGCTGGTTATGGCTGCTTATGATGGCATTTTCTTGTGTCGTAAACCTTCTCCGGGGATGACACGGTGGTCCAGTGGGTAGTACCGTCACCTCAGAACAAGAAGGTCCTGGGTTTTAATCCGGTCTGGGCCTTTCTGTGTGGAGTTTGCATGTTCTCCTCGTGTTCACGTGGGTTTCCTCCCACAGTCCAAAAACATGCAGGTAGGCTAAATTTCCCATGGGTATGAGTGTGTGAGTGAATGGTTTGTGGGCCCATTTATTATCAAACAGGTCTCCAGTAGTTTAAGAAAATAGGCAATGAAACAGCATGTTTTCCACTGTCAGTATTGTTAATACCTCCGTTGCCTTTAGTCATGTTCCCTCCAATTTTATGATGGCTCGTGTTACCCCACTCCTCAAGAAACCCACCTCAGACCCCTCTGATGTAATGAATTATCGACCCGTATCGCTTCTACCTTTTTTGTCCAAAACCCTTGAGCAAGCAGTGCTTAAACAACTAACCTCTTTTCTCAATCAGAACAACCTGCTAGACCCTCACCATTCTGGCTTCTGATCCAGGCACTCAACAGAGACTGCGCTCCTGGCTGTGATGGAGGCACTCGCTACTGCAGGAGCCTCACGCCTCTCCTCTGTCCTGACCCTACTAGACCAGTCTGCAGCATTTTACACGGTCAACCAAAACTACTTCTCTCCACCTTGGCTGAGATGGGCATTTCTGGGACTGCCCTGTCTTGGTTTGCCTCCTATCTTGCAGATAGTTCCTACCAGGTCACCTGGATGGGGTCTTCCTCTGCTTCTCCTTGTTATAGGAGTACCACAGGGATCTGTACTGGCTCCTCTGCTGTTCTCCATTTACAACAAATCTCTTGGTTCAGTTATTAATTCACATGGCTTCTCCTATCACTGATATGCAGACAACACGCAACTCTTCTTCTCTTTCCCCCACTCTACCTCACATGATAAATTGTAAAATATCTTCCTGCCTGGCTGACATCTCAACCTGGATGGCCAGCCACCACCTGAAGCTCAGCTTCAATGTCACACACTGCGACACACCCCTTTCTGAACAGGAGAGTTTGACACAGGGAGATACGTGAATCCGGAAATATTCCAGCCTTTATTTACATACTTTTAGAGAGAGAGAGAATCCAGTCTATTACAAAACAACAAAACAGCTTCGCCCTTCACCCTCACGGGATCGGGGTAAAAATAATAAAGAAACACAACAAACTAAAATAACAAAAACAAAATAATGAAACTATGACACTTTCTAGTCTCTCTCTCGGCTCGCGTTTTCCTCGGTCAGAGACACCTACTGGGAAGAAAGCACACTAAGTACCTGGATTAATTTCTGACGCACTCCAGGTGCGTGTGCCTATTAACCACTAGGCGTGGTCCTCAGACTGCCCCGAACCACTCCCACAAACTGAGCTCTGCTGCACTCAACAAAACTGAGCTGCTGTTCTTCCCATACAAGACCTCCCTACTACGTGAGCTCTCAATCACAGTTGATGGCACCACAGTGACTGCCTCTCACTCTGCAAAGAGCCTGGGGGTGGTCCTGGATGACCAGCTAGACCTCAAGGAGCACATCAAGGCAACATCACGGTCCTGCAGATTCCTCCCGTACAACATCAGGAGGATTTGACCATACCTGACCACGCACTCCACCCAGCTGCTTGTCCAGGCTATGGTGACCTCCCGCCTTGATTACTGGAACTCTCTCCTTGCAAGCCCGCCAGCTTGTGCCATACAGCCACTACAGATGATTCAGAATGCTGCTGTCCGACTCATCTTCAACCTTCCCAAATTCTCCCACGTCACTCCTCTGCTGAGGTCACTCCACTGGCTACCGGTCGTTGCCAGGATCAGGTTCAAAGTCCTGACCCTCGCCTACACCGCCGCCAACAGGACAGCCCCTGTCAACTTACAGGACACGATTCGATTCTATACGCCTGCTCGACCACTCCGCTCTGTAGCAGCAGGGCGCCTTGCACCCCCTCCCACTTGAGTAAAGGGATCACGGAGCTTCTCCACCCTAGCTCCCCAGTGGTGAAACAAACTCCCTGTCCCTCTTCAGACCTCTCCCTCACTACCCATCTTCTGCCGTGGACTGAAGACTCATCTCTTCAGACTATACCTGGACTAACTGCCACCACTCTGTAAATCATTTCACTTTAAATCCCCCTTTTCATGGCACTCATGTTACATGTACCCCTATTCCAGCACTTTTTGTAATTTGTATTTTTGTCCTAATATTGTAGCTTGTTCTTCTCCTTAGTTTGACTTGGCATAAGCTGGGTCAGAATAATGCTCACTGCATGAACTGAACTGTGTACTTGGCTATAAATAGCTGTACGAAATAAGTATTGTGCCTTATCAAACCTGTGTTATGTAGTTGTTCCGATGACCATGATATGCACTTTTGTATATCGCTTTGGATAAAAGAGTCTGCTAAATAAATGTAATGTAATGTAATGCCCTGCGATAGATTTGCAGCCTTTCCAGGGTGTATTCATGCCTCTCGCCCAGTGCACGACACAAGAAGGACACGAATCAAGACTGTGTGTCCAAAACGTAAAATCTATGACATAGGAGCTCTGACAGCATCAATCGCCATCAATCTCTGAAATAAAGACACAACAGCATTACTGGGACAGTATAAACAGACCAATGCTTTACAGTATGTACTCTATGCGCAAAAACAAGGCAATTTATGTGCATCATATTCATATCAGTACTGTAATTCTGTAATATCCACTGTAATATTGTAATAATATAAAATGACAGCAACACAACATTCCTGTAATGTAATTACAGTATCACATTTTGCAGTAAATTATTGACTTATCAATGTTCAGTCCAAAAGCTCTTATTAGATGCCACTGTTGACATTTTTAAGTTGGGCCTTACAATCCTTCCAGCTTCTCCCATTGTTATGCCTGGATTTATGATATGGTCAATCACTGTGGCTCTAAATTCATTCGATACAACAATATTTCTGCTACCTGCTTGACCACAACCTCAGCCACAGCCTCAGCCACGACCCGTCCATCAGTAACAACTGCATTGGGCTGCTCCATGTTGTCAGACACTGCTGAATGTAGTGCTGTAAAACAGCCTTTTATGTTGGGATTACCAATCATGCTGCAATGCGACTCACCTGGGCAATGTTGCTGGAAGTGACGAGACAGGATTGCAAACATGTTGACTTTATTTCACAATCAGTATGTCTAGCAATAACAATTTGGATGTCTTAATATGAGCTGACTGTTTTGTGAAAACGGAGTGTGTGATTTAGAGTTTTGTACTTTCTGTGTAGGTACAGAAATTTGTGTCTTAAGGTAAGAATTTTGCCCATTAGTTTGGCAAATTGAGTTTTCCAAATTGAGTCAAAGCAATCATAACATACTATAATGCATTTGTAATGTGTGACTGCAGATATTAGAAATGCATCTGAAAAAATGAGAAAAACTATAGGGTCTCAGGAACATCTCAGAGACTGAAGGTCATGCAAACCACACTTCTGCCCTGATTTTGGCTTAGTGGTCTAATCCATTCAACTGATGTGCAGTAGATCCAGGTTCAAACCTACAGGAAAACCATTTACTTCAGAGGTAACATAAATATACCAGCTCAATAGACAAGCAGTGACTTTTCAAAATGTATTGAGTTGTGGTTACACGACAGTAACAGAAGCAAGCATTCATCAGACACTACACAACTTTTCTTATAACGGATTTTATTTCCACTACTGTAAATGAATTTCATTGCTTCAACTGTGCAGATTTTAGCCCCATGCTGATCTACTCATATTGAGCCCAAACATAATCCCATACAGAATATGAAATAAGTACTACTGTGTCACAGGAGTTCAATACATCACGCAATAATAAATCATAACACCAACACATCTGATATTTTTTATAATTCAGGTTTAATCATTGAAGATTGTTGTCTGAAATACAGAAAATTAAAGCAACAGATTTAAAAAAAAACAAAAAAACAATCCTGACCCAATAATTAAGGAAACTCAACTCATCATTGTTTACAGTAATGAAAGGAAAAAAGTACACTGCAGTGATCATTCTGCATTCTCCCTATCAGCTGCATTTGCACATTGGAACTCTTGTGAAAATGAATGAAAGCAACTGTATAAACTAGTAGAATGCACAGTTAACTGGAGGAGTTTGCCACTGGCTTCTTTTATACAAAGATGCAGATACCGGAGACAGAGTTATTACTTCAAAAACATTTTACCCTGCCATCTTTTGCCATTATTGCACTCAATGTTATATTAATGTTTTAATAATCGAAAGTACATAAACACACCTTGAACATTTGAAATATACATTTATTAAAATGTAAAAAAATAAAATCATATTTCATTAGCAAGCGCTTAACCAGAACCTGATAAAAGATCATACTCTCATGTACAGGGTTTAAGCTGTACTGAGGTTAATATTGGGCACAGCTGAAATTGCAGTGGTAAGGCATTGGTCAAGGAAGGTTGCAAGTGTGTCGACGTGTGTGCGTGAGAGTGTGTTTCTGTGTGTGTGCATTTGTGAATGTGTGTGTGCATGCATGCATGTGTTTGTGGGAGTGACAGTGGATGTGAGTATGTGTGTGCATGTGTATGTGTGTGCATGTGTGTGAGTGCGTGAGTATGTGTGAGCGCATGTGTGTGTGAGTGCGCCCAGGTTGCGTGTGTGTATGAGTAAGAGAATTTGTGTGTGTGTGCACGTGTGTGTGTGTGTATTTCTGTGTGTGCATGTGTGTGTGTGCACACGGGTGCGTGTGTGTACGAGTAAGAGAATTTGTGTGTGTGTGTTTATATATGTGAGTGTGTGTTTGTGTGAAAGTGTGTGTGACTGTGAGTGTGTGTGCGTGCATTTGTGAATGTGTGCATGCGTATGTTTGCGTGAATGACTGGACGTGAGTGTATGTGTGATTGAGAATTAATGTATATGTGTATACGTGTCTGTGTGTGTGGGTATGATAATGTTTGTGTATATTTCAGGAGGTGAGCCTGACGAGCCGATGCTTGGTAAGAGCACTTCCTTAATTGGTATTTGGAAGCACGTGTGGGAATGTGGACTAGGGTTAATTGGTTTCCTCCACTTCGCCAGGTAACGAGCTCACACAGCTGCCGCTTGTTTCCTCGGATGCAGGGAGAGGGATAAGAGAGCAGGGATTGCAGCAGTTTGTGTTCGGGCAGCCAGGAAGGAACAGATTCTGTAGACTTTTTAACTTGGGGTTTTATTTTTGGATTTTCTTTTTCTTTTTCCTTTAGTTATTGCGGCCGGGTTTTTTTATTGAAGATTTTGGATTTGGTTTTACTTTCATTTTTCTTTTTCTTTGTTACTTCCTTTTGGGAGAAATCCCAGGGGGGGGGGGGTTTCTATTAGGTGTGTGTGGCGCGTGCGTGGCGGCGTGGGACGTGGAGGAGGCCCGGCATTTCGTGGCGTGGGCCCAGTCACGTCCCACCCTTTTTGTTCTCTGTGTATGTGTGTGTGTGTGTGTGTGTGAGACCTCACTCTCCCTCCCTGTGTGTGTTGACCCCCCTGGGGTGGTCAAGTGGGGGCCGGACTGTGCCGTGCGGGCAGACCCGAGAGAGAGGGTCAGAGAAGGAGCACTGTGTGGAGTGAGTGTGGGGCACGGGGTAACTTACCACTGTGTGTGACTGCTTGCGGTGCGGTGACGGGGAGTCCCTCTCCTGGGGCTCGGCTCGCGCGGCACAAGGTCAGTCGTTGGTGGGATCACCGTGCAAGCAGGGGGGTAGCTAGAGAAGGGAGGGGGGGTCAGAGCAGGGCAGCTGCCTGTCCATTTTTTAATGATAAATTCAATAAAGACTCTGTTTACCTTATCCCTGTGTCTTGGTTGTTCATGGTGGGTGGATCCTTGCACCTGTGGTGGGTAGGGGTAGCAGAGGGAGTGCGAGCAACTCCTGACATGTTTAAAATACAGCCAGGTATTGTATAATGAAAAGAATGAGCACAAAAATCTCATCAGCCGACATTGTATCAGTAAGCTGTAAACAAAAGAATACAAATTTGGCCTGTAACTGTATGATCGTACATAGTGTATCTGTGTCCATTATTTGATTGATGTTACAGTGGATAGAGTTACACTTGTGGAATCAGAGCTCAATGATCATATTCAATCTGAAAGAATACAAGGAGAAGCCTGTGGAGCGGTGTGGTTGTGGCTCAGCTATGGGGGGGAGGTGGGGGGGAGTGGCTCACGGGAAGAATGCCAGGATTGAGTTAATTAGCACAGGTGTTCCTTGTCACTGATTGAATTAATTAGCACAGGTGTTCCTTGTCACCGACTGAGTTAATTAGCACAGGTGTTCCTTGTCACTGATTGAGTTAATTAGCACAAGTGTTCCTTGTCACTGAGTTAATTAGCACAGGTGTTCCTTGTCACTGATTGAGTTAATTAGCACAGGTGTTCCTTGTCACTGATTGAGTTAATTGGCACAGGTGTTCCTTGTCACTGATTACTCTCTCTCTTTATATATGCAGTAGCAGCTGGGCCTGGGGGGAGGAAAAAGGCACACACACGCCCTGCAGAGAGCGGCAGCATGGTTTAAGAGCTGCACCGGCATTTCTGTTATAAACTGTGGTGTGTGTGTGTGTGTGTATGAAAATAAAAGACGTCATCACTGCACTTCCCGTGTCTTTTGTCGGTCCTGTGCTGATTCTGAACCCACGGTGGCTAGAGAATTTCTACAACTGGTGCCCAGCTTGTAGTTCAGCAAAATAAACATGGCCGAACCCCGTCCTTCACCTCCAACTGCCCAGCCAGTGTCCTCCCTCGCACAGATGGTGGGGGAGGTGGCTGCTGTGCACCAAGAGCAAGCAGCCGTGCTCCGAGAGCAGTCAGCAGGGACTCACCAGTTCTTGGATGCGCTCCGCCAACAGACCCACCAGCAGACGCAGATCCTCCAGCAGCTGGTGATCCAGACGGCAGCCACGGCGGCTGCCTCCTCGGCCCCTCCACATTCAACGCTCCTGAACGTGGCTCCACCTAAGATGTCCCCGGCGGATGACCCCCAGTCATTCCTGGACGTATTCGAGGCTACAGCAGGGGCATGCGGCTGGCCGGCAGCAGAGTGGGCCGTGCGCTTGCTACCTCTGCTGACGGGGGAGGTGCAGACAGCAGCGTGCAGCCTACCAGCTGCGTCTCAGGGGAGGTACGCAGATGTTAAGAGGGCTATCCTGGACAGGATGGGTTACTCCCCCGAGGACCACCGCCGCCGGTTTCAGACGGCGAAGCTGGGGCCGTCGGACCGGCCATTTGTCTTTAGCCAACACCTAAGGGACGCGGCGACCAGGTGGCTGAAGCCGGGGGAGTCCGCTGGGGAGCAACGGGTGCTGGGAGTAGTTGGTTCGGGGCAGTTTGTGGAGGGGCTACCGGCCAGCACTGCGCCCTGGGTCCGGTGCCATCGGCCGAGGGACATGGAAGCAGCTGTCGCGTTGGCGGAGGACCACCTGGCAGAGCACCCTCAGCGCCCAGCAGAAGAGGGGAGGACACCGGCGAGGCAGCGTCCTACCCCAGCACCAAGACGAAAACCCCCTCCCTCCCCTTCTTCATTTTCAGTTCGCCCTCCCCCTCGCCCCCGCACTAACCCTCCCTCTGCTTCTCCTGTTCCACCACAGGTTCCAGCCGCTACGGGCACTGTTCCCACCTCACAGGGGGCTCCTCAAACGTCGGGGCAGGAGTGCTGGCGGTGCGGGCAGCCCGGACACTTCTGCAGCGGGTGCCCACTGATGGAGGTCGGCCAAGTGATCCGGGTTGCTGGCCCACCAGCATCCTCCCCCGGTTCAGGAGAGACATACAGCATTCTAGTAAGGATCCAAGGGGGTATTCACCAGGCGATGGTGGATTCGGGCTGCATGCGGTCTATAATCCACCAGAGCCTGGTTCGGCCCGGGGCTTTGGTAGAGGCATCTGGGGTATCTACTAGGTGTGTGCATGGGGATATTCACAAGTACCCTGTTGTACCGGTTGAAATTATCTACAAGGGCAAAACGCATAGTATAAAGGCTGCGGTTAGTTCCCGCCTTGCACATCCTCTGATTTTGGGCACAGATTGGCCGGGGTTTCACAGTTTAGTGACAGTATGTGGGGATGCGTTCACGACCGGTAGGGAAATGTGGAATGTGTGCTGTGCTCAGTGGCGACGTGAGGTTGTCCCCCATACAGACCATTGGGGGTGTGCATTTACAGACCACTTTATTTGTGAATGATTACTTGTATTGTGAATCTGATCACAGAAATCTAATTTCAATGACAAATACTGTGGTCACTGTGACCATGTACTCCAGATTAATAAAGAATAACTAGTTCTGCCTACAGACGTTAAAAAGCCAACAATGAATCTATAATTTTACACAACATAGAAGGTCTCTTATGAATAAGAAACATCAGTGTCCCTGTTCTTGCTGAAACCATGCAGTAATACACAAAAAGCCAACCTTCATACTGATGCCTGTGACGCTCTGACCAGAGAAAGCTCCTGTAATCCATCTAGTGACAAGTTATTACAAGGCTAGCTCTCAGAACTCTCAGAACATTACTGCTTCATGTACTTTCTCTGCTTATTCTGTTATCAGCCTTTGTCACAGCCCAAACATTGGATTACAGTTTGAGCTAGGATGTGCCCATCAGACCAAAACTCAGTCATTTCCACAGCTGCATAGGTGTTCTTATGTCATAGTAATTTCAGCAGATATGGCTGTAAACTAAAATGTTTTACAAATAATCCAGACAAAATGTTTGATCGATCAGAGAAACGGTTTTCATGGCTATATGAGCACACATAGTGAATCACTGCCCATTCTTTCACTGCTCCACCTCAGTTCCTGTAGACTCAGTGGGAAACCTGCAGTGATTAATGCACTTTAGACTGTGTTCTGCAGTGTGCAGCTGCTTGGAGACTTAAGGCAGTAAGGGGAAGTGTATGTTTCTATATTTCTGTATGCACTCCTGGTCACTTCTGCCTAGGCCTGCGGCCTTGTCCCAGTCTCCACATTCCCAGTTACCATGGCGATGAGGGCAAAAAGCGATGGAGAGCTATGGAGAGGATGGAATGCAGGTCAGGGCCGTCCCGAGTGCACTCCTGAGAGGACCCGAAAAAGCTCTGGCATCCACCATGGGATATACCGCCCCCATCCCAGGTGCTATACTGTGCTGTTATGTTGTGTACTGAGAGGCCTAATTAGTGATGTAACATTCGTGTGTAACCACAGACAGAGACTCCATGCTTGTGAGATGTGACCATATGAGGTGTGATGATTAGAAACTATTATCAAGACTGAGACAACTTAGTGAGTCTTTGGAGAATGCCACTGCATGCTGTGTAGTGGGTATTTCCCTGGTGCATATTGTACTAAAGTCTGTTACAGCGGGAAAATGTCGTCTGGCCTTATGATTTCCTGTCTACCTCATGTACCTGCTTTGAGTGGTTCCTATCAATGCAGTGATTATTTGACATTCTGTATGGTAGTTAGCATTTCCTGATGCTGATAAGTTGTAATTTTATTGAAATTAGGCTTGGGGCTGCTGGATGGCTCATTCGGTTAAGGCACCATGCTGAGGTGCATGGCTGAACCTCACGGCCTCGGGTCGAATCCGGACCGTGCCAGTGCCGACTGTGGCCGGTAGCTCCACAGGGAGACGTACGATTGGTGCCTGTGTTGCACAGGATACGGGAGGGGTCAGTCAGACAGGGATCTGTGATTCATCGCTCTCTAGCGACCCCCCTTGGGCGCTCGTATGACTGCATGTCAGAGCCGCTTATGAAAGGTCTTCCTCCGGCATGAAAAACAGCTTTTCTGTTCTATTCCATTACAAAATATTGTGGCGATCTTGCCTGTGTGTAATTAAATAATTGTTATCTTGTTAGCGGTTAACTTGTCCCGCTCCGCGATCGTGTAAATACTCGTTATTTTAAATGTGTATAGCCTGCTAGGAATCGCTTCCGTAGCGCTAGCAGCCCCTCGGGTTTATGATTTGCACCGTCATGTTTCTGTCATTAGTCAACTAGCCAATACTGTCGTTGTATTCCCTGCCTGTCTCTGTTTTGCGTGTCTCGTGCTGCTGTATGTAAATTATCCGACCTTTGTGTGATGTGACGTTAAGGCTGTGTGATTGGTTCGTTCTGTTGCGCCGGGGCAGCCAATCACGGCGAACGGGGTTTGACAAAAGCAGGCTTTGCCCAGCTTGGTCGTCAGTCTACGAATTACCGTTTGAAGAGATGTCACAAATAAAGCGAAGCTCCCCGGGAGCGATTCTAAAACAGCCAAGCCAGTCTCCGTCTCTGCTTCTTCGTGAAACCGCCACAATATATATGCGCACAAGCTGAAATGTGGTAAATGTTCATTTTTCTCGTCAAAGCAGAGTAAAATAATCCATCAATGTGTAGGCTTGTTATTACACCAAAGGTGTGATTTTTTTTTTTTTTTTTTTTTTTTTTTAAGCAAAGCATCAAAATTAAATATAAGGTCATGTCATGGTACTGGCTCCATCACATGGGTGTTTCATGTAATTACAACAGGGAAACATTTACTCAGATGAGCTCGCTCCTGTTAATAAAAGTACTGGGAGGCGGGGGGCACTGAACGGGGCAAACACGGGGAGAACAACAGTGGTCCCAGGTTGACCTTCCCAATCATAGACTGCATGCATGAATAAAGTGCTGAATTTCAGGACATCAATTACAATATCAAACATGTCACCAATATAAATACAACATGGGTATGTAAATACAATACAACAACTATATGTAAACAATGTAGCCAACAATGTCATCATCAACAAAACAAAATCGACATAGCAAAGGTCGACAGCATCGTGAAACATTGTCACAACTATCATCATCATCATCATCATCATCGTCACCATCATCATCATTAAAGAACAACACCATCACCACTATCTACCCCCCTGGCCTGAGTTCAGAATGGAAATGGCGGTGGGAATGAATGAGTGCCTGTATCTATTGCTCTTTACAGGGGGAGATCTGGACCGGGAACCAGAAGGTAGGATCTGAAACTCAGAGTGAAGGGGGTAGGCGCTGACTGATAGGATGGATTTAGACCTCCGCACTTCCTGTCTGTTATATAGGTCAGTGAGGTTACTCTGCTGGACACCCAGGATTTTACTGCTGACTTTCACTATTTTGGAAAGAGCAGTTTTGGCCTTGACACTAAGATTGCCATACCAGCAGATTACAGATAATGTTAATACAGACTCAATGTAGGATTTGTACAAAAGGGTCATGAGGGTCTTATCAGCATGGAACTTTGACAGTTTACGAAGGCAGAACAGTCGTTGCTGGCCCTTTTTGCAAAGCATCTCTGTGTTGGAGTTAAAATTCAACTTACTGTCAATCAAGCTGCCAAGGTACTTGTATGTTTTTACAACTTCTACCACCTGCCCCTTGATGGTAGTGCTCTGAGGAGCAGAGGACTTGCACCTAAAATCAATGAGCATGTCCTTCTTCTTTGCCACATTTAGTTGCAGGAATGCCCCATCACACCAGTGTATGAAATCACCTACGACAGGACCATGATCATTTTCATCGGCGTGGAGGAGACTGACAATAGCAGAGTCATCTGCAAATGTTAAAATGTGTCTGTTGTCACGCTGGCTGCGGCAATCATCAGTATAAAGAATGTAGAGGAGTGGGGAAAGGACACACCTCTGAGGAGACCTCGTGGATGATGACATCTTCTCAGCCAAGCAACCATCCACCCTTACTCTGAGTTCTGTCAGTTAAAAAATCAAGAATCCAGCCCACTATGTTAAAATCAAGGTCAAAGTTTTTACTACTAAAATGTGGAGTTGAATTGTATTAAAAGCGGATGAAAAATCAACAAATAAAATCCTAGCATGTGTTTTACTACCTTCAAGGTGTTTGAATAACAGGTTTAGCAGACTGGCAGTAACATCTTCTACCCCTCGCTTAGCCCTATAGGCAAACTGTAGCGGGTCAAGAAGATCCTCTGTTTCTGTAAGGAGCTCTTTTTTCAGCAGTTTTTCAAAACACTTCATGACTAAGGAGGTCAGGGCAACTGGCCTGAAGTCATTTAGTACTTTGGGGTGATTGTGTTGGGCCACTGGGATAACTGTATGCTGTTTCCAAATTTTCGGCACTCTCTGTTGATTGAGGGACAGCTGGAAAATGTAATGAAAATTGGGATCTAGTTACTCTGCACAGGAGATGAGCAGGCGGCTGCCTATACTGTCAGGCCCGGGGCTCTTCCTGGCTCTGGAGTGTTTAAACGTATTGACCACAGCACGCTCATCAAAAGGGGTGGGACCACTGGCAGGTAGGTTTTCCGCTCTAGAATGACATTCCTGAAATTGGAGGTGTCAGACCTCAGGTAATACTTATTGAACTCTTGTGCAAGCTGTTTGTCACATCTGAAACCCTCCAGTACAACCTTAGAGTTCCTTTTGCTCCTTGTGCCAACAATAGCTTTCATACCGTCCCAGGCAGAACATAAATTGTTGTTCCCAAAATCCCCCTCTATTTTTTTTGTAACTCTGCTTTGCTCTCCTTATTTCAAATTTCACTTCACTTTTCAACCTGTTCAATTCTGAGAGGTTGCCCTCCCGAAATGCACGCCTCTTTCTATTCAACAACACCTTAAGTGATTTTGTCACCCATGGCTTACTATTTGGGTACACCTTCACAAACTTATCAGGGATTACCTTGAACACACAGTAGGAAACGTAACAGCTGACAACATCAGTAAGATCATCAATGTCAGAACAGGACTCCTTAAACATACCCCAGTCTGTACAGTCATAACAGCCCTGTAGGCTCAGGATGGAATCATCAGTCCAGTTCTTAGCCCATTTGATGAGGGTTTTTCCCCTCCTCACGGCAGTGCGATACGACAGGAAGCGCTGGACGCAGTTGTGGTCAGCCGCACCCACCGGGGGAAGGGGGAGAGCTTTGTACGCTCCTTTAACAGAACCGTAACACAGGTCCAGCGTCTTGTTGTGTCTGGTCAGGCATGTAACGTATTGGTGAAAGTCTCTCAAAGTCTTTTTCAAAGAACAGTGAGTAAAATTGCCAAGGACTAAAATTGGAGCGTTGGGAGATATAGACTGCAGTCTTTGGGCTACTTGCAGCATACACTCTGAGGCTTTATTCACGTTTGCTTTTGGGTGGATGTATACAACCCTGACAAATATTTGGGGAAACTCGCGGGGCAAATATAGTGCACAGTCTTTCTCTCACAAGAACATTTTTGATCTATGATTCCCGTATAGGCAGACCCCTCCACCTCGCGACATGCCAGTCACACCGGCATCTCGGTCGAGGCGCACGAGCGCACCAAACCCGTCAATGGCCACTTCAGTGTCCAAATCTCTGTCTGAAAGCCATGTCTCTGTAATAGCCAGTGAACACGCGTCTCTGAATTCATGCTGAAATCGTACATGGGCTTGCAACTCGTCAGTTGTATTACGGGGAGACTGTGCGTTTGATAGAATGATGGAAGGCAGGGGAATACGGGAGAGAGATTGCTTTCTCAGTCTTTGGCGTACGCCACCCCGCTTACCTCGCTTCCTTGTCTTGCGGGGTAACTCGCCGGTAAATTCCCCTTTTCCACTTGATTGATCAGCAAATCAGTTGAGATTGGGGAAGATTAGATCCGAGGGAGGGCTGTTGACCCGAAGGTTACTCCCTGCAGTATTGGATGTGCTTTGGGTTGGGCAACTCATTCAGAGTTTCCACGAGGTGGAACGCTGTCCACAGTAAAAACAAAGCTGTCAACTCCATGGTTTTGTTTTGCATTAAAACATAGCAACAGGACAGCATAAGAATTCAACACCTTGCTTCTCACGCATTGATCTCTCGGGCTATTGCATTCAGTGCGTAGAAATAAGCAAACGAACACAAAGCCAGACGTGACTTGCTGCCGGTCGCTACACGAGCATGCGCCCTAGCATCCGGGTGGGGAGCTTACTGCATCTGGTATTCCCAGACGGTCTCCCATCCAAGTAGTAACAGGGCCAACCCTGCTGAGCTTCCGAGATCAGATGAGATCATACGAGATCAGATGAGATCGGGGTTTTAAGGGTGGTGTGGCTGTAAGCAAACTCCACAGTTGCTCTCATGTTTTAAGCATTGCAGGAGATATGGCTGTAAAGTACTATGCTTCACAAATGATCCAGACAATGTTTTAACAATCAAGAACAGTATGTATATTGATGGGATTATACATAGTCAATCAGTGCCCATTCATTGTTCAATGTTACACTGTGACCACATACTTTTAAAGCATAATACTGTCCAATCGTGTTAAAAAGCCAGCATGATCACTCTGACCTCACTTGCAATAGATTTTTTGGAGAGAATAGTGCTGTCATTTATACTCAAGGATACCAAAAACAAGATGGACCCACTGCTCTTTCCACACAAGGTGAGGCACGACATTGATGGTTCTGAAATTTTTCTCTTTTTTTTACATTGTAATTTAATTTCAGTTCAGTGAACTCTTGAGAACCTGTCAACTTCTGCCTTGAAACTCAACCTCTGGAGTTCAGTCCCTTGCAGTATTGTCAGAAGGCCACCAGGTGGCAGAATGCATCTGCTTTGTGTTTACAGTATTCGAACAAACTCACAGTCATCAAAAAAATACTTTGATACATTTTCCCATTTCCAGCTCCTTCCACGGTACATAATGGTTTTATTAAATTCCATTTAGCTTGAGGATGGAGGTGTAATTTCGAAGAAATGCACTGGTAGACACACTGAAGATGCTCATTGTTGTTGTATACAGAGCACACACACAGCACACTGATGCACACAGCCCCACAGTACATTAACACACAGCTGGCCACAGCCACACAGCTGCACGCACGCACGCACGCATGCACACATGCACGCACGTACGCACGCACACACATTGTCCACCTGATCACATGGATAGATGGCTTGATACTGTGGTTTATATCTTTGGAGGCCCTATTAGACTGAAGGCTTTTCTTTCTGGGGAGGCTACGCTCCTTCAGAGTGTGTAGCAGGATGCTGGCCATGTTCTACCAGATCATTGTGGCCAGTGTCCTGTTTTACACCTGTGTGTACAGGCCTGTGTGTTCTCTTCACTGATCTCCCATCCTGCCTTGTTGAAGGTGCTGTGGAACCACACACCTGTCTGACTTCCCTCACAGCTTCAGCATGTGATACCTGACTGACAGCCTTGTACCTGTAATGCACCTGCTGTTGCATTACACATCCCCTAAAGGCTGCATTGATTACTGAAATTAGACCCAACCCCTTCCCCACACTGAGTCGTCATGGTTCCCCCCACACCTGCAGCAGCGCCTCTCTGCACACTGAAGTCACATGACCCAACCTCTGACACCTGAGCACCGCAGTGGGGCTGGCACTAACGGCCTGACTGGGTAACGGACATAACCCATCTTCCCTCTCTCCAGCAGTCATGCATCACGGAGGTAAAGGAGGACAGCCTTAGTAGCCCCTTTCTACCCCTCTCCAGTGGTTCCAGAGTGAGTGGCCTTAACCAGCTTCCCCCCCTGCACACATGATTTCAGCATATCCTCAGTGACTGAGAAGGGAGCACCTGCAAGGACTCCTCTTACCCCATTCCTGGCACTGGCACTGAACACTCCACCTCCACCTTTCTGATTTTCCTTATCTTAAGAGTTTCTCCTGCTGCTTCTTATACACACAGAAATGAATCACCTTGCCCCTGCCTGTATAACTCTCAGATCTCACCACCCCTACAGATTTCCCCACTAGTTTAGTCAATCTCATCGGATTAGAAACATTATTGCTGATGCCTGACTGAAACCAGTACCTTAAACTCTTCACCCTCCACTCCCCTGAACACTGCTCCAAGAACTTCCACCATCCTCTTCCTCCATTGACTCTCCCCCGCAAACCTCTCTGTCCCTGCTGTCTGCCACCTCTACAAGCAAAGGAATGAAATAAAGCAGGAGAGACGGCCAGCCAACGCTCACGCATTGGCGACGGAGGAAATGTCAGCGTGTGTTGCCTCTTCCAGACTCCACTGCCGAGTTAGCTTTGCAACATGTCAAAAATACTTAGGAGAAAATGTGTAGAGGACTGAGTTTTTATCTGCATTAATAAGGGTACCCCTTTATTCTGTTTTTTAATGATTTATTTCTGTGATCATTCCAAAGAACTCTTGGAGTTGACAGCTAACATGTCATAATAGTTATAGCCTGTAGATGGCACTCTGTATCAGGAGTGATAAGAATGGTTCAGGTGGGAGTCCACAAAAAGCGAATTGATTAAAATGCCACAGTTTAGGTTGTGTAATATACCTTTCCCAAACAAAAAGTTAAGTTTTACGTTTATTTCAGCAATTATTATTATTATTATTTTTACATTTTATCATGACCATTTTTGCATACCTCGCTGGATATGACTTAAGTCACAGGCCGTGCCGTTTGGTTAGAAAGGCTTGGGTGCATTTTGACAACTACCACTTTTACAGAAAAATGGAACAAACCTTGTATCAAACCGACATAGATTTTTGTCTGTGAAATCATGCGTGACTTCAGCGTAAATTCTGTACTTGTTGTTCTGTGTGGTACACTTAATATCAGGAAATTATTAGGCTTAGTGGGTCAACTGCAATGTGCTTAGCTGGAGTTTAAACCGCGGGTTTAGCCCTAGGCCACAGAACTCCGTTAGCCTACAAATGGAACAGCTAACTCTTATTTGTAAGATTCGAATATTTTTTTCTTGTCATAACACAATTCTGGTGTAGAGGTTTAATCCTGTGTTTAACTCATAGAATTCCGACTTGGTTTAACAAAAGATAAATAAATAAATAAATAAATAAATAAATAAATAAATAAATAAATAAAAGCGACGTGGGTAATACATAATTAAAGTGACGGTTCAGGACTACCATCCGTGGATTTAATTTCTGTGAATATTTTTCTAAATTTAATCAACGTAACGGTGTTTATTAAACAGCGTCCATATTAAATCAGCCATTCTGTCCGTGTTTTTTTCTTCTTTTCCACCCCGTGTATATTAAACTTAATATTAAGAAAAAAAATCCGAACAAATTGATTTTCACACGGCGATTATTGCCCTAGAATTCCATGTCTCTTCAATGCGAGATGGATAGAATAATAGTTGTGCATATGAAATATTTTTGTCTGAGCCGTGTGGAAGTCAAAATTTGACTTTTCCCCAGTTTTTGGGCGAAAATGCATCAAAATGCTTGCTGCTAAGAGACTGGGAAAATGTCTGAATGGGTATGAATTGCAGCTTGGATTATGCCTCTTGGGGTTAATTTCAGCTTCATGAAGAATGTTTCAACAAAGATAAAAATGCTGTTTCTGGATTGGTGTATTGGTTGATACTCTGCCCTGCCCAAACGGCGTAACCCGGGCTGCAAATCGAACAAGGACATTTAGAAAATACAAAAATACAGAACTCTAGCGCAGAGCTGTCTAACGCCGGGCACCCACCGCACGCGTCGCTTAAGCGTCGCGTAAGCAGCACGGCGAAGCAGCACGGCGCGGCGCGTAGCGTGTCTCCACTGGTTCCGTTTGTGTCGCGCAAAGGCTTGCTTAAAGCTCTATATTCCTAGTAGCTCTCGCAGTCTGCAGTGGGATTACATCGTGTATTTCACGTTTGTTCACGACTGTTGATTATGGGTAAGTGAATACTTGGTGAGAGACCTTTTTCAGTCTGTTAATTCGGTAATATTTTTTAACACATGTAAATACGTGAGAAAGTAAACGCTTTAAAGAATTACCATACGCTTAAATCGCAACGTAGCCTACATAATAATCAATCTCAAACTGCATTAATTTATTTGCTTGGTTAACAAGCGTGCCAACTTTATGAAGAATATGTAATGATAATAATAATAATAAATCCATAATCAACCATTGGGAATTCCCGTGTCGTCTTGTTATTCACGTCAAAACATTTATATGATCATATTTAGTAAAATCAGTTAATCGTCAAAAAGATAGCGTAACAGTTTAAACTTGAAGGGATATGAACACCACAACGTCATGAACACCGGAAGCTTTGAAGTACAAGTGCAAGAAAGGCTTGCTTACAACTTCATTTATAAAATAGGTGCATTTTCATCGGCAAGACCACTAAATCTGATTTTTAAAAGCACTGTGGATTGTCTGATTTTATTAACAAGCCCTTTTTGAAAGCACGCCGAACGAAGACATCGGAAAAGTCAAATAGGCTGAGCAATGGTTGGTTAAAAACTACCTTCCAACACTCGAGCTGACAAACCACTGCTCGGTGCATTCACTTCTACATCATTCAATTGGCTACGTCTTTCTGTGGTGTATTTTCAAATTTACCCCGCCCCCTCCGCAAAATAAGACAGCGAAACTAAGTTTGCCTTTTTCCCAGGTTCCAGTTTTAATTTTTTTTCCCTGCCAGGACAATAGAAAAACGAAAAGGCTTGTATTTTTTAGCTGCTTATGAAATATCTGGTGTTTATCTGGTTTTATCTTGTTCTCCACTACTGCAAGAGGGAACTAGGGACACACCCCCAGTAATATAAGGATGAAATATAAATCAGAGCATGTATACCTAGCATTTTAGAGCATATTTCTGTGTATAAACAGGCCATCGTGACGCGCGACAAGCCGAAAAAATAGAACAGAAGCGAAAAACTACGCTTCAGTTCGCTTGTGTCGCGCGAGCTTCGCAGCCGGTTTGCGACGCGTTCGCATCTGGTGGAGACGCCCTCGCCCGCTGCCGTTGTAATAACAGTACTTCAACTACGCTTCAGTTACGCGCGTAATACGCGCGTAGTGCGCTCGCGGTCGATACGCGTAACACCGGGCACCCACCGCACGCGTCGCGTAAGCAGCGCGTAAGCAGCAGGGCGAAGCAGCACGGCGCGGCGCGTAGCGTGTCTCCACTGGTTCCGTTTGTGTCGCGCAAAGGCTTGCTTAAAGCTCTATATTCCTAGTAGCTCTCGCAGTCTGCAGTGGGATTACATCGTGTATTTCACGTTTGTTCAGGACTGTTGATTATGGGTAAGTGAATACTTGGTGAGAGACCTTTTTCAGTCTGTTAATTTGGTAATATTTTTTAACACATGTAAATACGTGAGAAAGTAAACGCTTTAAAGAATTACCATAAGCTTAAATCGCAACGTAGCCTACATAATAATCAATCTCAAACTGCATTAATTTATTTGCTTGGTTAACAAGCGTGCCAACTTTATGAAGAATATGTAATGATCATCATAATAATAATAATAATAATAATAATAATCCATAATCAACCATTGGGAATTCCCGTGTCGTCTTGTTATTCACGTCAAAACATTTATATGATCATATTTAGTAAAATCAGTTAATCGTCAAAAAGATAGCGTAACAGTTTAAACTTGAAGGGATATGAACACTACAACGTCATGAACACCGGATGCTTTGAAGTACAAGTGCAATAAAGGCTTGCTTACAACTTCATTTATAAAATAGGTGCATTTCCATCGGCAAGACCACTAAATCTGATTTTTTAAAGCACTGTGGATTATCTGATTTTATTAACAAGCCCTTTTTGAAAGCACGGCGAAAAGTCATCGGAAAAGTCAAACAGGCTGAGAAATGGTTGGTTAAAAACTACCTTCCAACACTCCAGCTAACAAACCGCTGCTCAGTGCATTCACTTCTACGTCATTCAATAGGCTACGTCTTTCTGTGGTGTATTTTCAAATTTACCCCGCCCCCTCCGCAAAATAAGATAGCGAAACTAAGTTTGCCTTTTTCCCAGGTTCCAGTTTTAATTTTTTTTTCCTGCCAGGACAATTGAAAAACGAAAAGGCTTGTATTTTTTAGCTGCTTATAAAATATCTGGGAGGTAACTAGGGACACACCCCCAGTCATATAAGGATGAAATATAAATCAGAGCATGTATACCTAGCATTTTAGAGCATATTTCTGTGTATAAACAGGCCATCGTGACGCGCGACAAGCCGAAAAAATAGAACAGAAGCGAAAAACTACGCTTCAGTTCGCTTGTGTCGCGCGAGCTTCGCAGCCGGTTCGCGACGCGTTCGCATCTGGTGGAGACGACGTCGCCCGCTGCCGTTGTAATAACAGTACTTCAACTACGCTTCAGTTACGCGCGTAATACGCGCGTAGTGCGCTCGCGGTCGATACGCGTGCGGTGGGTGCCCGGCTTAACGGTGAAGCCACACTATACGCGGCGACTGCCGCCTGTCGCCGCGCCGCGTCCCCACAATCGGCTGTTTGTGGGCGTGTCACATATATTTGACAGACAGTTGTGTTCGTTAAATGTTGACCGGGTTTAATATTCATTGTCATGTCTGAATAAAAATCATTTTTGCAGTAACCTAGATCTGAAAGATGTTAGTCAGCTGCCTAGCTAGGCTGTTTAATGTCTAGCTAGTGAGTAACAACCAACAACAAAAACATTGTCTGGCTAATTAGCCAGATAATGCCTTCAAAGTTATATCTGGTTAGCTAGCTAGGTGGCTGGTAGAAACGAACAACTAGCAACTAATACATTAGGAAGATTTTTTTTTTTTGTTTGTTATTGTTTGTTGTTACTAACTATAGCTAGACATTAGACAGCCTAGCTAGGCAGCCTATTAACATTTTTCAGAGCTAGGTTACTGCAAAATGATTTTTATTCAGTGATAGTAGCTAACGGCGATAACTACATTGCAGAGCCACCGACAATTTCAGAGACTTTTCTCCACGCTGCGTTCCTCTTATCAATGTCTCTGTAGGAGATTTTATTAAGTCGGGAAACACGATACGGAAATTAGGAGTTAGGTCCTCCATTGTGGAACGATAGAATGTGGAACTAAAATTAGAAAAACATGGGGACAATTTACTTGACGGATCATTAGATCAAATCAGATTGGTTACCGCGACGCGGCGAGGGGGTCAAAGTTGAATTTTTTCCATCTCCCTCGCCGCCTCGCAGCCTCTGGCCGCGCCGCCGGCAATCCCAACATGCATTGCGGGGCCTGGCCGCCACCCCTCATTGAAAATGAATGGAGGCGGCTCCGCCGCGCGGCGGGGCCGCGTATAGTGTGGCTTCACCGTAAGCGTCGCGTAAGCAGCACGGCGAAGCAGCACGGCGCGGCGCGTAGCCTGTCTCCACTGGTTCCGTTTGTGTCGCGCAAAGGCTTGCTTAAAGCTCTATATTTCTAGTAGCTCTCGCAGTCTGCAGTGGGATTACATCGTGTATTTCACGTTTGTTCAGGACTGTTGATTATGGGTAAATGAATACTTGGTGAGAGACCTTTTTCAGTCTGTTAATTTGGTAATATTTTTTAACACATGTAAATACGTGTGAAAGTAAACGCTTTAAAGAATTACCATAAGCTTAAATCGCAACGTAGCCTACATAATAATCAATCTCAAACCGTATTAATTTATTTGCTTGGTTAACAAGCGTGCCAATTTCACGAAGAATATGTAATGATCATAATAATAATAAATAATCCATAATCAACCATTGGGAATTCCCGTGTGGTCTTGTCATTCACGTCAAAACATAGGATCAGATTTAGTAAAATCAGCTAATCACGGCGAACGAAAACATTGGAGAAGTCAAATAGGCTGAGCAATGGTTGGTTAAAAACTACCTTCCAACACTCGAGCTAACAAACCGCTGCTCGGTGCATTCACTTCTACGTCATTCAATAGGCTACGTCTTTCTGTGGTGTATTTTCAAATTTGCCCCACCCCCTCCGCAAAATAAGATAGCGAAACTAAGTTTGCCTTTTCCCCAGGTTCCAGTTTTTTTTTTTTTTTTTTTTCTGCAAGGACAATACAAAAACGAAAAGGCTTGTATTTTTTAGCTGCTTATAAAATATCTGGGAGGTAACTAGGGACACCCCCCCCCAGTCATATAAGGATGAAATATAAATCAGAGCATGTATACCTAGCATTTTAGAGCATATTTCTGTGTATAAACAGGCCATCGTGACGCGCGACAAGCCGAAAAAAATAGAACAGAAGCGAAAAACTACGCTTCAGTTCGCTTGTGTCGCGCGAGCTTCGCAGCCGGTTCGCGACGCGTTCGCATCTGGTGGAGACGACGTCGCCCGCTGCCGTTGTAATAACAGTACTTCAACTACGCTTCAGTTACGCGCGTAATACGGGCGTAGTGCGCTCGCGGTCGATACGCGTGCGGTGGGTGCCCGGCTTAACCCTGTTCCTGGAGATCGTCCTGCAGGTTTCACTCCAAGCATAACCACGCATATCGCATTCCACAGCTAGATAGCTCGTTGAGCTGCTGAGTAGTATAAACAGGTATGCCAAATTAGGCTCGAGGAGCCTAAAAAGGCCTTTTTCACCAGGAAGGGAGTTGGACAGCTCAGCCATAGGCATTTCGATAAAAATTGCATGGCGATTTAAATTTAAAGTACATGTCGGCCCTTATCCCTACGTTAAAGTCGGCGGTCGTTTGTTAATTCTCGTGTTGAGCTTTCACTATTCGCCGCGGTCTCTTATTATTTGAGGCATAGCTTCCATCTACAGGTGCATCGTAGAAAAATGCCTAAAAGGTAGGCTAATTCTAATGCATATTTGCTGTCCAACTCATTCGTTTAAATTCACGCCGACCTTGTGGTTTGTTCACGTGCTCTTCAGTTCTTCAGAATGCCAGTGCAGTGCAAGTGATATTTTAGAATCAGGTCAAATTATACAATTTTGCCTGATCACTTTAACAGTCAAAACTAGAATTATGAAGATAAGGCTTATATGTGCGTGTGTGCGTGCAAAGCGAAGTGGTGCGAAAGCATGTGAACTAAGCGTTACACTGACTATTGTGTTACTCAAAATATTTTCCTGAGGTTGGCAGGTCTGATTTCAAGGTTTTGCTCCTGAGCTCCTGCATGGATGTGCACCAGTGTACATAGCCAACCTGCTGCTATCTTATAAGCCCACAAGGTCACTTCGTTCTCAAGACGCAGGCTACTTGGTAGTCCCAAGAATTTCCAAAAACCTAAAATGTGGTAGAGCTTCCTCCTACAGAGCCCCACTACTGTGGAACAGGCTGCCAAAATTTATAAAGGAGTCAAACACAGTCTCAATAATTAAATCAAGATTAAAAAACGCACCTCTATGCTCAGGCTTATAATCAGTTATAGTCTGGAGACAGGATGGGAGAAGCCTGTAGTCATAGAGCATTGTAGGGTGGCAATCCTTTCCTTACTGTCACCTGTCAATCAGCTGTGACCCGACTTTACATAGGCTAGCTTTTGATAGGTGGGTATGGTTGTCCCCCCTCATGACTGCATGGGCTCTCCATCCCTGTCCTAGTAGCTATGCAGCCATATATTATTCCTGGCGGGGTCCCCCCAATTCATACCACTGCCACTATCTATTGCAAATTCCCTAACTGCCGTTTCTACCTCCTTCCCCACGCTGCCAGCGGGGCTCTTGCCCCAATCTTCGAGAGCGCTGTCGTCTGGTCTCCCCCACCACTGCGGTCCAGCCCCTCTTTCGTCATTGCCTCCACCCTGCTCACTTCCGTCACTACCTGCTGCTCCCCATCACTGCCACCTGGCCCCATCCATCATCTGAGCCACATTATGAACCCTGTAAAACTAACTGACATGTTGGTCACCAGTCGGCACCCTGAGCCGACCATAGGAGGATGGGTTTCCCCCTTAAGCCTGGTTCCTTCCAAGGTTTCTTCCCATCTGCCACAGGGAGTTTTTCCTTGCCACTGTTGCCTTAGGCTTGGTCCTGTGGGGGTCTAGGTCAGGGTTGCCTATAAAGAATATTGTGACAACTGCTGTAAAATACTGTATACAAATACAATTTGATTGATTGATTGATTGATTACTTGTTATAAGGTCAGTTTGGTCTTAATGGGGGCTCTGTTCAGGAGATATAGCTACAAGTCAAACAGATTGCTCGCTTGTTTTCAGGTCCTCAAGACTAAAAAAATCAAGCTTTTAAAAAAGATTAAACCTGATACCGTGTCCAGAGGGAGGAAAAAGGCAGTCAGTTGAAGGGAACGCTGTAGGTGGTGTAGCTGGCCACCATTCTCCTCGGTCTTCTCAGGGGACTGTGAGCTGAAAAGCAGCCAAAAGGAAAGCAGGTTGCTGGTCTTACGGCAGAGATCAGGCTTTATCACGTAGTGCCTCCACAGTTCCACACAACAGGCATTGAGTTTGGGGGGTGGGGTGGGGTGGGGTGGGGTGGGGCAGGGCGGCGGGGGTTCATGGGATCATGCAGTCCTTTCCTGAAAAGGAACACTCTCTGGAGTGCAGGGGGGCAGAGCTCTGTGCTAAAGCTGACATGTCCAATATGAGCTATTTTGCTGATGTTTCTTTAAAGAACATGGGGGGTACTTCTTATTTAAAGGCATTTATACAAAATTATAGATATCACAAGCCGAAACTCTGTCAATCAATAAAAAATTAAATTGCTAATATGGTGGGTCATGGTGTGTGTGTGTGTGTGTGTGTCTGTGAATGCATGTGTGTGCGCATGTGTGCATGTGTGTGTGTTTGCAACTGTTTTAATCCTAATTCATTCAGACTTATGTTACACAGTAAAATAAGAACTACCATTCATTGACACTAAAAATGTTTGCCATCTAGGACCAAATCACAGATGGACCAGTCACCCTCAGAAAATGTGTACTAAACTTTCTGCCCCTGATTTTCTTTTTAGGTGTCAGCCTGAAACCATGCATTTCTGCAACACAACTCTTGCACATAATTCCATTTATTTGCAAGTGATTCGTTTTTGGTATTTAAAAAAAAAAAAAAAAAAAACAATTAGTTGAAACTATTAGACTGATGTATTAAGGATTTTACAGTCTCCTTTTCCATTGTGTGAATTGATTCACGTTTCATTAAAAGGCCATATAACTCTGGTTTTGGAAAAACCGTGACCCCAAACTAAGCGTCAAGCACCTGGAAATGTCACAAATCACCTATGGTACCTTGCTTGGTCAAGCTCTAACTCAGATCGTTGCCAGCCCTTCTAAGTTTCGCAAATCAACTGATTGGATGCACCAACGCAACATGTATTTGATTCACTCTGTGTCACTTCTTCCCTTTCAAAGTAGCCTACACGCTCGCGACATATTTAATATCGTTAAATGAGCGCCTGCATGGTTCGAATTCACGGGGGCTCGGGAGCTACTGGCCACCTTACTGGTCGGGGCATCTCTACAGGTCTATGGAAATCCAACGTGGATCTATGTCTGTGCCGCATGTTTTCAGCCTCTGACTCTGTACCGCACTGAATTTACTGCATCCAGCCTCCGAGTCAGAAAGAAGAATTAACAAAACATATAAAACCGAACATAAACATATACAAGTGGATAGACTGAAGGGGATTTATTGATCTGTATTCGCCGAATTTGGTTGTTATATAGAGATACTGTTACTTAGCGACCGTTCCTAAATATGGTGTTAAAAACTAATTCCGGAATCCGGATGTTTTGAAACAATAATAACACGTTGCGTTTTAAATGGGCATTGATTTAATGCCATCGAGGTGTCAAAAACAATGTCCTTCAAATGTAAATTTGAGCTTGAACAAAACAATTTTATTTGGTTACAATAGAAATGCTGGTCATAACACCTATGGGATAGAAACGTACAAGCTAGTAGTAATTCGGTAACTAAGTTTATTAACGAAACTTGTTTGTTTACACACTAGTAACCTAAGGTATCGAACATTTCTAGGCAACACAATGCAAAAATAACCGACGTCACAGTGAAATAAGAATCATTGTAAATTCGCTCTTTTATCTTCACAATGATGTCACAGACGTACATTAACACTGAAAATGTGCAACCAATTCATCATTGATCACTACTTCACTTACTTCAGCTCACTGAACAAGACGATACACTGCAAACAATTACCAAAATGCTTCAAGTATTCTTTTTTATGTTGTTGTCCGGTAAGTACTTAACCTTTATATTTAATTGTCCATGTTATCGCCTTTTTGTACATTCGTATCTATTAGTTTCATCTCATAAGTCGTTCTCTTGCACAAAACAGACCTGGGATTAATATAATATATAATGGAGTAACTATTTTAAAAATAATCAAATGCAAAAATATTTTCTCTAAATAGCATTTTTCAATTTAGAGTATTTTGTTGGTTTTGTTTTATCGTAGAATTATTTAGGACATAGTTTAACATAAACAGAAGTCTATAATAACCTATAATCATGGAGTAAAATTCATTATGAAATATGATCTTCCATAATTGTTAGACTGAGGTTTAAACTGTCAGTAAAACAATATCCTTCATTCAAATGACAAGAACAATGCACCATATTGTGGTGTGTAAAACACCATCTCTGTGTCAGGTAAACAGGTATCCATATGATTAATAATTTTTAAAACACGTTGGCCCAGGTAAAGAATGATGAGAAGAAGAAGAAGACAAGAAGAAATGTAAAAAAGGGAGGAAAGGAAGAAAGGCACAGTCAGCATCTGCAGACCAGCTGGCCCTAAATAACAACTGCCCCGAGAAGACAACGGTTACCATCGTCTGTGGGGAGGGGCCGGCTGTTACTATCGTCTGCACGGAAGAAACATCTATTGCCATCGCCTGCGCTAACGAGACAGCTCTTACTATTGCCTGCGCTGAGGAAACAGCTGCTACTATAGCCTGCGTGAAGCTCTGACTATTACCTGTGCAGGGGAGACATCTCTTTCTATCAACCGCACAGACGAGCCAGAAGGTACCGTCAGCTGTGCTGAGCCAGCTCTTAACATCGGATGCACGAAAGTGGCACTTCTTACCATCGACTGCGCAGAGGAGCTAACTCCTAACATCGAGTGCACTGAGAAAGATCTTACCATTGACTGTGTGAAAAAGCCAGCTTCTACCATTGACTGCGTAAAGGTACCCACTCCTGTCATCGGCTGCGCAGAGGAGCGAGCTGTTAACATTGACTACGCAGAGGTGCCAGTTCTTAACATCAACGGCACAGAGGAAACATCTCTTACTGTCGACTCCATGGAGGGGTCTGAGGTTACCCTCAACTGCGTAGAGCAAGCTCTGACCATTGAATGGATGAAAGAGGCAGATATTACCATCGACTGCGTCAAGCAGCCAACGCCCATCATCGACTGCGCTGAGCAGCCAACGCCTACCATCGACTGCGCTGACGAGCTAACTCCTACCATCGAATGTGCTGAGCAGCCAACGCCTACCATCGACTGCGTGGAAGAGCTAACGCCTACCATCGACTCTGCTGAGCAGCCAACACCTACCATCGACGACGCTGAAGAGCTAACTCCTACCATTGACTGTGCTGAGCAGCCAACGCCCACCATCGACTGCGTGGAAGAGCTAACTCCTACCATCGACTGTGCTGAGCAGCCAACGCCTACCATCGACTGCGTGGAAGAGCTAACGCCTACCATCGACGGTGCTGAGCAGCCAACGCCTACCATTGACTGTGCTGAAGAGCTAACTCCTACCATTGACTGTGCTGAGCAGCCAACGCCTACCATTGACTGCACGGAAGAGATAACGCCTACCATCGACTGTGCTGAGCAGCCAACGCCTACCATCGACTGCGCTGAAGAGCTAACGCCTACCATCGACTGCACCGAGCAGCCGATTCCTACCATCGACTGCGCCGAGGAGCGAGCTCCTACCATCGACTGCGCAGAGGAGCTACCTCGCACTATTGACTGCGTTGAGGAGTGACCTTCCACTATCAACTGTGCTAAGGAGCCAACTCCTATCATCGACTGCGAAGAGCAGCTAACTCCCACCATCGACTGCACCGAGGAGCTAACCCCCACCATGGACAGCGCAGAGGAGCTAACACCTACCATCGACTGCGCAGAGCAGCTAACTCCTACCATTGACTGCACCAAGCAGCTAACTCCCACCTTTGACTGCACAGAGGAGCTAACTCCTACCATCGACTGCACAGAGGAGCCAACTCCTACCATCGACTGCACAGAGGAGCTAACTCCTACCATCGACTGCACAGAGGAGCTAACTCCTACCATCGACTGCACAGAGCAGCTAACTCCTACCATCGACTGCACAGAGGAGCCAGAGCTTAACATCAACTGCGCAAAAGAGCCAGCTCGTTTCATTGCCTGCACAGCAGAATTGCACAGAGCTGTTGTCATCGACTGTGTGGAACAACCTCCTGTTGACATTGCCTGTGCAGCCCCAGCTCTTACCATTGACTGCCCAGAGCCGTCATCCCTGACTGATGATCATAATGAGCAGAAAGAACAACTAAAGAAGAAAAAGAAGAAGAAATGGTCGTTGAAGAAAGGAAAGAAGGGGACAAAGGAAAAGTCAGTATCCCTGACATTTCACTGCTCAGAAGAGTCAGTCCTGACCCTCGACTGTGCAGGGCTAACATCGGCCCAGAACATCGACTGTGCAGTGCAGACATCGGCCCAGAACATCGACTGTGCACTGCAGACATCGGCCCAGAACATCGACTGTGCAGCGCAGACATCGGCCCAGAACATCGACTGTGCAGCGCAGACATCGGCCCAGAACATCGACTGTGCAGTGCAGACATCGGCCCAGAACATCGGCTGTGCAGTGCAGACATCGGCCCAGAACATCGACTGTGCAGTGCAGACATTGGCCCAGAACATCGACTGTGCAGGGCAGACATTGGCCCAGAACATCGACAGTGCAGAGCAGGTACTGGCCCAAAACATCTACTGTGCAGAGCGACCTGCTGTTCCAATTGACTGTGCAACAGCTCTTGACATTGACTGCACAAAGCCGCCGTCCCAGTCTGTTGGTCATACTGACCAGGAAGAAGAACAAAAGAAGAAAAAATGGTCTTTTAAGAAAGGAAGGAAGGGGACAAAGACGGTCCACTGCTCAGAAGAGCCAGTCCTGACTCTCCACTGTGCAGAGCAGACATCGACCTGTAACATCGACCGTGCAGAACAGACATCGGTCCAGAACATTGACCGTGCAGAGCAGCCAGCTCTTCTTATTGGCTGTGTAGAAAAGCCTGCTCTGTCTATTGACTGCACAAAACAACAAAGGTAGTGTTTTCCACTTCATTTTGTTTGATTTCATTTTGGCACTTATGTCTGCTGCTCGGGCATTCAATTTCCAAAAGCAAAATTGAGCATGTTTATCCTATACTCATTTCTGTTTCATAGGCTGGAATTCCGAAGCTGTAGGAAGTTCCTGGAGGAACACAGCATCCAGAAGGAGACCCAGAGGATTACGATCGATCACACTGTTCTTGGGTAAGAATCACAATCAGTTTATTCAAGCTGCACAATGGGATGAATGCGCTGCATCCTATTGACAGGCACCGAAGAAAAACAAATCAGTTGTTCTCACTGGGGCATCTTTTGCACTCCCTTTCTCTGGTGTGCTTATATTTAATCTTAAATGTTCTCCAGAAATTATTGTTGATTAGAATTCTATTATATTTATTATATTGTTTTAGGAGTAGGTAAAAACAGATGGAGTAAGGTATGTAGATTAGAATTGGTGTGCTATCTAGACTGCTTGATTTTCATACTCTTCCATCCTATATCATTTTATTGTATAATTTCTTCATCTTCCCAACCCCTGTCTCAGAGACCCAGTCTTTCTTTGGAAAACTCTGTCAGTTCATGTATTGAAGATGTAGAAACAAGCCCATTTACTGGCTATGAATGACCTATATGTAGGTATCTATCATTACTGATCTGCAGATATCACTGCTGTTAAGGATGGCACTTTTATGTCAGTGTTTTTATATTGGTTATGGATTAATGGTAGAACAGGAATTGTGGATTTTATATAAGTCTGTGTATCTACTATTAAAAATGTACTCAGTCCAAGAATTCGCATGAAATTACATTTTAACTATCTTTATTGAAAAGCTTGTGAATGACAGCTGAAAACTGTTTTTATGTCCCTATATGAAATGTTTTACTCATATGTTCTTTTTCTATTAAAGAAAAAGAAATTGCAACAACTGCAGTATGAAATATTTTCCTCATAGATTACATTTATGGGTTCCCAGCCTAGTGTGTATGCTGGCTGGGTTTCCTTCCAGCCATAATTACCCTAAACTCAAGTAGCAACTTTCTGACTGCCTGCTGCCTTTCTCGCCCCCCTGCAGGTGCCTTGTGGATCTGCACTCAGCAAGGGCCGGTCACAGCAGAAGGCAAAAGATCAGCCTGCTGAAGACCTTAAAACAGACCATCGCGACGAACTTCAGCGACTTCTGTGGGAATGAGCAGAAGGTGAGAGACACGCACTCACACACACAAATGCACATACACACACCCCAGTGTTCTTCAGATATTTCTTCCCGCAGGCAAGATTCTTTTTAAAAATACAGGCAACACATTTTCCTTAACCTTTATAAACATCGGCATGAATAAGATGTTTTCTACATGCATGTCAATAAAGTAGCTGCCTTCTTTGACAGATCGATTGAATCAAATTTTTATGTTAAAGGGAGATTGAGAGCATTGTGCTTTAAGTAGCAAATCAAGATTGAGGAGATATGGTGTATGATGTAGCATAGAAAAGAATTGCTCATGAATCCAAAAGGCAAGGGTCTCCAAAGGCTAGGACCAGGTCACTGTTAAAGCCTAACACCCTCTCCTTCTCTCATGGGTTTTCTATGTCTCACTGCAGGATGCTCATGAGTTCCTCAGTGTTCTCCTGTCCCAGCTTAAAGAGGAGGGGGTTTCCCTGAGGACAAGGGAGGGGCTGTACCCCTACACCTGTTCCATCGAGGCAAATTTTGAATTTGACCTCCTGACCACCAGAACGTGCCTCAGGTGAGCCGCCCATGTTCGGTCTCTCCCATGTGCTCGGCTAAACTGAACAGTTGTGAGCTCTGTGTTGACTGTGTTACTGTGATTTGTGGTCTGTTGACTGTGTTACTGTACTTTGTGGTCTGTGAGCTCTGCGTTGACTGTGTTACTGTGATTTGTGGTCTGTGAGCTCTGTGTTGACTGTGTTACTGTGCTTTGTGGTCTGTCAGCTTGGTGTTGACTGAGTTACTGTGCTTTGTGGTCTGTGAGCTCTGTGTTGACTGTGTTACTGTGCTTTGTGGTCTGTGAGCTCTGTGTTGACTGTGTTACTGTGCTTTGTGGTCTGTGAGCTCTGTGTTACTGTGCTTTGTGGTCTGCGAGCTCTGTGTTGACTGTGTTACTGTGCTTTGTGGTCTGTGAGCTCTGTGTTGAGTGTGTTACTGTGCTTTGTGGTCTGTGAGCTCTGTGTTGACTGTGTTACTGTGCTTTGTGGTCTGCGAGCTCTGTGTTGACTGTGTTACTGTGCTTTGTAGTCTGTGAGCTCTGTGTTGACTGTGTTACTGTGCTTTGTGGTCTTTCAACTCTGTGTTGACTGTGTTACTGTGCTTTGTGGTCTGTCAGCTCTGTGTTGGCTGTGTTACTGTGCTTTGTGGTCTGTCAGATCTGTGTTGACTGTGTTACTGTGCTTTGTGGTCTGTCAGCTCTGTGTTGACTGTGTTACTGTGCTTTGCTGTCACAGGGCTATGAGGTAGAGTGTCGGTGCCAGTGGTGCTCTGGGCAATTGGCCACTGTGGAGCCGACGTTGCAGTCACTGCCTCAGTAAGTGCAGCTTCCTCCTCTCTCTTTCAGTCTTTCTGTCTTTCAGCACGTATGGGCCAGTTAAATGACCACATACCTGGTTTAAATAATAGATTCCTCTGTGCGTCTGTGCAGAGTGCTGGTCGTGCAGCTGAAACGGTTCAGCTTTAACTCCAGAGGGAACCTGGTGAAGCTGCATGATTGGCTGCACATCTCCCCACAGCTCAGCCTGCAGGCCCACAGCACGGCCAATGTTCGCTTTCCAGGGATGGCCAAGCCCCACCTCACCCATGGTGATTTCTTTCAAACCTCCCCTTCACCAGGGGGTGCTGTTCCCTTTGCAGGTATTTTATGCGTGAGACTCATTCCAACCAATTTCACTTCCTGTGATTTGGAAAACAAGTTAGGCCCAGAGTGTCAGTGTGTACTACTAAAGTGCCCCAGTGTCTGTGGGTTTTTGGTGTGTTTGCACACTTAAGTCTTAATTAGTTAATTGTTTTGGTAAGAGATCCATACACCTTGGTTCCAAGGCCTATATTGGCTGCTGTTTTAGAGAAAATCACAGAAACCTGCCGAACCTGTAACTCAATGTTAGGAATCCAGAACTGAGGGGTAAGTGTGTAGAATCTTTGATAGTACAGATGAGGTCTGATGGTGTTTTTGGTTTTGTTTGGTTCCCCCGAAGCTGAAAAGAAGACACCTGCGGAGGGCTGTAGGCCCAACAGAATAGAGCAGAAAAGCTACTCTGTGGTGAGGAGAGAAGGAGGGAGAGAGAGAGAGAATGAGCGAAGGACAAGAAAGAGGAAGGGCCGTGAAAGAGTAGAGCGGCAGTAGCCAAAGTCTGCTCCTCCCTGGGACTGCCCCATTAATTTATCTTAATAATCACTTACAGGCAGGGATCTCAAACTGCCGTCCTGGAGTGCTGTGGTGTCTGCTGCTTTTTGGTGTATTTCAGCACCTTTACTCAGTGTTGTACCTCACAGATTGTATAAGGAACCTGGAAATATTGTTTCCAAAGCCTAAATCAGCCATAATGGCAGGTTGCTGTTGTTAGCTCTGATGGAAAATAATGATGGTCTGGGATGGGGTGGGATGGGGGGTTAGGGTTTGGGTGTGTACCCCTTCTGACTGTAGGTCTGTGCCTTCTGTCTTTTAGAATGAATATAGAATCACCAGTGTGCTGTCCCACATTGGGTCGAATATGATACACGGTAAGACACACTGGAGTCACAGCAAAGCCCACACTCACATGTTCCTGGGCCCTGTATGCACAGTCTGATCCACAGACATTTTCAGAGTATGATTAACCCACTATTACGGTCACATTTAGCAGAGACTAAACATCCATATGTGTAATTCTGCAGGCCATTACATCTGTGAGAGCTGTGACTGCAACACACACTGGCTCTCATTCGACAATGAGAGGGTGCAGCAGCTGGACCAGAAGTCTGTGTTGAGGCAGAGGTCAAACTCCGCCTACATCCTGTTTTATGAGTACAGGTGAGAGCTCATCCATAACAGTAGCCCTGCCATTGTGTGAGTGTGGTACAGGTATAATTACTGCTGAGCTATGGCTACAGCTAAAAACTCCTCTGTGGCAATAGCATCATGTGCAGCTCTTTGTTGGGGGAGGTTTGCCGGTAGTGTGGCTGGGCTGATGTCTGTTGTAGGGCTGCTGGTGAATAGAGATCTCTATGGAACAGAGACCATGGCCAGTCTTGAATGAAACTGCTCCTCTCTGCACCTCCAAGAGCATGGAACAGCCAGGCATGTTTATGTTTTTTGCTGATGTTATTTCAAATGTATGATATGAACACTGTAGAAAAGACAAGGGGTCATTCTATGAAAATGTGTCATTTTAGATTTCATGTGTCCATGTATCCCATTTTGTTGGACCGGTTACCAATGCATTACAATAATTGCGATTTGAAATGTTTAAAAGTAATATTGAAAATAATTCAACAGATTACAAAATACGAAAGGCCCCTTGGTACTCTGATCTTATTGCTAAAGTATAGTCAGGCTGGTAAATAATTTGGATATTGTTATCCCATCATTGCAATTTGAAAAAGGGAGTATGAGGCACTGTCTTGCATGAAAGAAGTTTATTTGCATTGGCAAGTGGACAATGTTCAAATGCCAATGTTTCTAAGAAAATGTTCATCACTCCATCACAAATATCTCATGCATTACATCCCCATACTGTATGTGCCTTTGGTTTCAACCATTTTCTAGACATGGCCTTTTCGCTTGCCACTAGAATTACTTTGAGAAGGTACTCATCTTCTTTCTTTGTAGGATCAAAGATTGCCCTTCTGAAGTATAGCTCTACAAATGTCAATGGCATTTCTACCTTTAGAATGGCCACCATGCTTTCAGGGATCCCCTCCCAGTATGGAGAATCCAGTATCTTTCTCCCATTTGTCCTTACTGTATATTGTGTTTTCCCCGTTTAATTTTTTTGGATAGATGATCTTATTGCCTGATTCAGATTCATAGGTTGCTGAAAACACGTTCAGTACCTCAGATTCCATAAGCTCTGAATCCTCTTCCTCTAATTATCTGTTCCAAATAATGACGTACTTGTAGATATCTATATGAATCATGATTGGCTAGCCCATCTTTTAGTTCCTGAAAACCTTTAATTGCTCCTTGGTTAAAAAAAGTGCTGTGAGCCGTGAGGTTCTTCCTAGTCCACTCTCTGATAACTGTGATCAAACCTATTTGGGACAAGGTCAGAGTCATAAGCACAGCCTTGCTACATCTTTCAAACTTCTTTCATTCCGCTCACTCTGTTGGTATCCTACCATATCTTAAATGTCTACATGTTCCATGGGTTAGTAATAGGCATCCCAATTATGTGCTCCACCAATCTACACCTCCCAATCAGTGCTTTCATTGGAATATCATCAATTACTTCTCACTCATTTTCTTTTCATCTGGCTGTGTAGGAGGGGTTGCATATACACACCAATGGCCGTATTTGTGTAGTATAGAAGTAGTTCTTAAGTTCTATTTCATGCAATACGTGGAATGAGTGTCTAATGTTGTATTGCATCTGTCTTTGTCTAACAAATCCAGTTTAGTCTGCCTGAACTCTCTGTTAAAATGTTCTCAATTATTCTAGCTAAAATGGAGGCAAACTATTTATAGTCCTGGTTCACAACATTGATCTAAATCTATAATTTGCACACTCCAAACTGTCATTCCCTTCTTTTTGGTATGACTAAAATGACAGCCCCTTTCAATGAGGGTGATGCCTCACCTTTCTCCAACACTCAGTTAAATGCACTTAATAGCATGGGGGTAAGTGGCACCCTGAATGAAATTTATATCACGACGAGATGTACCCATCGGTGCGTCAGTGCTTTGTTCCCCTTAAGTTTAGTTATGGCAGCATTCAGTTCCTCAGTGGTAGTGTTTTCTGTTAAACTCCTGTTCTGCTCCTCAGTTTCTGTGGGTAAGCCTAATGAGGTTGTTGAGGCCTCCAAAGGTATGCCAATGGTAGAGTGAAATTTGTTATTTTTGCCATATTCCTGAGGCATTTAGATCTGAGATCATCATCAAAAGATGAATATGGCACAAAAGTTCAGACAATCATCTTTTATTTCATGTCATTTATGTGTATATGTTTTACCATTTTAGAGAAACAGCTGTTTTGGGTTGAGTACCCCCATTTTCAGCTGTGCAGAATGAAGTTAATTGATGAACTTAAAAGTAAATTTCAACAATAAAGTGTAATATTTGGTTGCAGAGCCCTTAAATGCAATAACTGAATCAAGTCTATGACCCACTGACATCACCACATGTTTGGTACCTTCTTTGGTAATGCTTTCCCAGGCCATCTCTGCAGCTGCTTTCAGTTGATCTTTGTTTCGGGGGGGTTCTGTCTTTAGTCTCCTCTTTGGCAAGTGACTGACTTAGCAAGTCCAAAACATTTCACTTTTTTCCATTGATGAATGCTTTGGTTGCATCTTTTTCAGGCATTTCCAAACTGGTGTACTTGATATCACCAGTTCCTGTGCTATCCTTCTAAATCATTCTCTCTCAGGTAGTTGTTTTTATCCGTAGTTTGTTCTCTGGTCTTCATTCTCCACAGATGAAAACGAAGGCTAAAACTAAAAATAGAGACTCACTGCTCTTTTATACGTGAACTATACAGGCAAAAGGAAACACTTGAGCTACAGTTAACACCTGTCAGTCATTCGTAAGCTTAATTTTGCACAGCTGACATTGGAGATATTCAACCCAGAAACAGCTGTTTCTGTAAAGTGCGAAAACATATAAGCATGTAAACGCCATGGAATAGAAGCTGATTGTCTGTATTTTTGCCTCATATTCATCCTTTGAACGCAAACACAAATGCCTTAAGCATAAAGCAAAAGAAGCTAATTTTACTTGACCGTTACCGTACTTTGGAAGGGCACTGTAGGTTCCTGTAATATAGTTTGACACTCTTCTGGGTATCCTGTACTTTATAATCTTCTCTATGGTCTTCTGCTGCTGCTTTCTTATTCTGTATGCGAATAACTTTGTAAGCTAATGTTGTTCTAGCTTCAGTTGCTCTTTCATTGGACCATTCAAAATATTTGAAAATCGGTCTCCAAAGGGTAGATTTCAGTCCATGCTACTAGGCTATCATCTGAAAGATCCATTGTTTGTCCATCAGAATACAAGCTTTTACTGCCAGACAGAAGCCTCGTACTCCCTTTTTGGATTTGCAACCTAATGCAGTGTTATACAAGGGTGACACATTTGTAAATTAGCCTAACTGACTAGAACAGTAAAACAGTAAAATAGAAATGAAACAGTAAAACAGTTTTACTGAGAGTTAATTCACCACCAGGGGTTGATGTAACACACACACACACACACACACACAGCTATGTTGACCTTTACAAAGCAGTATTAAATGTACCATGATACTCCCATCTGTATAATATTTCTCTCATCTGGCTAGATCTGAATCCCTCTGCTGTCGGTATTGTTACTTTTTCTCAGTAGCGGAAAGACACATCCTAACAAAAACTAACCAAAAGTATGAATTACATTGTTGTATATATAGTTAATGGTAAGTATGGTAAGTATCTCATGTAATTATTTATATTGTATTGAGATAGATGTGTTAGACTGTAACTGAAATTCGATACATCCTTAAAAGTAAAAAATACATAACATACCATATATCAATAAAATGAGAACAAATAAGATTATAACAGTAGGATATGGAAAACAAGTTGTGTATATTGTGCAAATAATGCTGTAAATAATGCAAATGCATGTAATCTTGTCAACCCTGTTACTCCAGAAACGTAACAGCATTCACGGTAACAGGGTTGATGAAAAATATCATAACTAGGCCATGTGGAAAAGATATTGGCTCTGCGCATTAAAAAGGGGCTTTTATGTAAATTTAGCATAAATGGTAATAATGGTAATTTTGAATACTTAATAAAATTGTTTCTCTATGTATCATGGTCACTGGGCTGACACATCAAGCTTTAAGAAATCATTTGATATGGCTTTATATTATCCGAGAAACATTGTGAACATACAAAAAATGTAGTTCATTTATTGTTAGTTCAGATTAACAGAGCAATTTGTCCCACGGATGTAAAATGGCACATTTTTGTAGAATGACCCAAATAAATAATTTTTATGTACTTGAATAAACTGTTGAAACCACTCATGCGTTATGTAGTATTTCTGTTCAGCTGAATGTCATTTTAATCAACATTTTGTAAAGTTTTAAGTGGGTGACAAAATGAAAAAGGGAATGTCTGTTGTGTATTGTAAATGTATGTATATTGTATATTGTAAATGTATGTACAGGTATATTGTATATTGAATGTATATTCTGCACCACAGTAATGTTAAAGAACGTATAAAGCAACCGTTTGGCAGTTAAGGGTGACAATAGTGTTTCTACTACTTGGAACGCGCTGATGTGATAAATGATCCCATCTATTGCCTTATTTTTACATATATATGTTGCGGATAACAGAAAATTTGAAACTTGTTTTACTGGTAAAGTTATTCTTGAAGATACAGCTAAATAAACTGTAAATAAATTTGTGGGGCCCATCATTTTAGTGTGTGTGTGTGTGTGCGTGCGTGCGCATGTGTGTGTGTTCATGTTTTTGATGAATATACTTTGTTTTCAAATGATCCATTTATAATCATTTTGAATTAGCCCTTGTGTTCAGTTTTGGTCATATGGACCCATTGTAAACTTTTATGAAAAGAGGAATGACCTTTTTGGGAAATTATTTTCATGTTCAGTGTATAAATCTGGTGTAATAAATTCTTGTTTTGTGCTTCTATTAATTCTTCACCATTTGTATTTTCTGTGTGTATTTTTGCCTTTGTGGTTTCATTGAATGTAATAACATGAGAGATGAAAAATAACTGGGAATGTCAGTTCAAAACAATAAATACGAATATTCTACCACATAAAAACCTGGTTTCATTTTATTTTTTCTCACATAGACATAATTTATGCACCCATGACTTGCATTACAGGATTTTTATAAATCACATCTTTTTCACAAAAACTGAATAACACTTATGTTGTTAAATGTGATCTAACTGAGGTGAATGGCCACCATTAACCATATATTAAGCTTATTTGTTTTTTTTTTTACACATCCATTATTTTGTACCCTTTTCCGAATTCATGCATTTGTATACTTTAAGTTCTATAAATGCCCTTAGTCTTCATTTTCATGCATTGTCTTCCCATTCACAGCCTGTGACCAGTACTCACACAGAACATTTGACACACATAAATGGTTCTCAGGTCGAGGCCAATGGTAAGGCAAGTGTGTACTGTTCTTCACCTGTAGATGAAAAACTTGGAGCTCCTAGAGCAGAGGGATTGAATACATATGTAAACAGCATATTTCAGGGATTTAATTTATTTGTTAAGTATTTCGTAACATAAAACCAAAGTCAAATTACCATTTGCCCAGCAGCTCGTCCTATTGGTTACTCCATTGATCAAACTCACGGCCGTGAGTTCTACTGTCGATTTTTTACGATGTGACTTCACCAAGCGTTTTAGTGATCTCCGATTATGATTATTCAAGATTTTTTTCCGACCACATTTCTTCACCACTATCCTTCCAGGTTTTAATAATGGGTTGGACAGTTCTTAACCCAATTCCAGTGATTTCAGCAATCTCCTTATAGTTGTTTTCTTTGCTTGATGCAGGCCAATTAATTTGCCCCTTCTGAAACACAGTAACATCTTTTCCACGACCACAGAATGTGTCTTCCGACATGGTTGATTAAGAAATGAGAAGCTACACACTGCATCAGTTAGGGTTAAAAGAATTGTCGCCAGCTTAATCGCTGCAATAATGATCTAATCATACCGTCAAGCCACTAACCCCTCTGTCCGACCACAGCCAAATCACAGTCTATCTCAAAAGGACAGAACCTAACACCAGCACCCAAAACTATCCCAGTAAGCTGTACAACATCAAACAATCCTATAGATGGGAGCCAGACAGCACAGAAGAATACCAGAAAGCAATCAATAGTCAAGAAATTCAAACACTATTGGATACCTTTCTGGTTACTACATACCCTCAGAATAAAGAAGGACTAAATCTGGCAGTCAACAATGTAAATAACATCTCAAAGAAAACACGTTTTCAACGTACAAAAATGACAAGTTACTCAAAAGTATTGATATCAAAATGACGCCAAGTTACGATACTACAAACAATATAAACTATCTTGCCTCACCGAAATTACATAAGATGTATTTCAAAGCAATGCTACCCAATATTTCCTCAATTCTTTCAAGTCACTTGGCCCTGTGTGTATAAGCATGCACTACATGGACAGGCCAAACATATGTGTGGATGGCTCTCTCACAGTCAAGATTGATTGAATAGGCGTGTACATGTCCAATTTGTATTGGTATGTATGTATTTTGCCGCGCAGCCTTTCTGTTGCGTGAATGATACTATGTTTCTTGGTATAAGTGTGTGTTCGTAAATGTGAATGTAACATGCTGCGAGGGAAATGTCCCCATGGGGATAAAGAAGTTCTCTATGTATGTATGTACAATATGCATTTTACATGCAGTATTTATTGTACGTAGCAAATATACAATAACTTGCACATGTACTCAAATTCAGTTCAGAAGCAAGTATAAACATGTTTTCTGGAGAAATATGCTTCCTGTAGTTACTCAGCAGCAGTTTTGTACATTAATTTCAATGTGTTCCATGAGGTAATTCGAAATATTTGACTCTTTGACCTGACACAAAGTTTGCATGACATTGTAAAATGGTAAGATTACAAAGCACAGGGTAAAAGCAGGTTAAAGAAACATGTCTCTAGCTGGGCTTGAACCTACGACCCCATGTTCCCAAGACTGTAACCTTACCCACTAGGCCACAGGCAGATTAACTGTTTAAGCTGGCAATGTTTCAGAGTAAAAAGGTATGGGTATTTTGTGTGTGTATGCGAGTTTTTGATTGGGTCATGAAGGTGAAGATTTGACTGGTGTCGGTAAAATGTCCAATGGGGAGACATGTTGTTTGTGGGATAGGCGGCAGGAAAAATAAGAATGAGAAGAAGAAGAAGAAGAAAGAGAAGAAGGAGAAAATGTAAAATCCCCTTAGTTTGGGGCTTTATTGTGTGGACATGTGAAGTTGTTTATGAATTCTGTCTGTTGAAATGGGGTCAGAATGTACAGAATTTAATGTTTTTAAGGGCTGAGTGTCTGTGGCTGTTGTGGTTATTTCTGTGGGGAACCCTGAAAACTGCCAAACTCTCGGTGCTGTATAGGTATGGGGCATGCCCCCGCCAAGGCGTCACTTGGCGGGATGGCATACCTGCCATCCCAATATACCAGCTCAATAGACAAGCAGTGACTTTTCAAAATGTATTGAGTTGTGGTTACACTACAGTAGCAGAAGCAAGCATTCATCAGACACTACACAACTTTTCTTATAACAGATTTTATTTCCACTACTGTACATGAATTTCATTGCTTCAACTGTGCAGATTTTAGCCCCATGCTGATCTACTAATATTGAGTCCAAACATAATCCCAATCAGAATATGAAATAAGTACTACTGTGTCACAGGAGTTCAATACATCACACAATAATAACTCATAACACCAACACATCTGATATTTTTTATAATTCAGGTTTAATCATTGAAGATTGCTGTCTGAAAATACAGAAAATTAAAGCAACAGATTAAAAAAAAAACAAAAAAAAAACAATCCTGACCCAATAAATGAGGAAACTCAACTAATCATTGTTTACAGTAATGAAAGGAAATAAGTACACTGCAGTGATCATTCTGCATTCTCTCTATCAGCTGCATTTGCCCACAGAAATTTGCACATTGGAGCTCTCGCGAAAATGAATGAAAGCAACTGTAAAAACTAGTAAAATGCACATTTAAGTGGAGGAGTTTGCCATTGGCTTCTTTTATACAAAGATGCAGATACAGGAGACAGAGTTAATACTTCAAAAACATTTTATCCTGCCATATTTTGCCATTATTACACTCAATGTTATATTAATGTTTTAATAATCAAAAGTACATAAACACACCTTGAACATTTGAAATATAAATGTATTGATAATATACGTGGAGATGCACTTTTAGTGTTTGTAAGGTTTATAAAGGCATTTTGATAGGCTTATCTGCAGGTGGGAATCCTCTTTGCTGTTTTGCTAAGCTAGAACCGGAAAACTTGATAGTGGAGAATAGGAGCAGACGCACATGTCCCAGCAGGCTTTGCATGTGAGAAAGTAACAACAGTGTGAGAGAAATTAGGATGAAATGATGAAATTGCGTAGTTGAAAATATGTTTTTAGCAGAATGGGCATGTAGGTGAAGGTTGACATGATCATAGACTATAGTGCGAAGTAAATGAAGTGACCATGAGCGAGCTTAGTATCCTTAATAAACGGTATATATAACAGTCGGTATAAAGTATTAGCTGTTAAAGTGGAGGGTTATGTAATGTGAAATCTATTGTACTGATGTTACATTACATTACATTACAGGCATTTAGCAGACGCTCTTATCCAGAGCGACTTACACAACTTTTACATAGCATTTTACATTGTATCCATTTTATACAGCTGGATATATACTGAAGCAATTTCGGTTAAGTACCTTGCTCAAGGGTACAACGGCAGTGCCCTACCCGGGAATCGAACCTGCGACCTTTCGGTTACAAGCCCAGTTCCTTACCCACTGTGCCACACTCCGTCCTGTACTGATGTGCTTTTCTCATGTTCAGTACTAGTTATTATAATTATGAGTGAGTCATGATTTTAAATGTAATGTTTTAATGGGGAGTTGCAGAACGTACATATGTAGTAATTGTTTGTATGTGGCTAGATAGAGAACAGGGCGAGGTGACATGAATGTAGAAACGTGGCGTTTGCTGATAAGAAGGTTTTGTACGGTAGCCAAGTGAAGAAATGTAGTTAAAATTATCTGCTTGAGGGCGAGGCGGGGTTCAATCCTTCAACCAGAGGTTTACCAGTCTGTGACTGCCATGTTTGTGTATACATGTGTATATGTTTGTGTCTCTGCACGCATGTGTGTGCGTGAGTGCATGAGTTTGTGTGTGTGTGTGTGTGTGAGTTTGTGTGAATGTGTGTGTGACTGCGCATGAGAGAGAGAGAATGTGTGTGTGTGTGTGTGTGTGTGCATACGGTTATGAGCGTGTGTACATATGCACGCATGTGTGTGTGCACCTGAGAGTGCACTGGTGAATGTGTGTGTTTGTGTGTGCAAGAGATTGTGTGTGTCTATGTGTGTAGGTGTGTGTGTGCATGTGTGTGATTGGGTGTGAGAGAGTGTGTATGTGTGTGTAAGTTTGTGAGTGTGTGTGCATGAGTGTGTGCATGCGTGGGTGTGCGAATGTGTGTGCATGAGTGTACATCAGTGTGTGTATTTGTGAGTGTGTGAGTGTGAGAGAGAGGGTGAGTGTGAGAGTATGTGTGTGTGCTGGAGTGTGTGTGAGAGAGTTTGTGCGTGTGTGTCTCTACTTCAGTGAGCAAAGGGATACTGAGGAGTCACACACTCTAAATCCAGCACAGACAGGTGTGTGTGTGTGTGTGTGTGTGTGTGTGTGTGTGTGGATGTGTGGGTGTGTGTGTGTCTATGTGTATCTGAGTGTGTGATTGAGTGTGTGTGTGTATGTATATATGAGTGTGTGTGGTGTGTGTGTGTGAGTGGGCATATGAGTGTGGTGTGTGTGTGTGTGTGTATATGTGTGTGTGTGCATGTTTGTGCGTGCGGTGTGTGTATATATGAGTGTGTGTGTGTGAGTGGGTATATGAGTATGGTGTGTGTGTGTGTGTGTGCATGTTTGTGTGCGCGCGCAGTGTGTGTGTATATGAGTGTGTGTGTGTGTGTGCATGTGTGTGTGTGCGCACGCACGTGTGTGTGTGTCTCTACTTCAGTTGGCAGAGGGACAGTGAGCAGCCACCCCACACTCTAAATCCAGCATGGAGGTGTGTGTGTTGAGTGAAGTGTGTGTGGAATCTGTGCAGGAGGGTCAGTGTGTCAGAGTCAGAGACGTTGTAGAAGGACAGAGTGCCGGCCGGACGGTCCACATACACTCCCACCCTGTACACACACACTCCTGCTCTGCGGTAGGGGGAGTAGGTGGGGGCAGGTAAGAATGTTTGGTTATTATTGTGCCAGACAGAGTATGTGATTTTATCAGAGTCTCCCTTATTAAAGCACTCCAGACTCCAGGAGTTTTTATTGAATCCAAACCTACTGTCATTACTCTTTCCTTTCCTGCTGATTTCTTTATATGTCACTGCTGCATGAACCCATGCCCCCTTAGCCACACTCAACTCAGCCTCCCAGTAACAGTGCTCACACACACTCTCTCTGCATATAAACTGGGGCCAGTGATCAAATCTCTCTGGATGATCAGGATATGGCTCCTCTTTCCCCTCTGTGTGTGTCACCTTCCTGTTCCCCTCAGACAGAGCCAGCCCTCTGTGAGCAGTGTTTGGATCCAGTGTGAACTGACAGCCACCTGCACACCAGAGACATTAATGAGATTAATAATCATTATTAATATTCACCTCATTATGTGTGTGTGAGAGAGAGAGCTGTGATAGTACCTCTGTGTGTGTGTGTTTGTGTACATGAGTGTTTCTGTTTGTGTGTTTATGTGTGTAAGAGAGAAGTCTCTCTCTCACACACACACACAGCTGAGTGTGTACACATGGAAAGTGTTCTGTGTCGATACACACTCACATTTCCTGTGTCCTGATTTGGTCCTGTTCTCTCCTCCATGGTCCACACTGTAAGAACAGCAGAACAGAATTTTGAATTTTAACCATCCTTTATTTCCACTCTCAACACACCAATGACATCACATAAATAAAAACAAAAACACAATAAAACACAAAACTAAGATCATATGAAAAAACACAAATCTGTCACAAAGGAATCTTATTCCATTCCCTCACCCTATTCCATGTGCAAAAATAACTCCCCTCCCTCCACTGAACATAAAACACCCTTATAACACACACACACTGAAACACACTCACGTTCTCCATTGCTTTGTAATACTGAAACTCCACCATCACTGTGTCCCTGACCAAACCCCTAACTACAGCCACCACATCTTGCCTATCCCCTCCGCCAATCATATTTTTCCTAATTGTAGAAACAGCTATTCTCGCCTCAAAATTAAATTAATGAGCTGGCCCTCATCTGTCTTTGTTTTTATTGGAAATCAAGGATAAAAATCTTACTTGTAAATGTTTCCCCCAGTAACCAAAATTAACTTCCCAAAAAAGAAAAGAGAGACTAAAGTCTGGCACACCCCAAAAAACTATGATAAACAGTTTCTCTCTCCATAGAGAGTGGACAATGGTGGGATCCTGCCGGGTTCATCACAGAAATAAAACTATTTACTGCAGTGAACCCGTGCAGCACCCTCCACTGTAGATCCCCAACCCTCTTGGGTAACGCTGGTTTGTACAGGGCCCTCCATGCCCCCCAAACCCTTGTGTGTGTGTGTGTGTGTGTGTGTGTGTGAGGTGCAGTGTGGAAACTCTCTTACAGCAGTGTGTGTGTGTCCAGTTTAGCAGCAGACAGCACTCTCACTCCTGAGACTCCTGGGTGATTGTATCTCAGGTCCAGCTCGCTCAGGTGTGAGGGGTTTGAACGCAGAGCTGAAGCCAGAGAATCACAGCCTCTCTGTGTGACTCTACAGCGTGACAGCCTGCAGAGAGAAGGACACACACACCTTACACACATTAATATAAACTAACAGGGCTGTGTGTGTCAAACACATAGCAGTGTGTTACACACCTTACACACATTAATATAAACTAACTGGGCTGTGTGTGTCAAACACATAGCAGTGTGTTACACACCTTACACACATTAATATAAACTAACAGGGCTGAGTGTGTCAAACACAAAGCAGTGTGCTACACACCTTACAGCACATTAATATAAACTAACACTGCTGTGTGTGTCAAACACATAGCAGTGTGTTACACACCTTACACGCATAATATAAACTAACAGGGCTGTGTGTGTCAAACACATAGCAGTGTGTTACACACCTTACACACATTAATATAAACTAACAGGGCTGTGTGTGTCAAACACAAAGCAGTGTGTTCCACACCTTACAGCACATTAGTATAAACTAACAGGCCTGTGTGTGTCAAACACATAGCAGTGTGTTACACACCTTACAGCACATAAATATAAACTAACAGGGCTGTGTGTGTCAAACACATATTAGTGTGTTACACACCTTACAGTACATTGATATAAACTAACAGGGCTGTGTGTGTCAAATACATATCAGTGTGTTACACACCTTACACACATTAATATAAGCTAATAGGGCTGAGTGTGTCAAACACATAGCAGTGTGTTACACACCTTCTACACCTATAAATAAAATAAAATGAATGTAGAATGAGCCATTATCAAACACAGTTCAGAAGCAAGTATAAACATGTTTTCTGGAGAAATATGCTTCCTGTAGTTACTCAGCAGCAGTTTTGCACATGAATTTCAATGTGTTCCATGAGGCAATTCGAAATATGACTCTTATCTGACACAAAGTTTGCATGACATTGTAAAATGGTAAGATTACAAAACACAGGGCCAAGTGATTTGAAAGAATTGAGGAAATATTGGGTAGCATTGCTTTGGAATACATCTTATTTCATTTTGGTGAGGCAAGATAGCCTATATTGTTTGTAGTACTGTAACTTGGCGTCATTTGGATATCAATACTTTCAATGGCAGGCCTGGATTTTGGCAGTCTGAATGAATGAGTCATAGACGGTGTATGTCTTGTATGTGTGAGTAACTTGGCATTTTTGTACGTTGAAAACGTGTTTTTTATGAGATATTTCTTTTTGCAAAGCGTTTTATTATGACAGTGAGAAATGCGAAATGACCCTGTAAGAAACAATTGTGGATTATGGCTATCCTTGTGTGAATTTGTACAGTTTGATGAGCGTGTACTGTTTAGCAGTTTCGGTTTGCTATATATGTAAAACAGTGGCTGTGACAAAGGGTGCGGTGGCGTAAGTGTAAACGCAACAGAAACACAGGTGAAATATGGCCAGTGTATGTACTCACGGATTTGATGGCCATCCAACGAGCCTTGATTGAGAAAAGAATCAGCAAGACCGTAGAATTAGAGCTGCCTAGGTCGCAACTTGTGTACTGTGCTGTCCATTTTGATAGGCTTATCTGCAGGTGGGAATCCTGTTCGCTGTTTTGCTAAGCTAGAACCGGAAAACTTGATAGTGGAGAATACGAGCAGACGCATATGTCCCAGCAGGCTTTGCATATGAGAAAATAACAACAGTGTGAGAGAAATTAGGATGAAATTATGAAATTGCGTAGTTGAAACAATATGTTTTTAGCAGAATGGGCATGTAGGTGAAGGTTGACATGATCACAGACTATAGTGCGGAGTAAATAAAGTGACCATAAGCAAGCTTAGTATCCTTATGGAACGGTACATATAACAGTCTGTATAAAGCATTAGACATTAAAGTGGAGGGTTAAATAACGTGTGAAATCTATTGCACTGATGTGCTTTTCTCATGTTTAGTACTAGTAGTTATACTTATGAGTGAGTCATGATTTGAAATGTATTGTTTTAATGGGGACTTGCAGAACGTACATACGTAGTAATTGTTTGTATGTGGCTCATTAGAGAACAGGGCCAGGTAACATGAATGTAGAAACGTGGCGTTTGCTGATAAGAAGGTTTTGTACGGTAGCCAAGTGAAGAAATATAGTTAGTAGAAATGGCACAGTGGTGAACTGGTGTAACTTTTTAATAAAAGGAATACATTTGCCGTCATGAAATGCATATGGGTGGCCGTGAGTGAGTTTTGGTAAAGCAAATATAAGTGTAAGAAAACGTTAGTGTAAAAGAGGAAATTATCTGCCTGAGGGCGAGGCGGGATTCAATCCTTCAACCAGAGGTTCACCAGTCTGTGACTTTGTTAGTGCAGCACCATGACATAGCTATGCAATGCGTGAAATATCATTAGCAAACCTGTCTGTGGTTTTAAAGAATAACACAGGCCAGTAAGCACAGAAGAGCTCCCGTTGAATCCATATGGCTTTGCAATATTGTAGCCGGTTAATAACTGAATGTGCAGACGGTACGTCATAATGCAGTGTATACGTTCGGTGAACGGTGGGTAGATATGGTGCAAAAGCAATAATTGAGAAGTAGTAGACAAATATTAGTGAGGGTAAAAGCAGGTTAAAGAAATGTGTCCCTAGCTGGGCTTGAACATGAGACCCCATGTTCCCAAGACTGTAACCTTACCCACCAGGCCACAGGCAGATCAGCTGTTTAAACAGCTGTCTGAAATGTTTCAGAGTAAAAAGGTATGGGTATTTTGCGTGTGTATGCAAGTTTTTGATTGGGTCATGAGGGTGAGGATTTGGCTGATGTCGGTAAAATGTCCAATGGGGAGACATGTTGTTAGTGGGATAGGCGGCAGAAAAAATAAGAATGAGAAGAACAAGAAGAAGAAGAAAGAGAAGAAGAAGGAGAAAACGCAAAATCCCCTTAGTTTGGGGCTTTATTGTGTGGACATGTGAAGTTGTTTATGAAATCTGTCTGTTGAAATGGGGTCAGAATGTACAGAATTTAATGTTTTTAAGGGCTGAGTGTCTGTGGCTGTTGTGGTTATTTCTGTGGGGAACCCTGAAAAGTGCCAAACTCTCGGTGCTGTATAGGTATGGGGCATGCCCCCGCCAAGGCGTAACTTGGCGGGATGGCATACCTGCCATCCCAATAACATGAAGGTTTTATCTAACCAGTCATGATATTATTGGTCAGACCTGCGACATTGTCCCTGCTAACAGCTGAAGCAGTGCCGGAGCCGTGTACGAGCTGTGCTACACTTCAGTTCATCTGGCACGATCTCCCAGCAATGCAACTACGGCAGTGTTACTCATTAAGCGGCTCACGAGTCGCATGCGGCTCGTGAGACTTTGTTTTGCGGCTCATATAGATCCACTGATAACAATAACAATATAGCTATAACTTCTATAGATTCTGTGTATGTCCTGTTTTAGCACATTGAAATGGATTATCCAGCAGATGGCAGCATACTGAAGATATGTCAAAGAACGTAGGCTACATAACAGCGAGGGATCATGGGTGGACGTATAGCCTGTGTGTAGCTTTTAGTGATGGAAATCCGGCTCCTTTCAGTGAGTCAGATCATTTGGCTCAGCTCACCAACAAGATAAATCTCTTTCGGATCCCAAACGGCTCTTCGTTCAGTAGCATTTCCAGTTTTTAAAATCAGCCAAAGTTAGCAATATTTTGACCTATGATTGGTGTTTGTGCACGTCTATCACTTTAAATTGTCCAATGGAATATTCTGTACCTTCTAATTACCAAAATAACTTGGTTTGCATCATGTTTGTTATAAAAACTATTTAAATAAATGTAAAAACAGCAAGACGCTATTACACATGTGCATTGAAAGTAGGGAATTTTTATATATGGAAAAATTCCTCAATGAACACAATGCATAGTTGAACAATTCAAAACAAATCACACTCATAAAATAGAACAATATTGTGTCACAACAAATAAAAATAAATAATGTGCAAAACTGCAGCATCCAAACTCAATTAAACTGCCTCAATTAAATTATTATTACTGTTATTTTCTCATGGTGGTTTTATTTATTTTTGGCCTAAAAAACGCTTTGACATATAGTTTGATCTGTTCAGGTGAATTTATCAGTGAAAACGTTGACCGGGAGAGGACTGGGCGTTGTGATTGCCATCAAAATGTGAAACTGTGTGATGAGGTTATACCCAGCGTCAATTTTTTCTTTTGTTTGTCATGCCCAAGTTACAATAAAACATTACAAAGAGTAACCAATGGATTCAAAATGGACTATTTAGCTGCAATAATGAAATGCACACTTTCTGGATCCGATGCAGACTATATATAATGAATTCGTGCGCACGAGTTAGTTCATTTGTGGTCACGAATTACTAAATCGTCGGCACGCTTTAGTAAGTCGTGCGCACAAGTTTATAATAAAAAAATGTATGTCCCTTTAGGGGCTCCATATGTGCCTCGTGCAGGATATGTACATTTGAAGTGCCCAGTAGGTTTTAGGTTTAGGTTTTATTTATTCGCACCATAAAAAAGACAAAACAATAAAAACTCAGACATTATAGGATCTAACTATTTGTCTCCTGTTTATAAAAAAACGGCTCTTCAGACATGCGAGTCGGCTCCAAACGTTCACTTGAAAGAGCCGACTCGTTCGCGAACGACACATCACTAGTAGCTTAGCATTTGCGAATCGTTTTGCAAGTTTAGCACATAAGCCTAAATTAGAGATTCCATAATGCCGTACGTCGTAAAGTTTTATCAAATATTGTCTCGGCCTCCGCAACACTCAAAATGGACAGATTTATTATTAGAAAAAAGCAGAACGAGAAAAATGATTCTTCCTTAGCTGACGGCGACGGAGTTAGAAACAGGCCCAAGGAGAAAGAGCAACGTGAGGAAAGAACGGGGGAAAATGCAGATCAGTTTGGCCGAGAAGCCCAAGACACCAATACTGCACCAGCAAAGAAAAAGATTCAGGACGAACAGTGAAAATTTCAGGATACATGGACTGATGAGTTTTTCTTTGTGCAATACGAACCACTCTATTCTGCCTAATTTGCCAGAAGACTAGTGCCAACTGTTAACGGTCTAACCTTGAACGCCACTTTAGTGCTTTTCATGCCAAGTACAACATGTTGTACCCGCCAGGTAGCAACCTGAGGACTAATAAAAGTAAACAGTTGACACAGACTCTGACTGAGCAGCAAAAAGTGATGGCGAGATCAGTCTCTGTTTCCCAGAAATGGACCGTGGCCACTTACGAGATCGCATGGATTTTCGCTAGACATAAAAAGGCTTTCATGGACGCTGAAATTGTTAAACAATGCTTTTTGACCTCAGCTGAGATAATGTACCATGCATAATAATAATAATAATAATAATAATAATAATAATAATGATAATAATAATAATAATAATAATAATAATAATAATAAAGCAAATACATGCACTGCAGCTTTCAGATTCGACATTAATGAGGAGGATCGAGTTTATTGGGAAAGATATCCAGGAACAGCGAATTGCAGATCTTGCAGCGACACCATGTTACAGCATTGCACTTGATGAGAGCATGGATATAAGCGACATGGCGCAATTGTGTGTGTGGGTTCGCTTTATTCAAAAGAACAAATTTCGGGAGGAGCTGTTATATCTGTTACCACTTCAGGGACAGACCAGAGTGGAGGACGATTTTCAAGCACTCATGAACTTTTTTGCAGAGAAACAAATCGACTGGTCGAAACTTGTGTTGGTGTGCACCGACGGAGCTCCAAGCATGAGAGGGAAGAAGAGAAGGGACTTATCGGACTGATGGAAGACAGCATTCCCAAGTTTGTCTCCTTTCATTGTATAATTCATCAGGAGGCACTGGTGTCAAAACTTAAAAACCAAGAGCTGAAGAATGTGATGCAGCTCGTTGTGCGAGTCATCAACTTTATCAAGGCCAGGGCATTTAATCACTGGGAATTCCGTGCACTTCTGGAGGAATACGAGGCAGAGTACGGGGATCTGGTGATGCACAACTAAGTGAGATGGCTATCACGTGGCCGGGTGCTTGAACGATTCTGTACTCAACTTCCTCACATCCCTGATTTTCTTGCAAGCAAGGAGAGGTCAGAGCCAAAGCTTGAGGACCCACACTGGATATTACAGCTGACACTCCTCACTGACATCACATCCCAGCTGAATTCCCTTAACCTCCAACTCCAAGGAAAAGGGAAGCACCCAGGTAACATGCTAAGAGCAGTCACTGCTTTCCAGCACAAGAACACCACTCTCTTCATACCCGACAGAGAATTTCTTGACTTTCCCAATCTAAGAGCCTGCACAACTGCTAACCCTGATCTACTGCAACATTTTGACTATGATGAATTTGTAGGCATATGGGAGGAAATAAGAAATGGATTTGAAAGGAGATTTCAAGATGTTGTGGGGTATAGGGAGCTTTTCAATTTCATTGAGAAACCTTTTAATGTGCCATTGTCAAGCCTTACACCTGCTCTGAAAAACCTTTGTCCAGACCTTGCTGTAATACAGAGTGAGATTCTTGAGCTGCAGGTCAACGATGTACTGAAAACTGAGCTCAGATCAGGTGTTGCTCATTTCTGGAGCATGGTCCCAGCCTCAGATTATCCACATTTAAAGCTCTGTGTGCAGAAGGCAATGAGATTTTTTGTGAGCACTTACTCATGTGAGGCAACATTTTCTATAATGAGCATTGTCAAAAGAAAGATAGAAGTAGGCTTACAGATGTGCATCTTGATTGTTTGACTAGGATTGCAACCACTAACTACAAGTTTTGCATGGAGAAAGTCAAGGGACAGCTAAAACAAATATAACAGAGAAAAAGAAGTTTTACATCTCTATTAGTAGGCCAACATATACATTTTTGTGAACTTTTTTTTATTTCATGTTGATAATGCTTATGTATAATTGCATATGTACATACATACATAAGATGAGTTCCACTCCCATCCTTACACACTCACACACAAGTATTATACCTTTTAATAATGCAATGTAACTATGAATTGAGAATAAAAAGAGATGTAAGGATGGAAAGCATGGTACTGTATTTTTTTAAACATACACAAAGATGGTAAATATCTTGAGAGTGATGATTTAAAAAAAAACATCTGAGTTATATCTGCAATCTCTGTGGCTCTTTGAGTAATGGTCTTACTCATAAGTGGCTCTCCTAAGAAAATTAGTGAGTACCACTGAACCACAGCATCAACTGGAATTACACTGCATCGCCATCTAGTGGCTGTATGAGAACACCACAACTGATTATTGCCACTAACTTTTACTGCTGGTAGACACTAGATTTTTAAAAACGTGGTGTCTTCTGAAAATTCCACACATTGCACCTATGTTCTGTGTGTCCTTGCCCTATAATCCATCCATTCATTTCATTCTCGCACGCTTTTGCGAATATAACAGGCTAATTATTGCGTTGCATTTAATTATTATTGTAACAATGATAATAATAATTAAAGCCGCAAGCGGCGTTGGGAGGGGTCCAAGCATTGGCACCATCGCGCCCCCTATGGAGCGATATTAAAATGACTTTGTCCTCATGATCATATGCCTTCACCCAACATATCTACTGAATATCATGATGATTGTATAAAATATTGATGACTTATGGCCAATTTTGTGCTAAGAGACGCTGTCGGATGACTTAGTTGCGTCGCCATGGATGTGTCCTGGCCGCTTCCTGTAAAGGTCTTTAATATGTCGTAACACTTAGATGGCATGTTGTAACAGTTAGATGGCCCGGTGAGTATGTAGAGCTGCAGCGCTTCCATACCACAACTAAAAAAGGTCTCACACTAGTGTTGTCACGGTACCAAAATTTTGACTTTGATACCGATACCAGGTTTAGTATCACGATAATTGATACTGAAACAATACTGATTCAATACTCGGTACCTAACAATACTGAAATTACCTTAATAGATCAGAAACGTAATGTCCACAAGGGTTGACCTCATTTTCCGAATTCACGGTTTATTAAACACCTGGTTTATGAACAACCTTTAAGTTGAAGCCTGTTCAACATATCAATAAGCATAGGCCTATAGTGTTACAACACTAAACCATAGAAAACTATATTAAATATATTTCAAAAATTAAACAATTGTAAAGTAAATTATCTTTAAACAGGTCTTTCACTTTAAAATAGATCTAAAAGCAGAATATTTCAATAACAATACAGCATCTTCCTATAATAAAATATTTACAAATTAGAACAGCTATTGCTAGTGAAGTGAACTGAGTCTAAGCTTGCGCTGTATCAATGACGGCGAATTCACAAGCGCAGGTCACCTCACTTGCCAACCTTAGTTGCTACTGCCATCTAGCGAAGATTCTGACAAATTACACTTTTCATCCTCTCAATCAGTAATGCGGGAGACAGTTCCCAGGCGTTTACATTTGACACAAAACTACCGAATGTCGGAGAATTCTAATAGCGAACCGTTTCTTTTTATTTAATTTTTTTAAGTACCAAAAAAGTGCTGAAGTTTCGGTATACCGTGCAACAGTACGTCAGGCACATATTCCAATCCATTGCTCAGCTTAGCAGAGAATGCACATTTCAGAGTGCCTCAGAGACAGATAGAATAATAACACATAAATACACATTTCAAATAATAAATACGACATTGAGAAAAAAACTAAACAAAAGACGAGATATCAAGTCGCAACCTACACACAGAGCAGCCTACCGTTTTATTTATTTAGACATTGGCAGATGAGAAAATTTTCGGTTACGCTGACCTATAAAACGCTATTCCAAAAGCAAAATCAGACATGTTATACATTGTTAGAAAGCTTATACTCTCACCTACGGAATAAATGAATTGTCAATCAAGCCAAATTGCACTAAAAAGGGCGACAACGCCGTAAGCAACAGGCGTGGTATTATGCACAGCTATTATTGAAGATAGCCGACCCAGGCGTCACAGATGCGCGTATATTTCGCAAACGGATTGTCCAAGACAATATATGACCACTCATTCGCAAAAGGGACATCCCTACGCGTAAAACCAATGGAAAGATTGTATATTTATTCAATGTTTAGTCCCAGATATTGACTGTAAAATGACATGGTATAATTTAAAAAAAAATGTCTCGTTTATTTCGTTATTCAGTGAGCAGCGTTGTCACTGCTGTATTGGCATATTTTAGGGCTAATGTCGGGTTTATCTTGTTGCTACGAAATATTACATAACATTACATTACAGGCATTTGGCATACGCTCTTATCCAGAGCGATGTGCAACAAAGTGTATAATCATAATCAGGAACAAGTGTGTCGAAAACCCTAAAGAGAAGTACCGTTCCAAGTGCAGGGAACAACCGCATAGTTCAACTTGGACCCTGTAGGTTAAACTGATTAACACTAACACAAACAAGAACAGCAACAACGCAGTCTATGCAAAAATACAAGCAATAGTTAAGATGAGTTAAGACTAAGTCACCTACGAAACAACTACCTACTTACAACCCTAAGCTTACAGTCAATTTACAGATTAAATTGAGAATACGATTTCTCTCAGCATAATGACGGATTTAAAGACTAAACGAACTCACCCGATATTGTCTTCAAATGGACCGTATTATTTATGTAGACATTGGCAGACTACAGCATAAATTGCATCTTTTGTTTATATTCAATATTAGAAATTGCAGCGAGAAACTGCAGCTGTAGACACAAGATAGTTTGTTATGTTATGGTAGCAACGGAACAAAGCGGACTATACATGTATTGCCATCATTGTTTTATTATACCAGCGTGTTTTCGCGCGTGTGCACAGAAACTGAAAACCTACCAATAAAATGGTTTAGCTATTTCTCAGCATAATGACAGATTTAAAGACTAAACAAACTCACCCGATACTGTCTTCAAATGGATCCATGGCAAAGAAAAGTATTCATCCTCTCAAAAAGCTTTTACTAACAAACTTTAAGTAGCCTAGCATGCACTCTGGTTGGCACTGTCTTCAATTGCTTCCCCAACGTTCAGACCCTCCCCTCACTGATAAAAACTAGACCCTGCGGTGTCGGATTACTTGCGTCGCCATGGATGTCGCTTGCCGTAAAGAAGTTTACTAGATGTCGTAACACTTTAAATTTGGAGCTCCAGCTCTTCCGCACCCCAACTAATACAAAAGTCCAAATGGCGGGCAAACAATATGGCGGACATAGGTGGTCCCAATGGTAAAGTTGTAGAGCACATTCAGATGCATCGTTCGATGTAGTTTTGTGTTGATCTGACTTATGGTGTGGGAGTTATGGCCTTTTAAATTATGACCCCACCAGCTTCGCTGCTTGGACCCCTAATAATCCTAACAGATACAATAGGGTTCCACCAGCTTTGCTGCTCGGACCCCTAATAATCCTAACAAAAACAATAGGGTTCCACCAGCTTCGCTGCTTGGACCCCTAATGATAATAAAAGCCTGATATATTAAGTCATTTTTTTCTTTTAAAACCCCTTATCAACATGTTTGGTAGACCTTGTGGAGTAATATAAACTGCACAAAAAATGTAATAAGTCGGGGCATTTGAAAGTTATTAGAATACTTATCTAAGAAATACTCCTGTAAATGATGTTATCCTTTAGATGATAGGAGCTAGAGCCAGAACATCAATCTCTGAATCAGGCTATTCCACACAGCATGCCTGCTTACAGTGGTATAATATCCAGACTATTACTTGGGACTGGAACCACAGAAGAGTGACTAAACTAAATGATGTAACACTGCATCTAAACAGCAGCTCACATGTTGTTCAGATGGACACTCTCCCACCAAGATGTACACACATACCTTGCCGGCGAGTTAATGCCCAGCTTTACCAGCAGAATAAAATACCATTTTATTCACAATCCTTTCAGAAAAACACAATCCTGCAGCACACACATGTGTGTGATGAAGGAGTAAAACTCACCTTCATCAAAATGTCAGTGTGTGAAAGAGAGTGGGTAAATGTATGGATTTCATTAGAGTTCATAGCAGGTAGTGAATAATGGAGATGGATGTAGACTTCAATGTTTGACAGACCTGAAACATTTAACTATACAGGCTGTGAATCTTTTACCATGTCAATCAGACACTCAGCATCCAGTCATCACCTGTGACCTGATACTACAGACTCCACTGAAACCTTACATTCTGCTCAGGAACCACAAACGTGGCAACCCTCAAAAGGTTTTATCCTGCTTTTATTTGCTTGTTGTGAAAGAGGAGTAAGGTATATATGGGCAAAGATAGAATGCTGGTGGACAGAGGAGTAAACTAAGAGAGAAAGAGCTTTTTAATATTTCACTGAATAGAACCATAATCACAAATACTATTTAGTTAAGATCGCACAGTACACAGCACTACTCACCCCAGTGTCTGTAGTTTACAGTTTGGACTCATCAGTCCAGCACAGAGCAGTTCCACTCCTGAATCTCCCAGGTTATTGTAGCTGAGGTTCAGAGCTCTCAGGGGTGAGTTTGATGACTGGAGAGCTGAGGCCACAATATTACAGCACTTCTGTGTGAGTTCACAGTTGTTCAGTCTGCAAAGAAGAGTTAATATATTATACTATTATTACATTAGGTATACATGAAGCATGTATCTAATATGGGAAATGTGCCAATGACAGTGTTCAGCGATGAAGAGTGAAATTGAGGATTTTAAAGTTGATGATGATCTGAGGAAGATGTCTGTGCTACACTCTCCAACTGCAGTATTTTGGACCTGAAAATTAAACATCCTGCTGGACTGAACTCTGACAGTTCTACAGATGTAATTCTGACCCAAATGTCCCCTTTTCTTATACTGTAAGTTCTCTGAATTGGGGCAAAGATCTCATCTACACCTTTTTTATAATCTGTTCTCTGGGCTTAACCCTCCCATCCCATACTAGACGTGCAGCTGCCATCTTCCAGAGTGGAGAGCGAGTTAGTTTTCAGTGCTGTAGGATGTTTGGCCACCACCAAAAGTAAAGAGGCAACACACATTTTTCAGAGTGGACAGTGACTTTGATTATTTCCTTTTGGTTTTCTGTGACAAACTTCCCACAGCACTGCAAGCTAATACGCAGCTAGAGGCATATTCACTGTAGAAACAGGAAGTAATGCACATGCTCATATATATGTATTGTGGTGAGGGCCTCTGGAGCCCTGCCCCTCCCTGCTATCAGCCACCACTCTGCTCCACTTCACCTGTGTCTCACCGGCCAGCCTGCAGCACCATGGACAGCACCGGAGGGACAGGGCTGAGTTTCAGCACCTCCACTCCACACTCAGACCTGGACAGCGCCGGAGGGACAGGGCTGAGTTTCAGCACCTCCACTCCACACTCAGGCCTGGACAGCGCCGGAGGGACAGGGCTGAGTCTCAGCACCTCCACTCCACACTCAGACCTGGACAGCGCCGGAGGGACAGGGCTGAGTCTCAGCACCTCCACTCCACACTCAGGCCTGGACCTGAGATATAGTCAGGCCACCGGCAGCATACCAGTGCTTTTTCCACACCACTTTCCCCTTTGCCTGAGTAGCTGCTGGCCCTATATAGGCCTCATGGTCTCACTCCAGGGGTGTGCTGGCTTTCCCCTCACTGATCGACTAACAGAGTCTCTGATTCTCGTTTTTTTTTTTTGTGGCAGACTCGGACGTGCCCCTCCTCGTGGCCTGAATTTTGGACCCACCTGCACTTCCCTAGCACTTTTGCTTCCCCCAACATTTGAGTAGCCTGATCTCTCTCTTTGAGTAGTCTTTCACCTCGTCTTTCGTGTTTCACTTTTCCCATCTTCATTCATTGTGATACCGCTGTCACAATAAAAGTCCTCAACAGGCATGTTGCCAGCATTGTCTGCCTCGTCTGTGCCTCGTTCCCATAGCATACAGTATGGATGTGATAAAAGTTTATTAAAGGATATGAAAGATATGGAATTTAAGGTATCTGTAAGTGGGTGGAAAACCACAACCTGTACCTCTACAACATGCCATATAAATGATTTGCAAATGTAGCACACAATGCAAATCATGCAAACTATGCAGACTACACAGAAGTAAAAAACAGTCCTTAGAAGGATCATCACTGTAAACCTTTGCAGGAGGACATGCAACACATACAGGAATGATATATTCAATCATTAGGGCACACCAATAGTACAATGCCCCTTATTTACTGTCAGTATAATTACCATGCAGCACCCCTGTCCCTGTAGGGTGGGGGGGGGGGGGGTCTCCTTGGGATGGCGGTAGATACTAGAGTCTTGTTCAGGTTAGACTTCATTTTGTCAAATGTAAACTAGTGTGGATTGTGGGAGATGTTCTCTGGATAGCATTTAAGGGAAGCTCAAACAATTTACTTCATTATCCAAAGTCCTTTCTTAAAAAGCATTTTGGTATGCATCACAATTTCTTTGTGTTCCGTTTCTTTATCTCACAATCTCTTCAGGTGCATGTCCTTTCCTCTCTTACAGCATAGTGTCCAGTCCACCTTGCCATGTCTGGTAAATAAAATGATTGCCTCTTAACACTGTTAAAGCTTTCTATTCATGGTTATTGCCAACTCTCATATTTTGTCATATGATAAAGTGCTCTTTCTCTTACAGCGCATCCAAAGTACGTGGCTTACTTATACACTGACTGAAGTGTGCATCTCTGCTCAAACAAATCACTGCATTGGTGCCATAAATAAACTTCTCTTTCGTCATCTTGTGTTTGAAAGCCAACTCTAGGGAACGACATTCGATCCAGACCTGCATAGAAGCATCCAATTGCACCAAGTGTGGCTCTGACAGACAGTAGCATGTCCAATGCGAAAGGAGGCTACCGCCCTCCAGGAAAAGCATATAGGACCCTGCAGGGCTACTATAGCCAAGGGCTACAGACAATAGCCAAGGGCTACAGACTCCAGTTTAGAGTGAAACCCCCCATTTTAACAGAGTCATTTACTCTCAAACACAAGAGAGCGCTCCCATGTTTAAGAGGAATAAATTCCTTCCTTCTTACAAAAAGGGGGAAATACATGTGGTTCCCAGCATAGTTTTTATTTTCATTATTTCCAGCTCTCAAAGAAGGACGGTTCTCAACTTCCTGTCTTGGATATCAGTGTTAAACAAACATTTGAGGCAATATAATTTCAAAATGTTAACATACAGCACTCTCTCACGTTCAATATGTCAAAACGACTGGAAACTTTTGTGCAATTCTTTTAATCAATCGTCAGCACCCAATAATTGATTAAAAATAATTTAACTGATTAGATTAAAATCTACTCCATGGCCTATAAAAATAATGACTTAAAATATGCTTAGCTTAATACTTAAGCATTTTTGTTAAGGAGTATGAGCATGTCTGTGTGCTTTGGGGTCAGTCTGGTGTGCAGTCTGCTGAAGGTGAGACCAGCAGCTGAGAAGACGTGCTCAGATGGCACTGATGTTCCAGGAATGGACCAATAACGTTTCACTAATGCTGCCAGGCAAGGGAACCGTGACTCTCTAATTAAAAAATTTTAAAACGTCTCTCTAATTTGAAATCTAATCACCAACATTAGGTTATACATTGAAATGGTTCATTGAAAATTAACTGTTTAATCTATAGAAATTCATCAATAAACATTCTTATTAAGAATTAACAGTTAATTGATTAACTTAACATCACTATTTCACATCAGTAAATCTGAAAGATGCCTTCTTCCACGTAAGCATTTATCCCCCTCACACAAAATTCCTCCGCTTTGCCCATCACGGTGTTTGCTACAAATATACAGTTCTACTCTTCGGCCTTTCCCTGAGTCCACGGGTGTTCTGTCTTTGTGTAGATGCATGTCTGGCTCCAGGCTATTGGCTGATCATTGCCAATTCAAAACCCAGAGTTGCGTAGGACACTCAGCGAGTTCTGCCACATGTGTTGTCTCTTGGTTTCAGAGGAAACCTCCCCAAGAGCAATCTCTCCCCATCCTGGAGTGTAACGTTTTGGGAGTGGATTTATACTCTGTATCCATGTGAGTTTGCCTATCAGCAGACTGCATTTTATCTCTCAGGGTATGCCTCTCTTAGATCAAACCAGACTCAAGAGTACAGTATCCCACATTCCTCAGACTACAGGGGCTGATGGTATCAGCCTCTCAGGTTTTGCCACTGGGGCTGTTACGGTGAAGCCACACTGATTCTGGCAAAGCCGCCTGGCACCGCTCCCACGTCCCACAATCGGACGCTTATGGGCGTGTCACCTATTTTATGACAGACAGTTGTGTTTGTTAAATGTTGATCGGGTTTAATGTTGCCTTTCATATCATTGTCCAGTTTGAATAAAAACTTTTAAAATGATCTTACATTTTCATCATTACATTTTTACATTACAAATAAATAAATATATATAAATAAATATCTATAACCATATGTCTGAACAATTAGATATATCCCTAGATTTTCTGAAATCCACATGGGAGGAGGACTTAGGCATTAGCTTAATGGGGGAGCAATGGATAGAGGCACTGGAGGGTGAGCACACAGCATCTATATGTACCAGGCATGGTCTTGTTCAGTTCAGGGTGCTGCATCGTCTTCATCTTTCAAAGGTCAAGCTTTCTAAAATGTATCCTAATATAGATCCTTTGTGTGACCGTTGCAGTGTATTTCCTGCCTCGTTGGGGCACATGTTCCAATTTTTGGAATTCTATTTTTAAAACTCTGTCTGATATCCTAGGGCACATGATAGAACCTGGCCCAGTATTGGCAGTATTTGGGGTGCCAGGAGAGGATAGTCCTCTTAGAGGACTCAATTCCACTGTGGCAAGGTTCATAACCCTTCTGGCACGCAGATTAATTCTATTGAACTGGAAATAGACACAGCCTCCCACTCACACTGCGTTGGTCAAAGATGTAATGCAACACCTTAATCTGGAAAAACTCAGATTCACCCTACGAGGTTCCACTGAGAAGTTCCATAAGACTTGGCAACCCTTTATTGATTATGTAGAGGCCAGGCAATAAACACCCTCTTAATTTCTTTACTACAATAACTAGGCTATACCTAACATAAGATGTCAATAATCACCACGTAAAGCAGCTTTGTACCTTGGTTGATATTTACACTGTATACTGTATATGTACTATGCCTCTCCTATGTGTATGAAAACTTTGCTTTCTTTTTTGCAACATTTTATATAATTTGTATACAGTGATTACTGTTTGTTTATTAACTAAAATGCCAATAAACAGACGTTTAAAAAAAATAAAATGTTTGCAATATAGCAGAATATACATTCATTGGCATTCATGCAGACAAACTTTATTAGCTTATCTGATATCGACTAGCCATTAGCTCGTCAGCAGCATTGCATCTTCTGTGAAATTTACACTGTACATAGACTAATGACTGTCTACACAGCAGAGCCACCGACAACGTCAACGAGACTTTCCTCCACGCTGCGTTCCTCTGGTCAGTGTCTCTGCAGGAGGGCAGCGCAGGATTTACGACAATTAAAGGGAGTCCTCCATTGTGGAACTATAGAATGTGGAACTAAATTATGAAAAGGGGGACAATTTACTTGACTGATTTTTAGGTCAAATCTGATTGGTTACCACAATACGTATTTGTACCGCCTGGGGCTTGAAGTAAACCTTTGGTCATCTCTCCCATTGCCTTGCTGATGTGCCGCCACCTCTCATTTAAATGAATGGAGGCAGTGTCGCTGCCTGGCGTTACCGCGTACAGTGTGGTTTCACCGCTATGGGGTGGATTTCATCCCTCCACCTCAGCCCCCTGCGCGATGTCCATCGCTGTCTCACAGTATCACACAAGCGCTATGCAACTCTGCGTCACTGGGAGAACACAGACTCTTACTGTACACTCAGAGAACCCCTCTCAGGATCATTCTCATGTGGAATGACATGGGGGGGGGGGGGGGAGGGCACTCAGGAGGGTTACAGGTTGAATGGGACATGGGCAACCCAGCTGGTGACAGCTTACATCAGTTATCTGGAGCTACGAACTATATGGATAGCTCTCTGTTCTTTTCTTCCCAGTCTAAAAGGACATCATGTGCTCGTACGCTGTGATAATGACTGCGGTAGCATATGTCAATCACCAAGATGGCATGCGCTCCCTCCAGCTCCATGGTCTAGCCCACAGACTGTTGTTCCGGAGCAGCCGTCACTTTCTGTGGTTACGCATGACCCATGTTCCAGGTATTCAGAATCTGCTGTCAGGGGAAACCCACTGTACAGGGAATGGTGTCTCCATCTCCAGATTGAGGAAATGCTATGGCAGAGATTTGGCCATGCAGCTGTAGATCACTTCAGAGGCGTTTTCCCCCCTCGTTCTCATCTCTCCCACTCCAGCCAGAGTGAGAGCAGAGCTTCACACTGATCCTAATCGCACGCAGATGGCAGAAATCACCGTGGCTGGCAGAGATTATCCCTCTCCTTTATGTACAGCCATGCACGCTCCCGCTACGCACGGACCTCCTGTCTCAGGTGAACGGGGAAATACACCACCCCTGCCCTGAGCAAGTGGCTCTATGGGCTTGGCCCGTGAAAGGCATAACCTCAACACATTAGGGCTTCCCCCTCACGTGCCTGCAACCGTCCAGAGCACGAGAGCGCCCTCCACCAGGTCACTTTATGACAATAAGTGTCAGGTGTTAGAAAGATGGTGTGCCTCTCGTCAGTCAGTGCCTTACCAGAGCTCTGTTTCTGACGTGCTGTGCTTTTCACAGAACCTTATGGATAAAGAGAAATCCTTTCCTACCATTAAGGTCTATCGGGCAGATATCACTGCTTGTCATGTTGGGTTGAAAGACCATGCAGTGGGGCAGCACCCTCTCATTCACAGGTTCATGAAGGGGGCTCACTGTTCTCTGCCTGTTGCTAAAAAGCTTGAGATTTATCACTGGTGCTGAAGGCTCGGTCTGTAAGGCTGTTTGAGCTTATAAATTAGATTAAAATTGTTGTCTCTCCAGACAGTGTTGATGCTTGCACTAGCCTCAGATAAGTGAGTCAGTGACCTCCATGCGCTCTCAGTGCAACTCTTGTGCACAATATTCTCCCCTAAAATGGATACGGTTTTTCCTAAGCCCAATCCAGCCTTTATGCCTAAAAGCTTCCCAGCTTTCACATGTGAGGTGTTGGAGCTTGCTGCTTTTCACCCACTACTTTTCTCCTCTGAAGAGCAGCACAGGCTACATATGCTGTGGCTTGTGTGTGTTCTCCACACGTATATGACAAAGACTAAGGCTTTTAGAAAGAGTGACCAGCTCTTAGTCACCTGGGCCCCTGCCTGCAAAGGAAAAGTATCTCTAAGCAGTGGCTGTCCCATTGGCTTGTGGAACTCTTGTTATGGCATATGATTCAAAGAGGATAACACCCCCCTTGGGGTGTCCGTATCTCCCCATAGCTGTATCTCAAACACGAGATGATGAAAGAGAACTTTAGGTTACTGTTGTAACCCCGGTGGAGAGATCCACCAAGACTGCCCTGCTTGCCGCGCATGAGAAGTGAATATGAAGAGTAGTAGCACTGCAGTGTCCCATATGTTCTTCCAGGAGGGCAGTAGTCTCCTGTAGCATTGAATGCGCTACTGGCTGTCAGAGCCACACTTGGTGCAATTGGATGACCGGATGTCATTCCCCATACGTGGATCTCTCTACTCTGTGTTTCGGAAAACCGGGGTAGCGACGGTAACTTAAAGTTTTGGGGTAACACCCTTACTGAGGTACTCACTGGGCATATTGTTGGATTCACTAGCAGGATATGCAGCTCTTCATGGATAGCTGCAAGGGTCAGTCAAATGTTATTTAACAGAATAATACAGAATTCATGCCTTGTGATGTTTATATAGTTTCGCTACCCAAATGGGGTAAATCCTAATTAGGTTAATCCCAGGGATAGTTGTTGGTTTTAGATTCCTGGATAAGCACGACATTTACCTCCCAGGATTGAAGATATTAATGTCAGAGAACACTTAGATGAATACCTGACAGCAGTAGCTAGTCTCTCTCTCCAGGACACAGGTTCAAGCTGCCCATCATTTCATAGCACACCCCAGTCAATAATCTTATATGCAAACTCACATTCACACAAACATTTAGGATACAGGCTCTGAAAATGAATGGAGTCAGGAAATCAGTCTTCCCTGTGACAAAATTCAAACCCTTAGATTTCCATAATCAGTAATTCTATTTAGTTAATGTCACACAGTACACAGCACTACTCACCCCAGTCTCTGCAGTTTACAGTTTGGACTCATCAGTCCAGCACAGAGCAGCTCCACTCCTGAATCTCCCAGGTTATTGTAGCTGAGGTCCAGATCTCTCAAGGGTGAGTTTGATGACTGGAGAGCTGAGGCCACAATATCACAGGACTTCTCTGTCAGGTTACAGCTGTTCAGTCTGCAAAGAAGAGTTCATACATTCAAGTAATGAAGAATTATTGGCACTCTTCATTAAAATGAGCATAAATGATTGTATAAAAGAAACATTTAAACAAAATGATTTTAATTTTCTGCTCAAACATTTGTAGAAACTGCTTACTTTCACTTTAATAAAACATAATTCTTATAAAAAAATTTTCTCAAAAACATAGGGGTCAAAATTATTGGCACCCTGAAAGAATATTTAAAATAAAACCAAACAAAGTGGCATCTAATGAAATTTGATTTTAAAAAATTGATCTCAGTCCCCCAGAACTGTTTGCTGCCTTTCACCATTTCCTGTTTCACTGGGGTACAAATATGAGGTTGCACAAATGTAAAATCACTTTGTCATCCATCACTATGGGCTAAGGGATCAGCTGAGCCCCTGTGCTGAGGCCGTCTCAGGACCCCCTGGTGCTGCACACTGCTAAGGGTCAGTGGGCAGGGAGTGGGGGAGCCCCAATACTCCCAGGGAGAGCAGGGCAGCAGTGTAGTACTGTATGACAGAGGAACATCTGCACATTGTGTTTATACATTAAATTATACAGGAATAAGTAGTGAGCAGGCTGTACGGACCCAGCGGCAGTTCATATTGAGATTAAAGCTCAGACAGCAGTGTATTTAAAACTCCAGGAGGCACTGTCGGGCAAGCAACAATTAAGTAAAAATATGTTTATTTTCTGAATCCAGTGCTTTGGTCAATGCCCTTGTTAAAATGTTCAGCACTCTGAATACTGAACACAAGTGGTATTGCGTGCTAAAGCCCCTCACTTAACCTACATATAAAATATATTTTATGTGATTTAATTTAACAAGTATTATTGAAAATGACAATTATGAATTCAATCATTGATAGGTCAGTCAACAGTAACCTGGTGGATTCAACTGACAAACCAAAACAAACTCTGTATCAGGTCTACTTCTAAGTTACAAAACAAAACAGAAGACATCAAACAAGATGCTAAATTTATATTACCAGAAAATAAAGACTGAAGAGCCAGACCTTTTCAAAGTATTCTCCTCTTCCAGTGCCATGGGAACAAAGGAAATGAACGAAAACGCACAACCAAGAAACCACCACCAAAATAAAGACCAACATAACACAACTTTTTCCTGAGGCCACCATAAACACTTGACGCAGCATGGCTTGAGCATGTTTGCCCTGTTTGGGCAATGCCGCGTTCAGGTGTAGAAGGGGGGCGTGCTCATTTATGACGAGGAGTGCCCAATCTAAAATCTGACAGTGTACTTATTAATTAAAGTGACCTCATGTTGTTGAAAGCATGGCTAAGAACCGTATTATTACCTAAATTTTCAGGAATTTAGTCCCTTTCTAACAAGAACAAACGTGAATATATTAGGAGGTAATTCCGTTAAGTTATTGAATACCAATGAAAAGCATGGAAGTTAATTTGTGCTCCTAACATAAACATAAGGTTTTCAGTCAACAATTTCAATAAAATGTCACAGATTGCATTTAAACTTAAGATCAAACAGAACCAGACCTTTGTTCATTCTGTAGCCACACTGGGCCTCTGGCCTTGCAATTAGCTCTGTCTTCTGGTTTGTCTCTCCTGAGACAAACTCTGCAGGAGGTGGGACCCATAGATCGCCTGCCTAGATAAGGGTATCAGAGTGGCGTAAAGGACGTTTCCTTTAATGTTCGTGGAGGGTTGGCAGGGGGTTAGGGTTAGGGTTAGGGTTAGGGGGAGGGTAGGCAGCATTCTTCAAGCCAATATTGTATCCAGTTCACTGTTTCTCTCTCTGATGCCATAATCTAAACACTTGATATCTGACATACTGTAGATAAATTCATTGCTAATTTTGCCCTCCCGCCCAACCACAGCGTCTGGCTTCAGTCGGTTCGTGGTCTGAAGAGCAAATCATCACTGCAGACCCGTCACCCCATCCCACAGGTGGACCATTTCAGAGCAGCCAGCAGCTTAGTGGTTGCAGTCTCGTCAGAGGCAGTTCATGAAAATGATAGGTATTGTGTAGTAATACTCATTTGAGCACCCTGGGGCAATACAAAAGGACTCTCTATGCATTTTTTGTTTTGTTTCTTTCCTCCTGATTCGTCGCTGAGCTCACTGAAAGTCAGCCATCTACCAATAGGAACTGAGCAGCCGAGACTAATGCCAATAATGTCACAAACTATCTTGTTCCAAGATGGCTGCAGCCTCATGTAAAAATGGGAATTTCAGCTTTTTTCCTGGAAAATACAGATTAATTTCAGATTTGAATGCAGGGCCATATCTTATTTAAGGTAACAAGCGTGAATCCGCAATAGCTGCGACCGCACACGCGCATGCATCCATGCGTGCATGCAGGGGCGTCATGCAGAATTCTGGAGGGGCACAATTAGAGCAGGGGGCATGGGGGTCCTTCCCCAGAAAAAGAAAGAAAATAATGACGCAATTTTCTGCAATTTGACATATACATTCAAAGACTTTGGGGGGATTATTTTAAAACTTCACTAAATCAGTTTTAGTAGCTCGGTAATCTCCCACTTTATATTAGGGTAAATACTGTATATTTATTTAGAGATTTTCATGTCAATTATTTGTGCTGTTATGGTTATTGAAAATGACGCTCACTTATTCACTCACTTCTACACTGCTGCCACTTTTCTTGAAAAAGAGCTAAATCTGGTCTGCTTCACCCAAAAATCTTGAGAGGCATAAATTCACATAAAAAGACTATATCCACAATGAAAATTAATTTAGAGAACATAGATAATAAAGCCACAGATGAAAGGAACCTGCCAACATGGTAATAGCTGTATTTTCAAACACAATGCATAGGAAGCAGCATGAGTACAGATGAGTCTGTGCTGACATCACATAGCAGTATCTGCTCCATTGCCAATAAAAGCTCAGACTCAGCAGCAGTAACCTATTTTCCAAACTGCTCAGCCTCCATGAAAGATCCATCATCACCACTAGCCTAAGTACATATAACCTGTAACCAAACCTACACACAAATGGAGCATCGCGTAGTTCTGGCAGGCCACAAGAGTCAAGCGCTCCGGCCGAATCAGCTGAGGGCTCAGCTGAGTGATGTTCGCCTATCACAGTACATTCACTAACAGGGCGGTCTATTTAAACAGCCTCCTTCTACTCATTCGGCTGCTCCTCCTGCATGCAAGCGCTGCACGTTGCTTCGTAAATCGGCACTTCTTCCTGCAATCCAGCTACGGCATGCTGCCAGTGTAAACTACGTCTGCTTGCTACATGTTAGTTGCTAGTCTAAGCTCACAGCCTAGGCTCTATGAGTCTTGCTATTTATTTGCATTGCCCTTACCTCTAAGCTCTATAGCTGCAACAGGCAGGCGATCCATTTGGGGCCAGCCACGCAAAGCGTTGTTTAAGCGGCATATTCCAGATATTGAGGATACCGGTGCACTGTCTTCACTGCTAACTGGCCAGGGAGCTTCATTCAAGGAGCGCTACTTTGCGGCGGCCGCCGCCCCTCCATGGAGGACGCCATATTCAAGCCTGGAAGCTGCTGCCACGTCCATATCTGCTAGCTGCAGATTCTTGCCTGGTAATGTCATCAACATTATTTTAATTCTGCTGAGCTCTGTGTCTAGCGGTAAACGCACACAGTGTTGCCAACTATTTCCATGGAAAGTAGCGATGGCCTCCTCTAAAAGTCGCTAAATTGACAACACCGAATATAGCCCATTCGATTGCGGGGACGTCTCACAGAGGGGCTGGTTTCACGAATATCGCAAGTCTTTCGCTAAAAGCGTAAACGTTACAACATATGCGGGCACAAGTTAATGGCATGCTTATTGTCGAGTTTCTCACCACCAGAGTCAACGCTAGATGCTGTCACTGTTAAAGAATCCCTGGCGTGAATGCGTTCGGCTACCTTCCGGAATGCAGTAGAATTGGGTCGTACGCTACAGTACATCCCTACCTGATCAGAGCGGGGTCTTCCTATCAATCGTTTTACGCGAATTTTGGATTCGTGCACGTAAATCTAAGTGGAAATGTCTGAATTGGGAAAACGCCAAAGTTCTCACGCTCGGCTGAGATGGAAAAGTAGGCGTATCGATAAAGAATCTTTGTTCATTGTGAACGGCTAATGGATTAAGGGCAGTTGCTACCAAGCAGCTACTAGATAGCCCCCATGTCTCACACGGGCTATAGTTTGTGTATTTGTAGGCTAATGGCCTACTTCCTGGTGTAAACAGTTATTCCGGGAGGATTGGGCTGCGAGATGGCAGTTAAACTCTGGCTGTTATAGGTTTGGCAGATTGAACATGGGCGGCAGGGCGTGTTGCAAAGAGCAGAGATGCAGAGTCGTCTAAATTGTTCAAAGCTGCATTCTACCCTTCGCTGAATCGCTACACTACAAGGAGTGTTAGACTGTTACCGGCAAGTAGGCTACAGCCAATGTTGTAAAAAATGCAAACCAGCTTCGGCTTTCAACTTCAGAAACAGAAAGTTTTCTCCACTGATTCACGATTTGCGCTTAAAAAGCGAGTATTACCCAATCATCGCGACAGAAAAATGAAAACATTAAATTCATATTGGTGTTAAATCTGCGAGGATACAATTGGTTGGCTATCTAATTTAGCTGTCAGATCACGATGCTGAATGTTTAGGGATAGCTAATGTCCATTGTAAGAGACAAATTAGGCTAACGTTGTCTCGTCCAACTGGTTCTCTAAATATTGTGCTGTTGCAAGACGCGAATGCGTACGTTCCGCATTCATAAGTGTATCGTTGTATTCCATGACACTTAAACTGGCGTTTAGGCTTATCACAGCGGAGAAGGGATTTCATGTAGCCTTCTCCACGTCACTGCTCTGACCTCTTCACCGTGCATGTGATCAGGCATGTGACCACACGACTGAGCACATATGTTGAGAAATTATACCTCCTGCTACGGACATGCTCCGCATAGCCTAGGTATTGGCCTCGCCGTCTCTACAATTGCATGCTCACGCGAATGGCGTTGCGCGTCATCCTGTGCATCTGCTCCCGGTTATGGCTGGTTCCAGGCAGATTTGTAGCATGTGCCTTCGCAACTTTGTCATAGTTTCTTTAATCGTACATTGCATTTTCGTCTAAATAGAGTGCATACGATGGTTTATTTAAAAAAAAAAAAATAAAAAAAAAAAATAAAAAACGGGTTCTAATTCCTCTCCTAATATACTCATTCGGTAAGCATATTAGTAATGCAATGTTAAATAATATTTAAATAGTGACGTATCCATTTGGCAGGAGTCGCTTCCGATAGCGCAACGCAAGATTAGCCTCATCGTAACGCCTGATGGGCAGAAGCAGTAATATGTTCATCCAATCTCTGCATAATGCATTTCCCCACAATTTTAAAAGATGCATAGCCTCATAACTCCGTTCACAACTGGTTTCTCTTTTAAGGCAAGAGTATCAACCCTGAGTACCCACTGTTGGAAACTGCATTTCCTCATGCTTCATGGTTCTTTATATGATCTCAACATGGCAAATATGCTTAAATTAGCTATATTTTGTATACACTTCAAGCTTTAATCTGAGAAAATGAAGGAACCCGTGTCATTATTGCATACTAGCACTGTTTTCCATCCTCTCCTCCATGACCCGGTACCTGTGCTGGCGCCCCCATGCGAGCCCTGAGGAGCCTTCATTGGGAAATGCCATGACGAAATCTGGTTGCCGTCCGCCTCCGTCTCATTGGCAATGTGGTCCCCATTCTGGAGTTCTACACCACCACTCCTGCTCCAGTGCGGCAACGACAGCAGTGATGGTTCCCGGCATCCTCAGTGAAGCTACGGGGCTTTGGACATGTGCTTCTTCCATCCGTTGGCATTGACAATTTCCGTTCAAAAGCTATGAGCTTGCAGTATAGGAGCACGGCTGCTACTGTCTACTGGCAAGTACCGGTGTTGTAGCCGCCAATGTTTCTTCTATAATCTGTTTCTGCTGTTGCTGCTGTTACTGCTGCTGGGTGCTACTGCTGCTGCTGCGTTACTGCTGCCACTACTGCTAATGTTACTGCTACTGCTGTTGCTGGTGCTGATGCTACCGCTCTGACTGCTCCTGCTGTTTATTGCTGCTGCTGCTGCTACTACTACCGAACGAGGATCATTACACTAATATGAGTCGTATATTTCCCTCTAATTGGTTTAAATCTCTGTGCTGGGGGGAAATACCAACACCTGTTGGTACACATAGCCTAATAATATCTGGCGATTAGTTTGAATGGCCTTGGGCTTACGAGGTAGCTAAGCCACTGACTGACATGCTTGTCACAATCAACAACCTGAGCCGACCAGAGGAGGATGGGTTTCCCCCTTGAGCCTGGTTCCTTCCGAGGTTTCTTCCTATCTGCCACAGGGAGTTTTTCCTTGCCACTGTCGCCTTAGGCTTGCTCCTGTGGGGGTTCAGGCCAGGGTTGTCTGTAAAGCGCATTGTGACAACTGCCGTAAAATACACTATACAAATAAATTTGATTGATAGAAGCCAAGGCCATACACGTAGGTATAGCCTTCAACATTACAAATAGTATTTTCCCCTGGTTTAATTTTACTCTTGCTTCAGGGGAAAGGCCAAAAGCTGGTACACATAGCCACTGACCCACAACGTTAGAACGGCCTCTAGCTGACCAGATGAAGGGCCCTTCCGGTAGCCGAATGGCGTTTCACATAGTCATCACTTCAGCCGGAGACTAAGTACTAGCAACATGTCGGCGTATGGTTGCTTTGGGGGTTTTTGCTGCTACCCCCTCCCGTTCTTGTCCATGCATGCTTGTATGGATGGCAATGAGTGAGGATTCATTTACACTGATGCAGGTAGTAGTATATTTCCCCCGGCTTAGTTTAAATCTCGGCACTTGAGGGGAAATACCGACAAGCTGTCGGTACACATAGCCTAATATTACATCTCACATAGTATGTTCCCCTGGTTTATTAATTAATAATTCATCTAACTATGGCCTCAGGGGAACGTCCAACATGCTGTTGGTACACATAACCACTGATCCACGTAAAAAGTAGACGGCCTCAAGCCGAAGGGCTTGACTGGACGAAGGGCTTCCTCCAGGTGGTCGTACACGTAGTCATCACGTCATCTTTGAACACGTGCTTCACATCACTGCCATTACTGCTGCTGCGCTAAGGCTCCTACGCTGATGCGTAACTGCCGCCGCGCTCCTGCTGCTGCTACTACTGGCCCTCCGGTAGGCCTATGCAACGAGTGAGGATTCATTTACACTGACGTAGTCGGTAGCATAATTCCCCCGGTTAGTTCAAATCTCGGCGCTCGAGGGGAAATACCGACAAGCTGTCGGTACACATAGCCTAATATCATACCACACATAGCATGTTCCTTTGGGTATTAATAATACATTTAAGTATTGGCTCCAGGGGAACATCCAACAGGCTGTTGGTACACATAACCACTGATCCACGTAAAAAGTAAACGGCCTCAAGCCGAAAGGCTCGACTGGACGAAGGGTTTCCTCCAGGTGGTCGTACACATAGTCATCACATCATCATTGAACACGTGCTTCACATCACTTCTCTTACTTGCTGCTACTACTGGCTCCTCCGGTAGGCTATGCAACGAGTGAGGATCCATTTACACTGACGTAGTCGATAGTATTTTCCCCCGCTTAGTTCAAATCTCGGCGCTCGAGGGGAATTACCGACAAGCTTGTCGGTACACATAGCCTAATATCATACCACACATAGTATGTTCCTCTGGTTTATTAATTAATAATACATCTAAGTATTGGCTCCAGGGGAACATCCAACAGGCTGTTGGTACACATAACCACTGATCCACGTAAAAAGTAAACGGCCTCAAGCCGAAAGGCTCGACTGGACGAAGGGCTTCCTCCAGGTGGTCGTACACATAGTCATCACATCAGCCGGAGACACTTATTGATAGTACGTAGGCATATGGTTGTTTTGGGGTTTGGCTGCTGGCCTCCCGGCCTTATCCACGCGGGCTGCGTGGTTGGCGGGAGAGCTCCAGAACAGAGCCATACCGCCAAACATAACTGTATTGCCTTTATTGTCAATAAAGTTCTACTTGACGACAGTGGTCCTGACAGAAATGGAGCATCGCGTAGTTCTGGCAGGCCACAAGAGTCAAGCGCTCCGGCCGAATCAGCTGAGGGCTCAGCTGAGTGATGTTCGCCTATCACAGTACATTCACTAACAGGGCGGTCTATTTAAACAGCCTCCTTCTACTCATTCGGCTGCTCCTCCTGCATGCAAGCGCTGCACGTTGCTTCGTAAATCCCCTCCACCACCCCAGCTCCATCCTTATGCGTCAAGAAATTGCATTTCTCCTTCCTATGTGTTAAGAATTTGTATGCTCCATCCCCATGCATCAAGAAATTGCATTTCTCCATCCCTATGTGTTAAGAACTTGCTTTGCTGCTGGATCTGTTCTGTGTGTACCCCTCCAGGGGGGTTTGGCTGCTGGCCTCCCGGCCTTATCCACGCGGGCTGCGTGGTTGGCGGGAGAGCTCCAGAACAGAGCCATACCGCCAAACATAACTGTATTGCCTTTATTGTCAATAAAGTTCTACTTGACGACAGTGGTCCTGACAGAATTAAATCTGCATACATTTCCATGAAGGAAAAATAGCCTATCACTATAAATCTCACCTAAGATAAACTACCTCTTGCACTATCAACCTCCTGACTGAGGACAGGGCTGGGGCTTTCTGTCATTTTTTTTTAAAGAATGACGAGATTTTCCTCTGCATCTTGACCTGGAGATATCAAATGGATTTTTGTTTTGCTAACTATAACTACTGATGGTAAAAATAATCAGCTCACTGCCAAACCGGTGCCTGCCCGCGTCAGATGGGTTCCCCCTCTGAGTCCGGTTCTGCTCAAGGTTTCTTCCTGCTATCAGTCAGGGAGTTTTTCCTTGCCATTGTTGCCCTAGGCTTACTCTTTGGGGGCCGGTTCTCTAAAGCTGCTTTGTGACAAAGCTCCTTTGTTAAAAGCGCTTTACAAATAAAAATTGATTGATTGATTGATAAGATTCACACAGCTCTCCTTTACCAATATTAAATAGCATGCTATGCTATCACAAATCACGACTAGCTAGCGAGCCAGAAGGCTAAACAACCGGATTGAGGGATGGCTACTAACTTTAGCTGGTACTAGCAAGCAAATCTTGCAAAGCAAACTATGCCTATATTTCTCAAATGCAATTAAGTGCGTATAACTAATTGCATTTCATTTTCACACGTTTGAAAAAGGGATTGATGCTCTACTAACCACTTCAGCAACACACCGTTAAGCTGTAGCCTACATCTCCTCCAGCATTGATGCGCAACAGAGTGTTGTCTGTGTGCGTACCTGCTGTTGCGAACCGATTTCATCCTGCAACTTTTGGAGAAACCAATACCATAGGGAAAGGGGGTGTGTGACTTTCTGAGGTATGATCTATGACATAATCAGAAGAATACGTTTGACTCTTAATATAAAATGATCATAACTACATTTTGTAAAAAATAATAGTAATGAAATAAAACAAAAATATAAAAAATCCAGATATCAAAAATCTGGTGGGGCACGTGCCCCCCCAGCTTGAATGGGCATGACGCGTCTGCGTGCATGCATCCACGCACACACTCTCCCCCAAACACGTGACCTCCATGCCCAATTTCAGCCTCAAAATGTGTGGCTGCTAGAGGTTGGGGACAGCTTTGTGGACCGTCAGATGGTACATGCACAAGTTAGACAGCAGTTCATGATAAACTTTTCCTTGAAGTTTTATGGTGTTACGTAAATTTTCCACCAAATTTTGCCATGTTAGGTGAATCCGTGTAGATTTTATGCACCTTTTTGTGATAGGCCACTCCTGCTGCCATGCCCCCTTTTGCCAATTGGCATGAACAGTTGATGAGCTCTTCTTTGGCTCATGAACAACCTTTCCACAAAATCTTGTGCAAATCTGTGAATCCATTCGGGAGCTATGCACCTTTTTGTGATAGGCCACGCCCATCGCCACGCCCCCTCTTGGTCAATCAGCCTGAAAAGTTACTCAGCTCTATCTTTGGTCATGGCCAACCTCCATGCCAAATTTCAGCCTCCTGGGGCGAAAACTGTTGCCGCTACGTAACTGTATAAATAAACTTGTCCGCCATCAAGTGGGGGAGTTGGTGGGCCAATTGAAAAATAATGAATAAATGAATAATTAATTAACATAAAAAAGTATTATAGCAGTGAAGACATATTGCAACACCCATGCAGCCAACAACACACATCATCTTTTAGCATTAAGAAGCTAAATTGTCATCACCATGAATGAGTGTTTATAGCAGGTAAGCCTACAGTGAGGGACCTGAATCTTTTCTCTGCTCACATATTTCACACTCCACATACTGTTGGAATCCAAAGATAAAAAGTTCACAGGGATTAAAATGCTCTAGAATTTAAGTTGGGGCTTCAGGTGTGTGTTGTACTCCATGCAACATTTTCCTGTTTGGTGGGCATTCTTCATGTACTCCTGTTCAGATTCATGGGCAAATCAATCAGTCACATAATCATAAGAAATGCATTTTTGAATTAGAGGATAATTACTTTAATGGAGCATACATTTTTTCAGCTATAGTTATAATCAGTTACAATAGTAAGAGCTTGGAAAAAAAGAGCTCTCAATGCATTTTACAGCTCTCTAGCTAAGTAGCCTGGTATGCTATTGGTAACGCTACCATCCTGAAGTTGACTCCTGATTCAAAATTTCTGGTCCACCTTAAATAGGTGCGTTTGAATAATCCTACTTCTAACCTTCCAAGTAGCCCAATACAGGCTAATATAAAAAATAGAATTTTTGGATTTGACTTCTCCTTAGAATTAAAACATTTGTTTATGACAGAAGGGATCCTTATGTACGTTCTACCCCATTTCTGTGAAATTTTACTGCAGCATTTTTGAATAATTGCACTTCAAACCTTCTATGTAATCCAATGGAGGCCAATTGAAAAAAGTGAAATTTTGTACTGGAATTTTTCCTCAGAATTACATAGTTAGGAGTGGGATTATTTGAAATTTACAGCGGTGGGGACCTAATCTGGGAAGGAACAGGACCTGTCGTTGAGGACCGGACCGAACTGGACAGTCTGATTCGGGTCCGGGTCTGGGTCCTGAACTGGAACGAGTTTCAGACTAGTCGCCGCAGCTCTACGTGTCTTCCTACCCCTAAAGCCTTTGTATTGCAATAACAAACTTGCCTGAGTAATAAATAGACCTATAGAATTAAAAGAAACTGTCTTAAACTAGCTGTTCAGCCCACTTACAGCTGAGAAACGCTATAAGCTTTGGGTAGCCAACTCTCTTATTCGCATGATGTAAAAAAAAAGGTGAACGAAAGAGGCCATTAGTATATTATTTCCCAAAGAAGATCACACATCGCAGAGTGGGCTTGCCAGACTTTCCCCTAAATGTATGTAGGGGATTTAAACATTCACGGGGGAAGTTTTACAGTAAAGATGTATGGAAGTCAATGACAGAGGGGGATTTTAAATGAGATATGGGGTAATATATGTGAGGAGCTTGAATGGGAGTTGATTGAAGAATTTGAGGACTTTTTTTTAAGAATAACTGATTCAGGCATCTGGCAACACTGAGGCAGAGATGTAAACTAGGTTCAGTCTCAATTCAAGCAAAGAAAGGCAGTCATTTCCTTTATTCAAACATAATATGTTAGGCTATAAGAACTCATCACCACTTTGTTGATAATTCGAGAGGTCAATATTGTTTTGACATTGGTGCAGCTAGCTTGATGAACAGTGTATGATGCAGGAAACTGACACAACGCAGTTAGTCAACACAAATCCAAATATAGCCAAGGCAAGTAAGATCAACAATCCCGCTACAGTTATGCACGGCATTCAGTAGAATTACAGGTCATAAAATTAGGACAGGCACTGACTAAGAAGATAAAGAGTGTAAAACCTTTCAGCAAGGTGAGGATTATGTGAACTATGTTTAATTTTCTGAACCCAGTAGTTCTAACCGTTAACACCCTTGTTTGGCATCTGGCACTCTGAATACCGAACACAGCGCATCAGCAGCTAAAACACCTCACTTATCCAACATGTAAAATATATTTATTTGATTTAATTTGGTAATTATTATCAAACATATCAAATCTAAAGACAAGGTTCAACTACCTTAAAACAATTAACAAAGGTTATAGACATGGACAGTCACACAAGGAATGATTGAAAGAAGATACCAAACCACAGTGTGTTTGTCCCAAAGTAACCTAAGGATGTTCCAAGACCAAAATTTAAAAACAAAAAGGCAGCAGAATAGTTAAAAAAACCAGAGATGAAATGTAGACACCAGACCTAGATGCTAGAATGCTAACTACAAAAAAGCCACATATTTTATCTATTGGGAAGGGAGGGGGGAGGGGAATGGACACCCCCTCTGACATACAAACAGACACACACACACACACACACACACACACACACACACGCAGACCCACACTCACTCACAGACACACACACACATACAGACCCACACTCACACGCACACACACAAATACACATGCAGACCCACACTCACTCACAGACACACACACACATACAGACTCACACTCACACGCACACACACACATACACATGCAGACCCACACTCACACACAGACACATACATTCACACCTCCAATGGCTACCCCCAAGTTCGTCCTCTGTCTTATCTCTAGGCTGTCCTGGCCAAGTGTTTTGAAGCTTCCTATGGCTCAGAACAGCCAATGGTGAACTAAAATGTAAAATCAAGATTTTGGCTAGCTGTTTTACAACTTGTTTGATCCACTAAATAACATCTGCATGGATAAAGCTACAAATTCATGAGAAATTGTCCCACACTGCTAATGAATGTGTTAAAATGTGTAAAATGAAGGTAGAATGTGTAAAAAATAATAATTGGCCTATAGATCATATTGTTGTCATCAGCTAATTGCTAACTATTCAGTCGTTAACCTCGTGCCAGCTACCCCCTAAATGCTAATTGAGTGAATTGCACAGAAACATTAACCAGCCAAAATAAAATGGTGATTCAATGCATCACACATTTGTTTTTTTATCTGAGATAATGATATTAGCTACTATATGATGCTGTGTCAATAGCCAACGCTTTATTGCAAGCGATTGTGTCATCTAGTCACGCGTCATCGTAGCAAGCCAACCAGACAGTAAAAACGCTGATAAATTACTTCTAACGTGGATCATTTTATGCCATGTTATTTAGCTTTGTCGTGATAACATGAGAGAAGGATTGCTGTTGGAGAGGTGAATCAACCAGCACTTAGCGCGGGTAACCTGGACAAAAGCGCATTGTAGTTTTTTTCACCACGAATTCTTATGGACAAGCCTCACGTCACGTATTTCATCCAGTCAATTTAGTTTCATCTAACGTTACACTTGATTCACTCATTAGCTCCGCTAGATAAAGTCTTACTCTTTGAGGTCATGTAGTAGGAATAAAATAAGAAAATATAATTAATTTGCTGAGAATAGATACTAAGAAATAATAATAACAAATTAACAATAATAATAATAATAATAACAACAATAACAATAATAATAATATTCATAAAAATACATGTTTGAAACTGGAAAACTGATTTTTTAAAATTTATTTTTTTATAGATGGCCGGAAAAGAAAGGCGTAAAAGCAATGTGTGGAGTTATTTTGAATTCACACCACTTGAAGATGGTGTTAATATATATAGTTAATTTAATATCATCTTTTACATTTTTTTATCTATCAAAAAGTTCTTTGTGTGTTTATTTTTATTTATTTGTTTGCTTATAAGTTAAATGTTCTCAAATATAGAAACTTTGATGAAGTATAAGTTTTTCAAATTGATTTGAAAAATGTTGCACAAAAATATCAAAATATCGGTCAAAACATCGGTAATCGGTGGGCTAGGACTCTCCAAAATCGGGATCGGCATTGGACCCAAAAATCTGGCATCGGTCGGGCTCTAGTGCACAGCACCTTTTCAAGCCTCCGGCTGAGGCAAGTCAGTTCATCAAATGTCTTTCCTGCTAGAGCTGCTCCAGTCAACTGTAAGAGCTGGTATAGTGAAGTGGAAAGGTATGAGAGCAACAACAGCTCAGCAGTGAAGCGGTAGGCCACACAAGCTCACAAAATGTGGTGCTGAAGCTTGTAGCTTGTAAAAATCATCTGTCTGTGGTTGCAACACTCACTACAGAGTTCCAAACTAAATTATCTCTGAGATAAGCCACAGAATTAACTCAAGATCAGGCACTGGGGTTTGAGGCTAATATAACAGTTCCCTGAGAAGACCTCACTCTGGCACCCATTATATCCTACGATTCCTCTACCTTCCTATTTTCACTCTATCTACAGGCACTATACTGGAGATTCTGGGTCAGCCTATACCAGAATAAAGCACAGACCAGAGTGGTACTACTGGCCTTTTAACATGGTGCATTTACTGCCTGCCCTAGCCTCCCAACATAGAAACACAAACATTTAATGCATAACCAAACGTATCCCTCTCAAACCAAACTTAACACAATTTTAATCATAACATTGAAAATAAGTTTTATTCTGTCCAGCGAGGGGGGTCGCTTGGTAAAATCCTTTTTACATTACATTGCTATGAAATGTTCTGTTGCCATTCCATTTTAAATTTATACCGCTAGTTCCGCGATAAGGGTGAATAACGTAATTACGAAAATAACGTTATTTACCTTAGATAAATACTGGATCGTGTGGCCCCCCCTCGTGGTCGTGTGGCCCCCCTAGCGGTTGTGGCCCTAAACAACCGCATAGAACGTTTATGCCACGGGCCGGCCCTGCTTTTGAAGCAAACATGAGCCTTTGGTCTTGTCTCAGCTTTGTCTTTTTTCTCAGCTGTGTGTCTTTGGATTTGATCAGTTTTAATGTGGGAGAGACAAGCTGTGGTTTTGTTTTGTCTTTCATTTGTTTCTTTCATGATTATCTTTTACTTAATTTCCAGGACTGTCTAATTTTGTTTTTGTTCGTGTAGTTGAGCCTGTGTTATTAAATTAGATGTTTAAATTGGACCCTATTTTCTCAGTTAAGGCACAACTGACAAACACTGGCAGGAAAGCAAGGCGCTGGTGAATTTGGGTATTTCAGTCATTTCTTGACTCCAGGCACTAGCGCAGCTGTGGCACAGTTATAAAAGAGGCTGATTCAATAAGAATAAATGGTTCTGTAGGTGTGGTTGGGTTTGGTTTCATTATTGCCAATCAGATCACTCAATTTCTTTCCCTTTAGGAAACACAGCCAAATGCTAATGTTACCATGGCTGAAGAGCAAGCGTGTTGTGATCATCTCTACTGAAGGGAGTAGAGTTTTCTCTAGCATAACTAGAATTCTGTACAACACTAAATTCCTAGACCCTCCATCTCCAGGCAACAAACTTCCCAAGGACAAGAACTAAAAAATATTGCATGTATGTGTGTGTGTGTGTCTGTGTGTGTGTGTGTGTGTCTATGTGCATGTCTTTTTTTCTTTCTCCCTGTCTCTAATGGATTTCTGTAAGTCCAAACTGGTGAGCTTGGCCTTCCTCCTTATCCTCCCCCCTGCCATCCTGCCAGGGAGAAACTGGCTATGATGCCATGCTGCCCAGGACTCTGAAAGCAACCGATCAAAAAAACCAAACCATTATATCTGATATAAAGTTTTGTTTATGTAACGCTGAAAACTAAGAGGTCACCGTGTGCTTATTCAGTATTCATGCTATATGACTAGACACAGACAATCATTAATTTTGTTAAATCTTACGATTTGCATATGTATTAACCATGTGCCAATCAGTAGAATTATGTATGTTATTGTTAACCACTTTTTGCTAAAAAAAAAAAAGAGAAAGCAGAGACCGGGCTTATCCATCTTGTTGTGTGTAGGTTCCAGACTCTTTCTGCAGAAATAAGTCCTATTTCTTACATGGATATACCTCATTGTGCTGGTTATTCTAAGGGTAGAAATTTCTCTGCCCAACACTATGAACTATTACAACAGTTATGAGGACCTCTACAAACCAATGAAGATGAAACTGAATAGTTTTGGTTAATTATTTTCTTAATATTTAAACAAAAGTGTATTTTCTGTTCATATGCCAGTGCTAAGAGGCATAATAAACGGTTCTGTTCCCATGAACAGTTCAGCAGGGAGAATATTCCCAGTCTGGCCAGGAGCAGAAGGCAGCTGGCAGAGACAGCCTCCAGTCGGCCTCTCCATCCTGCTGCTGCCGCTACTGTTTCAGCTAGGCGGGCATCGCGCTTGTGCACCAGAGGACAGGAAAGAAGACATTTTGTCTGGATTTACTAGAGCTTTTTGTTTTTACAGTGTTTCACACCACTATTTAAGTCAAATAAACTTTAACTACTTTAACTAAGTGTCATTCATTTCAGACATGCACTTGATAAGATGAATGAACACTCACTAGTGAAACAGCTCCACAGCCAACCAGTCCCTACTCTCTCGTGCACTCTGTGCTCTGTAATCTCTGTAGCGATCGTCACATGAGACTCTGCTCCTCTCCGTATGAAAGTCCTGTAATGTGTCCTCTGTGAGGTCTATGTCACATACATGGCATATAGCTATGTAGTGTAGAACACAGCACACCACAGAGAATGCACTTTCTGAGGGCTGTAGAGTAATGTACCACCCAATCCATCCAAAATTCTAAAATGCATTTTCAACATTCCGAAGGTCCACCCAATTGACCCAGCCCAGCCAAACACGTGATTAAAAGCAAGTTTCCAGTGCGTTCTGGGCTCATTGTAAACACTATCGGAGGGGTGTAAAGCCGGTCTCCCTCCTACCTCATTCAAGTAGCTTACACAATTAACTCGACTGCCTAAATAGCCAGCATTGGACTGCATAACTGAATACAGGTTTCCTTTCAAATAGTTAAACTGAAATAAACAAAATATTTATTTTATCTGTGTTATGTGTGTATGGATTCACATGTGTGGCACAGTTATAATGCCAAAATAGCACGAGTTAAAACCTGGTATGGGTTGGTTTGACTGCAAACGCATTATCCAACACCAAACTCACATAGTGAAAGTTTTTATTGACACATCCCTGATTGCACCAACAAACCCATGTTGACACAAGCAGATTAACCGCAGACCATAAAACTAACAACCATGGTGAAAGTGAAAAATATGACACTAGCAATTCCAACTGTGTTTGTGCCTATGCTGTCACCAAAATAGGGCCCCTTTTCTTAATACTGTAACTTAATATAGCATCTCTTCATTTTAATCTGCTTGAATTGTATGTTCTGACCAAGGTTGATCCATCAGATTACTCTGCCTATCAATGAACTCCTTATTTATTTCACAATTGCGATCTTTGAAAATAATTAGTGAATGTATTAAATCAGTAAATAGTAATAGTAAATAAAATATATGGTAAGTGCTGAGATTTTGCATTTGATGCTGTTTATGTTCTAGATATAAGACATTAAATAAGGGCACAAGTTAAAACTTTTGATTCAGAAATCTTTTTTTAACCAAATTTTCTCTTGCCCGGAAATCTTTATTCTCACTAGAAATAGAAAGTGGGAAAATATGCTGTCAATCATCTACATTATTAATGACATAATACTCACTTGGCCTTCCTGCAGCTCCCGATTACTGGTAGCAGCCTCTGATGACCTGCTGCTGATGTGTTGTAGGTCTTCAAGTCAAACTCATCTAGGATCTCCTCTGACATCAGTAACACAAAGGCCAGAGCTGAACACTGGTCTGGTTCCAGCTTTTTAGCAGAAAGTTTCCCTGATCTCAGGGAATTCTGGATTTCCTTAACTAGAGAGTTGTCATTCAGTTCATTGAGACAGTGGAACAGATTGATGGTCCTCTCTGCTGATGATTCCTCTCTGATCCTCTTCTTAATGTACTGGATTGTTTTATTAATGCTCTGTGATCTGCTTCCTGTCCATGTCTGTAGTCTTTGAAAGAGAGTCAAAACAGAGTTTGTTTTGTGACTTCCTCCATCAGATCTGCTTCCTGTCTGTGTCAGTAGTCCTCCTAAAAGAGTCTGAATGGAGTCCAGAGAGAGGCCAAGAAGGAATCGGAGGAAAAGGTCCAGGTGTCCATTCTTACTCTCTAAGGCCTGATCCACTGCACTCCTGTGTAACTCAGACAGCTGCACTCTGTCACTGTGAGGTTTTGATTCTTCTGCTCTGAGTACATTTCTGTTCTCATTTACACATGAATGAAACACAAACAAGGCAGCCAGATACTCCTGAATGCTCAGATGCACAAAGCAGTAGACCTTCTCCTGATACAACCCACAATCCTCTTTAAAGACCTCTGTGCACACCCCAGAGTACAGTGAAGCTTCACTGACATCAATGCCACTCTCTCTCAGGTCCTCTTCATAGAATATCTGATTGCCCTTTTCCAGCTGTAGAAAGGCCAGCTGCCCCAGTTTCAGGATGATTTCTGTATCTGATGCTGACATCTCCTTTGGGTCTGTCTCATCAGTGCCACGGTACTTATGATTCTTCACATTAGTCTGAATGAGTAGGAAGTGTGTGTACATTTCAGTCAGAGTTTTGGGCAGATCTCTACTCTCTACTTTACCCAACATTGTCTCCAGAACAGTAGCAGAAATCCAGGAGAAGACTGGTATGTGACACATGATGTAGAGACTCCTGGCTGACTTTATGTGTGAGATAATTCTGCTGGCCTGGTTCTGATCTCTGATTCTCTTCCTGAAGTACTCCTCCTTCTGTGGGTCATTGAACCCTCGTACCTCTGTCACTCGATGGACACACTCAGGAGGGATCTGATCGGCTGCTGCTGGTCGGGAGGTGATCCAGAGGAGAGCAGACTGAAGCAGATTCCCCTTAATGAGGTTGGTCAGCAGCACATCCACTGATGATGACTCTGTTACATCACAGCAGTCCTCATTCCTTTGGAAATTTAGAGGAAGTCGACACTCATCCAGACCATCAAAGATAAATAAAACTTTGACTTGATCACCTTCAACACCTTCGATCTCTTTCAGTTGTGGAAAGTAGTGCTGCAGAAGTTGCATCAGACTGAATGCTCTTTTCTTCTTCAAGTTCAGATCTCGGAAAGGAAGTGTGAAGATGAAATCAACGTCCTGATTGGCTTTTCCTTCTGCCCAGTCCAGAATGAACTTCTGCATAGAGACGGTTTTCCCAATGCCAGCGATGCCCTTTGTAAGCACAGTTCTGATGGGTTTCTCTTGTCCAGGTAAAGGCTTAAAGATGTCATTGCAGAGGATTGCAGTCTCCTGTGTGGTTTGTCTCTTGGATGCTGTCTCAATCTGTCTGACCTCGTGTTCATTATTGACCCCCACACCTCCCCCCTCTGTGATGTAGAGCTCTGTATAGATCTCATTGAGCAGGGCTGGGTGGCCCTGCTGTGCTAAAATTTCAGAGACGCATTCAAATTTCTGCTTCAGATGAGTTTGCAATGCCTTCTGGGCTCTTTTTATGGATTCATCTGAAGGGAGGAAATATGAGAAATAATTATATTGAAATTCTCCATTCAATAACAGATTCCAAGCAGAAACAGTCAATAAAAATACTTATGCAGTCAGTTTCCTCTGTATTTTACACACTTCACACAGTGTAACACACCTCTCAGGCAGTGTTCGTTCAATTCAATTAGATTTTTTATAGCGCTTTTTACAGAGACACTGTCACAAAGATGCTTTACAGAGGAAAAGGTAAGGTAAATTAGGCAAAAACCAGCCCTGAACCCCTAAAACAAGCGAGTGAAAGAGAACTCCCCAGTGGAAAAAAAAACTTAAATGGTGGTGATAAAAAACTCCCTGGTAGTAAGAAATATGGAGATGACCCGGGCTATCTAAAGAGAGTCCATCCTTCACTGGCCGGACTAGTGTAACACTTCAGATGAATGAAAGGTAGCAGAAATGTAATGAGGGATCCATCAGAGCAAATTATCTAATGGGTTGGGCAGGCAACAGTCTGATGTATTAACCTAGCTACTAAAACAGATGGTCCATGCACAGTGATGTTTACTGATATGGAATTCAGAGGGGAGGGGTTATGCATCTTGGCCTCCAACTGGTGTCATAACATGGGCTTGAACCAGGAGAAGAGCAAGAGTGGAGCGGTCTGTGAACTCAGGGTAGGGGGAGGGGTAGAAGCTCCAGGGCAGAATACACAAGAGGAGGTTAGGCACTGTATAATTATGAGATTAACTGCTGCATATGGAAAGGCCTGAGTGTAAAATGGAACAGCCCCAGCATGCTATGCCATGACAGCATGTATAAAAGATGTGAAGAAAGGGGGTGCAAACAACCATGAGAGTGATTCTGAACAGACAGTACCCCAACATGGCACAGAACAGCAAACCTGAGCATTCACATGCAGTGGCAGGGCAACAGTGCAGTGAGCACAGCTCACATAACAGCCCTATGGCCCTCATTTACCCTACCCAGAGATCTTTAACTATGAGCCTGACTAAAGAAGGACGTTTTGAGCCTAATCAACATTTCATAAGTAGTATTATTACTGGATTCATTAGTATATACCTGGTTTTGAAATTAACAAAATGTGTGCGATAACTTAACAGTATTTAACTGTGTTGTAGAGTGGGGTGAATGGGTTAGATAGTTGGAGAGGAGATGGTTGAGTGGGTGTTCTGGTGTGCGGTAGAGTGGGGTGAATGGGTTAGATAGTTGGAGAGGGGATGGTTGAGTGGGTGTTCTGGTGTGCTGTACAGTGGGGTGAATGGGTTAGATAGCTGGAGAGGAGATGGTTGAGTGGGTGTTTTGGTGTGCGGTAGAGTGGGGTGAATGGGTTAGATAGTTGGAGAGGAGATAGTTGAGTGGGTGTTCTGGTGTGCGGTAGAGTGGGGTGAATGGGTTAGATAGCTGGAGAGGAGATGGTTGAGTGGGTGCTGTGGGCCTGTTTTTCTTTCCTCTACACTTCCCTCTTGCTGAGACAAATTCATCCTACTGCAAGGAAGCCACTGGGGCTATACCAGGGGACAGAGAGTGAGCACTAGCATCTGGATCGGGGGAAAAGTAATCAAAAAATCTTTGATACTTCTAATATGTTGGATGTCAGCTTCAAAATCACAAATCTTTTTCACCAGTCTTATGTGATCTTATGTGATCCACATTTTTTACATTTAAAATGACCACTAATGGTGGAGGAGATATAACATACTTCATTCAGTGCACACAACAGGGAGAGAGGTGGTAGTGGAGGGAGAAATGAGCATGATTACTTATGCGGACAGAGTTAATGGGGTGGATATCCCAATGAGCTGCTTGTTGACTTTGTGGATACTGATGTCACTCAATCTCAGCCTGACTGAGCTTACATCGCTTACAGGTCCAGCATCCATCATGAGGTACCATTCAGACAGCCTGACACCGAGATCCTCTCTGTTTTCATGTGCGTGTTTAACGAGCGTTTGCCATCCCAGTTTTGTAAACTTCTGCGAGATTTGCATACCTCTCTCACAGGGTTATACACCACTCTCACAGTGTTACACACCTCTCAGTTATACACACCACTCACACAGTGATACACACCTCTCACAGTGCGGCTTCGAAGCAGGTTTAACTTTTCATCCTTCAGCTTCATCAGAGTGCGCTGGAGTAACTGAAATAAACACATGAAGAGGTGTGCTGTATCAATGTGAAATAAACACACGAAGAGGTGTGCTGTATCAATGTGAAATAAACACACGAAGAGGTGTGCTGTATCAATGTGAAATAAACACATGAAGAGGTGTGCTGTATCAGTGTGAAATAAACACATGAAGAGGTGTGCTGTATCAGTGTGAAATAAACACATGTAGAGGTGTGCTGTATCAATGTGAAATAAACACATGAAGAGGTGTGCTGTATCAATGTGAAATAAACACATGAAGAGGTGTGCTGTATCAATGTGAAATAAACACATGAAGAGGTGTGCTGTATCTATGTGAAATAAACACATGAAGAGGTGTGCTGTATCAGAGTGAAATAAACACATGAAGGGATGCAGTATCACAGTTACTGACATGAACACCCAAATAAATGCACCACAATCCTTGCTTTTTGTGTTGTGTGTTTTTGATGGCCAGGGGTATGTTTTCCAAAAGTGTCATTTTCTTGTGATGGCAAACACATCACAAAGTTGTGTGGTTAGAACTCCAGCTCTCGGCCTGTAGTTAGAAGTCTAGGTCCCTGTTAGACCCTCCTGATAACGTCATCAATTTCCCCAGTTTGAGTCCAAACAGGAAAGGATAAAGCGAGGATTGTCTTTTTTGTGAATAAAGGTGCTTTTAAAAAATAATTTTCTCCAACTCCGCAAATGCAATACACTCCTCCTTCCACAACTTTTCCTAAATATCTGGGCTTAAAATAACTGCGTTGTTAGAATTCCAAAAAATGGACACATTGAGAAATGGACATTTTTGTGCCATTTTCTTCACAAAATCCCCTCACGAATCAACAGGTAACAGGTGCTGATGCCCAAGTGTGAATGGGTTGCTCTCTCCTCCGGCACGCTATTCTGTAACTGAATGATCCACACTTTTATACGTCAAGCACTTTCATCACCTCACTCACTCATCAGTCCTGGGAAGGCAATGCCATGCCTGACTGGCAAATGTAGTCAGAATAAAGCGAAAGACAACTGTGTGAAATGCAGTCCATTTGTGTGCGGTCCCTGCTCGCACAAACAACCAGAGCTGTGCGTTCCCAGTGGAATTGAGTAAGAGGAGAGAGACAGTTCATATGTAACAGGTCAATTAAAACAGTGGGAGCAAGGGAAGGGACAGGGAGAAGCGAGTGGACTTCATCATGACTGAATAAATACTTTTTTTTAAATATTGCATTTTGGATTTCTTTAACCACTTTCTCCGTTTTGTGTTTTGCCAGTTTTGCCCATTTTAGCACTTCTCTCAATGTGTCTGTAATACGTCTTGGCGCGTTTTCCCTTACATACGTGTGGTATTCAGCCCGCCGGAGAGGCGAATTGGACTCGGTTGCACCGGCTTGTGGAGAGAGCTCACGCACCTGGGCAGCGCTAGGTAATCAGCCCAGGTGCATAAAGATCTGCAGCCTTCCACAGTTTGGGGCCAAGACTAGGAGCCCAGACTAAGAGTGCAGTTATGATTTTCATTTCCCCGGTCACAGCCAGCTACTGGGAAAAGAGCACACTTTAAATACCCGGACTAATTGGTAATGCACTCCAGGAGCATGTGCCCACTTAACCAGTGGTCCTTCGATTGCCCTGAACCTCTCCCACAAACCAAGCCATGCCACAGTATATAGCAAAATAGATTAGAAAAATAAAAACGTTGAAATTGATACAGTTGTGTCCTTTATTTCAAAGAAATAGTTTTGCAACATAATGTTTCATAATCTTTATGAAATTAGGTCGCTGTGTGAGCTGAAATAGAGGCTGTAATTCTGGATGAGTTTGACACCACTGGGCATCAGACTTGATGGTTTAAGGTAATAAAAAAACATGGCCTTTCTAGTGTTAACAAGGACTAATGTAGGCTACCTAATATAAATTAAAATGTATTTTTTAGTCAGCTCAGAATCTTATATGGATTGGAAATATAGTATAAGCTTCTAAGGATTTTCGTACAGCTGTTGCTCACAACCAATATATAGGCTTACATAAACACAGAGACTCAAAGCTATGCGGGCGGGTCTTTCTTTTACTGATAGAACCAACCGCAGTTTACCATTCCATTTAACAAGCAGCATATATAGTCACCAGTTAGTTGGCCCAATTGTCCGCTGTGTTGAAGATCCGGCGTCGTTCTCCGGAGCGAAGAAAAAAAAAAACCAGCGAAGGGGACAAATGGTGTCCTCAAAGACAACGAAGGGCCTGCTCCTTGCAAGCCAGCAGCGGCACAGCAGTTGTCCGAGGAATCCGCGGCCAGGTGCGGTGTAAGATGCCTGTTGCCCTCCACTACAACGAGCAGACTAGCAGCAGCTCCACGTAGCCACTTAGCAATGCTAACAATGGAAGAAGCCACACCGTCGTGCACACTGTGTTGCCCTCCACTATAACGAGCAGGCTAGCAGCAGCTCCACGTAGCCACTTAGCAATGCTAACAATGGAAGAAGCCACACCGCCGTGCACACTGCACAGTACTCTTTGTCGCCACTTACAAGGGTACTCTATTCACAATCACTTCGGAGAAAATAATAAAACGCATTAATTCCAACTTCATAGTTTACCGACCCGCTTTTGGGCTGCTTATCACTACTCTCTAGACTACTGCTATTTTTTTTTCCTCTTAAGTATTCTACATCCCATAATACGTGTCTTCACCCTCATTGGTTAATCACACTTGCACTTGGTTTTTTCTCTTCCAGAATAGCAGTACAACATAAATGACTCACTGCCCGTTAACGTTAACTGTATACAATGCATATTATCATGTACAAAAGTTTGAACCTTTACAAGCTGGCCTGTCATTTTCTTGACTTAATAGGCCGACAAGTTTTCCAGTTTAGTGAGGTGTTCACTAAGACTGGTTATGTGAATGAACAGAGCTGCAGTGAGTACATTTAAATGCATTGCCAGTATTTAATACTTTTGTGTTTTCTCAGATCCCCATGCTCACTTTCTTCTTAATGATGTTCCAGACAGATGATTTTGATATGTCTAAGGTTTGGCCTATGTCTCTGACTGTTTTATTTTTTTATTATTTCTCAGCCTTATTATGGCTTCCTTGACTTTATTTGGCACAACTCTGGTTCTCGTGTTCACAAACACCATCAATAGATTCCAAAGGCAATCAAAAGGCTAGAATCAAAACTAGATACTGAAAACTCTTAGACCGGCACTAAGGAAGCAACTGAACACACCTGACTAATCAGAAACACCTGTGACACCATGAGTCCCAAAAATTATGATGCCCTGAAATGAGGGAATTTTTTTTTTTTTTTTTTAAAGTGCTGTAATTTCTACATGGTGAATCCAAAATGTGTACCCTTAAATAAAATCTGAAAATGTGCACGTTAACCATGTGAAAATTGTTTGATAACAGATATAAAATTGGCGTACAGAGCCAAATTAAGAAAAACAATGTCTTCCTACTAAACATTATGGAGCTCACTATGTAAATTATATTTATTTGATATTTTTTGGTAAATATTATTACAGATATTGATTCCTAATGATCCCATACAAAAAACTTTTTACTTGAAACCTCCATTATTAACAATAGCTTATCTTTCTATCTTTCAAACGCACGCTCAAATGTTTCCCTCCTCTGAAGAAAACCCACAAATTGTGCAACATTGAACCACGGTGGTGCAGTGGGTAGCACTGTCGCCTCACAGCAAGAAGGGTTTGAAACCAACCTGGGCTGTTCTGTATAGGGTTTGCATGTTCTCCTCGTGCCTGCGTGGGTTTCCTCCGGGTACTCTGGTTTCCTCCCACAGTCCAAATACATGCAGGTTGGTTTAACTGGACTCTAAAACTGACTCTATATTTGCTGTGTGAGTGAAAGGTGTGTGTGTGATAGATTGGCAGCCTGTCCAAGGTGTATTCCTGCCTCTCGCCCAGTGCACGCTGAGATAGGCTCCAGCACCTCCCCCCCCCCCCCCCCCCCCCCCCCGACCCTGCCCAGGATAAGCGGGTATAGATAATGGATGGATGGATGGCTGAGAAAGGAGAGCTGATCTGAAATCAGTCACTTTGCACAAATATGCAGGAATCCCATGATTTCCATGTACAGCCAAATAGAGGTTAATATGTGTGTGAAGAACCTCTTAACCTCCCAGATCTGTCATAGCTGACACATGAACAAGTATTAGCTGAGCAGTGAGACACCACCCAAAATGACAGGCTGACGTGACGTAACAAATCTCCAGTTTCATGAGTATCGAGTGTAACATCCCTATTCACGTTAGTATCGAGAGTAACATCCCTACTCACAATAGCATCGAAAGTAACATCCTTACTCACATGAGTATTGAGTGTAACATCCCTACTCACATGCATATCGAGAGTAACATCCCTACTCACATGAGTATCGAGCGTAATATCCCTATTCACATGTGTATCAAGAGTAACATCCCTACTCACACGAGTATCGAGAGTAGCAAGTGAAGAAAAAGATTATTGAAACCTATATATTTGCTGTTCTTACATATGGATAAGAGACGTGGACATGATGTGACAGAGGAAGCAAAAAGAAGGATAAATGCATTTGAGATATGGTGCTATAGGAGAAAGCTCAAGACTAGCAGGAGAAGATTTATGTCAAATGATGAGGTTCTGGAACTGGTAGGAGAAGACAGGTATTGTATGAAGAAGATTGCAGAGAGAAAGTTTGAGTTTGTGGGGCACATTCTGAGAGGGTCCACTGGAAGGCTGATGACGAGGGTTTTAGAAGGGATGATTGAAGGGAAACGAGGAGTGGGAAGACAACGCATAATGTGGCTGGATGACATAGAGATGGAGCGGAGAAAAAAGATATGAACAACTCAAGAGAAAGGCTGAGGAGAGAAACAGTTGGAGGACCATGAAAGCCAACCTTCGGATCAAAGACAGCACAAATGATTGATTGATTGATTGATCGAGAGTAACATCCCTACTCACATGAGTATCGAGCATAACATCCCTACACACATAAGTATCGAGAGTAACATCCCTACTCACATGAGTATCGAGTGTAACATCCCTACCACATGGTCATTTCATATTTTGTGGTTTTTTCATATTTTCATATTTTTATTGCATGTTTTATTCTAAGCTATTGGATGCTTCATTGATAGTTTGATGTTTTATGATCGTTTGCGTTGGCCAAACTGCACACTTCATTGAAGGTAGTTGGCTGTAAATATTTAAACTTTATATATAGAACTGCTTTTGTAATGATCTTTTAGTCTCTTTCAGATTACAACATCTGTGATATTTGCCCTGGCTGATGCTCTCTTAATGGGAGCATTGGTTATTCAACTAAGTTATTCATTTCTTTGGCTCAGCTAACCTAACCCTACCCCCAACACTTTTACACTGGTTAGATGCATTGTTTTATTTTGCGCTTACAAAACTGTTTTTGCTTACAGGTTTAAGCGCAATTACCATTAACGTTCGGTGATTTGCAGTAGCCAATCAATGGATTTCTACCACCCGTGTGGGAGACAGCAACCGATATCAGCTGTGACCTTAAAAAAATTTCTTGGAGACCAATAGTAATGTTGAGAGGAAAGTTACAATTTTGTGCTCTTTTTGATTTTGTTTAAGTTTGAGATTCATTTTTCTTTTTGTTTTCTGTGAAAATTCATAAAAACATATTAAAAAGAGATAGAAAAAGCTGATCTCACACCAGTTCTGGCAAAGATGATTTATCTGAACTCTTCTCTTCAATAGAGTGGGACTCGAATGAGTGCTGTATCCTGTGAACAAAACACAGAGCTTCCAGTTAAACTCATCCTCTTACTGCAGCTCTAACTCACAGCACATGGAGAAAGAGCTTCCAGTTAAACTCATTGTCATACTGCAGCTCAAAATCACAGCACATGGAAACAGAGCATCAGTTAAACTCATCCTCAAACTGCAGCTTGAACTCACAGCACACCTGAATATGAGATAATACACTTCACTTACACACGATTGTGAAATAATACACCCACCTACACCAGCAAGGTGCCAGTGACATTGAAGTATGATTAAACATTATTGCCAATTTGAACCTGTAAAATTACCTTTGACCACCTGTGAACTCTCCTGTGAAGTCAATTGGATTCCCCATTGAATGATCACTCTTCATAGATAGACAGCTTGGTACTGGTGACCCTGCTCTTTCTACCTGGACCCTGTGAACAAAACATGGAGACAGAGATTCCAGTTAAACTCATCCTCTTTCTGCAGCTCTAACTCACAGCACATGGAGACAGAGCTTCCAGTTAAACTCATCCTCTTACTGCAGCTCTAACTCACGGCACATGGAGACAGAGCTTCCAGTTAAACTTATCCTCTTACTGCAGCTCTAACTCACAGCACATGGAGAAAGAGCTTCCAGTTAAACTCATTGTCATACTGCAGCTCAAAATCACAGCACATGGAAACAGAGCATCAATTAAACTCATGCTCATACTGCAGCTTGAACTCACAGCACACCTGAATGAGATAATACACTTCACTTACACACGATTGTGAAATAATACACCCACCTACACCAGCAAGGTGCCAGTGACATTGAAGTATGATTAAACAGTATTGCCAATTTGAACCGGTTAAATTACCTTTGACCACCTGTGAACTCTCCTGTGAAGTCAATTGGATTCCCCATTGAATGATCACTCTTCATAGAAAGACAGCTTGGTACTGGTGACCCTGCTCTTTCTACCTGGACCCTGTGAACAAAACATGGAGACAGAGATTCCAGTTAAACTCATCCTCTTACTGCAGCTCTAACTCACAGCACATGGATACAGTGATTCCAGTTAAACTCATCCTCTTACTGCAGCACTAACTCACAGCACATAGAGACAGAGCTTCCAGTTAAACTCATCCTCTTACTGCAGCTCTAACTCACAGCACATGGAGACAGAGCTTCCTGTTTAACTCATCCTCTTACTGCAGCTCTAACTCACAGCACAAGGAGACAGAGCTTCCAGTTAAACTCATCCTCTTACTGCAGCTCTAACTCACAGCACATGGAGACAGAGCTTCCAGTTAAACTCATCCTATTACTGCAGCTCGAACTCACAGCACATGGAGACAGAGCGTCCAGTTAAACGCATCATCTTACTACAGCTCTGACTGACAAAACATGGAGACAGAGCTTCCAGTTAAATTCATCCTCTTACTGCAGCTCGAACTCACAGCACATGGAGACAGAGCTTCCAGTTAAGCTCATCGTCATACTGCAGCTCAAAATCACAGCACATGGAAACAGAGCATCATTTAAACTCATCCTCATACTGCAGCTTGAACTCACAGCACACCTGAATGAGATAATACACTTCACTTACACACGATTGTGAAATAATACACCCACCTACACCAGCAAGGTGCCAGTGACATTGAAGTATGATTAAACAGTATTGCCAATTTGAACCTGTTAAATTACCTTTGACCACCTGTGAACTCTCCTGTGAAGTCAATTGGATTCCCCATTGAATGATCACTCTTCATAGAAAGACAGCTTGGTACTGGTGACCCTGCTCTTTCTACCTGGACCCTGTGAACAAAACATGGAGACAGAGATTCCAGTTGAACTCATCCTCTTACTGCAGCTCTAACTCACAGCACATGGAGACAGATCTTCCAGTTAAACTCATCTTCTTAGTGCAGATCTAACTCACAGCACATGGAGACAGAGCTTCCAGTTAAACTCATCCTCTTACTGCAGCTCTAACTCACAGCACATGGAGAAAGAGCTCCCAGTTAAACTCATTGTCATACTGCAGCTCAAAATCACAGCACATGGAAACAGAGCATCAGTTAAACTCATCCTCAAACTGCAGCTTGAACTCACAGCACACCTGAATATGAGATAATACACTTCACTTACACACGATTGTGAAATAATACACCCACCTACACCAGCAAGGTGCCAGTGACATTGAAGTATGATTAAACATTATTGCCAATTTGAACCTGTTAAATTACCTTTGACCACCTGTGAACTCTCCTGTGAAGTCAATTGGATTCCCCATTGAATGATCACTCTTCATAGATAGACAGCTTGGTACTGGTGACCCTGCTCTTTCTACCTGGACCCTGTGAACAAAACATGGAGACAGAGATTCCAGTTAAACTCATCCTCTTACTGCAGCTCTAACTCACAGCACATGGAGACAGAGCTTCCAGTTAAACTCATCCTCTTACTGCAGCTCTAACTCACGGCACATGGAGACAGAGCTTCCTGTTTAACTCATCCTCTTACTGCAGCTCTAACTCACAGCACAAGGAGACAGAGCTTCCAGTTAAACTCATCCTCTTACTGCAGCTCGAAATCACAGCACATGGAGACAGAGCTTCCAGTTAAACGCATCATCTTACTACAGCTCTGACTGACAAAACATGGAGACAGAGCTTCCAGTTAAATTCATCCTCTTACTGCAGCTCTAACTCACAGCACATGGAGACAGAGCTTCCAGTTAAGCTCATCGTCATACTGCAGCTCAAAATCACAGCACATGGAAACAGAGCATCATTTAAACTCATCCTCATACTGCAGCTTGAACTCACAGCACACCTGAATGAGATAATACACTTCACTTACACACGATTGTGAAATAATACACCCACCTACACCAGCAAGGTGCCAGTGACATTGAAGTATGATTAAACAGTATTGCCAATTTGAACCTGTTAAATTACCTTTGACCACCTGTGAACTCTCCTGTGAAGTCAATTGGATTCCCCATTGAATGATCACTCTTCATAGAAAGACAGCTTGGTACTGGTGACCCTGCTCTTTCTACCTGGACCCTGTGAACAAAACATGGAGACAGAGATTCCAGTTGAACTCATCCTCTTACTGCAGCTCTAACTCACAGCACATGGAGACAGAGCTTCCAGTTAAACTTATCCTCTTACTGCAGCTCTAACTCACAGCACATGGAGAAAGAGCTTCCAGTTAAACTCATTGTCATACTGCAGCTCAAAATCACAGCACATGGAAACAGAGCATCAATTAAACTCATGCTCATACTGCAGCTTGAACTCACAGCACACCTGAATATGAGATAATACACTTCACTTACACACGATTGTGAAATAATACACCCACCTACACCAGCAAGGTGCCAGTGACATTGAAGTATGATTAAACAGTAATGCCAATTTGAACCTGTTAAATTACCTTTGACCACCTGTGAACTCTCCTGTGAAGTCAATTGGATTCCCCATTGAATGACCACTCTTCATAGAAAGACAGCTTGGTACTGGTGACCCTGCTCTTTCTACCTGGACCCTGTGAACAAAACATGGAGACAGAGATTCCAGTTGAACTCATCCTCTTACTGCAGCTCTAACTCACAGCACATGGAGACAGAGCTTCCAGTTAAACTCATCTTCTTAGTGCAGATCTAACTCACAGCACATGGAGACAGAGCTTCCAGTTAAACTCATCCTCTTACTGCAGCTCTAACTCACAGCACATGGAGAAAGAGCTTCCAGTTAAACTCATTGTCATACTGCAGCTCAAAATCACAGCACATGGAAACAGAGCATCAGTTAAACTCATCCTCAAACTGCAGCTTGAACTCACAGCACACCTGAATATGAGATAATACACTTCACTTACACACGATTGTGAAATAATACACCCACCTACACCAGCAAGGTGCCAGTGACATTGAAGTATGATTAAACAGTATTGCCAATTTGAACCTGTTAAATTACCTTTGACCACCTGTGAACTCTCCTGTGAAGTCAATTGGATTCCCCATTGAATGATCACTCTTCATAGAAAGACAGCTTGGTACTGGTGACCCTGCTCTTTCTACCTGGACCCTGTGAACAAAACATGGAGACAGAGATTCCAGTTAAACTCATCCTCTTACTGCAGCTCTAACTCACAGCACATGGATACAGTGATTCCAGTTAAACTCATCCTCTTACTGCAGCACTAACTCACAGCACATGGAGACAGAGCTTCCAGTTAAACTCATCCTCTTACTGCAGCTCTAACTCACAGCACATGGGGACAGAGCTTCCAGTTAAACTCATCTTCTTACTGCAGCTCTAACTCACAGCACATGGAGACAGAGCTTCCAGTTAAACTCATCCTATTACTGCAGCTCGAACTCACAGCACATGGATACAGAGCTTCCAGTTAAACTCATCGTCATACTGCAGCTCAAAATCACAGCACATGGAAACAGAGCATCAATTAAACTCATGCTCATACTGCAGCTTGAACTCACAGCACACCTGAATATGAGATAATACACTTCACTACACACGATTGTGAAATAATACACCCACCTACACCAGCAAGGTGCCAGTGACATTGAAGTATGATTAAACAGTAATGCCAATTTGAACCTGTTAAATTACCTTTGACCACCTGTGAACTCTCCTGTGAAGTCAATTGGATTCCCCATTGAATGACCACTCTTCATAGAAAGACAGCTTGGTACTGGTGACCCTGCTCTTTCTACCTGGACCCTGTGAACAAAACATGGAGACAGAGATTCCAGTTGAACTCATCCTCTTACTGCAGCTCTAACTCACAGCACATGGAGACAGAGCTTCCAGTTAAACTCATCTTCTTAGTGCAGATCTAACTCACAGCACATGGAGACAGAGCTTCCAGTTAAACTCATCCTCTTACTGCAGCTCTAACTCACAGCACATGGAGAAAGAGCTTCCAGTTAAACTCATTGTCATACTGCAGCTCAAAATCACAGCACATGGAAACAGAGCATCAATTAAACTCATGCTCATACTGCAGCTTGAACTCACAGCACACCTGAATATGAGATAATACACTTCACTTACACACGATTGTGAAATAATACACCCACCTACACCAGCAAGGTGCCAGTGACATTGAAGTATGATTAAACAGTATTGCCAATTTGAACCTGTTAAATTACCTTTGACCACCTGTGAACTCTCCTGTGAAGTCAATTGGATTCCCCATTGAATGATCACTCTTCATAGAAAGACAGCTTGGTACTGGTGACCCTGCTCTTTCTACCTGGACCCTGTGAACAAAACATGGAGACAGAGATTCCAGTTAAACTCATCCTCTTACTGCAGCTCTAACTCACAGCACATGGATACAGTGATTCCAGTTAAACTCATCCTCTTACTGCAGCACTAACTCACAGCACATGGAGACAGAGCTTCCAGTTAAACCCATCCTCTTACTGCAGCTCTAACTCACGGCACATGGAGACAGAGCTTCCTGTTTAACTCATCCTCTTACTGCAGCTCTAACTCACAGCACAAGGAGACAGAGCTTCCAGTTAAACTCATCCTCTTACTGCAGCTCTAACTCACAGCACATGGAGACAGAGCTTCCAGTTAAACTCATCCTATTACTGCAGCTCGAACTCACAGCACATGGAGACAGAGCTTCCAGTTAAACTCATCATCATACTGCAGCTCTAACTCACAGCACATGGATACAGAGCTTCCAGTTACACTAATTCTCATACTGCAGCTCTAACTCACAGCACATGGAGACAGAGCTTCCAGTTATACTTATCCTCTTACTGCAGCTCTAACTCACAGCACATGGAGACAGAGATTCCAGTTGAACTCATCCTGTTACTGCAAATCTAACTCACGTCACATTATATATCTGAATAATGTGTTTGTACCTCTTTCTGTCGGTGCTGAGGGCTCCTCCTTTGGTCTCTGGCTCCCTTGAGAGACTCATTTTAGAAACAGCGCCCCCTATTTCAGGCAACTGGAATACATCAGGGGTGGGTTTTCCTATAACGTGGAATTTGAGGATTAACAAGTGTCGTTACAAGGTTCTTACAGTTTTTCTCAAATGTTTAAACACTAAAACTCGAACTATGCACACGATGGTGAAAACTTGAAGCTCATGTGTCAACAACAAAGACTATTTTTGCAAAAATCTAAGCACAATTCCTTTGTTTTCACTCAAATAGCAATTCTAAATCACATTTTTGCACAACTCTACACACAAAATCTCATCATTTAGCACAATTTTCATAATCAAGCCCTGTTTGTTCACCTGGAAAACACTGGCTTTCAAATGCCAAACTCTAGGTACCAACTGGTCTCACTCACGCCACACCTGCTCAAACTCAATTGGCTAAACTTTTCAATTATCTGTCAGAGCATAAAAGAGACCTCCGGTGACCTCAATTGTTTTGGAAAACAATGGAGCAACACGCAGCACAGAGAGGAAGAGGTAGAGGAGGAGGTGTATGTGTATGAGGTGGACGAGGTGGACGAAGAAGAGGGAGACGAGCTAATATTTCAAATGAAATATGTGCAACTTTGGTTGATCACGTATTTGTATTTTGTTTTTTTTTACAGCAGGCCTACAAACTACGATTTTTATTTTTGCAGTCTGCTGAACAAAGATTTATTTTACAGTAACAAATAAAGATTTGCTTTGTTACATTTTTGAATTTGTTCATTGATTTCATATATGATAACAGATCATTACATCCATTGTCCAGACCGACACAGTCTAAGCATGTTCTAGTTTTGAGAAGACACAAATGTTATCTTTTTTGGCAAAACTCATAATTGCACTGATAAGGAAAATGAAAAAACACTTCTAACAATCTTCAGTACGACTCATGATGGAACCTGGGTTGTGAGTGCAGCCCAACTGGACCTCATTGGCAGGACAATACAGTAAATGTGCATTGTATCATACACAATAACAACAACACTCAAAGTGATAACAGTTCACACACTTTGCTGTACTGTACTGAATTAGAATTAGGTTTACCTAGCAAATGCACTATTTACAGTTTTTCTCAAATGTTTAAACACTAAAACTGGAACTATGCACACGATGGTGAAAACTTGAAGCTCATGTGTCAACAACAAATACTATTTCTGCAAAACTCTAAGCACAATTCCTTTGTTTTCACTCAAATAGCAATTCTAAATCACATTTTTGCACAACTCTACACACAAAATCTCATCATTTAGCACAATTTTCATAATCAAGCCTTGTTTGTTCATATGGAAAACACTGGCCTTCAAATGCCAAACTTTAAGTGCCAATTGGTCTCACTCATGCCACACCTTCTCAAACTCAATTGGCTAAACTTTTCAATTATCTGTTGGAGCATAAAAGAGAGCACAGATGACCTCTATTGTGTTGGAAAACAATGGAGCAACACGCAGCACAGAGAGGTAGAGGAGGAGGTGTACGTGTACGAGGTGGACGAGGTGGACGAAGAACAGGGAGACCAGTTAATATTTCAAATGAAATATGTGCAACTTTGGTTGATCACGTATTTGTTTTTTGTTTTTTTTTCAGCAGGGCTACAAAGTACGATTTTTATTTTTGCTGTCTGCTGAGCAAAGATTTATTTTACAGTAACAAATAAAGACTTGCTTTGTTACCTTTTTGAATTTGTTCATTGATTTCATATATGATAACAGATCATTACATCCATTGTCCAGACTGACACAGTCTAAGCATGTTCTAGTTTTGAGAAGACACAAATGTTATCTATTTTGGCAAAACTCATAATTGCACTGATAAGGAAAATGAAAAAACACTTCTAATAATGTTCAGTATGACTCTTGATGGAACCTGGGTTGTGAGTGCAGCCCAACTGGACCTCATTGGCAGGACAATACAGTAAATGTGCATTGTATCATACACAATAACAACACTCAGTGATAATAGTTCACACACTTTGCTGTATGTACTGAATTAGAATTAGGTTTACCTAGCAAATGCACTATTTATATGATGATATATTCCCTGTATTGTATCATGGCAACAGTCTTTATATTTGCTGTAAAATTGCAGCCTATTTTGGGACCCTCGAAAAGAAAACTAAAACTTCAAAAAAGGAGAAAAAATAAGCAATTTTTACACAATTTTATACACTTGAATATAACATGACCTCATGAGGCCAGAACATATATACAGTATTTTGATGGTTGTGTTTTTAAATTTATCGCACCAGTGTGAAATCAATGCTCAATAAGACCTATTCATATGAGGCCTGTGTGAATCATTTTGATGGAAAAAGTCAGTTTTGAGAAATGAGAACATGGTTTTGAATGCATGAATGCATTTTGCAAGAGATTTGTGTAGTCTTGGCAAAAGGTTAACTGTTGCTGTGCTTTGTGTGTAGAGTTTTGAGAAATTGAGCTATAGTTTCAGGAAACGCGTTTACAGTTTTTTTTGATTGCTAAGACACATTTAATGAAACAATTCCCCTTTTCCTCAGAACTATTAACACAATCCCAAAACTACACATCAATCAGCACAAACCTCAAACATCCATGCCAAACTCAAATTCTCTTCTCAAAAACATACACTCTTCCACCAAAATTAAACTTTGACTTCATATGGCACACTTAAGCCATCAAAATCACAGACAATGTAGATTACCCATAACACACCAGTGAGATAAATTCAAAGCACTACTGCAAAAACCTTTTATAGCAGTGAGTCTGGAGTTGCAACTTTCAAAATATTTTATTTGCAGTACTGAAAAGTGAAATACTGTCCAGTATACAGTACACATCAGTGGGAAAAAAAAAAAAAAGTAGTAATTTCAAGAGAGTAGTATTCAAAAAAAGGAACTCAAAAGTATGTGCAGTACAAAAAACAAACAAAAAAAAAATTTAACGAAAACAGCAATTTAGAGAAGTTTACACACTACTCAGCAACTACTGTCAGCTTGATCGCCGTCTCGTCTCTGGGCTGGGTCAGGCCACAAAATTTCATCCACATCACACATGATGTTAGCTCGTGCAAGGCAGCGTGGGAAATATGCCCTGGTATGCCTGATCCACCCTTGGATGGATTCAAGTGCAATATCTCCACAGGCCTCCTCCATGGCCTGCAGGAGATTTTCCCGCACATAAGGGTTGCGATCGTACACCCTCCACCGCCATGCAGAGAAAAATTCCTCAATAGGGTTGAGGAATGGCGAATATGCAGGCAGAAAAAACAGAAAATCTAGGATGGTCAGTGAACCAGGCACGAACCAGAGCAGCACGATGGAAACTGACGTTGTCCCATATGACAACATAGTGGGACTGCTCTGGCCGCCCTGGCTCCCCTTTCTGTTGATGTATGTTGTTTTCCATGTTATTTAGGAATGCAATGAGGTGTGCCGTGTTGTAAGGCCCCAGGGTAGCATGGCGGTGGAGGACGCCCCGCTGGCTGATGGCGGCACATAGGGTTATGTTGCCTCCTCGTTGTCCTGGCACCTCAACAATGGCGCGCTGACCAATGATATTTCTTCCTCTTCTCCGCCTTTTCGTCAGGTTAAACCCCGCCTCATCAACAAAGACGTATTCGTGGGGTTCGGCCAGAGCATCAAGCTCAAATTCTCTACAAAAAAAATATTGTATATATATTCTAAATACAGTAAGGTATGTACTAGAGTATGCAGTGTACACACACTTTGCCACAATGAAAGACATGCCTTGCATACAGTAATTTACAGCAGGGCACTACAGTACACACATTACATTACCATACAGTACTGTTGTACTGGACAGGTAGACCATCATAGTATACTCTACAAATATAGTACTGTACCTAAAAATAGTGCACCATATTGGGCTTACCTGCACATATTGAAACCGTTGGTTCTTCACCATGATTGCATTTCTTTCAAATGGTACTCTGTAAACTTGCTTCATCCTCAGCCTATTGCGGTGAAGTATGCGCTGTATGGTTGATATGGCAATATGCTCAATCCCTCCAAAAACGCCCTGATCTTGAATGATCCTTGTCTGAATTTCGCGCAGGCGAATGGTATTGTTTGCAATGACCATGTTCACCACTGCCGTCTCTTGGTCATCTGACAACAGTCGTTGCCTGCCTCCAGCCGGTGGCCGCCTCTCAGTTCTGCAAAAACACAATGTAAGCAAACAATTACTGATGATTACGGAGTCATCCATTTGTACAATAATATCTAAAGAACATATAGTCTGTAAATACACTTCAACATTACATAAACAGTATATCCTCTCACAGTAGTACAGCAGATACAATATGTAACAGTACAGTAAATTACGGTACCTGTTTTCTTGTCTGAAAGTACGGACAATGGATGCCACCGTGAAACGGCTCAAGTTCGGCTGAACTCTCTGTCCAGCTTCCCTCATTGTCATACCATGCACCAGCACATGGTCAATCAATGTGGCACGTATTTCATCTGGGACAAATTGTCTCCTGCCTCTGCCTCTGCCTCTTCCTCTTCCTCTTCCTCTCTGTCTTCCTGCCGTCCTTTGTCGTCCATGTTGAGGATCCATTGTAAGCACACATAAGCACACAGATGCAAACTTTGGCCCTATTTATTGGTCCTGAGATTGGTGACTGATGATTGGTGATTGGTGACTGGTGTGTTAACAATTTTGCTGCCAAGTGTTTGCACCTTGAGAAAGGTGTGCTACCTGAGTTTAGGTTGTGATGACTTGAGTTAAAAGTTTTGACTGCTAGTGTTTGTTGCATGCGCACAGTGTGTAACCAGTGATTCATGAGAGCATTTGTTTGTAGAGATTTGCAGAAAATGTTTAACAATTTGCAGCATGTGTTAAAACAAGTGAAAAGTGTTTATAGTTTTGAGAGATGTGTTGGTCCTCTGAGAACTGAAGTAATAATTTGGGAGTTTTTGCTAAAAGAACCAGTTTTAGTGTGTTAGCAATCGGGAAAAACTGTAAACAATTGAGAAAAACTGTATAATGTCTAATAAGACTGGAGAACACGTTGGGAGGGATCTTAGACCCTTCCTCCATCCAGAATCGCTGGTGTGACACCCCTGGGAGGGAGATGCGGCAGTTCCGGGGGTGTGCCTTTGATTGCTGCATAGAAAGAGAGAGAGCGCATCCATACCAACAACAAAACAAATAAACCTTCACCCTCCCCCCAACAAAACAAATAAACCTTCACCCTCCCCCCTCACAGCTTCCGGGAGAAAACAGGAAACTAAAACAAAAAGAAGAAAATAATAAAAACAAAAGAAAGCAACATCGAGCAGTAGCTTTATAGTTCACCGTTCATAGCTTGCTGGCTTTTCAGCCGGCCAGCTCCTCCAGCTTTTCAGCGGCAAGTTTTCTTTCTTTTTGTGCTGTGACCAGACAAAACTCAAAAACTTGCTATCTCTCTGTGTACTCCCAATCTCTGCCCCATACCGCGGAGAACACACTTCAAGCTCTCTCCACCAGTAGCACTTGAAAAAGCTAGGAACAATCCCAGATATTCACAAAGTGCCATTTTTTTCCTCTCAGCTGAATGTGAAGATTGAGCAAATATATGAGGGTGGTCTGTCTGGGCAACTTGCTTCCTCCTGTTTTAACTAAAATTAAAGAGAAGATGGACACATAGTTTTAAATATAACTTGGCATTTAACTATGAAATCCAATAAACATTATTAATGTTCATTCTATGTAATTATTTTGTTTATTCTGTAGCCGTAATTCCTTGAATTTCATGGCATTCATAAATGTCCAATAATCCTGTTGTACTACCAGAACTCTTCCAATGTTATTAAACTGCATTTCTTCTAAATAACTCAAATGAGCGCATGTGTGCACAACCATGGGTGTAATAGGGAGAGAGAAGAGTGTATGTCATATGAGTGCATGTGTGTGTGTCTGTGTATGTATTAGTATACACGTGTGTGTGTGGGGGTGCTGAGTAGCTCAAACAGTGAAAGAGCCCCTTGTGACTCATGAGTGAGCAGCACTGTCTCAGAGTGAATCCGGCCCGTCTCAGTACTGACTGTGGCTGGCAGGCCAACTTCACATCATTCAGGGATATGGGAGGGACACACTCAGTAAAGATATAGCGCTGTTCACTGCTCGACTAACTCCTGCAGGCTGTCCGGATGCCCATGGCTAGCTCTCTTCTTCCAGAAGCTCATGGCAAGCTCTCTCCATCCGGATGCCCAAGGTTATCTCGTTCTGTTGGGTGCCTATGGCTCGTTCTCATCATCCGGTAGCCTATGGCTAGCTCTCTCCGTCCAGATGCCCATGGCTAGCTCTCTCCTTCCAGAAGCTCATGGCTAGCTCTCTCCCTCCGGATGCCCATGGCTCGTTCTCATCTTCCGGTAGCCTATGGCTAGCTCTCTCTGTCCAGAAGCCCATGGCTAGCTCTCTCCGTCCAGAAGCCCATGGCTAGCTCTCTCCGTCCAGAACCCCATGGCTAGCTCTCTCCGTCCAGATGCTCATGGCTAACTATCTCCGTCCGGATGCCCATGGCTAGCTCTCATCGTACGGATGCCCATGACTAGTTCTTTCCATCCAGAAGCCCATGGCTAGCTCTCTCCATCCAGATGCCCATGGCTAGCTCTCTTCGTCTGGATGCCCATGGCTCGTTCTCATCATCCGGTAGCCTATGGCTAGCTCTCTCCGTCCAGATGCCCATGGCTAGCTCTCTCCGTCCAGAAGCTCATGGCTAGCTCTCTCCCTCCGGATGCCCAAGGTTATCTCGTTCTGTCCGGATGCCCATGGCTCGTTCTCATCATCCGGTAGCCCATGATTAGCTCTCTCCGTCCAGAAGCCCATGGCTAGCTCTCTCCTTCCAGATGCCCATGGCTAGCTCTCTCCATCCAGAAGCCCATGGCTAGCTCTCTCCGTCCAGAAGCCCATAGTTAGCTCTCATCGTACGGATGCCCATGACTAATTCTTTCCATCCAGAAGCCCATGGCTAGCTCTCTTCATCCAGATGCCCATGGCTAGCTCTCTCCGTCCAGATGCCCATGGCTAGCTCTCTCCGTCCAGAACCCCATGGCTAGCTCTCTCCATCCAGAACCCCATGGCTAGCTCTCTCCTTCCAGATGCCCATGGCTAGCTCTCTCCATCCAGAAGCCCATGGCTAGCTCTCTCCGTCCAGAAGTCCATAGTTAGCTCTCATCGTACGGATGCCCATGACTAATTATTTCCATCCAGAAGTCCATGGCTAGCTCTCTCCATCCAGATGCCCATGGCTAGCTCTCTCCGTCCAGATGCCCATGGCTAGCTCTCTCCGTCCAGAACCCCATGGCTAGCTCTCTCCATCCAGAACCCCATGGCTAGCTCTCTCCGTCCAGAACCCCATGGCTAGCTCTCTCCATCCAGATGCTCATGGCTAACTATCTCCGTCCGGATGCCCATGGCTAGCTCTCATCGTACGGATGCCCATGACTAGTTCTTTCCATCCAGAAGCCCATGGCTAGCTCTCTCCATCCAGATGCCCATGGCTAGCTCTCTTCGTCCGGATGCCCATGGCTCGTTCTCATCATCCGGTAGCCCATGACTAGCTCTCTCCGTCCAGAAGCCCATGGCTAGCTCTCTCCGTCCAGAACCCCATGGCTAGCTCTCTCCATCCAGAACCCCATGGCTAGCTCTCTCCTTCCAGATGCCCATGGCTAGCTCTCTCCATCCAGATGCCCATGGCTAACTCTCTTCGTCTGGAAGCCCATAGCTAGCTCTCCCTGCACACGTATGAATGGATCTCCTCGGCCCCTGCTCTGCGCATGTACAGCTTGCAGCTGCAGTGTGAAAAGGAGCAGCTGGCTGGCAGCCGTATATGAGTTTGCTTGTAAATTGGACATTCCAAATTCGGGTGCGACTGAAGATACCAAATAATTAAAAAAAACAAATGTGAGTGAGTGTGTGTGTAAAGTGTGTTTGTGTGTGTGTTTGGCGTTTGCTTGTGTGCACATGAATGCATGCACATGTGTGTGCATGTGAGAGAAAGAGGGAGAAATTATTAAAACAATTTTGGTTGTCCTGTGTAGCCTCTTTCCTGTCGGTACCAGTACGGTTGCCTGTAGGCAAACAGCCGCCTATGTAGCTACTGACAATTCATACTGACATCCCTGCCATTGTGTTTTAAATAAAATTATAACTAACATTGGCAGCATTAACTTTACTTTGCATGTTTCAAGTTTTTCGACTGCGGTTAGCCTATGAACAATCATTTAACAAATCTAGCCAACAGAAATCTGCTTATTCCTATATACAGTTGAGGCCAAAAGTTTACATACACCTAGGCTAAAGACATTCAAACTCCACACGTTTCATGTTACCATACATTTCCTGTGTCAAGTCAATTAGGGTATCTAATTTATTTCCATAAGAGGTCATTTCAAAATAATAGCCACGTTACTTTTACAGTATCACTACAAAGTCAGAACTCAGGTATTTTCCTGAGCCGTTAGACCAATAATCAGCCGGCTGAATTTACAGTGGACTAGTGGTCTGATTTCACTGCAAAATCAATGTCTGTTCGATACTATTGGACAAAAGGTTCGGTCTATTTTTCAGCAGCAGGTTGTCACTGTGAAAATGTAGCCTAGCCTATACTCTTTTAATCAAATGACACGGCCTGCGACTTCCTTCACATACAGTGAGGTAAAATGGTCATAAAATATCAAAAAATACCTTAATAAATGAAAAAATTTCTAGAAGTATTTTATAAATTACTTTTTGTTTTCGGTCCAAAATGGGAAATTTGGAAAAAGCCTGTTACACCTAAACTGCACCTGCATATTCCCATTCGTCCCCACACCCCTTCACCAGCTTCTATTCTCTCCATCCTACTGCACAACAGGCTACTTACTCTGTTCTTTCATTCCTTCTTTTACTCCCTCTTCTTTCTTCACATCTTTAAATTGGTGTTTGAGTTTGAAATACTTTATTTCGACAACAGGAGCAGAGTAAACACCATCCTACAGCCATCCTGCCTTTCTCTTATGACTTCTTCATATCATCACGTAAGCAGACACACAGCATTTCTGTGCTGAACATGGGTTGATCTGACGTACTGGATAAACAGGTATGGGCTGGGTTGGGATAACATCTTGTACAAATGCATGCATGACTGCTTTTAATACAACATTTGAAAACTTTATCTATGCTTCCTGGACTCTATAAAACTGCTTTTGACAGATACACTTAGACTTAGGGATTTTAGTCTGGTAGGGAAATATTTACACATTTGAGGAAACCAAATTAGAGATGAAGAAACAGTCAAATGACTTTACCAATTGTGGGAAAGCATGGTTAGCATTTGGCATGTTTGTTTCTGTGAGACATATAGAGTAGCAGCACACATTTGGGAGCTGGGGGTTTGGGGAGCACACAGGACGGGGGGTGCAGGGCAGGAGGAGGGGGGGCTTGCACAGCGCCTCAGAACTGGAGTCGGAGAGTAAAAAAAAAGGTATTAAAACGGGCGCAAAACAAGTTCAGCTGGTCTGGCAAGTCCTCAGCACTGTTGACCCCACCTGATCTCGCCTTGTATGGAATGATCACGCCATGCCAACGATAACAAGAGTCTGTCTCTTTCTCTTTCTGTTTGAGTCTCTAACCTGTCCTTGTATTGGCGCTTGGCAGCTTTTATAGACCATTCTGAGCTGTATCTGTATGATTGTACATTATGTATCAGTGCCCATTATTTGATTGATGTTAAAATGGAATTACACTTGTGGAGTCAGGTCAGGTTTCCTCTACGAACCTCTCCCTCATTGCCCATCTTCTGCCGTGGTCTGAAGACTCATCTCTTCAGAATATACCTGGACTACCTAACTATCACCACACTGCGGATCATTTCTATCACTTAAATTCCCCTCTTTCATGCTACACATGTACCTCCTGTGCCACTCATGTTACATGTACCTCCATCCAGCCCTTATTGTGCCTTGTGTCATTGTCTTGATGTTGTAGCTTGTAGTGCCTCCTGGTTTGACAGCATAGGTTAGGTCAGAGTAATGTTCACTGTGTGTACTGGACTTGATGTGTTCATGGCTATGAGTAACTGTACAAAGTATTGTATCTCATCGGACCTGTGTTCTATAGTTGTTCCAATGACCTTCGGTATGCACTTATTGTGTGCCAATTTGGATAAAATTGTCCGCCAGATAAATGTAATGTAATGTAATGTCTCAGTGATCAGATTCAATGAAAAAAATACAAAGGAAAAGTGATTTATGATTCCGTGGCCCTTAGATCTTAATAATAATAAATGTGATATGGAGGTATGATGCCTGTGCAGTGAAAAAGATTTTTTACAGTTTACGGTGTAGAAGATGCATACTCCTACACGGACTATTGAATAGTCAATGATATCTTGTATTTTGAATCTGATCTGAGAAATATGATCTCAATGACAAATGTCATGGCCACTGTTACCACATACTCCTAATAAAGAAAGAATTAATAGTTCTGTCCACAGATGTTAAACACCAAGACTGAATCGATAATTTTACACAACATAGAGGGTCCCTTCAGAATAAAAAACATCAGTGTCCCTGTTCTTGCACACCAGTGAAAACATGCAACCATTTATGATGTCTGCAATAATGACAATTTGACAATACTCGTAGTGCAACAGTAATACACAAACAGCCAACCTTCATACCGATGCCTGTGATGGTCTGACCACAGAAAGCTCCTGTAATCCATCTTATTACAAGACTAGCTCTCAGAACTCTGCAAAATGATTATTATTGCTTAATGTACTTGTTATACAGATTCTGTTATTTGTCTTTATCACAGGCCAAACAAAATTATGGTTCAATCCAGGAAGTGCCCAACAGACAACAACTCAGTGTGAAACTGAACTTCCACTACCATCTAGTGGGTATTTAGAGGAACTGCAGTGTTATATTTCTTACAGTCATTTCCACACCTCCACAGGTGTTCTCGTGTCTTAATAATTTCAGCTGATGTAGCAGTTAAGTAAAATATTTTACAAATATTTCAATGTTTGATTGATCAGAAAAACAGTTTTCATGTCTACATGAGTACACATCACTGCCAATTCTTTCACTGCTCCACCTCAGTTCCTGTAGATTCAGTCGGAAACCTGCAGTGATTAATGCACTTCAGACTGTGTTCTGCAGTGTACAGCTGCTTGGAGGCTTGAGGTAGTGAAGGGAAGTGTATGCTTCAGTATTTCTGTATGCACTCCTGGCCACTTCTGCCTAGGCCTGTGGCCTTGTCCCAGTCTCCACATTCCCAGTTACCATGGTGATGAGAGAAGAGCGATGGAGAGCTACGGAGAGGATGGAATGCAGCTCAGAGACAACACAGAGCACGTACACAGCACATCAATACACACACACGCACACAAATGCACAACATGCACACACACACGCACACAAACACACACACAAACACACACCCACACACATACACACCATGTTCACCTGATCACATATATAGATGGTTCGATACTGTGGTTTGTATCTTTGGAGGCCCTACTAGAGTGAAGGCTTTTCTTTCTGGGGAGGCTACGCTCCTTCGGTGTGTGTAGCAGGATGCTGGCCATGTTCTACCAGATCATTGTGGCCGGTGTCCTGTTCTACACCTGTGTGTGCTGGGCTGGGAGCCTCTACTCCAGGGACACAAAGAGGCTCAAACTGATCCGGAAGACCAGCTTCCACCCTCTGCTGTTGTTTTGGGTGAAGTGGGTGTTTGCCGACTCCCCCTCCGCCCCTTCTCTGCATCCTCGGCCAGCCCTCTAACTGCCCTCCTCAGCCTTGCCCCTGCCATGCCTGTGTTCTCCAGAAGGTGGAGCACTGACTGGCGGGTGAACCCCCAGCATCCCACCTGGATATACTGTCGCTCTCTAACCGGCCTCCTTACACTCCTTACACTCTCACACTCCGCTGCCAGGTCGGAGTACTTCAGCCGTTTCCGCTCATAAGCTGCTTCTGCCCCCTCCTCCAATGGGAGGCTGAGCTCCATAAGGAGCACTACCTTCACCCGAGTAAACCATGTATCCATATAAGGAGCACCACCTTCGCCCGAGTGGACCACGTCTCCATATAAGGAGCACCACCTTCGCCCGAGTAGACCACGTCTCCATATAAGGAGCACCACCTTCACTCTAGTGGACCACGTCTCCATATAAGGAGCTCCACCTTCGCCCGAGTGGACCACGTCTCCATATAAGGAGCACCACCTTCGCCCGAGTGGACCACGTCTCCATATAAGGAGCTCCACCTTCGCCCGAGTGGACCACGTCTTCATGTTAGGAAGCTGTGCTGATCTCATTTGGGAAACAGAGCTGTGGATTGAGATCTACACACATGCTCCACCCCCTTCCTGGTACCAGGACTCTACTCCCACCTTTGTGTCCTACGGTCCCCTCCTCCTCTGCTTGCCTCACAAAGTTGGTTTGATGCTCTTTCACAGGAGGGGCGTCTCTGTTTGCCTCCTGTCTGCTGGTCTCCAGTAATTCCAGAAGCTTTCGCAGCAGCTGGTCATACCTCCATCTGTAGCACCCCTGTGCTGGAGCCGTCTCACAGCCTGACAGAACGTGCCGGAGGCCTGCTCTGTGTCCCTGTGCCGGAGGTCTGCTCTGTGTCCCTGTGCTGGAGGCCTGCTCTGTGTCCCTGTGCTGGAGCTGTCTCACAGCCTGACAGAATGTGCCACAGGCCTCGTTTGGGGGCAGCACAGAGCGGACGGTCTCATCCGCACCAAACCATTAGCGCAGGTTCTGAGGAGAAGGCAGCGTGTCATAATTGGCCCTGATCAGGAAGCTAAGCCTGGCTTGTGGTATCTTCCACCAGCCTGACCCACTGAGCGATCGGTCCTCCACACTTTCCCACGCTGTCCATCCTCCGAGACCACCTTAGCAAACTGCTAAAACCTGCTACCTCTCCTGCGCCATCCATGGTGGGATGACCCAGAGTCTTCTGTGCCCCTCTGTTTCCCTGCTGGGGGGTTGTGCCCCTCTGTTTCCCTGCTGGGGGGGTTGTGCCCCTCTGTTTCCCTGCTGGGGGGGTTGTGCCCCTCTGTTTCCCTGCTGGGGGGAAGCAGTCAGGTAGAAGCAAGCTGCAAACATAGAATGCATATCAGGCCACTGCTATATGTACCACAATTAAACCATCAGTGAAAGCCCAGGATATACTGGTATATTTATAAATCAATGACAAACTATGTTCTACAGCATATCTACCAATTTACCCACCCAGATATAAATTCTGATTAACAATGTTGTACATTTTAAGCTTTCATAAAATGCCAATAGTACAGATTCTGATGTAGTCAGCTGAAAGGAACTTCTTAGCTTACAAAGGAGATGGTACAGTAGAATGGGCACATCCAATTTGTTCAGGTGCAAGGCATAAACAATATGTAGAGTTAAAAAAATGTCTGATGTTTGAACAGGCTAGGCAGAATTTGTGTCATTTTAAACAGATTGGAATATGGGTTTAACATCAGCATGCCTTTAGAGCTGAGACGCGCAAGTGAGTACGTTTAACATGGTCAGTGAAAATAGCGGTGATATGTGTTATTCAACCAATCATTTAAACAGAAACATTTACACTCTAGACATTTGACACGTAAACAGTAAACACAACACATACAAATGCAACATTGCAACCTTGCACCAGCAGGCCTTATCTGATCGAAGAAAAATAATCACATTATCAGAACAGACAGAACAGACATTGCCACAGGAATACCCAACACAAACGCAATTTTCCCCCATGTGGAATAAGCCGGCATTTTGGACAAACAGAGTTGCACGGTCTCTAATAAAAATGATTAGCATGGCTTACAGGCTCGTCATGGAACAGAAATAATATAAAATGACACCAACACAACAATCCTGTAATGTAATTACAGTTTCACATTTTGCAGTAAATTATTGACTTATCAATGTTCAGTCCAAAAGCTCTTAGATGCCACGGTTGACATTTTTAAGTTTGGCCTTACAATCCTTCCAGCTTCTCCCATTGTTATGCCTGGATTTATGACATGGTCAATCACTGTGGCTCTAAATTCATTCGATACAACAATATTTCTTCTACCTGCTTGACCACAACCTCAGCCACAACCACGACCCATCCATCAGTACCAACTGCATTGGGCTGCTCCATGTTGTCAGACAGTGCTGACTGTGGTGCTGTAAAACTGCCTTTTATGTTGGGATTACCAATCATGCTGCAATGCGACTCACCTGGGCAATGTTGCTGGAAGTGACGAGACAGGACTGCAAACATCTTGACTTCATTTCACAATCTGCATGTCTAGCAATAAGCATTGGAACACTGTACTAATATGAGACGACTGTATTGTGAAAACTGAGTGTGATTTAGAGTTGTGAACTTTGTTGGTAGGTACTGCAATTAGTGTATTAGGGTAAGAATCTTGCCAGTCAGTTTGGCAAATTGAGTTTTCCACATTGAGCCAAAGCAATCATAACATACTGTAATGCATTCGTAATGTGTGACTGCAGATATTAGAAATGCATCTGAAAAAATGAGAAAAACTGTAGGGTCTCAGGAACATCTCAGAGGCTGGATGTCATGCAAACCACACTTCTGCCCCGATTTTGGCTTAGTGGTCTAATCCATTCAACTGATGTGCAGCAGATCCAGGTTCAAACCTACAGGAAAACCATTTATTTGAGAGGTAACATTAACATACCTGCTCAATAGAAAAGCAGTGACTTTTCAAAATGTAATGAGTTGTGGTTACACTAAAGTAACAGAAGCAAGCATTCATCAGTCACTACACAACTTTTCTTATAATGGATTTTCCACTACTGTAGATGAATGTCATTGCTTCAACTGCAGATTTTAGCCCCATGCTGATCTGCTCATATTGAGCCCAAACATAATCCCATACAGCATATGAAATAAGTACTACTGTGTCACAGGAGTTCAATACATCACACAATAATAAATCACAACAGCAAAACATTTGATATTTTTATAATTCAGGTTTAATCATTGCATATTATTGTCTGAAAATACAGAAAATTAAAGCAAAAAAAAAAAAAAATCAATCCTAACAGAATAAATGAGGAAACTCAATCCACCATTGTTTACAGTAATTAAATGAAATAAGTACACTGCAGTGATAATTCTACATTCTCCCTATCAGCTGCATTTGCCCACATAAATCTGGATATTGGAACTCTTGTGAAAATGAATGAAAGAAACTGTAAAAACTAGTAAAATGCACATTTAAGTGGAGGAGTTTGCCACTGGCTTCTTTTAAAAAAGATACAGGAGACAAAATTATTACTTCAAAAACATTTTACTCTGCCATCTTTTGGCATTATTACTCCCAATGTTATATTAATGTTTTAATAATCAAAAGTACATAAACACACCTTGAACATTTGCAATATAAATGTATTAAAATGTAAAAAATAATTAAATCATATTTAGGCAGCGAGTGCTTAACCTGAACCTGCTAAAAGATCATACTCTTATGTACAGGGTTTAAGCTGTACTGAGGCTAATATTGGACACAGCTGAAATTGCAGTGGTAAGGCATTGCTCAAGGAAGGTTGCAAGTGTGTCGACGTGTGTGCATGTGTGTGTGTGTGTGTGATTGGGTGAGAGTGTGTTTCTGTGTGTGTGCATTTGTGAATGTGTGTGTGCATGCGTACGTTTGTGGGAGTGACTGTTGATGTGAACATCATGTGTGTGAGTGCGTGAGTATGCGTGTGTGTGTGTGTGCCCGGGTTGCGTGTGTGAATGGGTAAGAGAATGTGTGTGTGTGTGTGTGCACGCATGTATGTGTGTGTGCATGTGTGAGAGTATGACTGAGTGCATGAGTATGTGTGCACACGGGTGCCTGTGTGTATGGGTAAGAGAAAGTGTGTGTGCGTGCGTTTGTGTGAATGTGTGTGAGACTGTGTATTTGAGTGTGTGCGCGTGCAAGAGAATGTGTCACGGCTACGGGGGGTTAGGACCCAAACGCAGAGTGAGAGAAAAAACTCAAACTCCAAGCGGTAAATTGAGACGAAGACTTTGCTTTACAAATCAGGAACTAAAGCAGGGAACAAAAGGCCTCGCAGGGCACTCAAAAAACACAAAGTAAAACTTCAAAACACAGAAAACAAAGAAAATCCAAAAATCCAAAAACACATAAAAAATGTAACGTGGGCAGAAACACACAGGAAGCTCTCTCAGGCGGAAACACACAGGGCAGAACACATTCAGAAACACACAAGGATCCAGCACCCGAGTCAGGGAAGAAAAGAACTTAAATAGACAAGACACTAACGAGACACAGGAGGGCACAATGCACAATCAGACCACAAAGAGGGAAGGGAAAAAGAGACATAACCAAAAAACAATAATTGAATAATTGAAAACAATAATACAATTAAACAGGGAAAAGGAACAGAACTACAAACTGAAGTGCCGCCATCTGGCGGCCCAAAAAAGGAAACGCGGACAGGCACAGAACCATGACAGAATGAGTGTATGCATGTGTATGTGTGTGTGCGTGAGAGTGCCTTTGTGAATGTGTGTGTGTTTATACATGTGTGTGTGTATGTATGTATGGGTATGAGAATGTTTGTGTATACATGTGTATATGGTGTGTGCACGCATGTATGTGTATGCATGTGTGTGCATGCGTGAGTGCATGTGTATGTGTATGTGTGTGTGTGCATATAGGTAATAGAATGTGTGTGTTTATACATGTGTGTGCGTGTGTATGGGAATGAGAATGTGTGTGTGCTGACACGTTTGTGTTTGTGCGTGAGTGCATGAGTGTGTGTGTGTGTGTGCGCATGTGTTTGCAAATGTGTGTGTCTGTATACTGTATGTGAGTGAGAGAAAGTGTGTGTGTGTGCATATGGGTATGAGCGTGTGTATGTTTCCGCGTGTGTGTGTGCGTGAGATTGTGTGTGTCTGTGTGTAGGTGTGTGTGAGTGACTGGGTGTGAGAGAGTGTGCGTGCGTAGGTGTGTGAGTGCGTGTGCATGAGTAAACATGAATGTGTGTATTTGTGAGTGCGTGCGCATGACTGAGAGAGAAAGGGAGTGTGTGAGAGTATGTGTGTGTGATGGAGCGTATGTGAGAGAGAGGGTTTGTGTGTGTGTGTGACTGAGTGTGTGAGAGTGTGTGAGTGCGTGTGTGTGGGTCTAGGTGCATATGAGTGTGTGTATATATATACGTGAGTGTGTGATTGAGTGTGTGTGTGCATGTGTATGTGTATATGAGCGTGTGTGTGTATATAAGTGTGTGTGTGTATATGAGTGTGTGTGTATATATGTGAGTGTGTGTGTGTGTGTGTGTGTGTGTGCGTGTGTGTAGGTGTGGGTGTCTGAGGGTCTAGGTGTATATGAGTGTTTGTGTTTATATATGTGTGTGTGTGATTGAGTGTGTGTGTGTATGTGTATATGAGTGTGTGTATATATATATGTGTGTGTGTGTGCATGCGTTCGAGTGTGTATGCGTGTGTGTGTGCATGTTTGTGTGTGCGCGCATGTGTGTGTGTCTCTACTCCAGTTAGCAGAGGGACACTGAGGAGTGTGTGTGTTGACATGCTTTTGTGTCTCTGCACGCATGTATGTGTGCGTGAGTGCATGAGTTTGTGTGTGTGTGCGTGCGTTTGTGTGGATGTGTGTGGATGTGAGTGTGTGTGTGTGTGTGTGAGAGAGAGGGTGTGTGTGTGTGTGAGTGACTGAGCATGAGAGAGAGAGAGTGTGTGTGTGTGTGCATACAGTTATGAGCATGTGAACGTATGCATGCATGTGTGCGTGCGCGTGAGAGTGCACTGGTGAATGTGTGTGTTTGTGTGTGCGAAAGATTGTGTGTGTCGGTGTGTAGGTGTGTGTGCATGTGTGTGATTGGGGGTGAGTGATTGGGTGTGAGAAAGTGTGTATGTGTGTGTAAGTGTGTGAGTGTCTGTGCACAAGTGTGTGCGTGCGTAGGTGTGTGAGTGCGTGTGCATGAGTGTACATCAGCGTGTGTATTTGTGAGTGCGTGTGCATGAGTGTGAGTGAGAAAGGGTGTGTGTGAGAGTATGTGTGTGTGTGTGGATGTGTGTGTGTAGGTGTGGGTGTGTCTATGTGTATCTAAGTGTGTGTGTGTGAGTTTGTGTGTATGTGCGTGTGGGGTGTGTGTGTTTGTGAGTGGGTATGTGAATGTGGTGTGTGTGTGTACATGAGTGTGTGTGTGTGTGTGTGTGTGTGTGTGTGTGTGTGTGCGTGCGTGCATGCATGCGAGTGTGTATGCACACGTGTGTGTGTGTGTGTGTGTGTGCGCGTGCATGCATGCATGCGAGTGTGTATGCACACGTATGTGTGTGTGTATGCGTGTGTGTGTGTGTGTGCACGTGCATGTTTGTGTGCGCGCGCATGTGTGTGCATGTTTGTGTGTGCGTGCACGTGCGTGTGAATGTGTGTGTCTCTACTCCAGTTAGCAGAGGGACACTGAGGACTCACACACATTCAATCCAGCACAGAGGGCTGTGTGTTGAGTGAAGTGTGTGTGGAATCTGTGCAGGAGGGTCAGTGTGTCAGAGTCAGAGACGCTGTAGAAGGACAGAGTGCCAGCCGGATGGTCCACACACACTCCTACCCTGTACACACACACTCCTCTACCAGCATCATCATTCCACACTCCTGCTCTGCGGTAGGGGGAGGGGGGGGCAGGTATGCGTGTTCGGTTCTTATTGTGCCTGACAGAGTAACTGAGTTTATCAGAGTCACTGTGTTTAATGCACCCCAGACTCCAGGAGTTTTTATTGAATCCAAACCCACAGTCAGAAGCCTCTCCTTTCCTGCTGATTCCTTTATCTGTCACTGCTATATAAACCTCTCCCTCCTCAGACAGACTGAACTCAACCTCCCAGTAACAGCGCTCACACACACTCTCTCTGCACACAACCTGGCGCACAGACTCAAATCTCTCTGGATGATCAGGATATGGCTCCTCTCTCCCCCATGTGTGTGTCACCTTCCTGTTCCCCTCAGACAGAGACAGCCCTCTGTGCGCTGTGTTTGGATCCAGTGTGAGCTGACAGCCGTCTGCACACCAGATACATTAATGAGATTAATTATCATTATTAATATTCACCTCATTATGTGTGTGAGAGAGAAAGAGTTGTGATAGTATCTGTGTGTGTGTGTTTGTGTACATGTGTGCTTCTGTTTGTGTGTTTATGTGTGTAAGAGAGAAGTCTCTCCCTCACACACACACACACACACACACACACACACACACACACACACACACAGCAGAGTGTGGATCTATGGAAAGTGTTCTGTGTCGATACACACTCACATTTCCTGAGTCCTGGTTTGGTCCTGTTCTCTCCTCCATGGTCCACACTGTAAGAACAGCAGAACAGAATTTAGAATTTGAACCATCCTTTATTTCCACTCTCAACACACCAATGACATCACATGAATAAAAACAAAGACACAATAAAACACAAAACCACGATCATATGAAAAAACACACAAATCTGTCACAAAGGAAACTTATTCCATTCACTCACCCTATTCCATGTGCAAAAATAGCTCCCCTCCCTCCACTGAACATAAAACACCCTTATAACACGCACACTCTGAAACACACTCAGGTTCTCCATTGCTTTGTAATACTGAAACTCCACCATCACTGTGTCCCTGATCAAACCCCTAACTACAACAACCACATCTTATTTACTGCAGTGATCCCCTGCAGCACCCTCCACAGGAGATCCCCAACCCTGTTGAGTAACGCTGGTTTGAACTGTGCCCTCCATGCCCCCCCCCCTCTCAACTCCTTTTCTGTGTGTGTGTGTGTGTGTGTGTGTGTGTGTGTGAGGTGCAGCATGGAAACTCTCTGTACTTACAGCAGTGTGAGTGTGTCCAGTTTAGCAGCAGACAGCACTCTCACTCCTGAATCTCCTGGGTGATTGTATCTCAGGTCCAGCTCTCTCAGGTGTGTGTGTGTGAGGTGCAGTGTGGAAACTCTCTGTACTTACAGCAGTGTGAGTGTGTCCAGTTTAGCAGCAGACAGCGCTCTCACTCCTGAGTCTCCTGGGTGATTGTATCTCAGGTCCAGCTCTCTCAGGTGTGAGGGGTTTGAACACAGACCTGAAGCCAGAGAATCACAGCCTCTCTGTGTGACTCTACAGCCTGACAGCCTGCAGAGAGAAGGACACACACACCTTACACACATTAATATAAACTAACAGGGCTGTGTGTGTCAAACACATAGCAGTATGTTACACACCTTACACATATTAATATAAACTAACAGAGCTGTGTGTGTCAAACACATAGCAGTGTGTTACACACCTTACACACATTAATATAAACTAACAGGGCTGTGTGTGTCAAACACATAGCAGTGTGTTACACACCTTACACACATTAATATAAACTAACAGGGCTGTGTGTGTCAAACACATAGCAGTGTGTTACACACCTTACACACATTAATATGAACTAATAGGGCTGTGTGTCAAACACATAGCAGTGTGTTACACACCGTACACACATTAATATGACCTAACAGGGCTGTGTGTCAAACACACAGCAGTGTGTTACACACCGTACACACATTAATATAAACTAACAGGGCTGTGTCAAACACATAGCAGTGTGTTACACACCGTACACACATTAATATAAACTAACAGGGCTGTGTGTGTCAAACACATAGCAGTGTGTTGCACACCTTACACACATCAATATAAACTAACAGGGCTGTGTGTGTCAAACACATAGCAGTGTGTTACACACCTTACACAGATTAATATAAACTAACAGGGCTGTGTGTGTCAAACACATAGCAGTGTGTTACACACCTTACACACATTAATATAAACTAACAAGGCTGTGTGTGTTAAAAACATAGCAGTGTGTTACACACCTTACACACATTAATTGTCTTCAACCTTCCCAAGTTCTCCCCTGCTGAGGTCGCTCCACTGGCTACCAGTCACTGCAGGTTCAATGTCCTGACCCTCACCTACACTGCAGCCAACAGGACGGCCCCCGTCTACTTACAGCACATGATTAAATCCTATACGTCCACTTGACCACTGCCTTGCACCCCTTGCCATCCGGGTAAAGGGTTCAATCTTGTCTCTACCACGAAGCTTCTCCACCCTGGCTCCACCCTAGCCAGTGGTGGAACGAACTCCCTGTTCCTCTACGAACCTCTCCCTCACTACCCATCTTCCGCCGTGGTCTGAAGATGACTATACCTGGACTAACTATCACCACTCTGTAGATCATTTCTATCACTTAAATCCCCCTATTTCTACACATGTACCTCCTGTGCCACTCATGTTACATGTACCTCCATCCAGCACTTATTGTGCCTTGTATCATTGTCTAGATGTTGCTTGTAATGCCTCCTAGTTTGACTTAGCATAGGTTAGGTCAGAGTAATGTTCACTGTGTGAACTAGACTTAATGTGTTCATGGCTATGAATAACTGTGCAAAGTATTGTACCTTACTGGACCTGTGTTTTGTAGTTGTTCCAATTACCTTTTGTATGCACTTATTGTACGTCACTTTGGATGAAAGCGTCTGGCAAATAAATGTAATGTAATATAATATAAACTAACAGGGCTGTGTGTGTTAAACTAAAATAACATGAATGTGGAATGAGTCATTATCAAACACATTTGAGTTTACACCCCACTACAGTTCAGTAAACAGGACTAATTCATTTTCTTCATTCATTTGTGTAGTCGAATTCTACCAAGAGGAAGAACAGGAACATGCTGTTTCAGTTCTGTGAAGTGTCTGTTTTCACATTAGAAACATTGACATCAGTGTTGTATTTAGTCACATTGTAGCCCTTTGGATTGAAGGGGTTTGTGTTTGTACTCGCCCCAGTCTCTGCAGTTTACAGTGTGGGTCCTCCAGTCCAGCAGACAGCGCTCTCACTCCTGAATCCTGCATCTCGTTGTCTCTGAGCTCCAGATCTCTCAGCTCTGAGTGAGGAGAACGCAGGACTGAGGCCAGAACATCACAACAGCCCTCTGTGAAATTACACCAACCCAGCCTGTGGAGAGACCACACACACAAACACGCACGCACGCACGCACACACACGCACACACACGCACACACACGCATAAATTCTTTGTGACATTGTTCACCTTGACAGTTGATACATATGTACCTATGCATTCCTGAGATGTACACACAAAAACAGGGAGGGGGGTGTGTAAATTATGTTCATAAAGTATTCTGACTAATACACAATAGTCTAAGGCAATTACTGGGCTCTAATAACCCTTTCCATGTGATGAACTTATCTGATTTGCAAACATATTAATTTCATCTGCAAACACAAAAAACAGCATTTTTGTGGTGCACTTTACCTCACCTGACATGTTCTTCAGTTCATAAGCATCTATACATTTCAAAGACGCTGAATATTCATCACTATGAATAGATAAATATAACTGTTAATGTAACTACTCGTATAACCCATTAGCTAAATACATTACTGTTATAATGATATTTTCTTCCTAATCTTGTAACCATCAAGTTATCAAACAATTTAAGTTTAACAAATTATACAGTCTGTCAGTGTTTTTGACATTAATTTTAAAATATTCAGCAAGGTGAAATGAAACCGCATTCAATACAAAATTGCCCTCTTCCTTATTTACCTCACCAAAGTAACGTGACGGTAACCATGACGACGCTGTTTAAAACGTGGCCGTTAGGAGGGTCGGTTGGTTACCATGGCGATGCCAGCTCGCTCTGAGCTGTTTAGATAACACAATTATTTGATAATAACTATTAACACTTTGCAAATATCATTTGTTTACCATTTACATCAGACAACATGACCCTCAAGTTGACACTTGTTGCCGTTGTTCTAAGTTCAGCTTTCGCATTGACTCACAGGCACGAGTTAGCTAGCTAGCCAGCCCAACCTACTTTAACGTTACTTCATGACCCAACCTAGCTAGCTGAGCCAGTGAGGAACTAAGCAGCTAACTGTCACAGACAACTTAAATATATACACCAGTATATAAAATAACATGAAGGTTTTATCTAACCAGTCATGATATTATTGGTCAGACCTGCGATATTGTACCTGCTAACAGCTGAAGCAGTGCCGGAGCCGTGTACGAGCTGTGCTACACTTCAGTTCATCTGGCACGATCTTACAGCAATGCAACTACGGCATCAACTGGAATTACACTGCATCGCCATCTAGTGGCTGTATGAGAACAGCACAACTGATTACTGCCACTAACTTCTATTGCTGGTAGACACTAGATTTTCAAAAAAGTGGTGTCTTTTGAAACTTCCACACATTGCACCTATGTTCTGTATGTCTTTACGTTATAATACATCCATTCATTTCATTTTCGCATGCTTTTGCGAATATAATAGGTTAATTATCGCGTTACATTTAATTATTTTTGTAACAATGCTAATAATAATGAAAATAAAAGCCTGATGTATTAGGTCATTTTGTTTCTTTTAAAACCCCTTATCAACATGTTTGGTAGCCCTTGTGGAGTAAATATAAACTGCACAAAAAATGTAATAAGTGGGGGCATTTGAAGATTATTAGAATACTTATCTAAGAAATACTACTGTAAATTACGTTATTCTTTAGATGATAGGAGCTAGAGCCAGAATATTGATCTCTGAATCAGACTATTCCACACAGCATGACTGCTTACAAAGGTATAATATCCAGGCTATGACTTGGGACTGGAACCACAGAAAAGTGACTAAACTAAACGATGTAACACTGCATCTAAACAGCAGCTCACATGTTGTTCAGATGGACACTCTCCCACCAAGATGTACACTCATACCGTGCCAGTGAGTTAATGCCCGGCTTTACCAGCAGAATAAAATACCAATTTATTCATAATCCTTTCAGAAACACTACAATCCTGAAAATTAAACATCCTGCTAGACTGAACTCTGACAGTTCTATAGATGTAATTCTGACATTCTGGGCCCTTTTCCTATACTGTAAGTTCTCTGAATTGGGGCAATGGGCTCATCTACCTTTTCTATGATCTTTTCTCTGGGCTTAACCCTCCCATCCCATACTAGACGTGCAGCTGCCACCGTTCAGAGTGGACAGTGGGTTAGTTTTCAGTGCTGTAGGATGTTTGGCCACAAAAGTAAAGACAACACACATTTTTCATGTGTGGACAGTGAATTTGCTCATTTCCTTTTAGTTTTCTGTGACAAACTTCCCACAGCACTGCAAGCTAACACAGCTAAAGGCAGATTCACTGTAGAAACAGGAAGTAATGCACATGCTCATATTTATGTATTGCGGTGTGGGCCTCTGGAGCCCCGCTCCTCCCTGCTATGAGCCACCACTCAGCTCCACTTCGCCTGTGTCTCACCGGCCCAGCCTGCCGCCCCATGGACAGCACCGGAGGGACAGGGCTGAGTTTCAGCACCTCCACTCCACACTCAGACCTGGACAGCGCCGGAGGGACAGGGCTGAGTTTCAGCACCTCCACTCCACACTCAGACCTGGACAGCGCCGGAGGGGCATGGCTGAGTTTCAGCACCTCCACTCCACACTCAGACCTGGACCTGAGATACAGTCAGGCCAACGGCAGCATACCAGTGCTTTTTCCACACCACTTTCCCCTTTGCCTGAGTAGCTGCTGGCCCTGTATAGGCCTCATGGTCTCACTCCAGGGGTGTGCTGGCTTTCCCCTCACTGAGTGACTAACAGAATCTCTGATTCCCATTTTTTTTTTTTTTTTTTGTGGCAGACTCGGACGTGCCCCTCCTCGTGGCCTGAATTTTGGACCCACCTGCACTTCCCTAGCACTTCTGCTTTCCCCAACATTTGAGTTGCCTGATCTTGTTTTTTGTTTCACTGTTCCCGTCTTCATTCATTGTGATACCGCTGTCACAATAAAAGTCCTCACTCAAAAAATGGCTACAAAGCTTCAAAAAAATGTCATTATTTATTTTTTATTAGTTTTCTTTAATGCAGATTCATGCACAAACGTTTCGGCATGTTGCCTTCTTCAGTGTGCAGGTACAATGATTAAGACATTCCACCTTCTTATAAACAGGTAACAGCTGCCTTTCATTAGGGCTGCTGGCCAATTATTATGAGACAATTATTTATTAAGGCTGCTAGACAATCATAGTGAGGCAATTAGATAAATTGGTAAATTGGCTAACAAGAGCAATCAAGGAGAATAGTAGAGGGGGGAATGTATCCACAAGTGGCCACAATAGAAGACATCAGGCTAAGCCGTTCATAAATCTATGTGGCCACTCGTGAGCCCAGTCACGCCCCTCAATCACAAATGCATTCAGGTTATACACTGTAAAATCGAAATCAACAAAAAAGCAGGCATAAAGTACATACACAGAAATCTAAAGAAAAGGAATAAGGTCCAGCTCCTCATTGAGGCCCCCTGGTGACACAGATTTGAGTCTATATCCAGAAGGCCTCTCTTTGGAGTAGTTTTTTCTCAAAATCACCTCCCCTGCGAGCTGGCGTTACCTTTTCTATACCCATACATTGAAGATCTTTAATAGAGTGTTCCTGTTCTATAAAGTGCCTTGCCACTGGTGAGGTGATATCACATCTTCTTATAGAGGACTTATGTTCCCCAAGTCGTTGTTTTAAAGCACGTGTAGTTTTACCTATATACACCTTGGGGCAGGACACTTCAACATATAGATTACACCTTTTGTACTGCAAGTGATACAAGATTTAATTTGATAAGATCTGGATGTTTGGGGACACACAAAATGATGTCCTTTCATCATATTACTACAAGATGCACAGCTCCTGCAAGGGAAACAACCAGTTATAAAAGCTTTTTTTTCTCTTTAACTACATCTGACTTTACTAGCATATTAGCCAAATTTCTTGCTCTTTTATAAGTAAATAGAGCGGGGCTCTGAAAGGCTTGATTTAAGGAAGTGTCTGAGGACAAAATATGCCACTGCTTGTTTACGATAGGTCTAATTTTGTTAGAACAGTCATTGTAAGTCAGAACATAGTTAACAGAGAATGTCTTTTTTTGTTTACTCTGTGTTTTATTTAGCAGGTCATTTCTATTGAGACCTTTGACCTTTTGTTTAGCGTCATTAAGCCATACTTCAGAGTATCCTCTTGAGCGAAAACGCTCAATGAGGAGCTCCGATTGTTTGTCGTATTCTTCTTCAGTGTCACAGATACGGCGAAGCCTATGCAACTGACTCACAGGTAAACCTTTCTTTAATGGTAATGGGTGATAACTGTCAGCTGACAAAATTGCATTTTTGTCAGTGGGCTTTCTATATACCGTAGTACTGAGGGAATTGCCTTTTTTAGTGACCAAGACATCTAAGAAGTGAATAGCTTCTGGGCTCTTCTCAACTGAAAAGGAAATAGATGGTAGTTTTGAATTAATGTAATTAACAAATTCCATCAGCTTAATTTCTGAATCGTTACATATCATAAAACAATCATCAATATACCTTGTCCAGTATTTAATAGAACTTATGTAAGGATTGTTCTCATAAATATAATCAAGTTCAAATTTTCCCATGAACAGACTAGCATAGTTGGGGGCTAATGGAGTCCCCATGGCAGTGCCATGTGTTTGCAAGTTGTAATCTTTATCAAAGAGAAAATAATTGAGTGAGACTGATAATAAACTCAGTAGGCACACTACCTTCATGATTGGAAAGAAAGAATCTCAGGGCCTCCAGGCCGGGATTCATAGGTATGGAGGTGTACACAGAACCAACATCTAATGTCACTAAAAAGTCACCTCCATCTATGTTTGACAATGCTTGTAAATTCACTAAAAAATCTGTGGTGTCTTTCAAGTATGACGGTAATAGCTTAACTATGGGTTAAATATTAAAGTCCACAAACCGAGAAATGATCTCAGTAAGGGAGCCGGTGCCTGATACTATAGGCCTCAAAGGAGGATCTTCACAGGAATTATGAATCTTAGGCAATGCATATAGTACAGGTATGGTAGGGTGATTCACAGAGAGATATTTAAATTCCAAGATTGCTCGTTAACCAATTTACCAATTTATCTATTGTCTCATTATGATTGTCTAGCAGCCTTAATAAATAATTGTCTCATAATAATTGGCCAGCAGCCCTAATGAAAGGCAGCTGTTACCTGTTTATAAGAAGGTAGAATGTCTTAATCATTGTACCTGCACACTGAAGAAGGCAACACGCCAAAACGTTTGCGCATGAATCTGCATTAAAGAAAACTAATAAAAAATAAATAATGGAATTTTTTTGAAGCTTTGTAGCCATTTTTTTGAGTGAGAACCAATTTCTTTTCAATTGACAATATTTCTTCGGTTTCTACGCACCAAACAAAATAAAACGGGTGAGCGCGGTGATTTATCTTGTTATGAACAATAAAAGTCCTCTACAGGCATGTTGCCAGCACTGTCTGCCTCGTCTGTGCCTCATTCCCACAGCATTCAGTATGGATGTGATAAAAGTTTATTAAAGGAGATGAAAGATATGGAATTGAAGGTATCCGTAAGTGGGTGGAAAATCACAACCTGTACCTGTACAACATGCCATATAAATGCTCAGCCCGTTTGCAAATGTTGCACACAATGCAAACCATGCAAACTATGCAGACTACACAAAAGTATAAAACAGTCCTTAGAAGGACCATCTCTGTAGACCCTTGCAGGAGGAGTATGCAACACATACAGGAATGATAGATTCAATCATTAGGGCACACCAGTAGTACAATACCCCTTATTTACTGTCAGGATAATTACCATGCAGTGCCCCCATACCCTGTAGAGGGGAGGGGGGGGGGGGGGTTGGTCTGGTGGGGATGGTGGTAGGTACTAGAGTTTTGGTCAGGTCAGACTCTATTTTGTCAAATATAAACTAGTGTGGATTGCGGGAGATGTTCTCTGGATAGCATTTAAGGGAAGCTCAAACAATTTACTTCATTATCCAAAGTCCTTTCATAAAAAGCATTTTTGGTATGCATCACAATTTCCTTGTGTTCCTTTTCTTTATCTTACAATCACTTCAGGTGCATGTCCTTTCCTCTCTTATAGCATAGTGTCCAGTCCATCTTGCCATGTCTTGTAAATAAAATCTCATAAAAAACACGTTTTCAACGTACAAAAATGCCAAGTTACTCAAAAGTATTGATATCAAAATGACGCCAAATTACGGTACTACAAACAATATAGGCTATCTTGCCTCACCGAAATTAAATAAGATGTATTCCAAAGCAATGCTACCCAATATTTCCTCAGTTCTTTCAAGTCACTTGGCCCTGTGTTTATAAGCATGCACTACATGAACAGGCCAAACATATGTGTGGATGGCTCTCTCACAGTCAAGATTGATTGAATAGGCATGTATATGTCCAATTTGTATTGGTATGTATGTATTTCGCTGCCCAGCCTTTCTGTTGCGTGAATGATAGTATGTTTCTTGGTATAAGTGTGTGTTCGTAAATGTGAATGTAACATGCTGCGAGGGAAATGTCCCCATGGGGATAAAGAAGTTCTCTATGTATATATGTACAATATGTATTTTACATTCAGTATTTATTGTACGCAGCAAATATACAATAACTTGTACACGTACTCAAATTCAGTTCAGAAGCAAGTGTAAACATGTTTTCTGGAGAAATATGCTTCCTGTAGCAGCAGTTTTGTACATGAATGTCAATGTGTTCCATGAGGCAATTCGAAATATTTGACTCTTTGATCTGACACAAAGTTTGGATGACATTGTAAAATGGCAAGATTACAAAACACAGGGCCAAGTGACTTGAAAGAATTGAGGAAATATTGGATAGCATTGCTTTGAAATACATCTTATGTAATTTTGGTGAGGCAAGATAGCCTATATTGTTTGTAGTACCGTAACTTGGCGTCATTTTGATATCAATACTTTTGAGTAACTTGGCATTTTTGTACGTTGAAAACGTGTTTTTTATGAGATATCATTTCTTTTTGCAAAGCGTTTTATTATGCGAGTGAGAAATGCGAAGTGACCCTGTAAGAAACAGTTGTGGATTATGGCTATCCTTGTGTGAATTTGTACAGTCTGATGAGCGTGTACTGTTTAGCAGTTTTGGTTTGCTATATATGTAAAACAGTGGCTGTGACAAAAGGTGCGGTGGCGTAAGTGTAAACGCAACAGAAACGCAGGTGAAATATGGCCAGTTTATGTACTCACGGATTTGACGGCCATCCAACGAGGCTTGATTGAGAAAAGAATCAGCAAGCACGTAGAATTAGAGCTGCCTAGGTTGCAACTTGTGTACCCTGCTGTCCTGCTCTGTTGTCTGTTATTTTGTGGTGATGCACTTTTAGTGTTTGTAAGGTTTATCTCATAAAAAACATGTTTTCAACGTACAAAAATGCCAAGTTTCTCACACACACAAGACATACACCGTCTATAACTCATTCATTCAGACTGCCAAAATCCAGGCCTGCCATTAAATGTTTTAATATCAAAATGACGCCAAGTTACAGTACTACAAACAATATAGGCTATCTTGCCTCACCGAAATGAAATAAGATGTATTCCAAAGCAATGCTACCCAATATTTCCTCAATTATTTCAATACCTGCCATCCCAATAAGGCATTTTGATTTTGCCCGGTTACCATAGCTACCCCCATGATACGCGCTCTTTTTGGGAGACTTTTCACAAGCTAGCTAGCTTAGTAGTATATCAAGTATCGACAGATAGCTAAGGTAAGGACGTTGACTTATATCCAATTATAATTTTTGCTATCTAGCTAGCCAAGTTAAGATAAAAGCACAACTATAACATCCTCATAAAAGCAAACTAGCTAGCTAACGTTATCGATAACATTGCCTTATGAAAGCAAACTACCTAGCTAGCTAACGTTAGCTAGCTAGCTAAATGAATATAACCAGAAATAATCTAATAGTCCTTAAAAGGCACTCTAATTTAAGTGAACCTAACGTTAGTCAAATATTTGCATTGTCTTGCCTGTAAGCCAGCGGCGCAATCGATTTAATCACCTGAAACTGAAATATTCTTCCGCGGCCGTTTGGGCATATTTTACCGTTGTCAAGCAAAACTGTCGTTGGTAGTTGAACTTGGACCGTTGTTATGCAACAAATAGGATATAACAGGCCAACAGTCAGATTGTAACTGTTTTATGTATCCTCTCAAACACATTCATTATGTTTTTATGCGAACATTCACTTTCATGTCTTGACATCCGAGGCGACAGTATGCATTCACATTTCCAATATAACTGGCAACAACAGCAGAAATCATGCACACGTTGTAAACAATTTGCTGTTTGATTACTTTCTCATCGTCAATTCCATATAGGCTATTCGCAAAATGACAAGAATAGAACGAAAACTCGGACTTGTGTGAAAATTTAAATTAGCAGTGGTACAGCCACCGTTTGCTTTCCTTCAAAGTTACTGCTAGCTGAGCAGCGAAGTGTGCCCTCCAGATGCGAACCATGCACCATAAATTAGTTCATAGTCTTCCTGGTGTTTTTGTGGAATTGAAGAATAAAATTACGGCAGTCTGAAAAAGCTAAAGGGACGATTACTAGAATTAACCTGTTATTTTACCCTGACAAAAAGTGCGGAAGGTGATTTCCAGTTTGCTTTTACTGTATCACCAATGTGAATTATGCAGAAGTACCGCACACCTCACATAACTGTATCAAACGTTTTGAGACGATTACAACGGGCTAACAAAGAAAATCCGGAATCAAATATTCAGCAACCGAATTAATCCGTTTCAATGTTTTGGTACGTAGGCTAATATGCTGTCCCAGCACGAATGCTTAGCATTTTATAAAACAAATACTAAAGCAAGAAAAGAACAGAAGAGCACACGTTATAATTCCAAGACGTTGGCAGGCTATAACCAAAACTAGGCTACTGTGCCGCATATCATACAAGTTTGATTTGAAGTTATTATGAAAATAAATCGGTTTGCGGCTGCATATTTTTAAACGTGGCGGTTATAAATAAAACACTGCAAGTAGTCGACCAATCAGAAATTTTCAGCGCTTGCGCCCCACCCCAAAGGTTCCGGTACTTTTGGAAAGTACTACCCCCCGAGCAGGAACTTTTTTGGGGGTAAAATAAAGCCCCCGTAACTAAATTTAGACCCTAGTTCCTGCGGTGGAAACGCACTGAGTTCCTCAAAAGGTTCCTAGTTCCGGGGTAAAGTTCCTGCGGTGGAAACGCGGCTTATGGGTCTCGAGTTATCCATGGGTTTACGGGGCGTGGAAAGGGGAGTGGTTGCTGTGTTCGTGACGCACCAAGTTGACAACTTTCTCAACCGGTTGAAAATAGGACGATAAATTTAAAACGCATATTTCTCCAAAAATACAGAACGGCCATATTTAATACTTTACTCATTGTGTTTCTTCAATGCCTCTTGTGCAAATAGCACATAAAACCGAGAAAGTGTGAAAATCACCATGGTACTCCTTTAAGGTACTCAACCACATAAACTACAAGCAGATATATGCCTTTTACAAGAAACTCACACATCTGAATCTGACTGTCTTAAATTAAGAACACCACAATTTAATCAAATCTTCTCCGCCCATTTCAACTCCAGGCAAAGAGGGGTAGCCATTTTAATACACAAAAACATTTCATTTATTCACAACAACACCATCACAGATCCTGAAGGACGATTTATCATAATAAATATCACAATACACAACAGCCCTACTACTATTGCATGTATCTACGGCCCAAATAAAGATGACTCATCTTTTTTTCATACTTTTTTTTATATCTCTCTCCAATCTGTCTGACTCCCCAATAATAATCGGAGGAGATTTCAACACAATCTTGAACCCATCTTTAGACAGATCTAACAATTCTAACAGTACACGTAACTGCCAACCCATAGAAACAATTAAACAGTTCATGAGTGATTTTGGTCTTGGCGATGGCTGGCGATTAAAACACCCGACTGATAGAGAATATTCATTCTTTTCACTGGTCCATCACTCCTACTCTCACATTGACTTCTTTTTAACCAGTAACTCAATTATTTCCAAAATATCATTGCCATTAGCGATCATGCACCCCTCACTCACCTGGAATACCAATCATTCTCGCAAACCATCCAACAGATGGCGACTTAATACATCCTTACTTGATGACCCCGACTTTGATAATTATATTAAAAGAGAGTGGGCTTTCTTCCTTGAAATAAATGATTCACCGGAAATAGCACCATCACTACTTTGGGAAACGGAAAGCGGTATTAAGAGGAAAAATCATATATTCCACTCACAAGAAAAAAAAAGACAACGAACAGGAAACGTACTTAGAACAAAAAATTAAAGAACTAGAGAACATCAACGCAAATAACCCCACAGCACAAACCCAGAATGACCTACGGAAATACAATTTACAGCTTAATGAACACACAAATAGAAGAACTCAATTCCTCCTACAAAGACTCAGACACAAACATTTTGAATACAGTAATAAATCTGGAAAATACCTGGCCAATCAAATCAAGCGAAACAAAGAAAAAACAACTATCTCAACGATTGTGAACTCAGCAGGGAAGATCGTGCAGACACCTGAAGAAATAAATAAGACTTTTCAAGATTTTTACACCAACTTATACTCATCAACACATAAACCAACCCAAAAAGACATTGACACTTTCCTAACCAATATTGACTTACCACAACTTACTGCAGACCAAGCAAATGCACTTGAGAAACCGTTTACAATAACAGAATTCCACAACGCACTCAAACTCATGCCTAACAATAGATCACCAGGACCTGACGGTTTCCCTGCTGAGTTCTATAAACACTTTTGGAATATTCTAGCTCCCGTTTTCAACAGACTAACTACAGAAATTAAACAAAAATCCAAAATGCCCATAGACATGAACACTGCTACAATTTCTCTTTTACTAAAACCCGATAAAGACCCCACCTCCCCATCAAGCTATCACCCCCTTTCTCTCATTAACACAGACACAAATATCATTAGCAAAGCTCTGGCATCACGAATCGACACAGTTACTTCATTTATCATCCACTCAGGCCAAACTGGCTTTATTAAAGGAAGACACTCATCTAACAACCTACGTAGACTATTTAACCTAATCCATTACACATCTCACACAAACTCACCAACAGCCATAGTCTCACTGGACGCAGAAAAAGCATTTGATAAAGTAAATTGGGAATTTTTATTTTCTACACTAAAAAAATTCGGTTTTGGTGAATCATTTATCCACTGGGTGAGGATTTTGTACACATCACCAATGGCCACGATCACCACCAATGGACTAATATCACAACGCTTTACTTTGCACAGGGGCACTAGGCAAGGATGCCCACTCTCCCCATCTTTATTTGCCATATTCATTGAACCACTTGCAGCAGCTATCCGTCAAAAAGTAAACATCACAGGAATCCAAACAAAAAGTATACACCATAAGATCAGTCTCTACGCAGATGATATTCTACTGTACCTACAAAATCCTTCCTCTTCATTACCTGATACCATCCGCCTCAAACACTTTCTCTAAAATCTCAGACTACACTATCAACTGGTCTAAATCCACCATTCTCCCACTCAGCCCTAATAGCTGGGATGTGGCAGTCCAAACACCACTTCTTCCTCTGCGCACTGGTAATATCACATATTTAGGAGTCAGCTCCCCTAGGCTGTCAGAGTTAGTTAATCTCAATTTCACCCCACTTTTCAAAACAGTAGAGGACAACCTTCAGCGCTGGATGAATCTACCAATATCCCTCATAGGCAGAATTGCCACAATCAAAATGACCATACTAACCATGATAAATTACCTATTCTCAATGATCCCCATCAAGCCCCCACCCTCCTGGTTCAAATCCCTAGACTCCATCATCACAAAATTCTACTGGAAAAACAAAACACCTAGAATCAAACTAGCCACTTTACAAAAATCCAAAACCAAGGGAGATCTGGGAGCACCAAATTTTCTCCATGACTTCATTGCCCACCAAGTCCAATACTTTCATAAATGGACCAATCCAAATCAATCCGACAACTCCTGGACAGACATAGAAAAAACATTATGTAATGGAATCCATATATCAGACTTACCATTCATAAGTCGCTCCATTGCACACCATCCTTGTTTCAAAAACCCTACCATAGCTACAACTCTGACAGCCTGGTGGAAATTTCATCAAATAACTAACACCACATTCTCACCCACAAAACACACTCCCATCTGGAACAATCCTGATTTCTTAGTTAACAGAAAACCACTAAAATTCCCTTTCTGTATTAGTAAAGGTATCACGCACCTCAAACATATCTTCCATAATAACACTCTGGTCTCATTCTCTCATTTGGTCCAGAAGTACGGCATTGGGCAGAATCACTTTTTAGAATTTCTCCAGATTAAATCTTCTATTCAGACCAAAATCAACATCAAATCATCTAACTTAGATCTTCCCCCATTAACATCAGATCTGATCAACATCACTACTAATAAAAAACTACTATCCAAATTCTACAAGACAATTTCCACATCCGATTTAACAATATCCACCCCTTTAAATAAGTGGGAATAAGATTACAGATTATCCCAGGTGCCGACTTCTGGACTCACATCTGCAAAAACATCTTCTCTATATCCACCAACACAAACATACAACTCATACAATACAAGATTATTCATAGAGTACATTACACAGGGAAAAGGATGTTTAAAATGGGCTTTATAGATTCTGAAATGTGTCCGCACTGCACACAGAACACCACAGACGGCTATATGCATGCCACATGGGACTGCACACCAATCAAACAATTCTGGCGGGACATCACTGACAACCTGTCTCTCCTTTTAGGCTGCCACATCCCACTATCCCCTCCACTCTGCTTACTAGGAGACACATCCAACATCAACCTAAACAACACATCCAGTAGAATACTCCCCATAGCCCTAATCATCACCAAGAAAACTATCTTCATGAACTGGAAATCAAGGGAAAAAATCTATATTGCACTTTCGAAAAATCTACTAATCGAATACATATCAATGGAAAAATTATCTGCCTCCATTAAAAAACAAACCGCTGACTGTGACATAATCTGGAATCCATTCATTAATACCCTACATTCTTAATTCCTGCACTGTCTTCACTCATCACCCCTTTTTGACTGTCCACCATCCACAATAAACATGCTCACCGTCACTCACATACACATATCCGCCATTATACCTATACCACAATCCCTACCAAATTTAGAATCTGACATACACTTGCACACACACAGGCATCACACACCTACACCCAACAAACATACACTCATTCAGACCTCTCCCAGCATTCTCTAATCTATCACTTCCCTCTTTCTTTTTTTTTTTGTTTCTTTTGTTTTTTTTTGTTGTTGTCCTCGTGCACTCTCCCTACTGTTTTGTTCTGGTTTGATTAGGTCATTTTATTGTATGACTTTGTTACCTCCTTTGCCATTTTGTTTTGTTTGTCTCTGCTTATTTATTTAAAAAAAAAACAAAAAAAACAGTGTGAGAGAAATTAGGACGAAATGATGAAATTGCGTAGTTGAAACAATATGTTTTTAGCAGAATGGGCATGTAGGTGAAGGTTGTCATGATCACAGACTATAGTGCGGAGTAAATAAAGTGACCATGAGCGAGCTTAGTTTCCTTATGGAACTGAAATTCCTTATGGAACAAAATGATATCAATGGCCCTGTGTGTATAAGCATGCACTACATGGACAGGCCAAACATGTGTGTGGATGGCTCTCTCACAGTCAAGATTGATTGAATAGGCGTGTATATGTCCAATTTGTATTGGTATGTATATATTTTGCTGCCCAGCCTTTCTGTTGCGTGAATGATAGTATGTTTCTTGGTATAAGTGTGTGTTCGTAAATGTGAATGTAACATGCTGCCAGGGAAATGTCCCCATGGGGATAAAGAAGTTCTCTATGTATGTATGTACAATATGTATTTTACATGCAGTATTTATTGTACGTAGAAAATATACAATAACTTGTACATGTACTCAAATTCAGTTCAGAAGCAAGTATAAACATGTTTTCTGGAGAAATATGCTTCCTGTAGTTACTCAGCAGCAGTTTTTTACATGAATGTCAATGTGTTCCATGAGGCAATTCGAAATATTTGACTCTTTGATCTGACACAAAGTTTGCATGAAATTGTAAAATGGCAAGATTACAATACACAGGGTTTTGCTATATATGTAAAACAGTGGCTGTGACAAAAGGTGCGGTGGCGTAAGTGTAAACGCAACAGAAACGCAGGTGAAATATGGCCAGTGTATGTACTCATGGATTTGACGGCCATCCAACGAGCCTTGATTGAGAAAAGAATCAGCAAGCCCGTAGAATTAGAGCTGCCTAGGTTGCAAATTGTGTACCCTGCTGTCCTTCTCTGTTGTCTGTTACTTCGTGGAGATGCACTTTTAGTGTTTGTAAGGTTTATAAGGCATTTTGATAGGCTTATCTGCAGGTAGGAATCATCTGCGCTGTTTTGCTAAGCTAGAACCGGAAAAGTTGATAGTGGAGAATAGGAGCAGATGCATATGTCCCAACAGGCTTTGCATATGAGAAAATAACAACAGTTTGAGAGAAATGAGGATGAAATTATGAAATTGCGTAGTTGAAACAATATGTATTTAGCAGAATGGGCCTGTAGGTGACGGTTGACATGATCACGGAGTATAGTGCGAAGTAAATGGAGTGACCATGAGCGAGCTTATATTCCTTATCGAACGGTATATATAACAGTCGCTATGAAGCGTTAGCTGTTAAAGTGGAGGGTTAAGTAACATGAAATCTATTGCACCGCTGTGTTCATGTTCCGTACTAGTAGTTATAATTGAGAGTGAATCATGATTTTAAATGTAATATTTTAATGGGGAGTTGCAGAACGTACATACGTAGTAATTGTTTGTATGTGGCTAGATAGAGAAGGGGGCGAGGTAACATGAATGTAGAAACGTGGCGTTTGCTGATAAGAAGGTTTTGTACGGTAGCCAAGTGAAGAAATGTAGTTAGAAGAAATGGCACAGCGGTGAAGTGGTGTAACTTTTTAATAAAAGGAATACATTTGCCGTCATGAAATGGATATGGGTGGCCATGAGTGAGTTTTGGTAAAGCAAATATAAGCCTAAGAGAACGTTAGTGTAAAAGAGGGAATTATCTGCCTGAGGGCGAGGCGGGATTCGATCCTTCAAACGGAGGTTTACCAGTCTGTGACTTTGTTAGTGCAGCACCATGACATAGCTATGCAATGCGTGAAATGTCATTAGCAAACCTGTCCGTGGTTTTAAAGAACACAGGCCAGTAAGCACAGAAGAGCTCCCGTTGAATCCATATGGCTTTGCAATATTGTAGCTGGTTATATAACTGAACGTGCAGACGGTACGTCATAATGCAGTGTGTACGTTCGGTGAATGGCGGGTAGATATGGTGCAAAAGCAATAATTGAGAACTAGCAGACAATTATTAGTGAGGGTAAAAGCAGGTTGACAAAAAGTGTTTCTAGCTGGGCTTGAACCTGGAACCCCACGTTCCCAAGACTGAAACCTTGCCCACTAGGCCACAGGCAGACTAGCTGTTTAAACTGGAAATGTTTCAGAGTAAAAAGGTATGGGTATTTCGCGTGTGTATGCGAGCTTTTGTTTGGGTCGTGAGGATGAGGATTTTGCTGATGTCGGTAAAATGTCCAATGGGGAGACATGTTGTTAATGGGATAGGTGGCAGGAAAAATAAGAATGAGAAGAAGAAGAAGAAGAAGAAGAAGAAGAAGAAGGAGAAAATGCAAAATCCCCTTAGTTTGGGGCTTTATTGTGTGGACATGTGAAGTTGTTTATGAATTCTGTCTGTTGAAATGGGGTGAGAATGTACAGAATTTAATGTTTTTAAGGGCTGAGTGTCTGTGGCTGTTGTGGTTATTTCTGTGGGGAACCCTGAAAAGTGCCAAACTCTTGGTGCTGTATAGGTATGGGGCATGCCCCCGCCAAGGCGTAACTTGGCGGGATGGCATACCTGCCATCCCAATGATTGAATCTTAACACTGTTTAAGCTTTTTATTCATGGCTTACTTATACACTGACTGAAGCGTGCATCTCTGCTAGAACCAATCACTGCATTGGTGCCATAAATAAACTTCTCTTTCATCATCTTGTGTTTGAAAGACAACTCTAGGGAATGACATCCGGTCCAGACCCCCATAGAAGCATCCAGTTGCACCAAGTGTGGCTCTGACAGACAGTAGCGTGTCCAATGCGAAAGGAGCCTACCGCCCTCCTGGAAGAGCACATAGAACACTGCAGCACTACTACAGTCAAGGGCTACAGACTCCAGAGTGAAACCCCCCATTTCAACAGAGTCATTTACTCTCAAACACAAGAGAGAGCTCCCATGTTTAAGAGGAATAAATTCCTTCCCTCTTACAAAAAGGGGGAAATACGTGTGGTTCCCAGAGATCGAATCCAACATAGTTTTTATTTTCATTATTTGCAACTCCCAAAGAAGGGCGGTTCTCAACTTCCTATCTTGGATCACAATGTTAACAAACATTTGAGGCAATATAATTTCAAAATGTTAACAAACAGCACTCTTTCACGTACAATATGTCAGAACGACTGGAAAATTTTGTGCAATTCTTTTAATCAATCGTCGGCACCCTATAATTGATTAATAATGATTAACTGATTAGAGTAAAATCTACTCCGTGGCCTATAAAAAGAATGACTTAAAATATGCTTAACTTAATACTTAAGCATTTTTGTTAAGGAGTATGAGCATGTCTATGTGCTTTTGGGTCAGTCTGGTGTGCAGTCTGCTGAAGGTGAGACCAGCAGCTGAGAAGACGTGCTCAGATGGCACTGATGTTCCAGGAATGGACCAATAACGTTTCACTAATGCTGCCAGTCAAGGGAACCGTGACTCTCTAATTTAACATTTTAGAAACAACTCTTTAATTTGAAATCTAATCACCAACATTAGGTTATTCATTGAAATGGTTTATTGAAATTCAACTGTTTAATCTATAGAAATTCATCAATCAACATTCTTATTAAGAATTAACAGTTAATTGATTAACTTAACGTCACTATTTCACATCAGTAAATCTGAAAGATGCCTTCTTCCACGTAAGCATTTATCCCCCTCACATAAAATTCCTCCGCTTCGCCCATCGCGGTGTTTGCTACAAATACACAGTTCCACCCTTCGGTCTTTCCCTGAGCCCACGGGTGTTCTGTCTTTGTGTAGAGGCGGGTCTGGCTCCAGGCTATTGGCTGATCATTGCCAATTCAAAACCCAGAATTGTGTAGGACACTCAGCGAGTTCTGCCACATGTGTAGTCTCTTGGTTTCAGAGTAAACCTCCCCAAGAGCAATCTCTCCCCATCCTGGAGTGTAACGTTCTTAGGAGTGGATTTATACTCCGTATCCATGTGAGCTTGTCTATCAGCAGACTGCATTTTATCTCTCAGGGTATGCCTCTCTTAGTTCAAACCAGACTCAAGAGTGCAGTATGACACATGCCTCAGACTGCAGGGGCTGATGGTGTCAGCCTCTCAGGTTTTGCCACTGGGGCTGTTACGGTGAAGCCACACTGATTCTGGCAAAGCCGCCTGGCACCGCTCCCGTGTCCCACAATCGGCTGCTTGTGGGCGTGTCACCTATTTTATGACAGACAGTTGTGTTTGTCAAATGTTGATCGGGTTTAATGTTGCCTTTCATATCATTGTCCAGTTTGAATGAAATCTTTTAAAATGATCTTACATTTTCATCATTACATTTTTACATTACAAATAAATGTAATGCAAAAATGTAATGCTGAAAATGTAAGATATTGTATTTGAATTATTACTAGGCTAGGCTCCCTTATTAATTTTGTGACTCAAATTTAATACCAAATAGGATCCATTCCTGCTTGTTTTCAAATTTTTAGATGGAGAGCACTTTATAAATAGAAGTAGGATTACTGGTTTTTATCATTATCTGAATTGGATTAGCCAGCTAATGTCATCAAATTTAGATCTGGTTAGCTAGCTAGGTGTCTGGTAGAAATGATCACAAACAACAAGCAACTAATATATTATTAGTTTTATGGTCACCTTGATTTCACTTAGTCCACGTTTCTCTCACAACTAGATCAGGATGTGCTTCATTGTTATCCTATAAACGTTCTTGTTCAAATCACCAGTTTCTTTGGTAAAACATTTGTGCTGCTATCATTTATTTTATTTTTTAAATTAAATTGTTTGCAATATATAATATAAATATATATATGGCACGTTTCCTTCTTTTGAATTACTACGTAGTAAATTCAATCTGCCTCAAACCCATTTCTTTCGATTTCTACAAATTCGCAACTATATTAGATCTAATACAACTACCTTTCCTAATGCACCTAATAACACCCAGATGGAATCCTTGTTTTCTGTTGATCCTTCATCTAGGGGGGATAATATCTTATATATATAACCATATGCCTGAACAATTAGATATACCTCTAGATTTTATGAAATCTGCTTGGGAGGAGGACTTAGGTATTAGCTTAATGGGGGAGCAGTGGAGAGAGGCACAGGAGGGTGTGCACACAGCATCTATATGTACCACGCATGGTCTTGTTCAGTTCAGGGTGTTGCATCTTTCAAAGGTCAAGCTTTCTAAAATGTATCTTAATATAGATCCTGTGTGTGACCGTTGCGGTGTATTTCCTGCCTCGTTGGGGCACATGTTCTGGCTGTGCCCAAAACTATCCAATTTTTGGAATTCTATTTTTAAAACTCTGTCTGATATCCTAGGGCACATGATAAAACCTGGCCCAGTATTGGCAGTATTTGGGGTGCCAGGAGAGGATAGTCCTCTTAGAGGACTCAATTCCAGTGTGGCAAGGTTCATAACCCTTCTGGCACGCAGATTAATTCTATAGAACTGGAAACAGACACAGCCTCCCACTCACACTGCGTTGGTCAAAGATGTAATGCAACACCTTAAACTGGAAAAACTCAGATTCACCCTACGAGGTTCCATTGAGAAGTTCCATAAGACTTGGCAACCCTTTATTGATTATGTAGAGGCCAGGCAATAAACACCCTCTTAATTTCTTTACTACAATAACTAGGCTATACCTAATATAAGATGTCAATAATCACCACGTAAAGCAGCTTTGTACCTTGGTTGATATTTACACTGTATACTGTATATGTACTATGCCTGTCCTATGTGTATAAATTTTGCATTGTTTTTTGCAGCATTTAATATAATTTGTATACAGTGATTACTGTTTGTTTATTAACTAAAATACCAATAAACAGACATTTAAAAAAACATTAAAAAATGTTTGCAATATAGCAGAATATACATTCATTGGCTTTCATGCAGACAGACTTCATTAGCTTATCTGATATCGACTAGCCATTAGCTCGTCAGCCGCATTGCATCTTCTGTGAAATTTACACTGTACATAGACTAATGACTGTCTACACAGCAGAGCCACCGACAACTTCAGAGACTTTCCTCCACGCTGTGTTCCTCTGGTCAGCATCTCTGCAGGAGGGCAGTGCAGGATTTACGACAATTAAAGGGAGTCCTCCATTGTGGAACTATAGAATGTGGAACTAAATTATGAAAAGGGGGACAATTTACTTGACTGATTTTTACGTCAAATCTGATTGGTTACCACAATACGTATTTGTACCGCCTGGGGCTTGAAGTAAACCTTTGGTCATCTCTCCCATTGCCTTGCTGATGTGCCGCCACCTCTCATTTAAATGAATGGAGGCGGTGTCGCTGCCTGCCGTTACCGCGTACAGTGTGGTTTCACCGCTATGGGGTGGATTTCATCCCTCCACCTCAGCCCCCTGCGCGATGTCCATCGCTGTCTCAAAGTATCATACAAGTGCTATGCAACTCTGCGTCACTGGGAAAACACAGACTCTTACTGTACACTCAGGGAACCCCTCTCAGGATCATTCTCATGTGGAATGACATGGGGGGGGGGGGGGGGGGAAGGGCACTCAGGAGGGTTACAGGTTGAATGGGACGTGGGCAACCCAGCTGGTGACAGCTTACATCAATTATCTGGAGCTACTAACTATATGGACAGCTCTCTGTTCTTTTCTTCCCAGTCTAAGGGGACATCATGTGCTAATACGCTGTGATAATAACTGCGGTAGCATATGTCAATCACCAAGATGGCATGCGCTCCCTCCAGCTCCATGGTCTAGCCCACAGACTGTTGGTCTGGAGCAGCCGTCACTTTCTGTGGTTACGCGTGACCCATGTTCCAGGTATTCAGAACACAGGCGTGAATCTGCTGTCAGGGGAAACCCACTGTACAGGGAATGGTGTCTCCATCTCCAGATTGAGGAAATGCTATGGCAGAGATTTGGCCGTGCAGCTGTAGATCACTTCAGAGGCATTTTCCCCCCTCGTTCTTATCTCTCCCACTTCAGCCAGAGTGAGAGCAGAGCTTCACACTGATCCTAATCGCACGCAGGTGGCAGAAATTGCCGTGGCTGGCAGAGATTATCCCTCTCCTTTATGTACAGCCATGCACGCTCCCGCTACGCATGGACCTCCTGTCTCAGGTGAAAGGGGAAATACACCACCCCTGCCCTGAGCGAGTAGCTCTATGGGCTTGGCCCGTGAGAGGCATAACCTCAACACATTAGGGCTTCCCCCTCACGTGCCTGCAACCGTCCAGAGCACGAGAGCGCCCTCCACCAGGTCACTTTATGACAATAAGTGTCAGGTGTTAGAAAGATGGTGTGCCTCTCGTCAGTCAGTGCCTTACCAGAGCTCTGTTTCTGACGTGCTGTGCTTTTCACAGAACCTTATGGATAAAGAGAAATCCTTTCCTACCATTAAGGTCTATCGGGCAGATATCACTGCTTGTCATGTTGGGTTGAAAGACCATGCAGTGGGGCAGCACCCTCTCATTCACAGGTTCATGAAGGGGGCTCACTGTTCTCTGCCTGTTGCTAAAAAGCTTGAGATTTATCACTGGTGCTGAAGGCTCGGTCTGTAAGGCTGTTTGAGCTTATAAATTAGATTAAAATTGTTGTCTCTCCAGACAGTGTTGATGCTTGCACTAGCCTCATCTAAGTGAGTCAGTGACCTCCATACGCTCTCAGTGCTTCTCTCGTGCACAATATTCTCCCCTAAGATGCACAGGCTTTTTCTTAAGCTCAATCCAGCCTTTATGCCTAAAAGCTTCCCAGCTTTCACATGTGAGGTGTTGGAGCTTGCCGCTTTTCACCCACCACCTTTCTCCTCTAAAGAGCAGCATAGGCTGCATATGCTGTGTTCTCTGCATGTATATGACAAAGACTAAGTCTTTTACAAAGAGCGACCAGGGCCTGGGCCCCTGCCTGCAAAGGAAAAGTATCTCGAAGCAGTGGCTGTCCCATTGGCTTGTGGAAGCTATTGTTATGGCAAATGATTCAAAGAGCATAACACCCCCCTTGGGCCCGAGGGCTCATTCTATGAGGAGCATGGCTGCATAGTGGGCCCTATTCCATGGGGTCTCCTTACACAAAATTTATTCAGCCACAGCCTGGGTTTCTCCAGATACTTTTGCAAGGTTCTACCACCTGAATGTCACCAGGAGGACGGTAGCCCACTCAGTTCTGGGGGTGAGCTCTGTGTGAGGCGCACACATCTCCCCTCATCTGCTATGGGTTTTAGTGCTTCACATTGTTCCTGGCCCTGGCTATAGCTTTGGGCAGTGGAATGTGTTTAGTACTTCCCTACTTGGATGTGCCAGACACCACCCTCCCCTCAGGGGAGGAGGCACCCTTTGCTGGCCTGACAGTATCTCAGCTGTGAGCATAAGGCATTCTGGGAGTTGTCCATATCTCCCCATAGGTGGATCTCAAACACGAGATGATGAAAGAGAACTTTAGGTTACTGTTGTAACCCCGGTGGAGAGATCCACCAACACTGCCCTGCTTGCCGCGGATGAGAAGTGAATATGAAGGGCCGTAGTCTCCTGTAACATTGAATGTGCTACTGGCTGTCAAAGCCACACTTGGTGCAATTGGATGACCGGATGTCATTCCCCATACGTGGATCTCTCCACTCTGTTTCAGAGAACCGGGGTAGCGACAGTAACTTAAAGCTTTGGGGTAACACGCTAACTGAGGTACTCACTGGGCATATTGTTAGATTCACTAGCAGGATATGCAGCTCTTCATGGATAGCTGCTAGGGTCAGTCAAATGTTATTTAATAGAATAATACAGAAGTTATGCCTTGTGATATTTATATAGTCTCGCTACCCAAATGGGGTAAATCTTAATTAGGTTAATCCTAGGGATAGTTGTTGGTTTTAGATACCTGGATAAGCAGGATATTTACCTCCCATGATTGAAGGTCTTAATGTCAGAGAACACTTAGATGAATGCCTGTCAGCAGTAGCTAGTCTCTCTGTCCAGGATACAGGGTCAAGCTACCCATCATTTCATATGAGTACATCCCAGTCAATAATCTTATGAGCAAAATTGTATTCACACAAACATTCAGGTTAGAGGTTTTGAAAATGAATGGAGTCAGGAAATTAGTCTTCCCTGTGACAAAATTCAAACCCTTACATTTCCATAATCAGTAATTCTATTTAATGTCAATGTCACACAGTACACAGCACTACTCACCCCAATCTCTGTAGTTTACAGTTTGGACTCCTCAGTCCAGCACAGAGCAGCTTCACTCCTGAATCTCCTAGGTTATTGTAGCTGAGGTCCAGATCTCTCAGGGGTGAGTTAGATAACCGGAGAGCTGAGGCCACAATATCACAGGACTTCTTTGTGAGTTTGCAGTTGTTCAGTCTACAAAGAAGAGTTAATATATTCAAGTAAAAAAGAATTATTGGCACTCTTCATTAAAATGAGCATAAATGATTGTATAAAAGAAACATTTTAACATAATGATTTTAATTTTCTGCTCAAACATTTGTAGAAACTGCTTACTTTCACTTCAATTAAACATAATTCTTATAAAAAACTTACGAAAACAGTATTTTTTTCAAAAACATAGGGGTCGAAATTATTGGCACCCCGAAAGAATATTTAAAATAAAAGCAAACAAAGTGGCATCTAATGAAATTCGATTAAAAAAAATTGATCTCAGTCCCCCGGAACTGTTTGCTGCCTTTCACCATTTCCTGTTTCACTGGGGTACAAATATGAGGGTGCACAGATGTAAAATCCCTTTGTCATCCATCACTATGGGCTAAGGGATCAGCTGAGCCCCTGTGCTGAGGCCGTCTCAGGACCCCCTGGTGCTGCACACTGCTAAGGGATCAGTGGGCAGGGAGTGGGGGAGCCCTGATATTCCCAGGGAGAGCAGGGCAGCAGTGCAGTACTGTATGACAGGGGAACATCTGCATATTGTGTTTATACATTAAAATACAGGAATAAGCAGTGAGCAGGCTGTATGGATCCAGCGGCAGTTTATATTGAGATTAAAGCTCAGACAGCAGTGTATTTAAAACTCCAGGAGGCACTGTTGGGCAAGCAACAATTAAGTAAAAATATGTTTATTTTCTGAATCCAGTGCTTCAATGCCCTCGTTAAAATGTCCAGCACTCTGAATACTGAACACAAGTGGTATTGCGTGCTAAAACCCCTCACTTAACCTACATATAAAATATATTTTACGTGATTTAATTTAACAAGTATTATTGAAAATGACAATTATGAATTCAATCATTGATAGGTCAGTCAACAGTAACCTGGTGGAATCAACTGACAAACCAAAACAAACTGTATCAGGTCTACTTCGAAGTTACAAAACAAAACAGAAGACATCAAACAAGATGCTAAATTTAGATTACTAGAAAAGAAAGACTGAAGAGCCAGACCTTATCAAAGTATTCCCCTCTTCCAGTGCCACAGGAACAAAGGAAATGAGCTAAAATGCACAACCAAGAAATCACCACCAAAATAAAGACCAACTGCAACACAACACAACTTTGTCCTGAGGCCATCATAAACACTTGACACAACATGGCTTGAGCATGTTTGCCCTGTTTGGGCAATGCCGAGTTCAGGTGTAGAAGGGGGGCGTGCTCATTTATGACGAGGAGTGCCCTATCTACAAGCTGACAGTGTACTTATTAATTAAAGTGACCTCATGTTGTTGAAAGCATGGCTGAGAACCATATTATTACCAAAATATTCAGGAATTTAGCCCCTTTCTAACAAGACCAAACATGAATATATTAGGAGGTAATTCAGTTAAGCTATTGAATACCAATAAAAAGCATGGAAGTTTTGTTGTTCTTCTAACATAAACATAAAGTTTTCAGTCAACGCTTTCAATAAAATGTCACGGATTGCACTTAAACTTAAGATCAAACGGAACAGGATCTCTGTTTGTTCTGTAGCCACAATGGGCCTTTGGCCTTGTAAATAGCTCTGTCTGCTGGTTTGTCTCTTCTGAGACAAACTCTGCAGGAGGTGGGACCCATAGATCGCCTGCCTAGATAAGTGTATCAGAGTGGCGTAAAGGAGGTTTCCTTTAATGTTCGTGGAGGGGAGGGTAGGCAGCAGTCTTCAAGCCAATATTGTATCCAGTTCACTGTTTCTCTCTCTGAGGCCATAATCTAAACACTTTATATCTGACATACTGTAGATAAGTTCATTGCTAATTTTGCCCTCCCGCCCAACCACAGCGGCTGGCTTCAGTCGGTTCGTGGTCTGAAGAACAAATCATCACTGCAGACCCATCGCCCCGTCCTACAGTTGGGCCATTTCTGAGCCAGCAGCTCAGCGGTTGCAGTCTCATCAGAGGCAGTTCATGAAAATGATAGGTATTGTGTAGTAATACTCATTTGGGGCACCCTGGGACAATACAAAAGGACTCTCGATGCATTTTTTGTTTTGTTTCTTTCCTCCTGATTTGTCGCTGAGCTCACAGAAAGTCAGCCATCTAGCAGCAAAAATTGAGCAGCCGAGACTAATGCCAATGATGTCACAAACTAGCTTGTTCCACGATGGCTCATGAAAAAAGGGAATTTTAGCTTTTTTCCTGGCAGATACGGATCAATTTCAGATTTGAATGCACGGCCATAACAAGCGCGAATCCGCAATAGCTGCGACCGCACACGCGCATGCATCCATGCGTGCATGCAGGGGCGTCATGCAGAATTCTGGAGGGGCACCATTAGAGCGGGGAGCATGGAGATCCTTCCCCAGAAAAAAAAGAAAATAATGACGCAATTTTCTGCAATGTGACATATACATTCAAAGACTTTGGGGGGATTATTTTAAAACTTCACTAAATCAGTTTTTGTAGCTCGGTAATCTCCCACTTTATATTAGGGTAAATACTGTATATTTATTTAGAGATTTTCATGTCAATTATTTGTGCTGTTATGGTTATTGAAAATGACACTCACTTATTCACTCACTTCTACACTGCTGCCACTTTTCCTGAAAAAGAGCTAAATCTGGTCTGCTTCACCCAAAAATTTTAACCCATAACCCATTTTTCACCCATAAATCCACATAAAAAGACTATATCCACAATGCAAATTAATTTAGAGAACATAGATAATAAAGCCACAGATGAAAGGAACCTGCCAACATGGTAATAGCTGTATTTTCAAACACAATGCATAGGAAGCAGCATGAGTACATACAAGACTGTGCTGACATCACATAGCAGTATCTGCTCCATTGCCAATAAAAGCTCAGACTGAGCAGTAGTAACCTATTTTCCAAACTGCTCAGCCTCCATTAAAGATCCAACATCACCACTAGCCTAAGTAGATTTAACCTGTAACCACACCTACACACATTTCCATGAAGGGAAAATAGCCTATCACTATAAATCTCACCTAAGATAAACTACCTCTTGCACTATCAACCTCCTGACTGAGGACAGAGATGGGGCTTTCTGTCGTTTTTTTAAAGAATGACGAGATTTTCCTCTGCATCTTGACCTGGAGATATCAAATGGAATTCAGTGTTTTGCTAACTATAACCTGTGATAGTGGTGGTAAAGACTGTCAGCTCACTGTCATGAGATTCACAAAGCTCTCCTTTACCAATATTAAATAGCATGCTATGTTATCACAAATCACGACTAGCTAGCGAGCCAGAAGGCTAAACAACCGGATTGAGGGATGGCTACTAACTTTAGCTGGTACTAGCCAACTATCTTGCAAAGCAAACTATGCCTATATTTTCTCAAATGCAATCAAGTGTCTATAACTAACTGCATTTCATTTTCACACGTTTGAAAAAGGGATTGATGCTCTACTAACCACTTCAGCAACACACCGTTAAGCTGTGTCGTGGTCTAGGAAAAACGACAGCAGTCTCAATCGCCAATCTGTAGAAAACTACTTCATGAGGGAAAAGACACCACGGCAGCAAGCTCTTCAGAAAAGATGGACTTTATTTGCACCGGTGCATGTGCACAACAAAGCCGGAACAATTCCGCCGAATTGAACCTCGACTGTCTGTCTTACAATCCTTTTATACACAGAATGCACTCCACAAACTCCCTGACCCCTTTATACATTCCCATAAATCCCAGCCACCTGTTCTTTCATGGCATCACGTGGTGTTCTCTTATCTACCAAACTGTCTTTTTTTAGGTCTTAAAAGGTGCCGACAGCGTGGGAAGCTACCCTAACCCTCTTTTACCTTCTCTTTCATGGCACCGCGCGGTGTCACTTCAAACGTTTCCCACCCAAACCACTAGGTACCGAACCGACTCCCTTAGATCTTAAGAGATAAGGTCAGTGTGGGAAGCTACCCCGACTTTCTCTTGAGAACCAGTGGTCTCTGGTTCTGTACTTTTCCCAGTATGCATATAAGTCTCAGCTTTCTGTAATTTTTTCATTAAACATACAAGTTTACATATGGGTCACTGTAAAATATTAGTTTTCTATCATTTTTATCTAGAATCAGTGTTTTTGTTAGTTTTTGGATTATAGTTCTCTGCTATATTTTGGCAGTATATGATTAGTTTTTTGTTAGTGTTTATCTGTTGAATAGGGTATGATTAGTATTTGATTAGTATTTTCTGCTGTGTGAGTAAATATGTAAATTTGACTTCTAAGACTACTGCATTCTCTTGCTCTTTTTCTACAGTGGTTACTATGGTTTCTTGCGTTCCCCTAAGCTTATCTACAACTACTGATATAGGTGTTTAATGGATTATATATTGATTATATAAGTATATGATTATACTTGTCATTGAGAGTTTGGAGGAACCAGTTTGATCAACATTGATGTTAACACCCTAACTTTAACATGTGACGTCATCACAATCATGGGGAGTCTCAAAATTTTCCCCTACAGCTGTAGCCTACATCTCCTCCAGCATTGATGCGCAACAGAGTGCTGTGTGTGTGCGTACCTGCTGTTACGAACCGATTTCATCCAGCAAATTTTGGAAGAAACCAAAACCAATGCACGTTGAGCATGCATGAGCTTAATCTTTAATGTTCTTCAGAGACAACTTCCTTTGTTGCCCACAGTCATAACTATACTTCTCAAAAAGTAATACATTACAAAAAAGATATTAAAACATACAGGCACGAGGCACAGACATAAGTGGTAATTATATATGTATGTATTGTGTGTATTTAAGATTACGATGAAATGATGAAATTAATATTTAACTGAACTCTCATTCATTTTTTTTTGCAGAGAGAAACATGAGGGATGCCTGTATTGACAAAGCTGTGGGAGTTTGTAAAAAGGTCGTCAGTGCATTCTCGCACAGCTGGAAAAGGCAGCGGGCACTCAAAGATGCTCAAGAAGAAATTGGCCGCCCTCAGCATAAACTGGTGACGGAATCTCCAACACGATGGAGATCAAGGCAAAAGATGATTCAGCGACAGCTTGAACAAGAAAAGGCCCTCACACAAGTCTTAGCTGCTTGATAGGTCAACCAGGCATCTGGTGCCTACATGGCAGGACATTGATGTCCTTGATTCTGTGAGTAAGGCACTAGGGCCTCTCCTTGATTTCACAGATGCTCTCTCTGCTGAAACTTATGTCACTGTGTCATGCCTGAAGCCTGTTCTTCAGCTATTCAACAGTGAGCTGCTACAGGGAAAGGATGAAGACACAGATCTCACCAAGACAATTAACAGTTCAATACTGGACTACTCGAACACCAACTACAAGGAGCAAGAGATCGAGAAACTGATCAACATGGCAACAACGCTTGATCCATGCTTCCACACTCAGCACATGAGTCAAGAAGAGATCCTGGTCTTCAAAGCCAGAGTAGTCAGAGAGGTGGAATCCCTTTCTGTCATGCCAAGTGACACTGCTGCCCCTGAAAAATCACCTGGATCTACAGGACAAGCCCAAAGTGCATCTAAGAGGGAGAGAAAGAGTCTTGGAAGCTTTTTCAAGAAACCAGCTGCTGAGCTGACCAGCCGTTCTGACACAGAGAAAACTGAGGCTGAATTAAACAGCTATTTGCTTTGTCCACTGGCAGATGGCGAGAGCGATCCCCTCGCATGGTGGAAGCTACACGAGGTGAATTTTCCTCAGATCAGTGGTTTGGCAAAAAAGTACTTGTGTATCCCTGCCACAAGTACAGCCTCAGAGAGGCTATTCAGTGCTGAGGGAAATATAGTAACATGCCAAAGGTCTACTCTGAAACCAGCCACAGTTAATATGATAGTCTTCTTAACCAAAAATCTTAAGCTGTGATGTCCTGTTCTCTTTTTGGTAGCTACCTCTTCCTGAATCACATGCTGTAGTAGTATGTGTGTGATAACTTGCACTACCTAATTTGTGGCATGTTCCAGCCACAACCTCATTTCCACATAAGTTATTTTATTTACAATTTCAGAGTATATCAGTGTTTACATTTTCATTGAACTTGTATTTTATTTGTTAATTTGTTGTTAATTTATCAGGTTGTTTTTGCACTGTTTTGTAGTTTTGTAACCTAACTGAAGACATGTTTGGGATTGTTACTTTTTGATTTGCTGTTTGCACTACTTTTACGACTATTTGTGCCATGACAGTACAACAGAGATTGTGTAAGTGTTTTCATTTGTTGTATGTAGTTCATGATTAAAGTCAGATTCGGTGTTTACATTTCAAACTTGAACTTGATTTGAATCATTATTGTATTTATACACTGTTTTGATGTTTTGCAGCATAGTTTAAGACTTGTTAAGTTTGCACTATTTGTAGTGCATTATTTGCACTTTTACAGAAGAAAAGTATTTTTACAACATTTCCATTTGTTTTTCCTGGGGTTAGATTATGAATCCTGTGAGTATTGGTGTTTGCATTTTCACTGGAATTTTAATTTGTGAATAAAATTAATATTCTATTTTTTAGCCTACTTAATTGGTATAGTTTAGTATCTGATGATGGTCAGGATTAAGTTTTACTTTTTTGTATCAATGCTTGTGTTTGCATGGCTCTCAAGACTGTATGCTGATGTGACTTGTGGCCAAAAGATAGTGTTGAATGGTATTATTTTCATATCATCATTTATATCATTACCGCAAAAAATACCATGACACATTGTTATATAGTTTTAAGCCTATATCACCCACCCGTACTCACTACCCAGATACGCCTTAATTTGGTTGATCCCTGGGATAGTGAGTTTTGGCACTTACATCTGCTGATTTTACAGGTTAAGTTGCTCCTTCAGGGCAGAAGTCAATGAATCACAAGATTCCTGGATGAGCGGTACATTTACCTCCTATGACTGATGGTCTTAATGTCAGAGAACACCTAGATCAGTGTTACTCATTATGCGGCTCATGATTTGTTTTTGCAGCTCAGATCCACTGATAACAAAAAGAATATAGCTATAACTTACTTCTATAGGTTCCGTGTAGGTTCTACTGATGTCCTGTTTTAGCACATTGAAATGAATTATCCAGCAGATGGCAGCATACTGAAGATACGTCAAAGAACGTAGGCTACGTAACAGTGAGGGATCATGGGTAGACGTATAGCCAATGTGTGTAGCTTTTGATAGGTTCCCAGTTTATTTACTACCATTTATATATTATATGTAGTGTATTGTGTTTCCGTTTCTGCCATTACTGTGTCTGTAGTTTGCATACCACTGTGTCTAGCACCTCTGTAGTGTGTCTCAGTATAACACCTCTAGTGTCTGCAGCAAGGATGTCACATACCTTTGCTAAATGGCTGTGAGGGTTCCCAGCTTTTCTTTGTGCAATACGAATCCACTCCATTCTGCCTAATTTGCCAGAAGACTAGTGCCAATTGTTAACGGTCTAACCTTGAACGCCACTTTAGTGCTTTTCACGCCAAGTGCAACACGTTGTACCCGCCAGGTAGCAACCTGAGGACTAATAAAAGTAAACAGTTGACACAGACTCTGACTGAGCAGCAAAAAGTGATGGCGAGATCAGTCTCTGTTGCTGAGAAATGGACCGAGGCCACTTACGAGATCGCATGGATTTTAGCTAGGCATAAAAAGGCTTTCACGGATGCTGAAATTGTTAAACAATGCTTTTTGACCTCAGCTGAGATAATGTACCGTGACTTCACCAATCAGGACGCAATAATAAAGCAAATACATGCACTGCAGCTTTCAGATTCGACATTGATGAGGAAGATCGAGTTTATTGGGAAAGATATCCAGGAACAGCTAATTGCAGATCTTGCAGCGGCACCATGTTACAGCATTGCACTCGATGAGAGCACGAATATAAGCGACATGGCGCAATTGTGTGTGTGGGGTCGCTTTATTCAAAAAGACGAATTTCGGGAAGAGCTGTTATATCTGTTACCACTTCATGGACAGTCCAGAGGGGAGGACGTTTTTCAAGCACTGATGAACTTTTTTGCAGAGAAACAAATCGACTGGTCGAAACTTGTGTCGGTGTGCACCGACGGAGCTCCAAGCATGAGAGGAAAGGAGAGAAGGGACTTATCGGACTGATGGAAGACAGCATTCCCAAGTTTGTCTCCTTTCATTGTATAATTCATCAGGAGGCATTGGTGTCAAAACTTAAAAACCAAGAGCTGAAGAATGTGATGCAGCTCGTTGTGCGAGTCCTCAACTTTATCGAGGCCAGGGCATTTAATCATCGGGAATTCCGTGCACTTCTGGAGGAATACGAGGCAGAGTACGGGGATCTGGTGATGCACAACTAAGTGAGATGGCTATCGCGTGGCCGGGTGCTTGAACGATGCTGTACTCAACTTCCTCACATCCCTGATTTTCTTGCAAGCAAGGGGAGGGCTGAGCCAAAGCTTGAGGACCCACACTGGATATTACAGCTGTCATTCCTCACTGACATCACATCCCAGCTGAATTCCCTTAACCTCCAACTCCAAGGTAAAGGGAAGCACCCAGGTAACATGCTAAGAGCAGTCACTGCTTTCCAGCACAAGATCACCATTCTCTTCATACCCGACAGAGAATTTCTTCACTTTCCCAATCTAAGAGCCCGCACAACTGATAACCCTGATCTACTGCAACATTTTGAATATGATGAATGTGTAGGCATATGGGAGGAAATAAGAAATGAATTTGAAAGGAGATTTCAAGATGTTGTGGGGTATAGGAAGCTTTTCAATTTCATTGAGAACCCTTTGAATGTGCCATTGTCAAGCCTTACACCTCCTCTGAAAAACCATTGTCCAGACCTTGCTGTAATACAGAGTGAGATTCTTGAGCTGCAGGTCAACGATGTACTGAAAACTGAGCTCAGATCAGGCGTTGCTCATTTCTGGAGCATGGTCCCAGCCTCAGATTATCCACATTTAAAGCTCTGTGTGCAGAAGGTAATGAGCTTTTTTGTGAGCACTTACTCACGTGAGGCAACATTTTCTATAATGAGCATTGTCAAAAGAAAAGATAGAAGTAGGCTTACAGATGTGCATCTTGATTGTTTGACTAGGATTGCAACCACTAACTACAAGTTTTGCATGGAGAAAGTCAAGGGACAGCTAAAAGAAATGAGAGCCTCAACATATTGATACAAATATAACAGAGAAAAAGAAGTTTTTCATCTCTATTAGTAGGCCAATATATACATTTTTGTGAACTTTTTTTTACTTCATGTTGATAATGCTTATGTATAATTGCATATGTACATACATACATAAGATGAGTTCCACTCCCAGCCTTACACACTCACACACAAGTATTATACCTTTTAATAATGCAATGTAACTATGAATTGAGAATACAAAGAGATGTAAGGATGGAAAGCATGGTACTGTATTTTTTTAAACATACACAAAGATGATAAATATCTTGAGTGATGATAAAAAAAAGAGTTATATCTGCAATCTCTGTGGCTCTTGAAGTAATGGTCTTACTCAAGTGGTTCTCCTAAGAAAATTAGTGAGTACCACTGAACCACGGCATCAACTGGAATTACACTGCACCGCCATCTAGTGGCTGTATGAGAACACCACAACTGATTATTGCCACTAACTTTTACTGCTGGTAGACACTAGATATTTTAAAACGTGGTGTCTTTTGAAAATTCCACACATTGCACCTATTTTCTGTGTGTTCCTGCCCTATAATCCATCCATTCATTTTATTCGTGCACACTTTTGTGAATATAACAGGGTAATCATTGCGTTGCATTTAATTATTATTGTAACAATGATAATAACAATGATAATAAAAGCCTGATATATTAAGTCATGTTTTTCTTTTAAAACCCATTATCAACATGTTTGGTAAACCTTGTGGAGTAATATAAACTGCACAAAAAATGTAATAAGTCGGGGAACTTGAAAGAATTAGAATACTTATCTAAGAAATACTCCTGTAAATGATGTCACCCTTTAGATGATAGGAGCTAGAGCCAGAACATTGATCTTTGAATCAGGCTATTCCACACAACATGTCTGCTTACAGTGGTATAATATCCAGACTATTACTTGGGACTGGAACCACAGAAGAGTGACTAAACTAAACGATGTAACACTGCATCTAAACAGCAGCTCACATGTTGTTCAGATGGACACTCTCCCACCAAGATGTACACACATACCCTACCGGCCAATAGTTAATGCCCGGCTTTACCAGCAGAATAAAATACCATTTTATTCACAATCCTTTCAGAAACACCATAATCCTGCAGCACACACAGGTGTGTGATGAAGGAGTAAAACTCACCTCCATCAAAAGGTCAGTGTGTGAAAGAGTGGGGTAAATGTATGGATTTCATTAGAGTTCATAGCAGGTAGTGAATAATGGAGATGGATGTAGACTGCAATGTGTGACAGACCTGAAACATTTTACTATACAGCCGGTCAATCTTTTACCATGTCAATCAAACACTCAGCATCCAGTCATCACCTGTGACCTGATACTACAGACTCCACTGAAACCTTACATTCTGCTCAGGAACCACAAACCTGGCAATCCTCATAAGGTTTTATCCTGCTTTTATTTGCTTGTTGTGATAGAGGAGTAAGGTATATATGGGCAAAGAAAGAATGCTGGTGGACAGAGGAGTAAACTGAGAGAGAAAGAGCTTTTTAATATTTCACTGAATAGAACCATAATCACAAATACTATTTAGTTAAGATCACACAATATACAGCACTACTCACCCCAGTCTCTGTAGTTCACAGTTTGGACTCATCAGTCCAGCACAGAGCAGCTCCACTCCTGAATCTCCCAGGTTATTGCAGCTGAGGTCCAGATCTCTCAGGGGTGAGTTTGATGACTGGAGAGCTGAGGCCACAATATTACAGCACTTCTGTGTGAGTTTACAGTTGTTCAGTCTGCAAAGAAGAGTTAATATATTATAGTATTATTATATTAGGTATACATGAAGCATGTATCTAATATGGGAAATGTGCCAATGACAGTGTTCAGCGATGAAGAGTGAAATTGAGTATTTTAAAGTTGATGATGCTCTGAGGAAGATGTCTGTGCTACACTCTCCAACTGCAGTATTTTGGACCTGAAAATTAAACATCCTGCTGGACTGAACTCTGACTGTTCTACAGATTAATTCTGACCCAAATGTCCCCTTTTCTTATACTGTAAGTTCTCTGAATTGGGGCAAAGGGCTCATCTACCTTTTTATGATCTTTTCTCTGGGCTTAACCCCTCCCATCTCATACTAAACGTGCAGCTGCCATTTTCCAGAGTGGAGAGCGAGTCAGTTTTCAGTGCTGTAGGATGTTTGGCCACCACCAAAAGTAAAGATGTAAAAGGCAAGTGACAGTGACTTTGATTAGTTCCTTTTGGTTTTCTGTGACAAACTTCCCACAGCACTGCAAACTAACACACAGCTAAAGGCAGATTCACTGTAACAGGAAGTAATGCACATGCTCATATATATGTATTGTGGTGTGGGCCTCTGGAGCCCCGCACTTCCCTGCCATCAGCCAACAGTCAGCTCCACTTAACCTGTGTCTCACCGGCCAGCCTGCAGCACCATGGACAGCGCCAGAGGGACAGGGCTGAGTTTCAGCACCTCCACTCCACACTCAGACCTGGACAGTGCCAGAGGGACAGGGCTGAGTTTCAGCACCTCTACTCCGCACTCTGACCTGGACAGCGCCAGAGGGACAGGGCTGAGTTTCAGCACTTCCACTCCGCACTCAGACCTCGACAGCGTCTGAGGGACAGGGCTGAGTTTCAGCACCTCCACTCCACACTCAGACCTGGACAGCACCAGAGGGACAGGGCTGAGTTTCAGGACCTCCACTCCACACTCAGACCTGGACCTGAGATACAGTCAGGCCACCGGCAGCATACCAGTGCTTTTTCCACACCACTTTCCCCTTTGCCTGAGTAGCTTCTGGCCCTATATAGGCCTCATGGTCTCACTCCAGGGGTGTGCTGGCTTTCCCCTCACTGAGTGACTAACAGAGTCTCTGATTCTCGTTCTTTTTTTTTTTTTGTGGCAGACTCAGACGTGCCCCTCCTCGTGGCCTGAATTTTGGACCCACCTGCACTTCCCTAGCACTTTTGCTTCCCCCAACATTTGAGTAGCCTGATCTCGTCTTGAGTTTCACTTTTCCCGTCTTCATTCACTGTGATACCGCTGTCACAATAAAAGCCCTCCACAGGCATATTGCCAGCACTGTCTGCCTCGTCTGTGCCTCGTTCCCACAGCATACAGTATAGATGTGATAAAAGTTTATTAAAGGAGATGAAAGATATGGAATTGAAGGTATCTGTAAGTGGGTGGAAAATCACCAACTGTACCTGTAAAACATGCCATATAAATGCTCTGCCTGTTTCCAAATGTCGCACACAATGAAAATCATGCAAACTATGCAGACTACACAGACGTATAAAACAGTCCTTAGAAGGACCATGACCGTAAACCCTTGCAGGAGTACATGTAACATATACAGGAATGATATATCCAATGATTAGGGCACACCAGTAGTACAAAGTCCCTTATTTATTGTCAGTCTAATTATCATGCAGTGCCCCCAACCCTGTAGAAGGGGGGGGGGGGGGGGGGTTCTGCTGGGGATGGCGGTGGGTACTATGGTTTTGGCCAGGCCAGACTCTATTTTGTAAAACGTAAACTAATGTGGATTGTGGGAGATGTTCTCTGGATAGCATTTAAGGGAAGCTCAAACAATTTAATTCATTATCCAATGTCCTTTCAAAAAAAGCATTTTTGGCATGCATCACAATTTCTTTGTGTTCCTTTCTTTATCTTACAATCTCTTCAGGTGCATGTCCTTTCCTCTCTTATAGCATACTGTCCAGTCCATCTTGCCATGTCTTGTAAATAAAATGATTGCCTCTTAACACTGTTAAAGCTTTCTATTCATGGTTATTGGCAACTCTCATATTTTGTCATATGATAAAGTGCTCTTTCTCTTACAGCGCATCCAAAGTACGTGGCTTACGTATACACTGACTGAAGTATGCATCTCTGCTCAAACAAATCACTGCATTGGTGCCATAAATAAACTCCTCTTTCATCATCTTGTGTTTGAAAGCCAACTCTAGGGAATGACATACGATCCAGACCTCCATAGAAGCATCCAGTTGCACCAAGTGTGGCTCTGACAGACAGTAGCATGTCCAATGCGAAAGGAGGCTACCGCCCTCCAGGAAGAGCATATAGGACCCTGCAGGGCTACTATAGCCAAGGGCTACAGACTCCAGTTCAGAGTGAACCCCTCCCCCCCATTTCAACAGAGTCATTTACTCTCAAACACAAGAGAGCACTCCCATGTTTAAGAGGAATAAATTCCTTCCTTCTTACAAAAAGGGGGAAATACGTGTGGTTCCCAGAGATCGAACCCAACATAGTTTCTATTTTCATTATTTCCAGCTTCCAACGAAGGATGGTTCTCAACTTCCTATCTTGGATCTCAGTGTTAAACAAACATTTGAGGCAATATAATTTCAAAATGTTAACATACAGCACTCTTTCACATTCAAAACTGATCTAAAAACTCAGACATGAATTAGAATAAACTAAAACAAAAGAAAACCCAAACCCGGTTTACCAAAGAAAAAGGATCTTCACAAACACCAAAACCACAAAGCAAACCACAGGCTACACAAAAGAAACCCCAAAGAAGATCTCAAAGAAATGAACCTTATGCAACCCACAAAACACAAACACACAGCCAACTACAAACCACCCATAAGAAACCCGAAAGAAAGATCTCCCCTGCCTCATACTGATGGCCTTGTGTTGGCTCACAGGCAGGTGGAGGCAATCAGGTAATTAGGCAATCAGGCAACTACCTCCACCTGCACTACCCAGGCAAGCAGAGGCAGGGACGTAACACCCCCACCCATAAGACAAAAAAAGACCAAAAAAAACTGTAAGGTGCATTGTTCTTTCTTTTCCAATTTACTCTACAAAACTACAAGAAAACAAAAAAACAATAAAAAAAAAACAAATGTCCACAAATTTTCCAGGGAAGTCTGCCACTGCAGGGAAGTGTGTGTCTGCGCACAGCGTCCTCGCCGCCGCAGGGAAGTGTGTGTCTGCGCACATCCTCGCCGCCGCAGGGAACTGTGTGTCTGCACGTGTCCTCGCCGCCGCAGGGAAGTGTGTCTGCACGCGTCCTCGCCGCCGCAGGGAAGTGTGTCTGCGCGCGTCCTCGCTGCCGCAGGGAAGTGTGTGTCTGCGCACTGTGTCCTCGCCGCCGCAGGGAAGTGTGTGTCTGCGCACGGCGTCCTCTCCGCCGCAGGGAAGTGTGTCTGCACGCGTCCTCGCCGCCGCAGGGAAGTGTGTGTCTGCACGTGTCCTCGCCGCCGCAGGGAAGTGTGTGTCTGCACGTGTCCTCGCCGCCGCAGGGAAGTGTGTGTCTGCGCGCGTCCTCGCTGCCGCAGGGAAGTGTGTGTCTGCACGTGTCCTCGCTGCCGCAGGGAAGTGTGTGTCTGCGCACGTCCTCGCCGCTGCAGGGAAGTGTGTGTCTGCACGCGTCCTCGCTGCTGCAGGGAAGTGTGTGTCTGCGCGCTGTGTCCTCGGGGCCGCAGGGAAGTGTGTGAGTGTTTTACCATATCAATCAGACAGTCTGTATCCAGTTCTCACCGGTGACCTATTCCTACAGGGACAGGGATCATTCGACATTAGTACTCTCTTTTATTGATCTATTATCCCTCATAGTTAGTTTCTTTTTTAAAAAGATTACTTTCAGAAGGTCCTGAACAAGAATGGGAGTGAACTGGGAGCTGGACAACCAGGAGGAACGGCGATGCTGCTAACGGTTAACAGGGACAGCTAGTTGCTAGTATTCACGCTATCCAAATACAATGGGGTAAGCTCCACAAAATTACTTGTGAAATATCCCTTTAATTATCTTGGTACCTAATTCATTTCATATGAGGATTGTGGGTATGCATCACAAGTTCTTTGTGTGTTCTTTTTCTTTATCTGCCTAGTGATTTTGGTCCATGCCCTCTCTCCTCTTCATTTAACTGTTTTCATTACAAATGGCTAATTTAGCTGTTCACTCCCAGTACAGTTCATTGGTGCTGTTGACCAATATATAAAATATGTCCATTTCTTCAAAAACAAAGACTCCTTCAGGCAAGAGTCGCCCAGAAAGGGACATGATGAGGAATCCTGTGTCATGCTAGCAGCCATTGTAGAGGTTGTGTTAGAAAAACACAGACAATATTTTGAGATACAGCTCTCCCGGATCGAGGACGAAACCCGGTCCATACGAGCTGGAATTTCTCAATATTCGCTCGGCATGAGAGAGCTACAGGCTGAATTTGCCGGTTTGAAAGCCAAAGTTAAACTAGCCAAAACCGCTGCCTCGCTGCACCAGGCCAAACAGGATCAGCTCGAGGCTAAAATGGCGGAGCTGGAGGATAGGAGCAGATGGTGGAACCTTCACATTTTTAACCTACCAGAGAATTCCGAAGAATCCAACCCGGTTGGTTTTCTTACCAATTCCCTCAAAGAGTGATTCCCCTCTCTGGCTGACTGGACTATAGAAGTAATGAGGGCTCACTGTTTCTATGGCGGCTGATAAAAAACAGCAGACAGGCCTAGAACATTGATTATTAATCTGCTGGGGTACACGGATCGACAGCATATTTTGCAAGCCACCAGGAAATCACCAGTGAAGTTTAACGGGATGGTCATTAGTTTTTATCCAGACTTCAGCGATTACACAGCACATCGGCACAGAGCCTTCTCTTCTCTGCTGGCAGTAACCTGTGATCGCGGTCTCCAGACTAGAGCCCGACCGATGCCAGATTTTTGGGTCCGATGCCGACCCCGATTTTGGAGAGTCCTAGCCCACCGATTACCGATGTTTTGACCGATATTTTGTCAAAAAGTGCAACATTTTCAAATAAATTTGAAAAACTTATATTTATCAATGTTTCTATATTTGAGAACATTTAACTTATAAGCAAACAAATAAATAAAAATAAACACACAAATAACTTTTTGATAGATAAATAAATGAAAAAGATGATATTAAATTAAATATATATATTAACACCATCTTCAAGTGGTGTGAATTCAAAATAACTCCACACGTTGCTTTTACTCCTTTCTTTTCCAGCCATCTATAAAAATATTAATTTAAAAAAATCAGTTTTCCAATTTCAAACATGTATTTTTATGAATATTATTATTATTGTTGTTGTTGTTATTAATTTGTTATTATTATTTCTTAGTATCTATTCTCAGTAAATGTATCTATTCTCAGTAAATGAATTATATTTTCTTATTTTATTCCTACTACATGATCTCAAAGAGTAAGACTTTATCTAGCGAGCTTCCCTGTCCATAAGAATTCGGTGGTGAAAAAAACTACAAAGCGCTCTGACGTGTGACTAGATGACAAAACACTCACTTGCAATAACGCATTAGCTATTGACATAGCATCATTATTTCTTATTACTTATTCTCAGCAAGTTAAATGAACTAGATTTCCTTATTTTATTCCTCCCCGTAACGTGAGGCTTGTCCATAAGAATTTGGTGGTGAAAAAAACTACAAAGCGCATTCGTGCAGGTTACCCGCGCTGTTGGTTGATTCACTTCTCCAACTGCAATCCTTCTCTCGTGTTATCACGACAAAGCTAGATAACATGGCTTAAAATGATCCACATTAGAAGTGTTTTATCTGCGTTTTTACTGTCTGGTTAGCTTGCTACGATGACGCGTGACTAGGTGACACACTCGCTTGCAATAACGCTGGCTATTGACACAGCATCATATAGTAGCTAATATCATTATCTCAGATTAAAAAAACAAATGTGTGATGCATTCAATCACCATTTTATTTTGGCTGGTTATTTATTTGAGAATACAGCGATGTCCTCTGGAAATGTAGATCCTACACTGCTTATGTGCGCACTGCCACTTCATAAAGGCTTGCTAGCCAGCTAGCTTGCTAAAGTGAACTAAATATGTTAGCTAGCTCGCTTGATAATGAGGATTGATAAACATAGTGGTCGTATAAATGCATTTAATTAAAAAACTTCCACTAATAAAAGCCGCAAGCGGCGTTGGGAGGGGTCCAAGCATTGGCACCATCATGCCCCCTATGGAGCGATTTTAAAATGGCTTTGTCCTCATGATCATATGCCTTCTCCCAACATATCTACTGAATATCATGATGATCGTATGAAATATCGATGACTTATGGCCAATTTTGTGGTACGCTGTCGGATGACTTAGTTACGTCGCCATGGATATGTCCTGGCCGCTTCCCGTCAAGGCCTTTACTATGTCGTAGTACTTAGATGGTCCGGCGTGTATGCACAGCTGCAGTGTTTCTGCGCCGCAACTAAAAAAGGCGTCACACTAGTGTTGTCACGATACCAAAATTTTGACTTTGATACTGATACCAGGTTTAGTATTACGATACTCAATACTGAAATGATACTTGAAACTTAAACAATGCTAATTCGATACTCGGTACCTAACAATACTGAAATTACCTTAATAGATGAGAAACGTAATGCCCACAAGGGTTGACCTCATTTTCAAATTCATGGTTTATTAACAACCTGGTTCATTAACAACCTTTAAGTTGAAGCCTCTTTAACATATTAATATGCATAGGCCTATAGTGTTACAACACTGAACAATAGAAAAATATGTTGAATATATTTCAAAAATTAACCAGTTGTAAAGTAAATAATCTTTAAAACAGGTCTTTCACCTTTAAATAGATTTAAAAACAGCATATTTTAATAACAATACAGCATCTATCTATAATAAAATATTTCCAAATTGGAACACCTATTGCTACTGAAGTGAACTGAGTCAAAGCTTGCGCTCTATCAAGGAGCTGAGTGCACAAGCGCAAGTCACCTCACTTGGCAATCTTAGTTGCTTCTGCCTTCTAGCGAAGGCAGTAGCAAAATTACACTTTTCATCCTCTCAATCAGTAATGCGGGAGACAATTTTCCCTGGCTTTTACATTTGACTCAAAACTACCGAACGTCGGAATATTCTAATACGAACCGTTTTTTTATTTATTTTAATTTTATTTATTTATTTTTTAAGTACCGAGAAAGTGCTGATGTTTTGGTATACTATGCAACACTACGTCAGAAACATATTCCAATCCATTGCTCAGCTTAGCAGAGAATGCACATTTCAGAGCGCCACAGAGACAGATAGAATAATAACACATAAATGCACATTTCAAATAATAAATACGACATTGAGAAAAAACGGAAATAAAAGACGTAATATCAACTCGCGATCTGCGTGCTGCGCGCAAAGTAGCATACCGTTTTATTTATTTAGACATTGGCAGATAAGAAAAATTCTGGTTACGCTGACCTATAAAACGCTATTCCAAAAGCAAAATCAGACATGTTATACATCGTTAGAAAGCTTATACTCTCACCTACTGAATAAATAAATTGTCAATCAAGCCAAATTGCACTAAAGAGGGCGACAACGCCGTAAGCAACAGGTGCGGTATTACGCACAGCTATTATTGAAGATAGCCGACCCAGGCGTCACAGATGCGCGTATATTTCGCAAACGGATTGTCCAAGACAATATATGACCACTCATTCACAAAAGGGACATCTCTACGCGTAAAACCAATGGTGAGATTGTATATTTATTCAATGTTTAGTCCTAGATATTGACTGTGGAATGACATGGTATAATTTTTTTAAAAAGTTAGTCTCGCTTATTTCGTTATTCAGTGAGCAGCGTTTTCACTGCTGTTTTGGCATATTTTAGGGCTAATGTCGGGTTTATCTTGTTGCTACGGAATATTGCATTACATTACATTACAGGCATTTGACAGACGCTCCTATCCAGAGCGACATACAACAAAGTGTTTAACCATCGATGCTACCTACGCGCAGAGTACCGTGTATTTATTCAGACACTGGCAACTACAGCATAAATTGCGCCTTTTGTTTATATTCAATATTAGAAATTGCAGCGAGAAACAGCAGCTGTAGACACAAGATAGTTTATATTATGGTAGCAACGGAACGAAGCGGACTACATATGTATTACCGTCATTGTTTAATTAGACCAGCGTGTTTTCGCGGGTTTACACGAAACTCAAAAACTATCAATAAAATGGTTTAGCTATTTCTCAGCATAATGACAGATTCAAAGACTGAACGAACTCACCAGATATGTTCTTCAAATGGATGCATGCTCAAGAAAAGTAATTATTCATCCTCTGAAAAAGCTTTTACTGACAAACTTTTGGTAGCCTCTTCCAGTGCTACCCCGACGTTCAGACCCTACCCTCACTGACAAAAACTAGACCCTACGGTGTCGGATTACTTGCGTCGCCATGGATGTCGCTTGCCGTAAAGAAGTTTACTCGATGTCGTAACACTTAGAATTTGGAGCTCCAGCTTTTCCGCACCCCACCTAATAAAAAAGTCCAAATGGCGGGCAAACCATATGGCGGACATAGGTGGTCCCAAAAGCAAAGTTGTAGAGCACATTCAGATGCATCGGTCGATGAAGTTTTGTGTTGATCAGACTTATAGTGTGACAGTTATAGCCTTTAAAAGAGTGATCCTTTGTTATAGCGCCACCATCTGGGCGACATAGGAGATTTTTCGTGCGTGAGTAGTGGGGGGCCATAGGAACCCACCTACCAAAGTTGGTTGGTCTACAACTTATGGTTGCTGAGCTTCAGACATTTTAGCGGAGAAAACTGCCACGCCCCAACAAAAAAGTCTAAATGGCGGGCAAACAATATGGCGGACATAGGTGGTGCCAATGGCAAAGTTGTAGAGCACGTTCAGAGGCATAGGTCGATGAAGTTTTGTGTTGATCTAACTTATGGTGTGGGAGTTATGGCCTTTTACGCAAAACCCTTTGTTATAGCGCCACCATTTGGCCGACATAGGTGATTTTTAGTGCCTGAGTAGTGGGGGGCCATAGGAACCCACCTGCCAAATTTGGTTGCTGTAGGCCTTATGGTTGCTGAGCCTCAGACACTTTTAGCGGAGAAAAATAAGAATAATTAAAGCCGCAAGCGGCGTTGGGAGGGGTCCAAGCATTGGTGCCATCGCGCCCCCTATGGAGCGATTTTAAAATGGCTTTTTCCTCATGATCACATGCCTTCACCCAACATATCTACTGAATATCATGATGATTGTATAAAATGTTGATGACTTATGGCCAATTTTGTGCGAAGAGATGCTGTCAGATGACTTAGTTGCGTCGCCATGGATGTGTCCTGACTGCTTCCCGTAAAGGCCTTTATTTTGTCGTAACACTTAGATGGGATGTAGTAACGCACATATGACCTGGCGTGTTTGTACAGCTGCAGCGCTTCCATGCTGTAACTAAAAAAGGCGTCACACTAGTGTTGTCACGATACCGAAATTTTGACTTTGATACCGATACCAAGTTTAGTATCACGATAATTAATACTGAAACGATACTGATTCAATACCCGGTACCTAACGATACGGAAATTACCTTAATAGATGAGAAACGTAATGTCCACAAGGGTTGACCTCATTTTCAAATTCATGGTTTATTAACAACCTGGTCCATTAACAACCTTTAAGTTGAAGCCTCTTCGACATATTAATATGCATAGGCCTGTAGTGTTACAACACTGAACAATAGAAAAAAATGTTAAATATATTTCAAAAATTAAACAGTTGTAAAGTAAATAATCTTTAAAACAGGTCTTTCACCTTTAAATAGATTTAAAAACAGCATATTTTAATAACAATACAGCATCTTCCTATAATAAAATATTTCCAGATTGGAACACCTATTGCTACTGAAGTGAACTGAGTCAAAGCTTGCGCTGTATCAAGGAGTTGAGTGCAAGCACATGTCACCTCACTTGGCGAGCTTAGTTGCTACTGCCTTCTAGCGAAGATTCTGACAAATTACACTTTTCATCCTCTCAATCAGTAATGCGGGAGACAATTTTCCCTGGCTTTTACATTTGACTCAAAACTACCGAACACGGAATATTCTAATACCGAACCGTTTCTTTTTTTTTTCTTTTTTTTAAGTACCGAGAAAGTGCTGAAGTTTTGGTATACCGTGCAACACTACGTCAGACACATATTACAATCCATTGCTCAGCTTAGCAGAGAATGCACATTTCAGAGCGCCACAGAGACAGATAGAATAATAACACATGAAGGCACATTTCAAATAATAAATACGACATTGAGAAAAAACGGAAAAAAAGACGTAATATCAACTCGCGATCTGCGTGCTGCGCACAAAGTAGCCTACCGTTTCATTTATTTAGACATTGGCAGATAAGAAAAATTTTGGTTACGCTGACCTATAAAACGCTATTCCAAAAGCAAAATCAGACATGTTATACATCGTTAGAAAGCTTATACTCTCACCTACTGAATAAATGAATTGTCAATCAAGCCAAATTGTACTAAAAAGGGCGACAACGCCGTAAGCAACAGGTGTGGTATTACGCACAGCTATTATTGAAGATAGCCGACCCAGGCGTGACAGATGCGCATATATTTCGCAAACGGATTGTCCAAGACAATATATGACCACTCATTCGCAAAAGGGACATCTCTACGCGTAAAACCAATGGTAAGATTGTATATTTATTCAATGTTTAGTCCCAGATATTGACTGTAGAATGACATGGTATAAGTTTTAAAAAACTTTGTCTCGTTCATTTCGGTATTCGGTGAGCAGCGTTTTCACTGCTGTATTGGCATATTTTAGGGCTAATGTCAGGTTTATCTTGTTGCTACGGAATATTGCATTACATTACATTACAGGCATTTGGCAGACGCTCCTATCCAGAGTGACGTACAACAAAGTGTTTAACCATAACCAGGAACAAGTATGTCGAAAACCCTAGAGGGCAGTAGCCTACCGTTCTAAGTGCAGGGAACAACCGCATAGTTCAACTTGGACCCTGTAGGTTAAACTGGTTAACACTAACACAAACAAGAACAGCAACAACGCAGTCTATGCAAAAATACAAGCAATAGTTAAGACGAGTGCATTAACTAAGTCACCTACGAAACAGCTAACTAGTTACAACCCTAACCTTACAATAAATTTAGAGATTAAATTGAGAATACGATTTCTCTCAGCATAATGACGGATTTAAAGACTAAACGAACTCACCCGTTATTGTCTTCAAATGGATCCATGTCAAAGAAAAGTAATGATTCATCATCTTAAAGCTTTACCGTAGCGTATTATTTATTTAGACATTGGCAGAGTACAGTATAAATTGCGTCTTTTGTGAATATTCAATGTTAGAAATTGCATTGAGAAACTGCAGCTGTAGACACAAGATAGTCTGTTATCTTATGGTAGCAACGGAACGAAGCGGACTATATATGTATTAGGCTACCGTCATTGTTTCATTATACCAGCGTGTTTTCGCGCGTTTGCACAGAAACTCAGAACCTATCAATAAAATGGTTTAGCTATTTCTCAGCATAATGACAGATTCAAAGACTAAAGGAACTCACCCGATACTGTCTTCAAATAATGTCTGGCACTGTCTTCCACTGCTTCCCCGACGTTCAGACCGTCCCCTCACTGATAAAAACTAGACCCTACGGTGTCGGATTACTTGCGTCGCCATGGATGTCGCTTGCCGTAAAGAAGTTTACTAGATGTCGTAACCGTTTAGATTTGGAGATCCAGCTCTTCCGCACCCCACCTAATAAAAACGGCCAAATGGCGGGCAAACCATATGGCGGACATAGGTGGTCCCAATAGTAAAGTTGTAGAGCACATTCAGATGCATCGGTCGATGAAGTTTTGTGTTGATCGGACTTACGGTGTGGCAGTTATAGCCTTTAAAAGTACGACCCTTTGTTATAGCGCCACCATCTGGTCGACATAGGTGATTTTTCGTGCCTGAGTAGTGGGGGGCCATAGGAACCCACCTACCAAATTTGGTTGGTCTACAACTTATGGTTGCTGAGCCTCAGACATTTTAGCGGAGAAAACTTCCACGCCCCAACTAAAAAGTCAAAATGGCGGGCAAACAATATGGCGGACATAGGTGGTCCCAATGGCAAAGATGTAGAGCACCTTCAGATGCATAGGTTGATGAAGTTCTGTGTTGATCCAACTTATGGTGTGGGAGTTATGGCCTTTTACGCAAAACCCTTTGTTATAGCGCCACCATCTGGCCGACATAGGTGATTTTTAGTGCCTGAGTAGTGGGGGGCCATAGGAACCCACCTGCCAAATTTGGTTGCTCTAGGACTTATGGTTGCTGAGCCTCAGACACTTTTAGCGGAGAAAAATAATAATAATTAAAGCCGCAAGCGGCGTTGGGAGGGGTCCAAGCATTGGCACCATCGCGCCCCCTATGGAGCGATTTTAAAATGGCTTTGTCCTCATGATCATATGCCTTCACCCAACATATCTACTGAATATCATGATGATCGTATAAAATATTGATGACTTATGGCCAATTTTGTGCTAAGAGACGCTGTCGGATTACTTAGTTACGTCGCCATGGATATGTCCTGGCCGCTTCCCGCGAAGGCCTTTACTATGTCGTAACACTTAGATGGCATGTCGTAACACTTAGATGGTCCGGCGTGTATGCACAGCTGCAGTGATTCTGTGCCGCAACTAAAAAAGGCATCACACTAGTAATGTCACGATACCAAAATTTTGACTTTGATAGTGATACCAGGTTTAGTATTACGATACTCAATACTGAAATGATACTTGAAAAATAAACAATGTTAATTCGATACTCGGTACCTAACGATACTGAAATTACCTTAATAGATGAGAAATGTAATGTCCACAAGGGTTGACCTTATTTTCGAATTCATGGTTTATTAACTACCTGGTTCATTAACAACCTTTAAGTTGAAGCCTCTTCAACATATTAATATGCATAGGCCTATAGTGTTACAACACAGAACAATAGAAAAATATGTTAAAAATATTTCAAAAATTAAACAGTTGTAAACTAAATAATATTTACAACAGGTCTTTCACCTTTAAATATATTTAAAAACAGTATATTTTAATAACAATACAGCATCTATATATAATAAAATATTTCCAAATTGGAACACCTATTGCTACTGAAGTGAACTGAGTCAAAGCTTGCGCTGTATCAAGGAGCTGAGTGCAAGCACAAGTCACCTCACTTGGCAACCTTAGTTGCTACTGCCTTCTAGCGAAGATTCTGACAAATTACACTTTTCATCCTCTCAATCAGTAATGCGGGAGACAATTTTCTCTGGCTTTTACATTTGACTCAAAACTACCAAACGTCGGAATATTCTAATAGCGAACCGTTTCTTTTTTCTTCCTTTTTTTTTAAGTACCGAGAAAGTGCTGAAGTTTTGGAATACCGTGCCACACTACGTCAGACACATATTCCAATCCATTGCTCAGCTTAGCAGAGAATGGACATTTCAGAGCGCCACAGAGACAGATAGAATAATAACGCATAAATACGCATTTCAAATAATGAATACGACATTGAGAAAAAACGAAACAAAAGACGAGATATCAAGTCGCGACCTACGCGCAGAGCAGCCTACCGTTTTATTTACGTAGACACTGGCATGTAAGAAAATGTTCGGTTACGCTGACCTATGAAACGCTATTCCAAAAGCAAAAACAGACATGTTATACATCGTTAGAAAGCTTATACTCTCACCGACTGAATAAATGAATTGTCAATCAAGCAAAATTGCACTAAAAAGGGCGACAACGCCGTAAGCAACAGGTGTGGTATTACGCACAGCTATTTTTGAAGGTAGGCGTCACATATGCGCATATATTTCACAAACGGATTGTCCAAGACAATATATGACCACTCACTCGCAAAAGGGACATGTATACGTGTAGAACCAATGGTAAGATTGTATATTTATTCGATGTTTAGTCCCAGATATTGAATGTAGAATGACATGGCATAATTTTAAAAAACTTTGTCTCGTTTATTTCCTTATTCAGTGAGCAGCGTTTTCACTGCTATATTGGCATATTTTAGGGCTAACGTCGGGTTTATCTTGTTGCTACGGAATATTACATTACATTCCATTACAATACAGGCATTTGGCAGACGCTCTTATCCAGAGTGACGTACAACAAAGTGTATAACCATAACCAGGAACAAGTGTGTCGAAAACCCTAGAGAGAAATGCCGTTCCAAGTGCAGGGAACAACCGTTAGTTCAACTTGGACCCTGTAGGTTAAACTGATTAACACTAACACAAACAAGAACAGCAACAACGCAGTCTATGCAAAAATACAAGCAATAGTTAAGACGAGTGCATTAACTAAGTCACCAACGAAACAGCTAACTAGTTACAACCCTAAGCTTACAGTCAATTTAGAGATTAAATTGAGAAAACAATTTCTCTCAGCATAATGACGGATTTAAAGACTAAACGAACTCACCCGATATTGTCTTCAAATGGACCGTATTATTTATTTAGACATTGGCAGAATACAGCATAAATCGCGTCTTTTGTTTATATTCAATATTAGAAATTGCAGCGAGAAACTGCAGCTGTAGACACAAGATAGTTTGTTATGTTATGGTAGCAACGGCACGAAGCGGACTATATGCATTACCGTCATTGTTTCATTGGACCAGCGTGTTTTCGCGCGTTTGCACAGAAACTCAGAACCTATCAATAAAATGGTTTAGCTATTTCTCAGCATAATGACAGATTCAAAGACTAAACGAACTCACCCGATACTGTCTTCAAATAATGTCTGGCACTGTCTTCCACTGCTTCCCCGACGTTCAGACCGTCCCCTCACTGATAAAAACTAGACCCTACGGTGTCGGATTACTTGCGTCGCCATGGATGTCGCTTGCCGTAAAGAAGTTTACTAGATGTCGTAATCGTTTAGATTTGGAGCCACAGCTCTTCCGCACCCCACCTAATAAAAAAGTCCAAATGGCAGGCAAACAATATGGCGGAGATATGTAGCCCCAATAGCAAAGTTGTAGAGCACATTCACATGCGTCGGTCTATGAAGTTTTGTGTTGATCTGACTTACGATGTGGGAGTTATGACCTTTTAGGCAAAACCCTTTGTTATAGCGCCACCATCTGGCCGACATAGGTGATTTTTAGTGCCTGAGTAGTGGGGGGCCATAGGAACCCACCTGCCAAATTTGGTTGCTCTAGGACCTATGGCTGCTGAGCCTCAGACATTTTAGCAGAGAAAGCATCCACGCCCCAACGTAAAAGTTAAAATGGCGGGCAAACAATATGGCGGACATGGGTGGTGCCAGTGGCAAAGTTGTAGAGCACGTTCAGATGCATAGGTCGATGAAGTTCTGTGTTGATCTAACTTATGGTGTGGGAGTTATGGCCTTTTACGCAAAACCCTTTGTTATAGCGCCACCATCTGGCCGACATAGGTGATTTTTAGTGCCTGAGTAGTGGGGGGCCATAGGAACCCACCTGCCAAATTTGGTTGCTCTACGACTTATGGTTGCTGAGCCTCAGACACTTTTAGCGGAGAAAAATAATAAGAATAATAATAATTAAAGCCGCAAGCGGCGTTGGGAGGGGTCCAAGCATTGGCACCATCGCGCCCCCTACGGAGCGATTTTAAAATGGCTTTGTCCTCATGATCATATGCCTTCACCCAACATATCTACTGAATATCATGATGATCGTAGAAAATATTGATGACTTATGGCAAATTTTGTGCTAAGAGACGCTGTCGGATGACTTAGTTACGTCGCCATGGATATGTCCTGGCCGCTTCCCGCGAAGGCCTTTAGTATGTCGTAACACTTAGATGGCATGTCGTAACACTTAGATGGCCCGGCGTGTATGCACAGCTGCAGTGTTTCTGTGCCGCAACTAAAAAAGGCGTCACACTAGTAATGTCACGATACCAAAATTTTGACTTTGATAGTGATACCAGGTTTAGTATTACGATACTCAATACTGAAATGATACTTAAAAAATAAACAATGTTAATTCGATACTCGGTACCTAACGATACTGAAATTACTTTAATAGATGAGAAATGTAATGTCCACAAGGGCTGACCTCATTTTCGAATTCATGGTTTATTAACTACCTGGTTCATTAACAACCTTTAAGTTGAAGCCTCTTCAACATATTAATATGCATAGGCCTATAGTGTTACAACACTGAACAATAGAAAAATATGTTAAATATATTTCAAAAATTAAACAGTTGTAAACTAAATAATATTTACAACAGGTCTTTCACCTTTAAATAGATTTAAAAACAGTATATTTTAATAACAATGCAGCATCTATATATAATAAAATATTTCCAAATTGGAACACCTATTGCTACTGAAGTGAACTGAGTCAAAGCTTGCGCTGTATCAAGGAGCTGAGTGCAAGCACAAGTCACCTCACTTGGCAACATTAGTTGCTACTGCCTTCTAGCGAAGATTCTGACAAATTACACTTTTCATCCTCTCAATCAGTAATGCGGGAGACAATTTTCCCTGGCTTTTACATTTGACTCAAACTACCGAACGTCGGAATATTCTAATACTGAAGCGTTTCTTTTTTTTTTTTTTTTTTTTTAAGTACCGAGAAAGTGCTGAAGTTTTGGTATACCGTGCAACACTACGTCAGACACATATTCCAATCCATTGCTCAGCTTAGCAGAGAATGCACATTTCAGAGCGCCACAGAGACAGATAGAATAATAACACATAAATGCACATTTCAAATAATAAATACGACATTGAGAAAAAACGGAAATAAAAGACGTAATATCAACTCGCGATCTGCGTGCTGCGCGCAAAGTAGTCTACCGTTTTATTTATTTAGACATTGGCAGATAAGATAAATTTTGGTTACGCTGACCTATAAAACGCTATTCCAAAAGCAAAATCAGACATGTTATACATCGTTAGAAAGCTTATACTCTCACCTACTGAATAAATGAATTGTCAATCAAGCCAAATTGCACTAAAAAGGGCGACAACGCCGTAAGCAACAGGTGTGGTATTAAGCACAGCTGTTATTGAAGATAGCCGACCCTGGCGTCACAGATGCGCGTATATTTCGCAAACGGATTGTCCAAGACAATATATGACCACTCATTCGCAAAAGGGACATCTCTACGCGTAAAACCAGTGGTAAGAATTTATATTTATTCGATGTTTAGTCCCAGATATTGAATGTAGAATGACATGGCATAATTTTAAAAAACTTTGTCTCGTTTATTTCCTTATTCAGTGAGCAGCGTTTTCACTGCTATATTGGCATATTTTAGGGCTAACGTCGGGTTTATCTTGTTGCTACGGAATATTACATTACATTCCATTACAATACAGGCATTTGGCAGACGCTCTTATCCAGAGTGACGTACAACAAAGTGTATAACCATAACCAGGAACAAGTGTGTCGAAAACCCTAGAGAGAAATGCCGTTCCAAGTGCAGGGAACAACCGTTAGTTCAACTTGGACCCTGTAGGTTAAACTGATTAACACTAACACAAACAAGAACAGCAACAACGCAGTCTATGCAAAAATACAAGCAATAGTTAAGACGAGTGCATTAACTAAGTCACCAACGAAACAGCTAACTAGTTACAACCCTAAGCTTACAGTCAATTTAGAGATTAAATTGAGAAAACAATTTCTGTCAGCATAATGACGGATTTAAAGACTAAACGAACTCACCCGATATTGTCTTCAAATGGACCGTATAATTTATTTAGACATTGGCAGACTACAGCATAAATTGCGTCTTTTGTTTATATTCAATATTAGAAATTGCAGCGAGAAACTGCAGCTGTAGACACAAGATAGTTTGTTATGTTATGGTAGCAACGGCACGAAGCGGACTATATGCATTACCGTCATTGTTTCATTGGACCAGCGTGTTTTCGCGCGTTTGCACAGAAACTCAGAATCTATCAATAAAATGGTTTAGCTATTTCTCAGCATAATGACAGATTCAAAGACTAAACGAACTCACCCGATACTGTCTTCAAATAATGTCTGGCACTGTCTTCCACTGCTTCCCCGACGTTCAGACCGTCCCCTCACTGATAAAAACTAGACCCTACGGTGTCGGATTACTTGCGTCGCCATGGATGTCGCTTGCCGTAAAGAAGTTTACTAGATGTCGTAATCGTTTAGATTTGGAGCCACAGCTCTTCCGCACCCCACCTAATAAAAAAGTCGAAATGGCAGGCAAACAATATGGCGGAGATATGTAGCCCCAACAGCAAAGTTGTAGAGCACATTCACATGCGTCGGTCTATGAAGTTTTGTGTTGATCTGATTTACGGTGTGGGAGTTATGACCTTTTAGGCAAAATCCTTTGTTATAGCGCCACCATCTGGCCGACATAGGTGATTTTTAGTGCCTGAGTAGTGGGGGGCCATAGGAACCCACCTGCCAAATTTGGTTGCTCTAGGACTTATGGTTGCTGAGCCTCAGACATTTTAGCAGAGAAAGCTTCCACGCCCCAACGTAAAAGTTAAAATGGCGGGCAAACAATATGGCGGACATGGGTGGTGCCAATGGCAAAGTTGTAGAGCACGTTCAGATGCATAGGTCGATGAAGTTTTGTGTTGATCTAACTTATGGTGTGGGAGTTATGGCCTTTTACGCAAAACCCTTTGTTATAGCGCCACCATCTGGCCGACATAGGTGATTTTTAGTGCCTGAGTAGTGGGGGGCCATAGGAACCCACCTGCCAAATTTGGTTGCTCTACGACTTATGGTTGCTGAGCCTCAGACACTTTTAGCGGAGAAAAATAATAAGAATAATAATAATAATAATAATAATAATCCTAACAAAAACAATAGGGTTCCACCAGCTTCGCTGCTTGGACCCCTAATAATAATCCTAACAAAAACAATAGGGTTCCACCAGCTTCGCTGCTTGGACCCCTAATTAAAGCCGCAAGCGACGTTGGGAGGGGTCCAAGCATTGGCACTATCGCACCCCCTATGGAGCGATTTTAAAATGGCTTTGTCCTCATGATCATATACCTTCACCCAACATATCTACTGAATATCATGATAAGCAATGGATTGGAATATGTGTCTGACGTAGTAAAATATTGATGACTTATGGCCAATTTTGTGCTAAGAGATGCTGGCAGATGACTTAGTTGCGTCGCCATGGATGTGTCCTGGCCGCTTCCCGTAAAGGTGTTTACTATGTTGTAACACTTAGATGGCCCGGTGGGTATGTACAGCTGCAGCGCTACCGTGCTGTAACTGGAAAAGGCCTCACACTAGTGTTGTCACGATTCCAAACTTTTGACTTTCATACCGATACCAGGTTTAGTATCACGATACTCGATACTGAAACAATATTGATTCAATATTCGGTACCTAACAATACTGAAAATACCTTCATAGATCAGAAACCTAATGTCCAAAAGGGTTAACCTCATTATCGAATTCACAGTTTATTAGAAACCTGGTTTATTAACAACCTTTAAGTTGAAGCCTGTTCAACATATTAATAAGCATAGGCCTATAGTGTTACAACACTAAACAATAGAAAAATATATTAAATATATTTCAAAAATTCAACAATTGTAAACTAAATAATCTTTAAACAGGTCTTTCACCTTCAAATAGATCTAAAAACAGCATATTTTAATAACAATACAGCATCTTCCTATAATAAAATATTTCCAAATTGGAACACCTATTGCTACTGAAGTGAACTGAGTCAAAGCTTGCGCTGTATCAAGGAGCTGAGTGCACAAGCGCAAGTCACCTCACTTGGCAACCTTAGTTGCCACTGCCTTCTAGCGAAGATTCTGACAAATTACACTTTTCATCCTCTCAATCAGTAATGCGGGAGACAATTTTCCCTGGCTTTTACATTTGACGCAAAACTACCGAACGTCGGAATATTCTAATACCGAACCGTTTCATTTTTTTTTTAAGTACCGAGAAAGTGCTGAAGTTTTGGTATACCGTGCAACACTACGTCAGACACATATTCCAATCCATTGCTCAGCTTAGCAGAGAATGCACATTTCAGAGCGCCACAGAGACAGATAGAATAATAACACATAAATGCACATTTCAAATAATAAATACGACATTGAGAAAAAACGGAAATAAAAGACGTAATATCAACTCGCGATCTGCGTGCTGCGCGCAAAGTAGCATACCGTTTTATTTATTTAGACATTGGCAGATAAGAAAAATTCTGGTTACGCTGACCTATAAAACGCTATTCCAAAAGCAAAATCAGACATGTTATACATCGTTAGAAAGCTTATACTCTCACCTACTGAATAAATGAATTGTCAATCAAGCCAAATTGCACTAAAAAGGGCGACAACGCAGTAAGCAACAGGTGTGGTATTACGCACAGCTATTATTGAAGATAGCCGACCCTGGCGTCACAGATGCGCGTATATTTCGCTAACGGCTTGTCCAAGACAATATATGACCACTCATTCGCAAAAGGGACATCTCTACGCGTAAAACCAATGGTAAGAGTGTACATTTATTCAATGTTTAGTCCCAGATATTGACTGTAGAATGACATGGTATAATTTTTTAAAAAATTGTCTCGTTTATTTCGTTTTTCAGTGAGCAGCGTTGTCACTGCTGTATTGGCATATTTTAGGGCTAATGTCGGGTTTATCTTGTTGCTACGGAATATTGCATTACATTACATTACAGGCATTTGGCAGACGCTCTTATCCAGAGCGACGTACAACAAAGTGTATAACCATAACCAGGAACAAGTGTGTCGAAAACCCTAGAGAGAAGTACCGTTCCAAGGGAACAACCGCATAGTTCAACTTCGACCCTGTAGGTTAAACTGATTAACACTAACACATACAAGAACAGCAACAACGCAGTCCATGCAAAAATACAAGCAATAGTTAAGACGAGTGCATTAACTAAGTCACATACGAAACAGCTAACTAGTTACAACCCTAATCTTAGTCAATTTAGAGATTAAATTGAGAATACGATTTCTCTCAGCATAATGACGGATTTAAAGACTAAACGAACTCACCCGATATTGTCTTCAAATGGATCTATGCCAAAGAAAAGTAATGATTCATCCTCTCAAAAAGCTTTTACTTACAAACTTTTAGTAGCAAAAAATGAAATACCAACTCGCCATCGATGCTACCTACGCGCAGAGTACCGTGTTATTTATTCAGACACTGGCAACTACAGTATAAATTGCGTCTTTTGTTTATATTCAATTTTAGTAATTGCAGCGAGAAACAGCAGCTGTAGACACAAGATAGTTTATATTATGGTAGCAACGGAACGAAGCGGACTACATATGTATTACCGTCATTGTTTTATTATACCAGCGTGTTTTCGCGCGTTTGCACAGGAACTCAAAACCTACCAATAAAATGGATTAGCTATTTCTCAGCATAATGACAGATTTAAAGACTAATCGAACTCACCCGATACTGTCTTCAAATGGATCCATGCCAAAGAGAAGTATTTTTTACAGTCTCTGGTTCAGACCCTCCCCTCGCTGATAAAAACTAGACCCTACGGTGTCGGATTACTTGCGTCGCCATGGATGTCGCTTGCCGTAAAGAAGTTTACTCGATGTCGTAACACTTAGAATTTGCAGCAACAGCTCTTCGGCACCCCACCTAATAAAAAAGTCCAAATGGCGGGCAAACCATATGGCGGACATAGGTGGTCCCAATAGCAAAGTTGTAGAGCACATTCAGATGCATCGGTCGATGAAGTTTTGTGTTGATCGGACTTATGGTGTGGCAGTTATAGCCTTTAAAAGTATGATCCTTTGTTATAGCGCCACCATCTGGGCGACATAGGTGATTTTTCGTGGCTGAGTAGTGGGGGGCCATAGGAACCCACCTCCCAAATTTGGTTGGTGTACAACTTATGGTTGCTGAGCCTCAGACATTTTAGCGGAGAAAACTGCCACGCCCCAACTAAAAAGTTAAAATGGCGGGCAAACAATATGGCAGACATATGTAGTGCCAATGGCAAAGTGATAGAGCACGTTCAGATGCATATGTCGATGAAGTTTTGTGTTGATCTAACTTATGGTGTGGGAGTTATGGCCTTTTACGCCTAACCCTTTGTTATAGCGCCACCATATGGCCGACATAGGTTTTTAGTGCCTGAGTAGTGGGGGGCCATAGGAACCCACCTGCCAAATTTGGTTGCTCTAGGACTTATGGTTGCTGAGCCTCAGACACTTTTAGCGGAGAAAAATAATAAGAATTAAAGCCGCAAGTGGCGTTGGGAGGCGTCCAAGCATTGGCACCATCGCGCCCCCTATGGAGCGATTTTAAAATGGCTTTGTCCTCATGATCATATGCCTTCACCCAACATATCTACTGAATATCATGATGATCGTATAAAATATTGATGACTTATGGCAAATTTTGTGCTAAGAGACGCTGTCGGATGACTTAGTTACGTCGCCATGGATATGTCCTGGCCGCTTCCCGCGAAGGCCTTTACTATGTCGTAACACTTAGATGGCATGTCGTAACACTTAGATGGTCCGGCGTGTATGCACAGCTGCAGTGTTTCTGTGCCGCAACTAAAAAAGGCGTCACACTAGTAATGTCACGATACCAAAATTTTGACTTTGATAGTGATACCAGGTTTAGTATTACGATACTCAATACTGAAATGATACTTGAAAAATAAACAATGTTAATTCGATACTCGGTACCTAACGATACTGAAATTACTTTAATAGATGAGAAATGTAATGTCCACAAGGGCTGACCTCATTTTCGAATTCATGGTTTATTAACTACCTGGTTCATTAACAACCTTTAAGTTGAAGCCTCTTCAACATATTAATATGCATAGGCCTATAGTGTTACAACACTGAACAATAGAAAAATATGTTAAATATATTTCAAAAATTAAACAGTTGTAAACTAAATAATATTTACAACAGGTCTTTCACCTTTAAATAGATTTAAAAACAGTATATTTTAATAACAATGCAGCATCTATATATAATAAAATATTTCCAAATTGGAACACCTATTGCTACTGAAGTGAACTGAGTCAAAGCTTGCGCTGTATCAAGGAGCTGAGTGCAAGCACAAGTCACCTCACTTGGCAACCTTAGTTGCTACTGCCTTCTAGTGAAGATTCTGACAAATTACACTTTTCATCCTCTCAATCAGTAATGCGGGAGACAATTTTCCCTGGCTTTTACATTTGACTCAAACTACCGAACGTCGGAATATTCTAATACCGAAGCGTTTCTTTTTTTTTTTTCTTTTTTTTAAGTACCGAGAAAGTGCTGAAGTTTTGGTATACCGTGCAACACTACGTCAGACACATATGTGACGGGTGCTGGAGAAAAGGTCCGCAAGTCGGAAATCTTGAAATCGCGCTCGGAGGTATAAAAGGTTTTTAAATTTTTTTTTTACTATTTTCCTTTTTTTCATATTACGAAAGTTAAAGTGTTGAAGAAGGCACTCAATACAATAAACAACATTTTTAGGGTCACTAAATACTTAAATTTGTCAGCAAAGTCGGCTTGTTTTAGTGATTCTTACAGCCGGGTTTTGGAGGCGTGATGGGGGTGCAGTTTAATTAGCATGTTTGATTTAGTTGGCTATTGTCACTTTGTTTCGGTCAAGCCACCGCCCATAAATAAAGCCGTGTGGTAGTAGCCTATGTTTGTTTACCCTGTGAGGTTGCTACAATGGCGGACGCGCAATCAGTAGGGTAGAGTATAAGCTTTCTAACGATGTATAACATGTCTAATTTTGCTTTTGGAATAGCGTTTTATAGGTTAGCGTAACCGAACATTTTCTTACCATGGCATTCGCTCTATATATGGTAGCATTAAAAGACATCGCACCTAACATTGTCAACGATTTTTCGTAATTCCTTGGAAAATACCATTATTATTGAGGACTTCTGGGCATAGCTAAGCCATATGTTTGCTGATAGATCTACCTGACATTGATTTACTGTCTGTGTCTCCATCTACTGAACATAGATAAGATTTCATCATTGCTATGTAAGTATTACTGCTCAAAATATTTCGGTTATATACGTTATTTTAGAAATTGAGTGTCTTTAAATAGGTTAGTGGTATTATGTAATAATAATTAATTATATCTATGTTCCATCTTAAACCTTCGTAAGGGGCTCATATGCTTTACAATGGACAAAAAGCATTATATTCCTTTTTGGAGAGATTTGGATTTGTTTCTGGACCCTTAGCTATTTTAGACCAGTGTTAATAATTTAGACATTTTGGGTAGATTTGGAGATGCTGGGTACACTGCTTAGTTTTTGCTTCATAGAGCTTTAGTAGTTCTACATATCCACCCTTAGATTTTATGAACTTGTGGTCAAGAAGTTTTTGATCCAGGACATGTAAACTTTAACCCGCAATCTCACAGTATTTCATTGCGAACTAAAAAAGGAGCAAATTCATTTTAGATTTTTTGCCTTGACCATTGCATTTGTGGCACTTTATTTCTTTCAAAATTATGAATATAAAGTAATCTAAGCTAGTATTATAAATGGTACAAATGTATTGCTTCATTTAGGACATTTTTCTAGTCTCTGGTGTTCACATCTGGAGTTATAAAGCATTAAATAGGGTAACCCCTAAATGGGCAAGGATTTACAGGTACTCTAGTGGGGGAGAGGTTGGGGTGGAGTTAACTAGCTATTGTTCCCACCCATTATCTCCCTGTGAGAAGTGTGAAAACTTCAAGATCTTTCAAGGGGATTTTCTCTGCTGCTTGATTTTAGGAGTACCAACATTCAAATAAGCATATCTTCTTAAAACCTTTTCAGATTTCAATGTATGACACATCATTTGAAAGCTTACAATCTGCACTTTCATAATCTGCAAAAACTGAAAAATGACCTTGCCCTACTTGCGGACCAAAACACCAGCACCTGTCACATATTCCAATCCATTGCTCATCTTAGCAGAGAATGCACATTTCAGAGCGCCACAGAGACAGATAGAATAATAACACATAAATGCACATTTCAAATAATAAATACGACATTGAGAAAAAACGGAAATAAAAGACGTAATATCAACTCGCGCTTTGCGTGCTGCGCGCAAAGTAGTCTACCGTTTTATTTATTTAGACATTGGCAGATAAGATAAATTTTGGTTACGCTGACCTATAAAACGCTATTCCAAAAGCAAAATCAGACATGTTATACATCGTTAGAAAGCTTATACTCTCACCTACTGAATAAATGAATTGTCAATCAAGCCAAATTGCACTAAAAAGGGCGACAACGCCGTAAGCAACAGGTGTGGTATTACGCACAGCTGTTATTGAAGATAGCGGACCCTGGCGTCACAGATGCGCGTATATTTCGCAAACGGATTGTCCAAGACAATATATGACCACTCATTCGCAAAAGGGACATCTCTACGCGTAAAACCAGTGGTAAGATTGTATATTTATTCGATGTTTAGTCCCAGATATTGAATGTAGAATGGCATGGCATAATTTTAAAAAACTTTGTCTCGTTTATTTCCTTATTCAGTGAGCAGCGTTTTCACTGCTATATTGGCTTATTTTAGGGCTAACGTCGGGTTTATCTTGTTGCTACGGAATATTACATTACATTCCATTATAATACAGGCATTTGGCAGACGCTCTTATCCAGAGTGACGTACAACAAAGTGTATAACCATAACCAGGAACAAGTGTGTCGAAAACCCTAGAGAGAAATGCCGTTCCAAGTGCAGGGAACAACCGTTAGTTCAACTTGGACCCTGTAGGTTAAACTGATTAACACTAACACAAACAAGAACAGCAACAACGCAGTCTATGCAAAAATACAAGCAATAGTTAAGACGAGTGCATTAACTAAGTCACCAACGAAACAGCTAACTAGTTACAACCCTAAGCTTACAGTCAATTTAGAGATTAAATTGAGAAAACAATTTCTCTCAGCATAATGACGGATTTAAAGACTAAACGAACTCACCCGATATTGTCTTCAAATGGACCGTATTATTTATTTAGACATTGGCAGACTACAGCATAAATTGCGTCTTTTGTTTATATTCAATATTAGAAATTGCAGCGAGAAACTGCAGCTGTAGACACAAGATAGTTTGTTATGTTATGGTAGCAACGGCACGAAGCGGACTATATGCATTACCGTCATTGTTTCATTGGACCAGCGTGTTTTCGCGCGTTTGCACAGAAACTCAGAACCTATCAATAAAATGGTTTAGCTATTTCTCAGCATAATGACAGATTCAAAGACTAAACGAACTCACCCGATACTGTCTTCAAATAATGTGGGGCACTGTGTTCCACTGCTTCCCCGACGTTCAGACCGTCCCCTCACTGATAAAAACTAGACCCTACGGTGTCGGATTACTTGCGTCGCCATGGATGTTGCTTGCCGTAAAGAAGTTTACTCGATGTCGTAACCGTTTAGATTTGGAGCCACAGCTCTTCCGCACCCCACCTAATAACAACGGCCAAATGGCGGGCAAACCATATGGGGGACATAGGTGCTCCCAATGGCAAAGTTGTAGAGCACATTCAGATGCATCGGTCGATGAAGTTTTGTGTTGATCGGACTTACGGTGTGGCAGTTATAGCCTTTAAAAGTACGACCCTTTGTTATAGCGCCACCATCTGGTCGACATAGGTGATTTTTCGTGCCTGAGTAGTGGGGGGCCATAGGAACCCACCTACCAAATTTGGTTGGTCTACAACTTATGGTTGCTGAGCTTCAGACATTTTAGTGGAGAAAACTTCCACGCCCCAACTAAAAAGTCTAAATGGCGGGCAAACAATATGGCGGACACAGGTGGTGCCAATGGCAAAGTTGTAGAGCACGTTCAGATGCATAGGTTGATGAAGTTTTGTGTTGATCTAACTTATGGTGTGAGAGTTATGGCCTTTTACGCAAAACCCTTTGTTATAGCGCCACCATCTGGCCGACATAGGTGATTTTTAGTGCCTGAGTAGTGGGGGGCCATAGGAACCCACCTGCCGAATTTGGTTGCTCTAGTACTTATGGTTGCTGAGCCTCAGACACTTTTAGCGGAGAAAAATAATAATAATAATTAAAGCCGCAAGCGGCGTTGGGAGGGGTCCAAGCATTGGCACCATCGCGCCCCCTATGGAGCGATTTTAAAATGGCTTTTTCCTCATGATCATATACATTCACCCAACATATCTACTGAATATCATGATGAACAATGGATTGGAATATGTGTCTGACATAGTAAAATATTGATGACTTATGGCCAAATTTATGCTAAAACATGCTGGCGGATGACTTAGTTGCATTGGCATCGGATGCGTCCTGGCCGCTTCTCGTATAGGTCTTTACTATGTTGTAACACTTAGATTAGATGGCATGTTGTAACACTTAGATGGCCCGGTGTCTGTGTACAGCTGCAGCGCTTCCATGCCGCAACTAAAAAAGGCGTCACACTAGTGTTGTCAGGATAGCAAAATTTTGACTTTGATAACGATACCAAGTTTAGTATCATGATAATTGATACTGAAACAATACTGATTCAATACTCGGTACCTAACGATACTGAAATTACCTTAATTGATCAGAAACGCAATGTCCACAAAGGTTGACCTCATTTTCGAATTCACGGTTTATTAAAAGCCTGGTTTATTAACATCCTTTAAGCTGAAGCCTGTTCAACATATCAATAAGCATAGGCCTATAGTGTTACAACACTAAACCATAGAAAACTATATGAAATATATTTCAAAAATTAAACAATTGCAAAGTAAATTATCTTTAAACAGGTCTTTCACTTTTAAATAAATCTAAAAACAGCATATTTCAATAACAATACAGCATCTTCCTATAATATAATATTTACAAATTAGAACACCTATTGCTACTGAAGTCAACTGAGTGTAAGCTTGCGCTGTATCAACCACAAAGAATGCACAAGCGCAGGTCACCTCATTTGCCAACCTTAGTTGCTACTCCCGTCTAGCGAAGATTCTGACAAATTGCACTTTTCATGCTCTAAATCAGTAATGCGGGAGACAATTTTCCCTGGCTTTTACATTTGACTCAAAACTACCGAACGTCAGAATATTCTAATAGCGAACCGTTTATTTATTTATTTATTTTTTTAATTACCGGGAAAGTTCTGAAGTTTTGGAATACCGTGCAACACTACGTCAGACACATATTCCAATCCATTGCTCAGCTTAGCAGAGAATGGACATTTCAGAGCGCCACAGAGACAGATAGAATAATAACACATAAATACACATTTCAAATAATAAATGCGACATTAAGAAAAAACGAAACAAAAGACGAGATATCAAGTCGCGACCTACGCGCAGAGCAGCCTACCGTTTTATTTATGTAGACACTGGCATATAAGAAAATGTTCGGTTACGCTGACCTATAAAACGCTATTCCAAAAGCAAAAACAGACATGTTACACATCGTCAGAAAGCTTATACTCTCACCTACTGAATAAATGAATTGTCAATCAAGCCAAATTGCACTAAAAAGGGCGACAACGCCGTAAGTAACAGGTGTGGTATTACGCACAGCTATTTTTGAAGATAGCCCAGGCGTGACAAATGCGCGTAGCCTATATTTCTCAAACGGACTGTCCAAGACAATATATGACCACTCATTCGCAAAAGGGACATCTCTACGCGTAAAACCAGTGGTAAGATTGTATATTTATTCGATGTTTAGTCCCAGATATTGAATGTAGAATGACATGGCATAATTTTAAAAAACTTTGTCTCGTTTATTTCCTTATTCAGTGAGCAGCGTTTTCACTGCTATATTGGCATATTTTAGGGCTAACGTCGGGTTTATCTTGTTGCTACGGAATATTACATTACATTCCATTACAATACAGGCATTTGGCAGACGCTCTTATCCAGAGTGACGTACAACAAAGTGTATAACCATAACCAGGAACAAGTGTGTCGAAAACCCTAGAGAAAAATGTCGTTCCAAGTGCAGGGAACAACCGTTAGTTCAACTTGGACCCTGTAGGTTAAACTGATTAACACTAACACAAACAAGAACAGCAACAACGCAGTCTATGCAAAAATACAAGCAATAGTTAAGACGAGTGCATTAACTATGTCACCAACGAAACAGCTAACTAGTTACAACCCTAAGCTTACAGTCAATTTAGAGATTAAATTGAGAAAACAATTTCTCTCAGCATAATGACGGATTTAAAGACTAAACGAACTCACCCGATATTGTCTTCAAATGGACCGTATTATTTATCTAGACATTGGCAGACTACAGCATAAATTGCGTCTTTTGTTTATATTCAATATTAGAAATTGCAGCGAGAAACTGCAGCTGTAGACACAAGATAGTTTGTTATGTTATGGTAGCAACGGCACGAAGCGGACTATATGCATTACCGTCATTGTTTCATTGGACCAGCGTGTTTTCGTGCGTTTGCACAGAAACTCAGAACCTATCAATAAAATGGTTTAGCTATTTCTCAGCATAATGACAGATTCAAAGACTAAACGAACTCACCCGATACTGTCTTCAAATAATGTCTGCCACTGTCTTCCACTGCTTCCCCGACGTTCAGACCGTCCCCTCACTGATAAAAACTAGACCCTACGGTGTCGGATTACTTGCGTCGCCATGGATGTCGCTTGCCGTAAAGAAGTTTACTAGATGTCGTAATCGTTTAGATTTGGAGCCACAGCTCTTCCGCACCCCACCTAATAAAAAAGTCCAAATGGCAGGCAAACAATATGGCGGAGATATGTAGCCCCAACAGCAAAGTTGTAGAGCACATTCACGTGCGTCGGTCTATGACGTTTTGTGTTGATCTGATTTACGGTGTGGGAGTTATGACCTTTTAGGCAAAATCCTTTGTTATAGCGCCACCATCTGGCCGACATAGGTGATTTTTAGTGCCTGAGTAGTGGGGGGCCATAGGAACCCACCTGCCAAATTTGGTTGCTCTAGGACTTAAGGTTGCTGAGCCTCAGACATTTTAGCAGAGAAAGCTTCCACGCCCCAACGTAAAAGTTAAAATGGCGGGCAAACAATATGGCGGACATGGGTGGTGCCAATGGCAAAGTTGTAGAGCACGTTCAGATGCATAGGTCGATGAAGTTTTGTGTTGATATAACTTATGGTGTGGGAGTTATGGCCTTTTATGCAAAACCCTTTGTTATAGCGCCACCATCTGGCCGACATAGGTGATTTTTAGTGCCTGAGTAGTGGGGGCCCATAGGAACCCACCTGCCAAATTTGGTTGCTCTACGACTTATGGTTGCTGAGCCTCAGACACTTTTAGCGGAGAAAAATAATAAGAATAATAATAATAATAATCCTAACAAAAACAATAGGGTTCCACCAGCTTCGCTGCTTGGACCCCTAATAATAATAATCCTAACAGATACAATAGGGTTCCACCAGCTTCGCTGCTTGGACCCCTAATTAAAGCCGCAAGCGGCGTTGGGAGGGGTCCAAGCATTGGCACCATCGCACCCCCTATAGAGCGATTTGAAAATGGCTTTGTCCTCATGATCATACACCTTCACCCAACATATCTACTGAATATCATGATTATTGTATAAAAATTGATGACTTATGGCCGATTTTGTGCTAAGAGACGCTGGCGGATGACATAGTTGCGTCGCCATGGATGTGTCCTGGCCGCTTCTTGTGAAGGCATTTACTATGTCGTAACACTTAGATGGCATGTCGTAACACTTAGATGGCCCAGCGTGTATGTACAGCTGCAGCGCTTCCATGCTGTGACTAAAAAAGGCGTCACACTAGTGTTCTCACGATACCAAAATTTTGACTTTGATACCGATACCAGGTTTAGTATCATGATAATTGATACTTAAACAATACTGATTCAATACTCGGTACCTAATGATACTGAAATTACCTTAATTGATCAGAAAGGTAATGTCCACAAGGGTTGACCTCATTTTCGAATTCACGGTTTATAAAAAAACTGGTTTATTAACAACTTTTAAGTTTAAGCCTGTTCAGCATATCAATAAGCATAGCCCTATAGTGTTACAACACTAAACCATAGAAAACTATATTAAATATATTTCAAAAATTAAACAATTGTAAAGTAAATTATCTTTATACAGGTCTTTCACTTTAAAATATATCTAAAAACAGCACATTTCAATAACAATACAGCATCTTCCTTTAATAAAATATTTACAAATTAGAACAGCTATTGCTACTGAAGTGAACTGAGTCTAAGATTGCGCAGTATCAACCACGCAAAATACACAAGCGCAGGTCACCTCACTTGCCAACCTTAGTTGCTACTGCCATCTAGCGAAGATTCTGACAAATTACACTTTTCATCCTCTCAATCAGTAATGCGGGAGACACATTTCCCTGGGTTTTACATTTGACACAAAACTACTGAACGTCGGAAAATTCTAATACCGAACCGTTTCCTGCTAGCATGCGTGCTGCGCGACGAATACCTTATTATTTATTTAGACATTGGCAGACTACAGCATTTGCGTCTTTTGTTTATATTCAAGAGTAATTGCAGGGAGAAACTGCAGCTGTAGACACAAGACAGTTTGTTATATTATGGTAGCAACGGAATGAAGCGGACTACATATATAGGCTATATTTACCGTCATTGTTTTATTATACCAGCGTGCTTTCGCGCGTTTGCAGAGAAACTCAATTACTATCAATAAAAATGGTTTAGCTATTTCTCAGCATAATGACGAAAATAATTTTCAACCGTCCACCTCGTTTTAGCAACGTTCCAACACTGTCGTCGTCACTGTTCCATGGGTCACAAAAACTATTACACTAACGCTTGCATTGCAGTGTGAAATATCCGCATTATATGATGCCACTAACCTATTTAAAGACACTCAATTTCAAAAATAACGTATATAACCGAAATATTTTGAGCAGTAATACTTACATAGCAACATGACATTTTATCTGTGTTTAGTAGTATAGAGACAGAAAATCAATGACAAAGTCCAATCCGCTTCTGTTTTGCGTCAGAAAACGATGTCAGATCGGTCTATCAGCAAAGAAATGGCTTAGCTATGCCCCGAAGTCCTCAATAATAATAGTACTCTCCAAGAAATTATGAAAATCGTTGACAACGTTTCGTTAGGTGCATCGTCTTTAATGCTACGCCACAGTGAATGCGCAACTGAATGCGAGAAGAAAATATTCCGTTACGCTGAACTATAAAACGCTATTCCAAATGCAAAATCAGACATGTTATACATCGTTAGAAAGCTTATTCTCTCATCTACTGAATAAATGAACTGTCAATCAAGCCAAATTGTACTAAAAACGGCGACAACGCCGTAAGCAACAGGAATCACAAACGGATTGTCCAAGACAATATATGACCACTCAGTCGCGAAAGGGACATCTCTACGCGTAAAACCAATGATAAGATTGTATATTTATTCAATGTTTAGTCCCAGATATTGACTGTAATATGAGATGGTATAATTTAAAAAAAAACTTTGTCTCGTTTCTTTCGTTACTCGGTGAGCAGCGTTTTCACTGCTGTATTGGCATATTTTAGGGCTTATCTTATTGCTACGGAATATTGCATTACATTACATTACAGGCATTTGGCAGACGCTCCTATCCAGAGCGACGTACAACAAAGTGTTTAACCATAACCAGGAACAAGTGTGTCGAAAACCCTAGAGGGCAGTAGCCTACCGTTCCAAATGCAGGGAACAACCGCATAGTTCAACTTGGACCCTGTAGGTTAAAATGATTAACACTAACACAAACAAGAACAGCAACAACGCAGTCTATGCAAAAATACAAGCAATAGTTAAGACGAGTTAAGTCACCTACGAAACAACTACCTAGTTACAACCCTAAGCTTACAGTCAATTTAGAGATTAGATTAAGAATACGATTTAAAGCATACATTGCGTCTTTTGTTTATATTCAATATTAGAAATTGCAGCGAGAAACTGCAGCTGTAGACAAAAGATAATTTATGTTATGGTAGCAACGGAACGAAGCGGACTATACGTGTATTGCCATCATTGTTTTATTATACCAGTGTGTTTTCGCGCGTTTGCACAGAAACGCAAAACCTACCAATAAAATGGTTTAGCTATTTCTCACCATAATGACAGATTTAAAGACTAAACGAACTCACCCGATACTGTCTTCAAATCCATGCCAAACAAAAGTAATTATTCATCCTCTCAAAAAGCTTTTACTAACAATCCTTTAATAGCCTAGCATGCACTCTGGCTGGCACTGTCTTTCTTTCCCCGACGGTCAGACCTTCCCCTCACTGATAAAAACTAGACCCTACGGTGTCGGATTACTTGCGTCGCCATGGATGTCGCTTGCCGTAAAGAAGTTTACTCGATGTCGTAACACTTAGAATTTGCAGCAACAGCTCTTCGGCACCCCACCTAATAAAAAAGTCCAAATGGCGGGCAAACCATATGGCGGACATAGGTGGTCCCAATAGCAAAGTTGTAGAGCACATTCAGATGCATCGGTCAATGAAGTGTTAGGGTTGCGGGGGGTTAGGACCCAGATGCAGAGTGCAAAACTCAAAACTCCAAAAGTATGGGGAAGGACCAAAGACTTTAATAACAAAAAGGGAACAACGGGAACAAAAAGCCTCGCAGGGCAGTACTAGCAACACAAAGAAAACCCTTAAAAAACACGGGAAAACCAAAATACAAAAATCCAACAAAACGTAGAGAACAGGGCAGGCGAGGAACAGGCAAACAGGTTAACGGGCAACAGGCAGGAAACAAGCAACAAGCAAGAAACAACCAGCAAACCAACAAAGAGCAAGGATCCAGCCCTGAGTCAAGGGGAAGGGAAACTTAAATAGACATGACAGACGAGACACAGGAGGGCACAATGAACAATTAGGCCACAGAGAGGGAAGGGCAAACGAGACAGCCAACTAACAATAATTGAATAATGAAAAACAATAAAGCAATTAAACAGGACACAAAACGGAAGTGCCGCCATCTGGCGGCCCAACAAGGAAAGAACAGGGGGAAAACACAGAACCCTGACAGTACCCCCCCCCCAAGGGACGGCTCCTGACGTCCCAAGAGGCCGACCCTGGGAGGGGGTGAACAGGAGGGTGGGAACAGGAAACAGGACGAGACAGGAACAGGAACAGGACTCGGGACGGGGGACTGGACTTGGGCAGGAACAGGGCTCGGGAACTGGACTCGACAAGAACAGGACTCAGGAACGGAGCTTGACAGGAACGGAACAGGACTCAGGAACGGAACAGGACTCAGGAACTAGGGCAGGAACGGAACAGGACTCAGGAACAGAACAGGACTCAGGAACGGACTCAGGAACAGAACAGGACTCAGGAACGGACTCAGGAACTAGGGCAGGAACAGAACAGGACTCAGGACTGGACTGGGGCAGGAACTGGACTCGACAGGGACTGGACTGGGACAGGAACTGGACTCGAACAAGACTAGGAGGATACACTGGACAGGGACAACGCGACAAACACCGGACTGGTACATGACGAGACGACAAAACACTGGACTGGGTCGAAACTGGGGTGGACTGAGACTGACAGGAAAACAGACTGACGCAGACACGGGAACACAGGGAGACCTACAAAGACAAACAAAGGGACAAGCAGGCGGGGAGGCACACCGCAACACTGACAGACACACTAAGGGACAGACAGACAGGGAAGGAAAGGGGTACACCCAAAGACTGACATACCAACTGACAAACAGGCAGACAGGACAAAAAACACGCAGACTGGCACACAGACAGACAGGCAGACAGGCGGGAGAACAGATTGGCCGACGGGCTGACGGCCTGGGGGGCAGACAAACAGGCCAACATACTGGCTGACACACAAACGGGCAAACAGGCAGACAGGCAGGCAGACAGACAACTAGACACGGGGGCAGGTGCACAGGCAGACACACGGTTGGGAACAAAGGGGCGAGGTCTCTGGGCACTGGGTTGGGGCAGCGACGGCTTGGGAACACTAGGGGGCGAGGCACGAACACTAGGGGGCGAGGCACGAACACTAGGGGGCGAGGCACGAACACTAGGGGGCGAGGCACGAACACTAGGGGGCGAGGCACGAACACTAGGGGACAAAGGAACACCAAGGGGCACAGGAGCACAAGGCAGGGCAGGAGCACTGGGCAGCTTCGGAGGCCCCTCCGGGACTTGGGGCGGAGCAGGCGGCGAAGGCCCCTCCGGGACTTGGGGCGGAGCAGGCGGCGAAGGCCCCTCCGGGACTTGGGGCGGAGCAGGCGGCGAAGGCCCCTCCGGGACTTGGGGCGGAGCAGGCGGCGAAGGCCCCTCCGGGACTTGGGGCGGAGCAGGCGGCGAAGGCCCCTCCGGGACTTGGGGCGGAGCAGGCGGCGAAGGCCCCTCCGGGACTTGGGGCGGAGCAGGCGGCGAAGGCCCCTCCGGGACTTGGGGCGGAGCAGGCGGCGAAGGCCCCTCCGGGAGTGGGGGCGGAGCAGGCGGCGAAGGCCCCTCCGGGAGTGGGGGCGGAGCAGGCGGCGAAGGCCCCTCCGGGAGTGGGGGCGGAGCGGGCGGCTTCTCCAGGGCGCGGGGCGGAGCAGGCGGCGAAGGCCCCTCCGGGAGTGGGGGCGGAGCAGGCGGCGAAGGCCCCTCCGGGAGTGGGGGCGGAGCGGGCGGCTTCTCCAGGGCGCGGGGCGGAGCAGGCAGCGGAGGCCGCTCCGGGACAGGGGGCGGAGCAGGCAGCGGAGGCCGCTCCGGGACTGGGGGCGGAGCAGGCAGCGGAGGCCGCTCCGGGACTGGGGGCGGAGCAGGCAGCGGAGGCCGCTCCGGGACTGGGGGCGGAGCAGGCAGCGGAGGCCCCTCCGGGACTGGGGGCGGAGCAGGCAGCGGAGGCCCCTCCGGGACTGGGGGCGGAGCAGGCAGCGAGGGCCCCTCCGGGACTGGGGGCGGAGCAGGCAGCGAGGGCCCCTCCGGGACTGGGGGCGGAGCAGGCAGCGAGGGCCCCTCCGGGACTGGGGGCGGAGCAGGCAGCGAGGGCCCCTCCGGGACTGGGGGCGGAGCAGGCAGGCCCCACTGCAGTCTGGGCTGGGCAGGGGACAGGAACACGGACCCCAGCTGTAGGGAACCCGGCTGGGCTGCCGGACGGGACCGGCGGGAACCCCGCGGGCCGGGCCCTGGAAAAATCACCAGCCGGGATCCTTCAAAAGACGCCCGCCAGGGATCCGCTGGCTGAGCAGCAGGAGGTCTGGCCAATCGGGAGGCAGCCCGACCACGACGCCTCCGTGACCGCCCGCCCCGGCCACTGGGAGGCTCAAGGGCGAAAACTGGGTTGCGCTCCCAGTCGCTGGGTGGCGAGTCCTCCGGGTCACTCCACCACCCCGGTGGCATGATTAAAAAAATCAAAACAAAACTTCAAAGAAAGAAGGGAAGAAAAAAAACTCCGCTGGGTCCAGTACTGGCTGGATCCTTCTGTTAGGGTTGCGGGGGGTTAGGACCCAGATGCAGAGTGCAAAACTCAAAACTCCAAAAGTATGGGGAAGGACCAAAGACTTTAATAACAAAAAGGGAACAACGGGAACAAAAAGCCTCGCAGGGCAGTACTAGCAACACAAAGAAAACCCTTAAAAAACACGGGAAAACCAAAATACAAAAATCCAACAAAACGTAGAGAACAGGGCAGGCGAGGAACAGGCAAACAGGTTAACGGGCAACAGGCAGGAAACAAGCAACAAGCAAGAAACAACCAGCAAACCAACAAAGAGCAAGGATCCAGCCCTGAGTCAAGGGGAAGGGAAACTTAAATAGACATGACAGACGAGACACAGGAGGGCACAATGAACAATCAGGCCACAGAGAGGGAAGGGCAAACGAGACAGCCAACTAACAATAATTGAATAATGAAAAACAATAAAGCAATTAAACAGGACACAAAACGGAAGTGCCGCCATCTGGCGGCCCAACAAGGAAAGAACAGGGGGAAAACACAGAACCCTGACATGAAGTTTTGTGTTGATCTGACTTATGGTGTGTGAGTTATGGCCTTTTAAAGTATGACCCGTTGTTATAGCGCCACCATCTGGCCGACATAGGTGATTTGTAGTGCCTGAGTAGTGGGGGGCCATAGGAACCCACCTCCCAAATTTGGTTGGTGTACAACTTATGGTTGCTGAGCCTCAGACATTTTAGCGGAGAAAACTGCCACGCCCCAACTAAAAAGTTAAAATGGCGGGCAAACAATATGGCAGACATAGGTAGTGCCAATGGCAAAGTGATAGAGCACGTTCAGATGCATATGTCGATGAAGTTTTGTGTTGATCTAACTTATGGTGTGAGAGTTATGGCCTTTTACGCCTAACCCTTTGTTATAGCGCCACCATATGGCCGACATATGTGATTTTTAGTGCCTGAGTAGTGGGGGGCCATAGGAACCCACCTGCCAAATTTGGTTGCTCTAGCACTTATGGTTGCTGAGCCTCAGACACTTTTAGCGGAGAAAAATAATAAGAATAATAATAATAATAATCCTAACAGATACAATAGGGTTCCACCAGCTTCGCTGCTTGGACCCCTAATAATAATAATCCGAACAGATACAATAGGGTTCCACCAGCTTCGCTGCTTGGACCCCTAATAATCCTAACAAATACAATAGGGTTCCACCAGCTTCGCTGCTTGGACCCCTAATAATAATCCTAACAAAAATTAAAGCCGCAAGCGGCGTTGGAAGGGGTCCAAGCATTGGCACCATCGCGCCCCCTATGGAGCGATTTGGAAATGTCTTTTTTCTCATGATCATATGCCTTCACCCAACATATCTACTGAATATCATGATGATTGCATGAAATGTTGATGAGTTATGGCCAATTTTGTGCAAAGAGACGCTGTCGGATGACTTAGTTGCGTCGCCATGGATGTGTCCTGGCCGCTTCCCGTAAAGGTCTTTACTATGTTGTAACACTTAGATGGCATGTCGTAACACATATATGGTCTGGCGTGTATGTACAGCTTCAGCGCTTCCATGCCGCAACTGAAAAAGGTATCACACTAGCGTTGTCTTGATACCAAAAATTTGACTTTGATACCGATATGTTTAGTATCACAATAATTGATACTGAAACGATACTGATTCAATACTCGGTACCTAACAATACAGAAAGTACCTTAATAGATCAGAAAAAATAATGACCACAAGGGTTGACCTCATTTTCGAATTCACGGTGCATTAAAAACCTGGTTTATTAACAACCTTTAAGTTGAAGCCTGTTCAACATATCAATAAGCATAGGCCAATAGTGTTACAACACAAAACCATAGAAAACTATATTAAATATACTTCAGAAATTAAGCAGTTGTAAAGTAAATTATCTTTAAACAGATCTTTCACTTTAAAAGAGATCTAAAAACAGCATATTTCAATAACAATACAGCATCTTCCTATAATAAAATATTTACAGATTAGACCAGCTATTGCTACTGAAGTGAACTGAGTCCAAGCTTACGCTGTACCAACGAGTAGTGCACAAGCGCGCGTCACCTCACTTACCAACCTTAGTTGCTACTGTCATCTAGCGAAGATTCTGACAAATTACACTTTTCATCCTCTCGATCAGTAATGCGGGAGACACATTTCCCTGGCTTTTACATTTGACGCAAAACTACGGAACGTCGGAAAATTCTAATACCGAACCGTTTATTTTTATTTTTATTTTTTTTAAGTACCGAAAAGGTGCTGAAGTTTCTGTATACCGTGCAACATTACGTCAGACACATACCTATTCCAATCCATTGCTCAGCTTAGCAGAGAATGCACATTTCAGAGCGCCTCAGAGACAGATAGAATAATAACACATGAATACACATTTCAAATAATAATTACGACACTGAGAAAAAATGAAACAAAAGACGAGATATCAAGTCGCGACCTACGCGCAGAGCAGCCTACCGTTTTATGTATTTAGACATTGGCAGATCAGAAAATTTTCGGTTACGCTGACCTATAAAACATTATTCCAAAAGCAAAACCTACATCGTTAGAAAGCTTATACTCTCACCTACAGAATAAATGAATTGTCAATCAAGCCAAATTGCACTAAAAAGGGCGACAACGCCGTAAGCAACAGGTGTGGTATTACGCACAGCTATTATTGAAGATAGCCGACCCTGGCGTCGCAGATGCGCGTATATTTCGCAAACGGATTGTCCAAGACAACATATAACCACTCATTCGCAAAAGGGACATCTCTACACGTAAAACCAATGGTACGATTGTATATGTATTCAATGTTTAGTCCCAGATAGTGACTGTAGAATGACATGGAATAATTAAAAAAAAAACGTTGTCTCGTTTATTTCGTTCTTCAGTGAGCAGAGTTTTCACTGCTGTATTGGCATATTTTAAGGCTAATGTCTGGTTTATCTTGTTGCTACGGAATGTTACATTACATCTTAAATTACAGGCATTTGGCAGACGCTCTTATCCAGAGCGACGTACAACAAAGTGTATAACCATAATCAGGAACAATTGTGGCGAAAACCCTAGAGGGCAGTAGCCTACCGTTCCAAGTGCAGGGAACAACCGCATAGTTCAACTTGGACCCTGTAGGTTAAACTGGTTAACAGTAACACAAACAAGAACAGCAACAACACAGTCTATGCAGAAATGCAAGCAATAGTTAAGACGAGTGCATTAACTAAGTCACCTACGAAACATCTAACTAGTTACAACCCAAATCTTACAGTCAATGTGGAGATTAAATTGAGAATACGATTTCTCTCAGCATAATGACGGATTTAAAGAGTAAACGAACTCACCCGATATTGTCTTCAAATGGATCCATGCCAAAGAAAAGTAATGATTCACCCTCTCAAAGCTTTTACTAACAAACTTGTAGTAGCAAAAAATATCAACTCGCCATCCATGAGAACTGCTTCATACGCTCAGAGTACACACAAGATAGTCTGTTATGTTATGGTAGCAACGGAATGAAGCGGACTACATATGTAGGCTATATTTACCGTCATTGTTTTATTATACCAGCGTGTTTTCGCGCGTTTCCAGAGAAACTCAATTACTATCAATAAAAATGGTTTAGCTATTTCTCAGCATAATGACGGATGGGGATGGGACGAAAATAATTTTCAACCGTCCACCACGTTTTAGCAACGTTCCAACACTGTCGTCATCACTGTTCCATGGGTCACAAAAACTATTACACTGACGCTTACATTGCAGTGTGAAATATCCACATTATATAATACCACTAACCTATTTAAAGACACTCAATTTCAAAAATAACGTATATAACCGAAATATTTTGAGCAGTAATACTTACATAGCAACATGACATTTTATCTGTGTTTAGTAGTATAGAGACAGAAAATCAATGACAAAGTCCTATCCGCTTCTGTTTTGCGTCAGAAAACGATGTCAGATAGGTCTATCAGCAAAGAAATGGCTTAGCTATGCCCCGAAGTCCTCAATAATAATAGTACTCTCCAAGAAACTGTGAAAATCGTTGACAACGTTTCGTTAGGTGCATCGTCTTTAATGCTACGCCACAGTGAATGCGATAAGAAAATGTTCCATTACGTTGAACTATAAAACGCTATTCCAAATGCAAAATCAGACATGTTATATATCGTTAGAAAGCTTATACTCTCATCTACTGAATAAATGAACTGTCAATCAAGCCAAATTGTACTGAAAACGGCGACAACGCCGTAAGCAACAGGAATCACAAACGGATTGTCCAAGACAATGTATGACCACTCAGTCGCAAAAGGGACATCTCTACGCGTAAAACCAATGGTAAGATTGTATATTTATTCAATGTTTAGTCCCAGATATTGACTGTAATATGAGATGGTATAATTAAAAAAACTTTGTCTCGTTTATTTCGTTATTCAGTAAGCAGCGTTTTCACTGCTGTATTGGCATATTTTATGGCAAATGTCGGGTTTATCTTGTTGTTATGGAATATTAGCCTACATTACATTACAGGCATTGGGCAGACGCTCATATCCAGAGCGACGTACAACGAAGTGTCTAACCATAACCAGGAACAAGTGTGTCGAAAACCCTAGAGGGCAGTATCCTACCGTTCCAAGTGCCCCAAGACCGTCCTCTCACTGATAAAAAACTAACTTTACGGTGTCGGATTACTTGCGTCGCCATGGATGTCGCTTGCCGTAAAGAAGTTTACTCGATGTCGTAACACTTAGAATTTGGAGCTCCAGCTTTTCCGCACCCCACCTAATAAAAAAGTCCAAATGGCGGGCAAACCATATGGCGGACATAGGTGGTCCCAAAAGCAAAGTTGTAGAGCACATTCAGATGCATCGATCGATGAAGTTTTGTGTTGATCGGACTTACAGTGTGACAGTTATAGCCTTTAAAAGAGTGATCCTTTGTTATAGCGCCACCATCTGGGCGACATAGGAGATTTTTCGTGCGTGAGTAGTGGGGGGCCATAGGAACCCACCTACCAAAGTTGGTTGGTCTACAACTTATGGTTGCTGAGCCTCAGACATTTTAGCGGAGAAAACTGCCATGCCCCAACGAAAAAGTCTAAATGGCGGGCAAACAATATGGCGGACATAGGTGGTGCCAATGGCAAAGTTGTAGAGCACGTTCAGAGGCATAGGTCGATGAAGTTTTGTGTTGATCTAACTTATGGTGCGGGAGTTATGGCCTTTTACGCAAAACCCTTTGTTATAGCGCCACCATTTGGCCGACATACGTGATTTTTAGTGCCTGAGTAGTGGGGGGCCATAGGAACCCACCTGCCAAATTTGGTTGCTGTAGAACTTACGGTTTCTGAGCCTCAGACACTTTTAGCGGAGAAAAATAAGAATAATAATCCTAACAGATACAATAGGGTTCCACCAGCTTCGCTGCTTGGACCCCTAATTAAAGCCGCAAGCGGCGTTGGGAGGGGTCCAAGCATTGGCACCATCGCGCCCCCTACGGAGCGATTTTAAAATGGCTTTTTCCTCATGATCATATTCCTTCATCCAACATTTCTCCTGAATATCATGATGATTGTATAAAATATTGATGACTTATGGCCAATTTTGTGCTAAGAGACGCTGTCGGATGACTTAGTTGCATCGCCGTGGATGTGTCCTGGCCGCTTCCCGTGAAGGCCTTTACTATGTCGTAACACTTAGATGGCATGTCGTAACGCACATATGGCCTGGCGTGTTTGTACAGCTGCAGCGCTTCCATGCTGTAACAAAAAAAGGCATCACACTAGTGTTGTCACGATACCAAAATTTTGAATGTGATACCGATACCAAGTTTAGTATCACAATAATTAATACTGAAACGATACTGATTCAATACTCGGTACCTAACGATACTGAAATTACCTTAATGGATCAGAAACTCAATGTCCACAAGGGTTGACCTCATTTTTGAATTCACGGATTACTAAAAACCTGGTTTATTAACAACCTTTGAGTTGAAGCCTGTTCAACATATCAATAAGCATAGGCCTAAAGTGTTACAACACTGAGCAATAGAAAAATATATCAAATATATTTCAAAAATTAAACAGTTGTAAACTAAATAATCTTTAAAACAGGTCTTTCACCTTTAAATAGATTTAAAACCAGCATATTTTAATAACAATACAGCATCTATCTATAATAAAATATTTCCAAATTGGAACACCTATTGCTACTGAAGTGAACTGAGTCAAAGCTTGCGCTATATCAAGGAGCTGAGTGCACAAGCGCAAGTCATCTCACTTGACAACCTTAGTTGCTACTGCTATCTAGCGATGATTCTGACAAATTACACCTTTCATCCTCTCAATCAGTAATGCGTGAGACACATTTCCCTGGCTTTTACATTTGACACAAAACTACCGAACATCGGAAAATTCTAATACCGAACAGTTTCTTTTTTAAGGACCGAAAAAGTGCTGAAGTTTCGGTATACGGTGCAACACTACGTCAGACACATATTCCAATCCATTGCTCAGCTTAGCGGAGAATGCACATTTCAGAGCGCCTCAGAGACAGATAGAATAATAACACATAAATACACATTTCAAATAATTAATACGACATTGAGAAAAAACGAAACAAAATACGAGATATCAAGTCGCGACCTACGCGCAGAGCAGCCTACCGTTTTATTTATGTAGACACTGGCATATAAGAACATTTTCGGTTACGCTGACCTATAAAACGCTATTCCAAAAGCAAAAACAGACATGTTATACATCGTTAGAAAGCTTATACTCTCACCTACTGAATAAACGAATAGTCAATCAAGCCAAATTGCACTGAAAAGGGCGACAACGCCGTAAGCAACAGGTGTGGTATTACGCACAGCTATTTTTGAAGATAGCCCAGGCGTCTATATTTCTCAAACGGATTGTCCAAGACAATATATGACCACACATTCGCAAAAGGGACAACTCTACGCGTAAAACCAGAAGTAAGATTGTATATTTATTCAATGTTTAGTCCCAGATATTGAATGTAGAATGACATGGCATAATTTTAAAATAATAACACGTAAATACGCATTTCAAATAATAAAGACGACATTGCGAAAAAACGAAACAAAAGACGAAATATCAACTCGGGACCTGCGTGCTGGCCGCAGAGCAGCGTACCGTTTTATTGATTTAGACATTGGCAGATGAGAACATTTTCGGTTGCGCTGACCTATAAAACGCTATTCCAAAAGCAGAATCAGACATGTTATACATCGTTAGAAAGCTTACACTCTCACCTACGGAATAAATGAGTTGTCAATCAAGCCAAATTGCACTAAAAAGGGCGACAACGCCGTAAGCAACAAGTGTGGTATTACACACAGCTATTTATGAAGATAGCCGACCCAGGCGTCACATATGCGCGTATTTTTCACAAACGGATTGTGCAAGACAATATATGACCACTCATTCGCAAAAGGGACATCTACGCGTAAAACCAATGGTAAGATTGTATATTTATTCAATGTTTAGTCCCAGATATTGACTGTAGAATGACATGGTATAATTAAAAGAAAAATTGTCTCGTTTATTTCGTTAGTCAGTGAGCAGCATTTTCACTGCTGTATTGGCATATTTTAGGGCTAATGTCGGGTTTATCTTGTTGCTACGGAATATTGCATTACATTACATTACAGGCATTTGGCAGACGCTCCTATCCAGAGCGACGTACAACAAAGTGTTTAACCATAAACAGGAACAAGTGTGTCGAAAACCCTAGAGGGCAGTAGCCTACCGTTCCAAATGCAGGGAACAACCGCATAGTTCAACTTGGAACCTGTAGGTTAAAATGATTAGCACTAACACAAACAAGAACAGCAACAACGCAGTCTATGCAAAAATACAAGCAATAGTTAAGACGAGTTAAGTCACCTACGAAACAACTACCTAGTTACAACCCTACGGTCAATTTAGAGATTAAATTGAGAATACGATTTAAAGCATAAATTGCGTCTTTTGTTTATATTCAATATTAGTAATTGCAGCGAGAAACTGCAGCTGTAGACACAAGATGGCAAGATGTTATGTTATGGCAGCAACGGAACGAAGCGGACTACATATGTATTACCATCATTGTTTTATTATACCAGCGTGTTTTCGCGCGTTTGCACAGGAACTCAAAACCTACCAATACAATGGTTTAGCTATTTCTCAGCATAATGACAGATTTAAAGACTAATCGAACTCACCCGATACTGTCTTCAAATGGATCCATGCCAAATAAAAGTAATTATTCATCCTCTCAAAAAGCTTTTACTAACAAACTCTTGGTAGCCTAGCATGCACTCTGGCTGTCACTGTGTTTCATTGCTTCCCCGACGTTCAGACCCTCCCCTCGCTGATAAAAACTAGACCCTACGGTTTCGGATTACTTGCGTCGCCATGGATGTCGCTTGCCGTAAAGAAGTTTACTCGATGTCGTAACGCTTAGATTTGGAGCTCCAGCTTTTCCACACCCCACCTAATAAAAAAGTCCAAATGGCGGGCAAACCATATGGCGGACATAGGTGGTCCCAAAAGCAAAGTTGTAGAGCACATTCAGATGCATCGGTCGATGAGGTTTTGTGTTGATCGGACTTATGGTGTGGCAGTTATAGCCTTTAAAAGTATGATCCTTTGTTATAGCGCCACCATCTGGGCGACATAGGTGATTTTTCGTGGCTGAGTAGTGGGGGGCCATAGGAACCCACCTACCAAAGTTGGTTGGTCTACAACTTATGGTTGCTGAGCCTCAGACATTTTAGCGGAGAAAACTGCCACGCCCCAACGAAAAAGTCTAAATGGCGGGCAAACAATATGGCGGACATAGGTGGTGCCAATGGCAAAGTTGTAGAGCACGTTCAGAGGCATAGGTCGATGAAGTTTTGTGTTGATATAACTTATGGTGTGGGAGTTATGGCCTTTTACGCAAAACCCTTTGTTATAGCGCCACCATCTGGCCGACATAAGTGCTTTTTAGTGCCTGAGTAGTGGGGGGCCATAGGAACCCACCTGCCAAATTTGGTTGCTCCAGGACTTATGGTTGCTGAGCCTCAGACACTTTTAGCGGAGAAAAATAATAAGAATAATAATAATAATTAAAGCCGCAAGCGGCGTTGGGAGGGGTCCAAGCATTGGCACCATCGCGCCCCCTATGGTGCGATTTTAAAATGGCTTTGTCCTCATGATCATATGCGTTCACCCAACATATCTACTGAATATCATGATGATCGTATAAAATATTGATGACTTATGGCCAATTTTGTGCTAAGAGACGCTGTCGGATGACTTAGTTACGTCGCCATGGATATGTCCTGGCCGCTTCCCGCGAAGGCCTTTACTATGTCGTAACACTTAGATGGCATGTCGTAACACTTAGATGGTCCGGCGTGTATGCACAGCTGCAGTGATTCTGTGCCGCAACTAAAGGCGTCACACTAGTAATGTCACGATACCAAAATTTTGACTTTGATAGTGATACCAGGTTTAGTATTAAGATACTCAATACTGAAATGATACTTGAAAAATAAACAATGTCTCATTTGACTCAAAACTACCGAACGTCGGAATACTCTAATACCGAAGCGTTTCATTTTTTTTTTTATTAAGTACCGAGAAAGTGCTGAAGTTTTGGCATACCGTGCAACACTACGTCAGACACATATTCCAATCCATTGCTCAGCTTAGCAGAGAATGCACATTTCAGAGCGCCACAGCGACAGATAGAATAATAACACATAAATGCACATTTCAAATAATAAATACGACATTGAGAAAAAACGGAAAAAAGACGTAATATCAACTCGCGATCTGCGTGCTGCGCGCAAAGTAGTCTACCGTTTTATTTATTTAGACATTGGCAGATAAGATAAATTTTGGTTACGCTGACCTATAAAACGCTATTCCAAAAGCAAAATCAGACATGTTATACATCGTTAGAAAGCTTATACTCTCACCTACTGAACAAATGAATTGTCACTCAAGCCAAATTGCACTAAAAAGGGCGACAACGCCGTAAGCAACAGGTGTGGTATTACGCACAGCTGTTATTGAAGATAGCCGACCCTGGCGTCACAGATGCGCGTATATTTCGCAAACGGATTGTCCAAGACAATATATGACCACTCATTCGCAAAAGGGACATCTCTACGCGTAAAACCAGTGGTAAGATTGTATATTTATTCAATGTTTAGTCCCAGATATTGAATGTAGAATGACAACGCCGTAAGCAACAGGTGTGGTATTACGCACAGCTGTTATTGAAGATAGCCGACCCTGGCGTCACAGATGCGCGTATATTTCGCAAACGGATTGTCCAAGACAATACATGACCACTCATTCGCAAAAGGGACATCTCTACGCGTAAAACCAGTGGTAAGATTGTATATTTATTCGATGTTTAGTCCCAGATATTGAATGTAGAATGACATGGCATAATTTTAAAAAACTTTGTCTCGTTTATTTCCTTATTCAGTGAGCAGCGTTTTCACTGCTATATTGGCATATTTTAGGGCTAACGTCGGGTTTATCTTGTTGCTACGGAATATTACATTACATTCCATTACAATACAGGCATTTGGCAGACGCTCTTATCCAGAGTGACGTACAACAATAACCAGGAACAAGTGTGTCGAAAACCTTAGAGAGAAATGCCGTTCCAAGTGCAGGGAACAACCGTTAGTTCAACTTGGACCCTGTAGGTTAAACTGATTAACACTAACACAAACAAGAACAGCAACAACGCAGTCTATGCAAAAATACAAGCAATAGTTAAGACGAGTGCATTAACTAAGTCACCAACGAAACAGCTAACTAGTTACAACCCTAAGCTTACAGTCAATTTAGAGATTAAATTGAGAAAACAATTTCTCTCAGCATAATGACGGATTTAAAGACTAAACGAACTCACCCGATATTGTCTTCAAATGGACCGTATTATTTATTTAGACATTGGCAGACTACAGCATAAATTGCGTATTTTGTTTATATTCAATATTAGAAATTGCAGCGAGAAACTGCAGCTGTAGACACAAGATAGTTTGTTATGTTATGGTAGCAACGGCACGAAGCGGACTATATGCATTACCGTCATTGTTTCATTGGACCAGCGTGTTTTCGCGCGTTTGCACAGAAACTCAGAACCTATCAATAAAATGGTTTAGCTATTTCTCAGCATAATGACAGATTCAAAGACTAAACGAACTCACCCGATACTGTCTTCAAATAATGTCTGGCACTGACTTCCACTGCTTCCCCGACGTTCAGACCGTCCCCTCACTGATAAAAACTAGACCCTACGGTGTCGGATTACTTGCGTCGCCATGGATGTCGCTTGCCGTAAAGAAGTTTACTAGATGTCGTAATCGTTTAGATTTGGAGCCACAGCTCTTCCGCACCCCACCTAATAAAAAAGTCCAAATGGCAGGCAAACAATATGGCGGAGATATGTAGCCCCAACAGCAAAGTTGTAGAGCACATTCACATGCGTCGGCCTATGAAGTTTTGTGTTGATCTGATTTACGGTGTGGGAGTTATGACCTTTTAGGCAAAATCCTTTGTTATAGCGCCACCATCTGGCCGACATATGTGATTTTTAGTGCCTGAGTAGTGGGGGGCCATAGGAACCCACCTGCCAAATTTGGTTGCTCTAGGACTTAAGGTTGCTGAGCCTCAGACATTTTAGCAGAGAAAGCTTCCACGCCCCAACGTAAAAGTTAAAATGGCGGGCAAACAATATGGCGGACATGGGTGGTGCCAATGGCAAAGTTGTAGAGCACGTTCAGATGCATAGGTCGATGAAGTTTTGTGTTGATCTAACTTATGGTGTGGGAGTTATGGCCTTTTATGCAAAACCCTTTGTTATAGCGCCACCATCTGGCCGACATAGGTGATTTTTAGTGCCTGAGTAGTGGGGGGCCATAGGAACCCACCTGCCAAATTTGGTTGCTCTACGACTTACGGTTGCTGAGCCTCAGACACTTTTAGCGGAGAAAAATAATAAGAATAATAATAATAATTAAAGCCGCAAGCGGCGTTGGGAGGGGTCCAAGCATTGGCACCATCGCGCCCCCTATGGAGCGATTTTAAAATGGCTTTGTCCTCATGATTATATGCCTTCACCCAACATATCTACTGAATATCATGATGATCGTATAAAATATTGATGACTTATGGCAAATTTTGTGCTAAGAGACGCTGTCGGATGACTTAGTTACGTCGCCATTGATATGTCCTGGCCGCTTCCCGCGAAGGCCTTTACTATGTCGTAACACTTAGATGGCATGTCGTAACACTTAGATGGTCCGGCGTGTATGCACAGCTGCAGTGTTTCTGTTCCGCAACTAAAAAAGGCGTCACACTAGTAATGTCACGATACCAAAATTTTGACTTTGATAGTGATACCAGGTTTAGTATTACGATACTCAATACTGAAATGATACTTGAAAAATAAACAATGTTAATTCGATACTCGGTACCTAACGATACTGAAATTACTTTAATAGATGAGAAATGTAATGTCCACAAGGGCTGACCTCATTTTCGAATTCATGGTTTATTAACTACCTGGTTCATTAACAACCTTTAAGTTGAAGCCTCTTCAACATATTAATATGCATAGGCCTATAGTGTTACAACACTGAACAATAGAAAAATATGTTAAATATATTTCAAAAATTAAACGGTTGTAAACTAAATAATATTTACAACAGGTCTTTCACCTTTAAATAGATTTTAAAACAGTATATTTTAATAACAATGCAGCATCGATATATAATAAAATATTTCCAAATTGGAACACCTATTGCTACTGAAGTGAACTGAGTCAAAGCTTGCGCTGTATCAAGGAGCTGAGTGCAAGCACAAGTCACCTCACTTGGCAACCTTAGTTGCTACTGCCTTCTAGCGAAGATTCTGACAAATTACACTTTTCATCCTCTCAATCAGTAATGCGGGAGACAATTTTCCCTGGCTTTTACATTTGACTCAAACTACCGAACGTCGGAATATTCTAATACCGAAGCGTTTCTTTTTTTTTTTTTTTTTTTTTTTAAGTACCGAGAAAGTGCTGAAGTTTTGGTATACCGTGCAACACTACGTCAGACACATATTCCAATCCATTGCTCAGCTTAGCAGAGAATGCACATTTCAGAGCGCCACAGAGACAGATAGAATAATAACACATAAATGCACATTTCAAATAACAAATACGACATTGAGAAAAAACGGAAATAAAAGACGTAATATCAACTCGCGATCTGCCTGCTGCGCGCAAAGTAGTCTACCGTTTTATTTATTTAGACATTGGCAGATAAGATAAATTTTGGTTACGCTGACCTATTAAACGCTATTCCAAAGGCAAAATCAGACATGTTATACATCGTTAGAAAGCTTATACTCTCACCTACTGAATAAATGAATTGTCAATCAAGCCAAATTGCACTAAAAAGGGCGACAACGCCGTAAGCAACAGGTGTGGTATTAAGCACAGCTGTTATTGAAGATAGCCGACCCTGGCGTCACAGATGCGCGTATATTTCGCAAACGGATTGTCCAAGACAATATATGACCACTCATTCGCAAAAGGGACATCTCTACGCGTAAAACCAGTGGTAAGAATTTATATTTATTCGATGTTTAGTCCCAGATATTGAATGTAGAATGACATGGCATAATTTTAAAAAACTTTGTCTCGTTTATTTCCTTATTCAGTGAGCAGCGTTTTCACTGCTATATTGGCATATTGTAGGGCTAACGTCGGGTTTATCTTGTTGCTACGGAATATTACATTACATTCCATTACAATACAGGCATTTGGCAGACGCTCTTATCCAGAGTGACGTACAACAAAGTGTATAACCATAACCAGGAACAAGTGTGTCGAAAACCCTAGAGAGAAATGCCGTTCCAAGTGCAGGGAACAACCGTTAGTTCAACTTGGACCCTGTAGGTTAAACTGATTAACACTAACACAAACAAGAACAGCAACAACGCAGTCTATGCAAAAATACAAGCAATAGTTAAGACGAGTGCATTAACTAAGTCACCAACGAAACAGCTAACTAGTTACAACCCTAAGCTTACAGTCAATTTAGAGATTAAATTGAGAAAACAATTTCTGTCAGCATAATGACGGATTTAAAGACTAAACGAACTCACCCGATATTGTCTTCAAATGGACCGTATAATTTATTTAGACATTGGCAGACTACAGCATAAATTGCGTCTTTTGTTTATATTCAATATTAGAAATTGCAGCGAGAAACTGCAGCTGTAGACACAAGATAGTTTGTTATGTTATGGTAGCAACGGCACGAAGCGGACTATATGCATTACCGTCATTGTTTCATTGGACCAGCGTGTTTTCGCGCGTTTGCACAGAAACTCAGAATCTATCAATGAAATGGTTTAGCTATTTCTCAGCATAATGACAGATTCAAAGACTAAACGAACTCACCCGATACTGTCTTCAAATAATGTCTGGCACTGTCTTCCACTGCTTCCCCGACGTTCAGACCGTCCCCTCACTGATAAAAACTAGACCCTACGGTGTCGGATTACTTGCGTCGCCATGGATGTCGCTTGCCGTAAAGAAGTTTACTAGATGTCGTAATCGTTTAGATTTGGAGCCGCAGCTCTTCCGCACCCCACCTAATAAAAAAGTCGAAATGGCAGGCAAACAATATGGCGGAGATATGTAGCCCCAACAGCAAAGTTGTAGAGCACATTCACATGCGTCGGTCTATGAAGTTTTGTGTTGATCTGATTTACGGTGTGGGAGTTATGACCTTTTAGGCAAAATCCTTTGTTATAGCGCCACCATCTGGCCGACATAGGTGATTTTTAGTGCCTGAGTAGTGGGGGGCCATAGGAACCCACCTGCCAAATTTGGTTGCTCTAGGACTTATGGTTGCTGAGCCTCAGACATTTTAGCAGAGAAAGCTTCCACGCCCCAACGTAAAAGTTAAAATGGCGGGCAAACAATATGGCGGACATGGGTGGTGCCAATGGCAAAGTTGTAGAGCACGTTCAGATGCATAGGTCGATGAAGTTTTGTGTTGATCTAACTTATGGTGTGGGAGTTATGGCCTTTTACGCAAAACCCTTTGTTATAGCGCCACCATCTGGCCGACATAGGTGATTTTTAGTGCCTGAGTAGTGGGGGGCCATAGGAACCCACCTGCCAAATTTGGTTGCTCTACGACTTATGGTTGCTGAGCCTCAGACACTTTTAGCGGAGAAAAATAATAAGAATAATAATAATAATAATAATAATAATCCTAACAAAAACAATAGGGTTCCACCAGCTTCGCTGCTTGGACCCCTAATAATCCTAACAAAAACAATAGGGTTCCACCAGCTTCGCTGCTTGGACCCCTAATTATGGTGTGGGAGTTATGGCCTTTTATGCAAAACCCTTTGTTATAGCGCCACCATCTGGCCGACATAGGTGATTTTTAGTGCCTGAGTAGTGGGGGGTTATGCAAAACCCTTTGTTATAGCGCCACCATCTGGCCGACATAGGTGATTTTTAGTGCCTGAGTAGTGGGGGGCCATAGGAACCCACCTGCCAAATTTGGTTGCTCTACGACTTACGGTTGCTGAGCCTCAGACACTTTTAGCGGAGAAAAATAATAAGAATAATAATAATAATTAAAGCCGCAAGCGGCGTTGGGAGGGGTCCAAGCATTGGCACCATCGCGCCCCCTATGGAGCGATTTTAAAATGGCTTTGTCCTCATGATTATATGCCTTCACCCAACATATCTACTGAATATCATGATGATCGTATAAAATATTGATGACTTATGGCAAATTTTGTGCTAAGAGACGCTGTCGGATGACTTAGTTACGTCGCCATTGATATGTCCTGGCCGCTTCCCGCGAAGGCCTTTACTATGTCGTAACACTTAGATGGCATGTCGTAACACTTAGATGGTCCGGCGTGTATGCACAGCTGCAGTGTTTCTGTTCCGCAACTAAAAAAGGCGTCACACTAGTAATGTCACGATACCAAAATTTTGACTTTGATAGTGATACCAGGTTTAGTATTACGATACTCAATACTGAAATGATACTTGAAAAATAAACAATGTTAATTCGATACTCGGTACCTAACGATACTGAAATTACTTTAATAGATGAGAAATGTAATGTCCACAAGGGCTGACCTCATTTTCGAATTCATGGTTTATTAACTACCTGGTTCATTAACAACCTTTAAGTTGAAGCCTCTTCAACATATTAATATGCATAGGCCTATAGTGTTACAACACTGAACAATAGAAAAATATGTTAAATATATTTCAAAAATTAAACGGTTGTAAACTAAATAATATTTACAACAGGTCTTTCACCTTTAAATAGATTTTAAAACAGTATATTTTAATAACAATGCAGCATCGATATATAATAAAATATTTCCAAATTGGAACACCTATTGCTACTGAAGTGAACTGAGTCAAAGCTTGCGCTGTATCAAGGAGCTGAGTGCAAGCACAAGTCACCTCACTTGGCAACCTTAGTTGCTACTGCCTTCTAGCGAAGATTCTGACAAATTACACTTTTCATCCTCTCAATCAGTAATGCGGGAGACAATTTTCCCTGGCTTTTACATTTGACTCAAACTACCGAACGTCGGAATATTCTAATACCGAAGCGTTTCTTTTTTTTTTTTTTTTTTTTTTTAAGTACCGAGAAAGTGCTGAAGTTTTGGTATACCGTGCAACACTACGTCAGACACATATTCCAATCCATTGCTCAGCTTAGCAGAGAATGCACATTTCAGAGCGCCACAGAGACAGATAGAATAATAACACATAAATGCACATTTCAAATAACAAATACGACATTGAGAAAAAACGGAAATAAAAGACGTAATATCAACTCGCGATCTGCCTGCTGCGCGCAAAGTAGTCTACCGTTTTATTTATTTAGACATTGGCAGATAAGATAAATTTTGGTTACGCTGACCTATTAAACGCTATTCCAAAGGCAAAATCAGACATGTTATACATCGTTAGAAAGCTTATACTCTCACCTACTGAATAAATGAATTGTCAATCAAGCCAAATTGCACTAAAAAGGGCGACAACGCCGTAAGCAACAGGTGTGGTATTAAGCACAGCTGTTATTGAAGATAGCCGACCCTGGCGTCACAGATGCGCGTATATTTCGCAAACGGATTGTCCAAGACAATATATGACCACTCATTCGCAAAAGGGACATCTCTACGCGTAAAACCAGTGGTAAGAATTTATATTTATTCGATGTTTAGTCCCAGATATTGAATGTAGAATGACATGGCATAATTTTAAAAAACTTTGTCTCGTTTATTTCCTTATTCAGTGAGCAGCGTTTTCACTGCTATATTGGCATATTGTAGGGCTAACGTCGGGTTTATCTTGTTGCTACGGAATATTACATTACATTCCATTACAATACAGGCATTTGGCAGACGCTCTTATCCAGAGTGACGTACAACAAAGTGTATAACCATAACCAGGAACAAGTGTGTCGAAAACCCTAGAGAGAAATGCCGTTCCAAGTGCAGGGAACAACCGTTAGTTCAACTTGGACCCTGTAGGTTAAACTGATTAACACTAACACAAACAAGAACAGCAACAACGCAGTCTATGCAAAAATACAAGCAATAGTTAAGACGAGTGCATTAACTAAGTCACCAACGAAACAGCTAACTAGTTACAACCCTAAGCTTACAGTCAATTTAGAGATTAAATTGAGAAAACAATTTCTGTCAGCATAATGACGGATTTAAAGACTAAACGAACTCACCCGATATTGTCTTCAAATGGACCGTATAATTTATTTAGACATTGGCAGACTACAGCATAAATTGCGTCTTTTGTTTATATTCAATATTAGAAATTGCAGCGAGAAACTGCAGCTGTAGACACAAGATAGTTTGTTATGTTATGGTAGCAACGGCACGAAGCGGACTATATGCATTACCGTCATTGTTTCATTGGACCAGCGTGTTTTCGCGCGTTTGCACAGAAACTCAGAATCTATCAATGAAATGGTTTAGCTATTTCTCAGCATAATGACAGATTCAAAGACTAAACGAACTCACCCGATACTGTCTTCAAATAATGTCTGGCACTGTCTTCCACTGCTTCCCCGACGTTCAGACCGTCCCCTCACTGATAAAAACTAGACCCTACGGTGTCGGATTACTTGCGTCGCCATGGATGTCGCTTGCCGTAAAGAAGTTTACTAGATGTCGTAATCGTTTAGATTTGGAGCCGCAGCTCTTCCGCACCCCACCTAATAAAAAAGTCGAAATGGCAGGCAAACAATATGGCGGAGATATGTAGCCCCAACAGCAAAGTTGTAGAGCACATTCACATGCGTCGGTCTATGAAGTTTTGTGTTGATCTGATTTACGGTGTGGGAGTTATGACCTTTTAGGCAAAATCCTTTGTTATAGCGCCACCATCTGGCCGACATAGGTGATTTTTAGTGCCTGAGTAGTGGGGGGCCATAGGAACCCACCTGCCAAATTTGGTTGCTCTAGGACTTATGGTTGCTGAGCCTCAGACATTTTAGCAGAGAAAGCTTCCACGCCCCAACGTAAAAGTTAAAATGGCGGGCAAACAATATGGCGGACATGGGTGGTGCCAATGGCAAAGTTGTAGAGCACGTTCAGATGCATAGGTCGATGAAGTTTTGTGTTGATCTAACTTATGGTGTGGGAGTTATGGCCTTTTACGCAAAACCCTTTGTTATAGCGCCACCATCTGGCCGACATAGGTGATTTTTAGTGCCTGAGTAGTGGGGGGCCATAGGAACCCACCTGCCAAATTTGGTTGCTCTACGACTTATGGTTGCTGAGCCTCAGACACTTTTAGCGGAGAAAAATAATAAGAATAATAATAATAATAATAATAATAATCCTAACAAAAACAATAGGGTTCCACCAGCTTCGCTGCTTGGACCCCTAATAATCCTAACAAAAACAATAGGGTTCCACCAGCTTCGCTGCTTGGACCCCTAATTATGGTGTGGGAGTTATGGCCTTTTATGCAAAACCCTTTGTTATAGCGCCACCATCTGGCCGACATAGGTGATTTTTAGTGCCTGAGTAGTGGGGGGCCATAGGAACCCACCTGCCAAATTTGGTTGCTCTACGACTTACGGTTGCTGAGCCTCAGACACTTTTAGCGGAGAAAAATAATAAGAATAATAATAATTAAAGCCGCAAGCGGCGTTGGGAGGGGTCCAAGCATTGGCACCATCGCACCCCCTATGGAGCGATTTGAAAACGGCTTTGTCCTCATGATCATACACCTTTACCCAACATATCTACTGAATATCATGATTATTGTATAAAAAAATTGATGACTTATGGCCAATTTTGTGGTAAGAGACGCTGGCGGATGACTTAGTTGCGTCGCCATGGATGTGTCCTGGCCGCTTCTCGTGAAGGCATTTACTATGTCGTAACACTTAGATGGCATGTCGTAACACTTAGATGGCCCAGCGTGTATGTACAGCTGCAGCGCTTCCATGCTGTGACTAAAAAAGGCGTCACACTAGTGTTCTCACGATACCAAAATTTTGACTTTGATACCGATACCAGGTTTAGTATCATGATAATTGATACTGAAACAATACTGATTCAATACTCGGTACCTAACGATACTGAAATTACCTTAATTGATCAGAAAGGTAATGTCCACAAGGGTTGACCTCATTTTCGAATTCACGGTTTATAAAAAACCTGGTTTATTAACAACTTTTAAGTTGAAGCCTGTTCAGCATATCAATAAGCATAGGCCTATAGTGTTACAACACTAAACCATAGAAAACTATATTAAATATATTTCAAAAATTAAACAATTGTAAAGTAAATTATCTTTATACAGGTCTTTCACTTTAAAATATATCTAAAAACAGCATATTTCAATAACAATACAGCATCTTCCTTTAATAAAATATTTACAAATTAGAACAGCTATTGCTACTGAAGTGAACTGAGTCAAAGCTTGCGCTGTATCAAAGGGCTGAGTACACAAGCGCAAGTCACCTCACTTGGCAACCTTAGTTGCTACTGCCATCTAGCAAAGATTCTGACAAATTACACTTTTCATCCTCTAAATCAGTAATGCGGGAGACAATTTTCCTTGGCTTTTACATTTGACTCAAAACTACCGAACGTCGGAATATTCTAATAGCGAACCGTTTATTTTATTTTAATTTTTTTTAAGTACCGAGAAAGTGCTGAAGTTTTGGAATACCGTGCAACACTATGTCAGACACATATTCCAATCCATTGCTCAGCTTAGCAGAGAATGCACATTTCAGAGCGCCACAGAGACAGATAGAATAATAACACATAAATACACATTTCAAGTAATAAATGCGACATTAAGAAAAAACGAAACAAAAGACGAGATATCAAGTCGCGACCTACGCGCAGAGCAGCCTACCGTTTTATTTATGTAGACACTGGCATATAAGAAAATTTTCGGTTACGCTGACATATAAAACGCTATTCCAAAAGCAAAAACAGACATGTTATACATCGTCAGAAAGCTTATACTCTCACCTACTGAATAAATTAATTGTCAGTCAAGCCAAATTGCACTAAAAAGGGCGACAACGCCGTAAGCAAGAGGTGTGGTATTACGCACAGCTATTTTTGAAGATAGCCCAGGCGTGACAAATGCGCGTAGCCTATATTTCTCAAACGGATTGTCCAGGACAATATATGACCACTCATTCGCAGAAGGGACAACTCTACGCGTAAAACCAGTGGTAAGATTGTATATTTATTCAATGTTTAGTCCCAGATATTGAATGTAGAATGACATGGCATAATTTAAAAAAAACTTTTATGTTGTTGCTACGGAATATTATATTACATTATAGGCATTTGGCAGACGCTCTTATCCAGAGCGACGTACAACAAAATGTTTAACCATAACCAGGAACAAGTGTGTCGAAAACCCTAGAGGGCAGTAGCCTACCGTTCCAAGTGCATGGAACAACCGCATAGTTCAACTTGGACCCTGTAGGTTAAACTGGTTAACACTAACACAAACAAGAACAGCAACAACGCAGTCTATGCAAAAATACAAGCAATAGTTAAGACGAGTGCATTAACTAAGTCACCTACGAAACAGCTAACTAGTTACAACCCTAACCTTAGAATAAATTTAGAGATTAAATTGAGAATACGATTTCTCTCAGCATAATGACGGATTTAAAAACGAACCCGTTATTGTCTTCAAATGGATCCATGTCAAAGAAAAGTAATGATTCATCCTCTTAAAGCTGTACCGTAGCGTATTATTTATTTAGACATTGGCAGAGTACAGTATAAATTGCGTCTTTTGTGAATATTCAATGTTAGAAATTGCAGTGAGGAACTGCAGCTGTAGACACAAGATAGTCTGTTATCTTATGGTAGCAACGGAACGAAGCGGACTATATATGTATTAGGCTACCGTCATTGTTTCATTATACCAGCGTGTTTTCGCGCGTTTGCACAGAAACTCAGAACCTATCAATAAAATGGTTTAGCTATTTCTCAGCATAATGACAGATTCAAAGACTAAACGAACTCACCCGATACTGTCTTCAAATAATGTCTGACACTGTCTTCCACTGCTTCCCCGACGTTCAGACCGTCCCCTCACTGATAAAAACTAGACCCTACGGTGTCGGATTACTTGCGTCGCCATGGATGTCGCTTGCCGTAAAGAAGTTTACTCGATGTCGTAACCGTTTAGATTTGGAGCCACAGCTCTTCCGCACCCCACCTAATAAAAAAGTCCAAATGGCGGGCAAACCATATGGCGGACATAGGTGGTCCCAAAAGCAAAGTTGTAGAGCACATTCCGATGCATCGGTCGATGAAGTTTTGTGTTGATCTGACTTACGGTGTGGGAGTTACGACCTTTTAAAGTATGACCCTTTGTTATAGCGCCACCATCTGGCCGACATAGATGATTTTTAGTGCCCGAGTAGTGGGGGGCCATAGGAACCCACCTCCAAAATTTGGTTGGTCTACAACTTATGGTTGCTGAGCCTCAGACATTTTAGTGGAGAAAACTGCCACGCCCCAACTAAAAAGTCGAAAGGGCAGGCAAACAATATGGCGGCCATAGGTGGTGCCAATGGCAAAGTGATAGAGCACGTTCAGATGCATATGTCGATGAAGTTTTGTGTTGATCTAACTTATGGTGTGAGAGTTATGGCCTTTTACGCCTAACCCTTTGTTATAGCGCCACCATCTGGCCGACATAGGTGATTTTTAGTGCCTGAGTAGTGGGGGGCCATAGGAACCCACCTGCCAAATTTGGTTGCTCTAGGCCTTATGGTTCCTGAGCCTCAGACACTTTTAGCGGAGAAAAATAATAATAATAATAATAATCCTAACAGATACAATAGGGTTCCACCAGCTTCGCTGCTTGGACCCCTAATAATAATCCTAACAAAAACAATAGGGTTCCACCAGCTTCGCTGCTTGGACCCCTAATAATCCTAACAGATACAATAGGGTTCCACCAGCTTCGCTGCTTGGACCCCTAATAATAATAATAATCCTAACAAATACAATAGGGTTCCACCAGCTTCGCTGCTTGGACCCCTAATAATAATAATAATCCTAACAAATACAATAGGGTTCCACCAGCTTCGCTGCTTGGACCCCTAACAATAGGGTTCCACCAGCTTCGCTGCTTGGACCCCTAATAATAATCCTAACAAAAACAATAGGGTTCCACCAGCTTCGCTGCTTGGACCCCTAAATATACATACCTTTATTGGGGCAATGGAATCTGCGCAGACAAGTCTTGCAGTGGAGAATACTGGATGAGGCACGAGTGACACACGTCTTATTAGAGAAGTAACGCGTCAGCTGCTGCAGTTCACACTTGTATTAGAGCTCCCTCTACTGGATAATTCTAGTAAATAGCAACTACAACGTTCGAACAGACAAGTACAGATAAATAATCATTGTTTTTTTGTTTATTATACTTATTGAAATATCGGGACACATCGGCGGCATAACTGCCGATCCCGATGTCGTCAAAAAAGTCAAATAATGGCCGATATATAGGCCTGGTCTCCTTACAGGATATTTATTCAGCCGCAGGCTGGGTTTCTCCAGATACTGTTGCTAGGTTCCACTGCCTCAGGCCGGTAGTCCACTCAGTTCTGGGGGTGAGCTCTGTGTGAGGCGCACACATCCCCCCTCATCTGCTATGGGTTTTAGTGCTTCACACTGTTTCTGGGTCCTGGCTATAGCTTTGGGCAGTGGAAAGTCTTCAGTACTTCCCTCCTTGGATGTACCAGACACCACCCTCCCCTCAGGGGAGAAGGCATCCTTTGCTGGCCTGACAGCATCTCAGCTGTGAGCATAAGGCATTCTGGGAGCTGTCTATATCTCCCCATAGGGAGATCTCAAACACGAGATGATGAAAGAGAACTTTAGGTTACTGTTGTAACCCCGGTGGAGAGATCCACCAAGACTGCCCTGCTTGCCGTGCATGAGAAGTGAATAGGAAGAGCAGTAGCACTGCAGTGTCCCATATGTTCTTCCAGGAGAGCAGTAGTCTCCTGTAGCACTGAATGCGCTACTGGCTGTCAGAACCATACTTGGTGAAATTTGATTACCGGATGTCGTTTCCCATACGCAGATCTCACTACTCTGTGTTTCGGAGAACCGGGGTAGCGACAGTAACTTAAAGTTTTGGGGTAACACCCTTCCTTACTGAGGTACTCACTGGGCATATTGTTAGTTTCACTAGCAGGATATGCAGCTCATGGGTCAGTCAAATGTTATTTAATAGAATAATACAGAAGTCATGCCTTGTGATATTTATATATCATAAGGGGCGACATAGCTCAGGAGATAAGACCGATTGTCTGGCAGTCGGAGGGTTGCCGGTTCAAACCCCGCCGTGGGCGTGTCGAAGTGTCCTTGAGCAAGACAACTAACCCCCCACTGCTCTGGCGAATGAGAGGCATCAATTGTAAAGTGCTTTGGATAAAAGCACTATATAAATGCAGTCCATTTATAAATGCAGTCCATCCATTTATATAGTCTCGCTACCCAAATGGGGTAAATCTTAATTAGCTTAATCCCAGGTGTTGATTTTAGATTCCTGGATGAGCAGGACATTTACCTCCCAGGATTGAAGATCTTAATGTCAGAGAACACTTAGATGAATGCCTGGCAGCAGTAGCTAGTCTCTCTCTACAGGATACAGGGTCAAGCTGCCCATCATTTCATATGAGCACACCTCAGTCAATAATCTTATATGCAAACTCACATGCACACAAACATTTAGGTTACAGGCTCTGAAAATGAATGGAGTCAGGAAATTAGTCTTCCCTGTGACAAAATTCAAACCCTTACATTGCCATAATCAGTAATTCTATTTAGTTAATGTCACGCAGTACACATCACTACTCACCCCAGTCTCTGTAGTTTACAGATTGGACTCCTCATTCCAGCACAGAGCAGCTCCACTCCTGAATCTCCCAGGTTATTGTAGCTGAGGTCCAGATCTGTCAGGGTTGAGTTTGATGACTGGAGAGCTGAGGCCACAATATCACAGGACTTCTCTGTGAGGTCACAGCTGTTCAGTCTGCAAAGAAGAGTTCATATATTCAAGTAATGAAGAATTATTGGCACTGTTCACTAAAATGAGCATAAATGATTGTATAAAAGAAACATTTAAACATAATGATTTTAATTTTCTGCTCAAACATTTGTAGAAACTGCTTACTTTCACTTTAATAAAACATAATTCTTATAAAAAACTTACGAAAATAGTATTTTTTTCAAAAACATAGGGGTCAAAATTATTGGCACCCTGAAAGAATATTTAAAATAAAACCAAACAACGTGGCATCTAATGAAATTCGATTAAAAAAAAAAATTGATCTCAGTCCCCCAGAACTGTTTGCTGCCTTTCACCATTTCATGTTTCACTAGGGTACAAATATGAGGTTGCACAAATGTAAAATCCCATTGTCATCCATCACTATGGGCTAAGGGATCAGCTGAGCCCCTGTGCTGAGGCCGTCTCAGGACCCCCTGGTGCTGCACACTGCTAAGGGATCAGCTGAGCCCCTGTGCTGAGGCCGTCTCAGGACCCCCTGGTGCTGCACACTGCTAAGGGATCAGTGGGCAGGGAGTGGGGGAGCCCCGCTACTCCCAGGGAGAGCAGGGCAGCAGTGCAGTACTGTATGACAGAGGAACATCTGCACATTGTGTTTATACATTAAAATACAGGAATAAGCAGTGAGCAGGCTATACGGACCCAGCGGCAGTTTATATTGAGATTAAAGCTCAGACAGCAGTGTATTTAAAACTCCAGGAGTCACTGTCGGGCAAGCAACAATTAAGTAAAAATATGTTTATTTTCTGAATCCAGTGCTTCGGCCAATGCCCTTGTTAAAATGTTCAGCACTCTGAATACTGAACACAAGTGGTATTGCGTGCTAAAGCCCCACACTTAACCTACATATAAAATATATTTTACGTGATTTAATTTATTGTATTATTTATAAGTATTATTGAAAATGACAATTATGAATTCAATCATTGATAGGTCAGTCAACAGTAACCTGGTGGATTCAACTGACAAACCAAAACAAACTCTGTATCAGGTCTACTTCTAAGTTACAAAACAAAACAGAAGACATCAAACAAGATGCTAAATTTAGATTACCAGAAAAGAAAGACTGAAGAGCCAGACCTTATCAAAGTATTCCCCTCTTCCAGTGCCATGGGAACAAAGGAAATTAACTAAAACGCACAACCAAGAAACCACCACCAAAATAAAGACCAACTGCAACACAACACAACTAAACACTTGACGCAACATGGCTTGAGCATGTTTGCCCTGTTTGGGCAAGGCCGAGTTCAGGTGTAGAAGGGGGGCGTGCTCATTTATGACGAGGAGTGCCCTATCTAAAAGCTGACAGTGTACTTAGTAATTAAAGTGCATTTTAACTTAAGATCAAACAGAACAGGATCTTTGTTCATTCTGTAGCCACACTGGGCCTCTGGCCTTGTAAATAGCTCTGTCTTCTGGTTTGTCTCTCCTGAGACACTCTGCAGGAGGTGGGACCCATAGATCGCCTGCCTAGATAAGTGTATCAGAGTGGCATATAGGACGTTTCCTTTAATGTTCATGGAGGGGAGGGTAGGCAGCATTCTTTAAGCCAATATTGTATCCAGTTCACTGTTTCTCTCTCTGAGGCCATAATCTAAACACTTGATATCTGACATACTGTAGATAAGTTAATTGCTCATTTTGCCCTCCCGCCCAACCACAGCGTCTGGCTTCAGTCAGTTTTTGGTCTGAAAAACAAATCATCACTGCAGACCCATCGCCCTGTCCCACAGGTGGACCATTTCTGAGCAGCCAGCAGCTCAGTGGTTGCAGTCTCGTCAGAGGCAGTTCATGAAAATGATAGGTATTGTGTAGTAATACTCATTTGAACACCCTGGGGCAATACAGAAGGACTCTCTATGCATTTTTTGTTTCGTTTCTTTCCTCCTGGTTCATCGCTGAGCTCACTGAAAGTCAGCCATCTACCAATAGGAACTGAGCAGCCGAGACTAATGCCAATGATGTCACAAACTATCTTGTTCCAAGATGGCTGCAGCCTCATGTAAAAAAGGGAATTTTAGCTTTTTTCCTGGCAAATACAGATCAATTTCAGATTTGAATGCAGGGCCATACCTTTTTTAAGGTAACAAGCACGAATCCGCAATAGCTGCGACCGCATACGCGCATGCATCCATGCATGCATACAGGGGCGTCATGCAGAATTCTGGAGGGGCACAATTAGAGCGGGGGGCATGGGGGTCCTTCCCCAGAAAAAGAAAGAAAATAATGATGCAATTTTCTGCAATCAGACATATATATTCAAAGACTTTGGGGGGGATTATTTTAAAACGTCACTAAATCAGTTTTTGTAGCTCAGGAAGCTCCCACTTTATATTAGGGTAAATACTGTATATTTATTTGGAGATTTTCATGTCAATTATATTTGCTGTTATGTTTATTGGAAATGACACTCACTTATTCACTCACTTCTACACTAGCATCTACACTGCTGCCACTTTTCTTGAAAAAGAGCTAAATCTTGTCTGCTTCACCCAAAAATTTTAAGGGACATAAATTCACATAAAAAGACTATATCCACAATGCTAATTAATTTAGAGAACATAGATGATAAAGCCACAGATGAAAGGAACCTGCCAACATGGTAACATTTGTATTTTCAAACACAATGCATAGGAAGCAGCATGAGTACAGATGAGACTGTGCTGACATCACATAGCAGTGTCTGCTCCATTGCCAATAAAAGCTCAGGCTGAGCAGTCGTAACCTATTTTCCTTGAAAGATCCATCATCACCACTAGCCTAAGTAGATATAACCTGTAACCACACCTACACACAATTAAATCTGCATACATTTCCATGAAGGAAAAATAGCCTATCACTATAAATCTCACCTAAGATAAACTACCTCTTGCACTATCAACCTCCTGACTGAGGACCGGGCTGGGGCTTTCTGTCGTTTTTTTTTTTTAAGAATAACGAGATTTTCCTCTGCATCTTGACCTGGAGATATCAAATGGAATTCAGTGTTTTGCTAACTATAACTACTGGTGGTAAAAATAATCAGCTCACTGCCAAACCGGTGCCTGCCCGCGGCAGATGGGTTCCCCCTCTGAGTCCGGTTCTGCTCAAGGTTTCTTCCTGCTATCAGTCAGGGAGTTTTTCCTTGCCACTGTTTCCCTAGGCTTACTCTTTGGGGGCCGGTTCTCTAAAGCTGCTTTGTGACAAAGCTCCTTTGTTAAAAGTGCTATACAAATAAAAATTGATTGATTGATTGATAAGATACACACAGCTCTCCTTTACCAATATTAAATAGCATGCTATGCCATCACAAATCACGACTAGCTAGCGAGCCAGAAGGCTAAACAACCAGATTGAGGGATGGCTACTAACTTTAGCTGGTACTAGCATGCAAATCTTGCAAAGCAAACTATGCCTATATTTCTCAAATGCAATTAAGTGCATATGACGATTTCATCCTGCAACTTTTGGAGAAACCAATACCATAGGGAAAGGGGGTGTGTGACTTTCTGAGGTATGATCTATGACATAATCAGAAGAATACGTTTGACTCATAATATAAAATGATCATAACTACATATTATAAAAAATAATAGTAATGAAATAAAATAAAAATATAAAAAATCCAGATATCAAAAATCTGGTGGGGCACGTGCCCCCCCAGCTTGAATGGGCATGACGCGTCTGCGTGCATGCATCCACGCACACACCCTCCCCCAAACACGTGACCTCCATGCCCAATTTCAGCCTCAAAATGTGTGGCTGCTAGAGGTTGGGCACAGCTTTGCAGACCGTCAGGTGGTACATGCACAAGTTAGACAGCAGTTCATGATAAACTTTTCCTTAAAGTTTTATGATGTTACGTAAATTTTCCACAAAGTTTTGCCATGTTAGGTGAATCTGTGTAGATTTTATGCACCTTTTTGTGATAGGCCACTCCTGCTGCCATGCCCCCTTTTGCCAATTGGCATGAACAGTTGATGGGCTCTTCTTTGGCTGTTGACCAACCTTTCCACAAAATCTTGTGCAAATCTGTGAATCCATTCAGGAGCTATGCACCTTTTAGTGATAGGCCACGCCCATCGCCACGCCCCCTCTTGGTCAATTAGCCTGAAAAGTTACTCAGCTCTATCTTTGGTCATGGCCAACCTCCATGCCAAATTTCAGCCTCCTGGGGCGAAAACTGTGGCCGCTACGTGGTGGGACACTTTTTGTGAGACCAACCGACCGACCAACTGACCGACAGACAGAGCCATAGAGCTGCGGTTGCCTCAAGACCTTATGTTTCCCTCCACACTAGGCATTTGAACATATAAAATTGCTTATCACCACTTTCATTGAATTTTGAGTGGTTTAGTCAACTTTGTCACACCAGTGGTGTTCCGGGTCTAAAATGACCGCCATAGGAAATTAATGGGTGAGTACTGTATTTGATGTTCATCCAGCAGATGGAAAACATCCCCATCCACCCCCCCCCCCCCCCCCCCCCCCGCTGTATCCAGAGAAGGGCGCACAACTGATGAAGTAAAAAAAAAATGGTTTGATGTCAAATCTGAGGCAAAAAAAATAAAAAATAAAAAATAAAAAATTCTGGCGGGACAAGGAATTGCATGTTATGCATTCAAACAACAAAGCGATGCTCATCACATTAATATCGCTAATTAAATCAACCGGCAGTAAACTGCATCGGAGTAAACCCGTCGCTGCACAAAACACTGCACAAAAAATTTATTGCCAGTCATTTTGGTGTCACCCCCCTAGTGACGCCTCTGAATAAGTGTTCTCTTCTTCAACATGTCCATGTGTTTAAAAAGTGTTACCTAAGTGCTTAGTTTGTATTCAATATTTAAACATTTGCTTTTGCAGTATAGACCAAACATTGCATAATTGAAACCCCCAAAAATAAAAGGTCACTAAAATGCTTTGTTTTTTTACCATTTATTTACAGATGAACTCCCGCTTGTCATGGCTCTGTGTTTCTGTCTCTGTTTTTCCTTGTTGGTCCGCCAGATGGCGGCACTTCAGTTTTGAGCTTCAGTTCGTTCTCCCGCCCTGTGTTAATTGTATTATTGGTTTTAATTATTATATCATTGTTCCCACCTGTCTCATTACTTAGTCATCGTCCCCACCTGCCTCTCGTTATCCCTTCCCTCTCGTTTGATTATGTATTGAGTGCACCTGTGTCTTGTCTATTTAAGTTCTTTGTCCCCTTGACTCGGGGGCTGGTTCCTTGTGTTTGTTTCTGATTTGTATGTATCTGCTTGCCTGTGTTTGTGTGTTTCTGAATGCATTTCACGTGTGTTTCTGCCTACCTGTGTTTTGACCTGCTTGTGTGTTTCTGATTGTGTTTCCGCCTGTGTGTTTCTGCCTGGTTTCTGTCCTGCCTGTGTTCTGCTCTGTGTGTGTTATGAATTTTGAGTTTTCTGTTTTGTGTTTTTTGGAAGTGCCCTGTGTGGCCTTTTGGTTTCCTGGTTTTTGTCCCCTGTCGTGTAAGTAAATTCTTTGTTAATTTTCCTTTTTTGAGTTTGTGTTTTTTTTCCTCTGCGTTTGGGTCCTCCCTACCCGTTACGTGACACTGCTGAGGCAACCGCCCTCTGAGGTAGAACCTGGCACCTTAATGCTTTGTAAAATAATAAAAATAATTATAAAAAATATTATAAATGATAAAGTATTGTAATTTAAATCCTATAATATTATACAACTGTAGAACTGAAGAAAACGCAATAACCAATTATTTTGCACAAACATGTCAGTACTCAAATGTGCGTAAGTGTGCTCTTGAGTGTGTGTAGATTCTGTTCTTACCCAAGAACAAATCCCAAATAAGAAAACATTGGTGAATGTCAGAATCTTCGTGAAAACTGCATAAGTGGGTTTTAAGAACGGTTGGTGAATGAGGCCCATTATATTCTGCCCTAGCCTATGCTTATTTTGGCAGCATCATACTCCAGTTAGAGCACTAATGTCGGCCAACCAGATGCTCTTGGATGTTCCAAGATCCAAGCACAAAAATAGAGGGGACCGAGCTTTTGCGGTAGCTGCCCCTAATCTCTGGAACAGCGTACCTTTTCATATAAGAACTGCTCAGACCCTAGAATCTTTTAAGTCGATGCTGAAGACCCACCTCTCCTCGTTGGCATTCAATTTGAGTTGAGCTTGTCTCCTTGATTTTATCTTCTATTGTGCCATAATTCTTTTATACTGTGTTTATTGCTTCCTTTTCTTATTTTTATTTACTTTTATTTGTTTTTGGTATTAAGTCTGTTCAGCACTTTGGTCAACTGTGGTTGTTGTAAATGTGCTATACAAATAAACTTTGACTTACTGCGTGGACTGAACTTACTGTGTTAATGGCTATGAATAACTGTTTCATCATGAGTATTGTACTTTATTGGACCTGTGTTTTGTAGTTTCAATGACCTTTGGTATGCTCTAATTGTATGCTGCTTTGGATAAAAGTTTCTGCCAAATAAATGTAATGGTTAATGTAACTTGAACGGCTAACGTAACAACGGCCGGTTAATATAACATATTACAGCTACAAATGTTTTGATGAATAATGAAATACTGCAACTGTTATTAACACATCAAAAATCCAGTCTTCCATTATACCAAGTGTACTTAAGAACTGAAAGACTCATGAAGATATAGAAACACTACAACATGAACCCTAATAGGGTTTGCACTTTTGGAGTAATTCCATTGACTGTCCAGTAAAGCATACCGTAAATATAGGAAAAGGATTAAAGCATCAGAAACGCTTTGAGAGACTGGATGCTTCTTGTTTAAAAGTCTCTATTTGGAATTAGGGCTGGGCAATACAACACAACGAAAATTATCTAATTCAGTAATGATTGTCACCACTGCGTGGTGTACTGCCGTTCTTTTCGTCTTTTTCTCATTAGTTACAGGCTATCTGATGTGGTAGTAAACAAACATGCTTCAGAGACCGTGTGAAATGCTTCTGGAAAAAACTGATCAGGAGAAAGGTCTCATAGCTTCAATGTGATTTACAAAGACTCATCACAGGTGTGATGTACGATCTTGCTGCTGATTGGCTGCCTTATCAACACTCAATAGACACTTACGCTTTTTTCTCTGGAAGCATTTCACACAGCCTCTATAGTTTGGTTTTTTAATACCACTGTGAGACACACGCAGACACACACACACACACAGCAGCCCTGTTCCTCTTACGGTTTGCACCACCAAGGTGCCATTTGTTTTCCTGCACACAATGTCTGCTCATCCTAACTGAGGGAATGGACAGTTCCCCACAGCCCAACTAAAGCTCTTGTTTGTTCTGCAACAAGGACATTAAATTCCCCCTTTAGGACCTTCAATATGATATCACATGCCTCCTCATTCATTGAGTGATGTCCATCTCCCATACATAAGACCCAAAGGGTACATGACAGGATATTAGTGACTTAGTGTTACGGCCGGCTCGCAGGGCCGCAACAACAGAGTCCAAAGTACCAAAAACAAGACAGAAACTGATCTAAAAACACAAATTCAGACATTTATTAATCTAAAACACAAACTTAAAAAAAAACAAAAACTCACAAAATAAAAGAGTCTTCACAAAAACCTACCAAACACAAACCACACGAAAGAAACCCCAAAGAAGAATCTCCCCAGCCTCATACTGCAGGGCTTATATTGGGCCACAGGCAGGTGGAGACAATCAAGCAATTAGGTATTACCTCCACCTGCACTACCCAGGCAAGCAGAGGCTGGGGACGTAACACTTAGAATCATTCTTCTGTATCGTATGTTTGACGTTTGTCAACATGAGGACTAGAGTTGTGGCTATGAAGCTGTTATGAGGCTGAGAAATAAGAAAAAAACTGTTGGAGACATAGGCCACCCTTAGGCTCACCAAAATCAACTGTTTGGAACATCATTAAGAAGAAAGAGAGCACTGGTGAGCTCGATAATTGCAAATGGCTTGGTTGGCCAAAAAAGACCTCCTCAGTTGATGACTGAAGAATTCTCACCATAATGAAGAAAAACCCACAAACAGCTGTTCTACAAATCAAAAGCACTCTCCATAATACAGGTATGGATGTGTCAGTACCTCCTGTCTGCAGAAGACTTCACAAATGATGACAGAAGCTACACTGCAAGATGCAAAAGTTAGCATTAGCATAACACAAATCTGTCCACAATCAACACACCACCTCAATACATAAAACCAATATTGATTATCTTAACGATCACCAAAAAAACTATTCTCCTAAATTGAAAATCTAGGAATTCATTAAGTATCACACAATGGCAAAACCATCTCACTGAACTCATATCAATGGAACAAAAATAACTGTCTCACTTAAAAATCTAAGTGACTTCACCACTATGACATGTAAACATTGTAATTGTATAAATAAAGCTGTCCTCCATCGAGTGGGGAAGTTGGTGGACCAAATGAAAAATAATAAATAAATGAATAATTAATTAACACTGAAAAAAGTGTTATAGCAGTGAAGACGTATTGCAACACCCATGCAGCCAACAACACACATCATCTTTTAGCACTAAGAAGCTAAATTTTCATCACCATGAATGAGTGTTTATAGCAGGTAAGCCTGCACTAAGGGACCTGAATCTTTTACCAGAAGGTAGAAGTAGGAATTAAGGGTAAAAGATGTGAGTGAGGTCTAATGCTATTTTCTGTGCCTGTCTGATAACGGATTCCTCATATATCGTCAGAAGGGATGGGTGTTCCCCAACCCCCATAATATTCATAGCAATCTGTACCAGATGAACCATCAGACATTTCATTAGTACAGTCAAGTTACCAAACCATTGGTTCGCCTGTGACATTGTGGCTCTTTCACCTTTGCAATCACACCTGTATTGTAATAATCTGGGAATTAAGCAACAAACTGATTAAAACTGACTGAACAAAACGATATCTCTATTTTTCTTGAATTATACATAATAATAAAAAATAATCCACCATCTCTATGTCCGGTCCCGACTGCTGTTGCAGGCGGAACCAGCTTTTCTATGCACATCTGGCCATGTAATAAAAAACAAAAAGCTATCTAGTAAACATTAGGCTTACGTAGTAGGCTACAGTGTGGGCAGTCCCCATATTGAGAGAACCATATAAAATATTGCGAGCTAGCCTGCTAACGCCCGAGATCTGAGACTCGGGGGACTTCCTGATTGCCTTTGCAATCCCACAGCACTCAGAGTTACATGAGCTGGCTGGAGTTTGCAAGGTTTGTTATGAATTAGCAGTAGCTAGCTCCTTATGGTAGTATGTCAGAATATTTTGATGTTTAATGTTAGTCATTTTTACTTACTTTCTAATTTAGGCTACTAACTTACAGATGGATGGAAATAGAACTTAACTGCATCTATGGTAGTCATGGAAAGGTCAGAGTTTAGGAAAGTACTCGGATGTGCCGCGAAGTAGCCCCGAATGGCAAGTGCATGGCTGTTCATAGGTAAACCTCTAAAATTTAGATCTTACTAAACATTTTTCAAAAAGTCTCGTGGGTGTTTGGGGCCCCTCTGCTCTTCGGGGCCCATTTCATTTGAAACTGTTGAAACTGCCACGGCACGCCCCCGGCCACAGCATTTAGTCTCTTCTCACATATTTCACACTCCACATACTGTTGGAAACCAAGCATAGAAAGTTTAAGCTCACAGTGATTAAAATCCTCTAGAATGAAAGTTGGGGCTTCAGGTGTGTGTTGTACTCCCTGCAATCAATTGCCTGTTTGGTGGGCATTCTTAAAGTGCTCCTGTTCAGATTTATGGGCAAATCAATCAGTCACATAATCATAAGAAATGAATTTTTGATTTAGAGGATAATTACTTTGATGGAGCATGCATTTTTCCAGCTATAGTTACAATCAGTTACAATAGAAAGAGCTTGGGGAAAAAAAGCCCTCTATGTGTTGTACAGCTCTCTAGCTAAGTAGCCTGGTATGCTATTGGTAACCTACCACGCTGAAGTTGACTCCCGATTCAAAATTTCTGGTCCACTTTAAATAGGTTTGTTTCAATAATCCCAGTTCTAACCTCCCAAGGAGCCCAATACAGGCTAATATAAAAAATTGAATTTTTGGATTTGACTTCTCCTTAGAATTTATGACAGAAGGGATCCTTATGTACGTTCTACCCCATGTCTGTGAAATTTTACTGCAGCATTTTTGAATAATCGCACTTCAAACCTTCGATGTAATCCAATGGAGGCCAATTGAAAACAGTGTTGCCAGATCAGATTGACAGTTTCCAGCCCAATCACAACGTAAAACCTGCCCAATTCAATGAAAACCAGCCCAAATCATAACACGGCCGGTTTTAGGCTGCAGTATTAGGGTGGGCTGTGGTCGATCGGGGGGGGGGGAGGGGTGCTGGCGGGTGTGGACGCGAGGAATTCCCCTAATACCGCAAATTAAATCAACCAGCAGAGAAACGGTACTGGTATTTTCTGTGCAACTTCTTTGGTAAAATTATTTTCACAATATTTTCTAAAATCTGCCTAATTTTGACAAAAGCAGCCCAAATTTCATCAACCAGCCCAACACTATTTTTACCCGCCCACCGTAATCAAAAGGAGCCCAATTGGGCCGTCCAATATGGTAACACTGATTGAAAAAAGTTATATTTTGTACTGAAATTTCTCCTCAGAATTACATAGTTCGGAGAGGGATTATTTGAAATTTATAGCGGTGGGGACCTAATCTGGGAAGGAACAGGACCTGTCGTTGAGGACCGGACCGAACTGGACATTCTGATTCGGGTCTGGGTCTGGTTCCGGAAATGGAACGAGTTTAAGAATAGTCACTGCAGCTCTACATGTCCTCCTACCCCTATAGACTTTGTATTGCAATAACAAACTTGCCTGAGTAATAAATAGACCTACAGAATTAAAAGAAATTGGCTTAAACTAGCTGGTCAGCCCACTTACATCTGAGAAACGCTATAAGCTTTGGGTAGCCAACTCTCTTATTTGCATGATGTAAAAAACCGTGAACAAAAGAGGCCATTAGTATATTATTTCCCAAAGAGGATTACACATGGCAGAGTGGGGTTGCCAGACTTTCCCCTAAATGTATGTAGGGGATTTGAACATTCATGGGGGAAGTTTCACAGTAAAGATGTATGGAAGTCAATGACAGATAGGGGAATTTTAAATGAGATATGGGGGAACATTTGTCAGGAATCTGAATGGGAGTTGATTGAAGATTTTGAGGACTTTTTTAGGAGTAACTGGTTGAGGCATCTGGCAACACTGAGGAAGAGATGTAAACTAGGTTCAGTCTCAATTCAAGCAAAGAAACCGCAGTCATTTCCTTTATTCAAACATAATATGTTAGGCTATAAGAACTCATCACCACTTTGTGGATAATTCGAGAGGTCAACATTGTTTTGACATTGATGCAGCTAGCTTGATGAACAATGTATGATGAAGGAAACTGACACAACGCAGTTAGTCAACACAGTTCCAAATATAGCCAAGGCAAATAAGATCAACATTCCCGCTGCAGTTATGCAAGGCACGGCATTCAGTAGAATTACAGGTCATAAAATTAGGACAGGCACTGACTAAGAAGATAAAGAGTGTAAAACCTTTCAGCAAGGTGAGGATTATGTGAACTATGTTTAATTTTCTGAACCCAGCAGTTTTAACCGTTAACACCCTGGTTTGGCATCTGGCACTCTGAATACCGAACACAGTGCATCAGCAGCTAAAACACCTCACTTATCCAACATGTAAAATATATTTATTTGATTTAATTTGGTAATTATTATCAAACATATCAAATCTAAAGAAAAGGTTCAGCTACCTTAAAACAATTAACAAAGGTTATAGACATGGACAGTCACACAAGGAATGATTGAAAGAAGATACTAAACCACAGCGTGTTTGTCCCAAAGTAATCTAAGGATGTGCCAAGACCAAAATTTAAAAATAAAAAGGCAGCAGAATATTTTAAAAAACCAGAGATATAAATGTATACACCAGACCTAGATGCTAGAATGCTAACTACAAGAAAGCCACATATTTTATCTAGTGGGAGGGGAGGGGAGGGGGGAGGGGGGAGGGGGGAGAGGAATGACACCCCCTCTGACATAAACACAAACACACACACACATGCAGACCCACACTCACACACAGACACACACATTCACACCTCCAATGGCTACCCCCAAGTTTGTGCTCTGTCTTATCTCTAGGCTATCCTGGCCAAGTGTTTTGAAGCTTCCTATGGCTCAGAACAGCCAAATGGTGAATTAGACTAACTGAAATGTAAAATCAGTTAGTACACACACACATAATTTGGCTAGTTGTTTTACAACGTGTTTGATCCACTATATCCAATATCTGCACGGATATCAGCATCAGCTCTTCTGTTGTTTGCAAATTATTTAGTCGTCAACCTCGTGCCACTTATTTGTGAGCCAGCCTCTGGCACAGAAACATGCCCGTATTGGCTATACATTTTTTAATCGGCTAAATGTTTCGGAAAGTCCTGTGAATCGCATAATAACATAGGCCTGTGCCAGGTTCATGTAGGAATTCACATCCAAAGCACAGTAGGTGAAATTACTTTCACTAGGAACTAGAGTCTTAAGTTGGAATCAGTCGCTGCATGACTCACTCGTTCACTAGGAACTGAAGTCAGTGAACAAGAGTCTGAAGTTGGAATCAGTCGCTGCATGATTCTCGTTCTCGTTTATGGAAGTCCATCCATCCATTATCTATACCCGCTTATCCTGGTCAGGGTCACAAGGCGAGAGGCAGGAATACACCCTGGACAGGTCGCCAAACTATCACAAGGCACACACAACATTCACTCACCATTCACACACACTCGGAGTACCCGGAGGAAACCCACATGAACACGGGAGAACATGCAAACTTCACACAGAAAGGCCCAGGCCGGGATTCGAACCCAGGACCTTCTTGCTGAGGCGACGGTGCTACCAGCAGAATAAAATGTCATATCAATCAGACAGTCTGTATCCAGTTCTCACCGGTGACCTATTACAACAGGGACAGGGATTGTTTGACATTTGTACTTTCTTTTATTGATCTATTACCCCTCGTAGTTAGTTTATGTTTTAAAAAGATTACTTTCAGCAAGGTCCTGAAAATGAATGGGAGTGAATTGGGAGCTGGACAACCAGGAGGAACGGCGATGCCGTTAACGGTTAACAGGGACAGCTAGTTGCTAGTATTCACGCTATCCAAATACAATGGGGTAAGCTCCAAAAAATTACTTGTGAAATATCCCTTTAATTATCCTGGTACCTAATTCATTTCATATGAGGATTGTGGGTATGCATCACAAGTTCTTTGTGTGTTCTTTTTCTTTATTTATCAATCTGTTGGGGAGAATCAGGTGACGTACTGGGAAGATGGCTGCTCAGTGATTTTGCTCCTTGCCCTCTCTCCTCTTCATTTAACTGTTTTCATTACAAATGGCTAACTTAACTGTTTACTCCCAGTTCAGTTTATTGGTGCTGTTGACCAAGATATAAAATATGTCAATTTCTTCAAAAACAAAGACTCCTTCAGGCAAGAGTCGCCCAGAAAGGGACATGATGAGGAATCCTGTGTCATGCTAACAGCCATTGTAGAGGCTGTGTTAGAAAAACACAGACAATATTTTGAGACACAGCTCTCCCGGATCGAGGACGAAACCCGGTCCATACAAGCTGAAATCTCCCAATATTCACTCGGTATGAAAGAGCTACGGGCTGAATTTGCCGGTTTGAAAGCCAAAGTTAAACTAGCTGAAACCGCTGCCTCGCTGCACCAGGCCAAACAGGATCAGCTCGAGGCTAAAATGGCGGAGCTGGAGGATAGGAGCAGGTGATGCAACCTTTGCATTGTTAACCTACCGGTGAATTCTGAAGGATCAGACCTGGTTGGTTTTCTTACCAATTCCCTCAAAGAGTGATTTCCCTCTCTGGCTGACTGGACTATAGAAGTAATGAGGGCCCACCGTTTCTATGGTGGCTGATCAAAAACAGCAGACAGTACTAGAACATTGAATATTAATCTGCTGGGGTACACGCATCGACAGCATATTTTGCAAGCCACCAGGAAATCACCAGTGAAGTTTAACGGGATAGTCATTAGTTTTTATCCAGACTTCAGCGATTACACAGCACAGCGGCACAGAGCCTTCTCTTCTCTGCTGGCAGTAACCTGTGATCGCGGTCTCCAGACATTCCTAATATACCCAGCCACGCTGAAGCTCACTCACAATGGTGCACAGCACCTTTTCAAGTCTCCGGCTGAGGCAAGTCAGTTCATCAAATGTCTTTCCTGCTAGAGCTGCTCCAGTCAACTGTAAGAGCTGGTATAGTGAAGCGGAAAAGTATGGGAGCAACAACAGCTCAGCAGCGAAGCGGTAGGCCACACAAGCTCACAAAATGGGGTTCTGAAGCTTGTAGCGTGTAAAAATCATCTTTCCATGGTTGCAACACTCACTACAGAGTTACAAACTACCTCTGGATACAACGTCTCTTATTATGGATTCTCCATGGAGATAAGCCACAGAATTAACTCCAGATCAGGCACTGGGGTTTGAGGCTAATTTAACAGTTCTCTGAGTAGACCTCACTCTGGCACCCATTATATCCTACGATTCCTCTACCTTCCTATTTTCACTCTATCTACAGGCACTATGCTGGAGATTCTAGGTCAGCCTATACCAGAATAAAGCAGAGACCAGGGCAGTACTACTGGCCTTTAAACATTTACTGCCTGCGCTAGCCTCCCAACATGGAAACACAAACATTTAATTCACAACCAAACATATCCCTCTCAAACCAAACTCAAGATAATTTTAATCATAACATTGAAAAGACATTTTATCCTGCAAAGTGGCTTAAAACGAAAATATAAAAAGGGGGATAGATAAGTCTCTCATATTCTTTTCTAATTATTCATTAATTAATTGTGCATAGACCAGGAATAGAAGGAATGGGATTTAAACAACATTTGTTCTTAGTAGTAAAACCTGCAATTAGTAATTAATCATGCATAGACCAGGAAGAGATGGGGAACCCCCCTCTTTCAAACACATGGCAGGGATTCAAACAACATTTGTTCTTAATTTACTATTAAAACTTACAATTAAAAGCAAGGATTGTTTTTTCTTCACAAACAGTTTGGCAAACACTGCCATAACTAGAACTTCACCAAACCAAGTTTGTGAAGAAAAGGTGTAAAGTGCATTTACTAGTCCAAGTCCAAGTTAAGGACAAATGTTGATTGAAAAATTGGCTATAAAGTGTTGACTTTTTAAGCAAACATGAGCCTTTGGTCTTGCCTCAGCTTTGTCTTTTCAGCTGTGTGTCTTTGGCTTTGATCAGTTTTAATGTGGGAGAGACAAGCTGTGGTTTTGGTTTGTCTTTCATTCATTTCATTCATGATTATCTTTTACTTACTTTCCAGGACTGTCTAATATCATTTTTGATCATGTAGTTGAGCCTGTGTTATTAAATTAGATGTTTAATTGGACCCTATTTTCTCAGTCAAGGCACAACTGTCAAACACTAGCATCAATGCAAGGCGCTGGTGAATTTGGGTATTTCAGTCATTTCTTGACTCCAGGCACTAGCGCAACTGCGGCACAGTTATAAAAGAGGTTCAATAAGAATAAATGGTTCTGTGGGTGTGGTTGGGTTTGGTTTCATTATTGCCTATCAGATCACCCCATTTTTTTCACTTTAGGAAACACAGCCAAATGCTAATGTCACCATGGCTGAAGAGCAAGCGTGTTGTGATCATGTCTACTGAAGGGAGGAGAGTTTTCTCTAGCATAACTAGAAGTCTGTACAACACTAAATTCCTTGGCCTAGCAGCAGGGCCCCTCCGTCTCCAGGCACCAGACCTCCCAAGGACAAGAATTTAAAAATATTGCATGTACGTGTGTGTGTGTGTGTCTATGTGCATGTCTTTTTTTTCTTTCTCTCTGTCTCTAATGGATTTCTGTAAGTCCAAACTGGTGAGCTTGGCCTTCCTCCTTATCCTCCCCCCTGCCATCCTGCCAGGGAGAAACCGGCTATGATGCCATGCTGCCCAGGACTCTGAAAGCAACCGATCGATAAAAACCAAACTATTATATCTGATATAAAGCTTGTTTATGTAACGCTGAAAACCAAGAGTTTACCGTGTGCTTATTCAGTATTCATGCTATATGACTAGACACAGACAATCATTAATTTTGTTAAATATTACAATTTGCATATGTATTAACCATGTGCCAATCAGTAGAATTATGTATGTTATTGTTAACCACAAAAAGCAGGGACTGGACTTGATTGTTGTGTGATATTTTTAAAACAAATGCCTTGTTTCTGGTTTTGCTAGCTAAACTGTTCGAGAATAAAGCTGAGCTGGGTGTTAAATTAGCAATCAGAATAAGAAGAATAAAACAAAAACAACGGAGATTTCATCAAAAAAGGGCATCAAGGCTGAAGGAACATATGAGGAAGCGTAATAAAATAATAACAACGCTAATCCATACTGCCGTATTCTTTTATTTAGTTTTCTCCGGCTTGACATCTTTACACAGAAATCAGACCCGGCTCTGCTCCACCTATACCCCGGCTCATATATTGATGAACTTATGTTGATGGCAATATAAATAACGGTAACGTTAAGGCCAGTTAAGTTCAATGATTCGCAACGACACGAAACGGTTTCAGAATGTTGCAGAGAAAACTGCAGCGGTGTGAACTGGTTAGTTGCAGAGCCTCTGAAGCCGTTGCCTAGGGTCTCAAAAGACCCACCTTGTCAAATTGCCAAGTGCAGTTTTAGAACATTTACAATCAGACGTCTTGGAATTTTGCAAGTTGCATCCAGTCCCGTTGCGAATCACTGATCTGGACTGGCCTTTAGTTAGCTACACTGCAACGCTGCAACAAGGTCGCATTGCATTCGAGAGATGGTTTGTGAGGTCGGTACCGGTCAGTAGCGTTAGCTAGCGTTTTTTCTAATTGTTAGCTGACATTAGATTGTGTTAATTACATTAGCTAGCTAGCTAACGCAACGTCACCTGATATGAAAGATGGATACTGTGCGCAACGTTGTCTAAACTAATGTTGCCTTTATTGACATGGTTTGGTAGCTAGCGTTAGCTGTGCAAATAGCTATGTAATTTAGTAACGTTACATTGTCATCAAATGTAATACGAAATCTACATCAACAAATAATATGACCTCTCATGTTACACAAAAACTTATTAGGGTTCCATAACCCCCCCACCTTTAACGCCAGCAGACACCGGAAAAAACAGTACGCCGCTCACACACAAGTGAGTTGAAGAGCAAGCCTGTTGCGTTAGCTCCGCCTACCCTCTCTGGCGGACCAACCACTGATGGGTGATGGAAAACGCGTCACTATCTATGCGCCGCTTGTGATTTTTTCCCGGGAATGTCGCCACAGACACCCAGTTCGTTAGTCATAAATTATTATTATAATAATAATATAAATTAATATAACAATAGGCTCAATCACCATTGTGTTACCTAATTCAGTGATAGATAGTGACTTAACAGACATTCATTTTAATGAAAATCTTTGAGATTATTACTTTAAATAAACAAAATATTCATTTTATCTGTGTTATGTGTGTATGGATTCACATGTGTGGCACAGTTATAATGCCAAAATAGCACGAGTTAAAACCTGGTATGGGTTGGTTTGACTGAAAATGCATTATTCAACACCAAACTCACATAGTGAAAGTTTCTATTGACACATCCCTGATTGCACCAACAAACCCATGTTGACACAAGCAGATTAACCGCAGACCATAAAACTAACAACCCTGGTGAAAGTGAAAAATATGACACTAGCAATTCCAACCTTGTTTGTGCCTATGCTGTCACCAAAATAGGGCCCCTTTTCTTAATACTGTAACTTAATACAGCATCTCTTCATATTAATCTGCTTGAATTGTATGTTCTGACAAAGGTTGATCCATCAGATTACTCTGCCTATCAATGAAATCCTTATTTATTCCACAATTGCTATCTTTGCAAATAATTAGTAAATGTATTAATCAGTAAATAGTAATAGTAAATAAAATATATGGTGCTGAGGTTTTGCATTTGATGCTGCTTATGTTCTGGATATAAGACATTAAATAAGGGCACGAGTTAAAACATCTTGATTCAGAAATCTTTTTTTAACCAAATTTTCTCTAGCCCGGAAATCTTTATTCTCACTAGAAATAGAAAGTGGGAAAATAAGCTGTCAATCATCTACATTATTAATGACGTAATACTCACTTGGCCTTCCTGCAGCTCCTGATTACTGGTAGCATTCTGTGATGACCTGCTGCTGATGTGTTGTAGGTCTTCAAGTCAAACTCATCCAGGACCTCCTCTGACATCAGTAACACAAAGGCCAGAGCTGAACACTGGTCTGGTTCCAGCTCTTTATCAGAAAGTTTTCCTGATCTCAGGGAATTCTGGATTTCCTGCACTAGGTAGTTGTCATTCAGTTCATTGAGACAGTGGAACAGATTGATGGTCCTCTCTGCTGAAGATTCCTCTCTGATCCTCTCCTTAATGTACTGGACTGTTTTTTCAATGCTCTCTGATCTGCTTCCTGTCTGTGTCAGTCGTCTTTTAAAGAATGCAACAACAGGATTTGTTTTGTGTCTTAAGGAAGTCTCAACGGAGTCCAGAGAGAGGCCAAGAAGGAATCGGAGGAAAAGGTCCAGGTGTCCATTCTTACTCTCTAAGGCCTGATCCACTGCACTCCTGTGTAACTCAGACAGCTGCACTCTGCCACTGTGAGGTTTTGATTCTTTTGCTCTGAGTACATTTCTGTTCTCATTTACACATGAATGAAACACAAACAAGGCAGCCAGATACTCCTGAATGCTCAGATGCACAAAGCAGTAGACCTTCTCCTGATACAACCCACACTCCTCTTTAAAGACCTCTGTGCACACCCCAGAGTACACTGAAGCTTCACTGACATCAATGCCACTCTCTCTCAGGTCCTCTTCATAGAATATCAGATTGCCCATTTCCAGCTGTAGAAAAGCCAGCTGCCCCAGTTTCAGGATGATTTCTGTATCTGATACTGACATCTTCTTTGGGTATATCTCATCAGTGCCACGGTACTTCTGATTCTTCACATTAGTCTGAATGAGTAGGAAGTGTGTGTACATTTCAGTCAGAGTTTTGGGCAGATCTCTACTCTCTACTTTACCCAACATTGTCTCCAGAACATTAGCAGAAATCCAGGAGAAGACTGGTATGTGACACATGATGTAGAGGCTCCTGGCTGACTTTATGTGTGAGATAATTCTGCTGGCCTGGTTCTGATCTCTGATTCTCTTCCTGAAGTACTCCTCCTTCTGTGGGTCATTGAACCCTCGTACCTCTGTCACCTGGTGGACACACTCAGGAGGGATCTGATTGGCTGCTGCTGGTCGGGAGGTGATCCAGAGGAGAGCAGAGGGAAGCAGATTCCCCTTAATGAGGTTGGTCAGCAGCACATCCACTGATGATGACTCTGTTACATCACAGCAGTCCTCATTGCTTTGGAAATTTAGAGGAAGTCGACACTCATCCAGACCATCAAAGATAAATAAAACTTTCACTTGATCACCTTCAACACTTTTGATCTCTTTCAGTTGTGGAAAGTAGTGCTGAAGAAGTTGCATCAGACTGAATGCTATTTTATTCTTCAAGTTCAGATCTCGGAAAGGAAGAGGGAAGATGAAATCAACATCCTGATTGGCTTTTCCTTCTGACCAGTCCAAAATGAACTTCTGCACAGAGACGGTTTTCCCAATTCCAGCGATGCCCTTTGTAAGCACAGTTCTGATGGGTTTCTTTTGTCCAGGTAAAGGCTTAAAGATGTCGTTGCAGAGGATTGCCGTCTCCTGTGTGGTTTGTCTCTTAGATGCTGTCTCAATCTGTCTGACCTCGTGTTCATTATTGACCCCCACACTTCCCCCCTCTGTGATGTAGAGCTCTGTATAGATCTCATTTAGGAGGGTTGGGTGGTCCTGCTTTGCTAAACCTTCCAATATGCACTCAAACTTCTGCTTCAGATGAGTTTTCAGTGCCTGCTGGGCTTTTTTTATGGATTCATCTGAAGAGAGGAAATATGAGAAATAATTATGTTTAAAAGATGATAAACATTTCAATTGCCCATTTACATTTAATTTCTCATGTTTACATTGTGGACGTACCGGTGTGGTAAATACTTTCTATATCACATGGTGATTTTAAAATCTAATATTGTTATCCTCAGTGCTCTTTAGCCCTGGATACAAACTCAGGGCAGTCTGTCTGATGGGACAGTGGTTTAATCACCAGCTTTTGAGCACAGGGTTCCTGCTTTAACACTAGAAGTGCTGAGATACTGAGATATATCCGAGTTTAGGATTTTTTCATTTAGTTACTAAACAATAGCATCTGCATTCACTGACTTTCCTAGATATTTGTTCTTTACATTCCAGCGTTGCAGGAATGTCAAATTAATGATTGGAATATGGTAAAAACACCTTATTTCACCTCCATGTGTGTTATAACAGTGTTGTTACATTTCAGCCATCTTCAGACTAACGAGTCAGTTCTCCTCCCCCACACCAGGAGGCGCAAGGATTCACTTTTCATCACAGTGGACACGCTGATGCATTTTTATTCATACAAATATTTTATTTATTGCATTTTGTTATTAGAAATATTAGTTTATGTTTATTTTGAAGAATAAATTATAGGTTTTATGTTCTCTTTAAAAATATTTTTATATTGCGTTTGTTTTGTGATCATTTGTTTATGCCTATGCCTTTCCCTTATGTTCTGAAATCATTCTATTTTATTTTTTTATTTTTTACAGTTATTATGCAACTGGAAATTTTTAAATAAGGGTTAAAATAAAATTGATCCGCAAGGTTTTCCATCCCTCCATTATTTATGCCCACTTATCCTGAGCAGGGTCGCGGGGGTGCTGGAGCCTATCCCAGCGTGCATTTGGCGAGAGGCAGGAATACACCCTAGACAGGCTGCCAATATATCGCAGGGCACACACACCATTCACTCACACACTCATACCTATGGGCAATTTAGAGTCTCCAATTGGCCTGCATGTCTTTGGACTGTGGGAGGAAACCCACGCGGACACGGGGAGAACATGCAAACTCCACACAGAAAGGCCCCAAGCCGAGATTCGAACCCACGATCTGTGAGGTGACAGCGCTACCCACTGCACCACCGTTCCGCCCAAAAACTAAATCTAAGCTAAAGATTATTGGGATGGCAGGTATGCCATCCTGCCAAGTTACGCCTTGGCGGGGGCATGCCCAATACCTATACAGCACCGAGAGTTTGGCACTTTTCAGGGTTCCCCACAGAAATAACCACAACAGCCACAGACACTCAGCCCTTAAAAACATTAAATTCTGTACATTCTCACCCCATTTCAACAGACAGAATTCATAAACAACTTCACATGTCCACACAATAAAGCCCCAAACTAAGGGGATTTTGCGTTTTCTCCTTCTTCTTCTTCTCATTCTTCTTCTTCTTCTTCTTATTTTTCTGCCGCCTATCCCACTAACAACATGTCTCCCCATTGGACATTTTACCGACACCAGCCAAATCTTCACCTACACGACCCAATCAAAAACTCGCATACACACGCAAAATACCCATACCTTTTTATTCTGAAACATTTCCAATTTAAACAGCTAGTCTGCTGTGGCCTAGTGGGCAAGGTTACCGTCTTGGGAATACAGGGTTCTAGGTTCAAGCCCAGCTAGGAACATGTTTCTTTAACCTGCTTTTACCCTCACTGATAATTGTCTACTACTTCTCAATTATTGCTTTTGCACCATATCTACCCGCCGTTCACCAAACGTATACACTGCATTATGACGTACCGTCTGCATGTTCAGTTATTAACCGGCTACAATATTGCAAAGCCATATGGATTCAATGGGAGCTCTTCTGTGCTTACTGGCCTGTGTTCTTCTTTAAAACCACGGACAGGTTTGCTAATGATATTTCACGCTTTGCATAGCTATGTCATAGTGCTGCACTAACAAAGTCACAGACTGGTAAACCTCCGGTTGAAGGATTGAATCCCGCCTCGCCCTCAGGCAGATACTTTCCTCTTTTACACAAACGTTGTCTTACGCTTATATTTGCTTTACCAAAACTCACTCACGGCCACCCATATGCATTTCATGGCGGCAAATGTATTCCTTTTATTAAAAAGTTACACCAGTTCACCACTGTGCCATTTCTACTAACTGTATTTCTTCACTTGGCTACCGTACAAAACCTTCTTATCAGCAAACGCCACGTTTCTACATTCATGTCACCTCGCCCTGTTCTCTATCTAGCCACATACAAACAATTACTACATATGTACGTTCTGCAACTCCCCATTAAAACATTACATTTACAATCATGACTCACTCGTAATTATAACTACTAGTACTGAACATGACAAAAGCACATCAGTGCAATAGATTTCACGTTACTTAACCCTCTACTTCAACAGCTAATACTTTATAGCGACTGTTATATATACCGCGGGATAAGGATACTAAGCTCGCTCATGGTCACTTCATTGACTTCGCACTATAGTCTGTGATCATGTCAACCTTCACCTAAATGCCCATTCTGCTAAAAACATATTGTTTCAACGACGCAATTTCATAATTTCATACTAATTTCTCTCACACTGTTGTTATTTTCTCATATGCAAAGCCTGCTGGGACATATGCGTCTGCTCCTATTCTCCACTATCAAGTTTTCTGGTTCTAGCTTAGCAAAACAGCGAAGAGGATTCCCACCTGCAGATAAGCCTATCAAAATGCCTTATAAACCTTACAAACACTAAAAGTGCATCTCCACGAAATAACAGACAATGGAGCAGCACAGCAGGGTACACAAGTTGCGACCTAAGCAGCTCTAATTCTACGGGCTTGCTGATTCTTTTGTCAATCAAGACTCGTTGGATGACCGTCAAATCCGTGAGTACATACACTGGCCATATGTCACCTGCGTTTCTGATGCGTTTACACTTACGCCACCGCACCCTTTGTCACAGCCACTGTTTTACATATATAGCAAACCAAAACTGCCAAAAGGTACACGCTCATCAGACTGTACAAATTCACACAGGGATAGCCATAATCCACAACCGTTTCTTACAGGGTCACTTCGCATTTCTCACTCTCATAATAAAACACTTTGCAAAAAGAAATGATGTCTCATAAAAAACACGTTTTCAACGTACAAAAATGCCAAGTTACTCACACATACAAGACAAACCCCATCTATAACTCATTCATTCAGACTGCCAAAATCCAGGCCTGCGATTAAAAGTAGGCTATTGATATCAAAATGACGCCAAGTTACGGTACTACAAACAATATAGGCTATCTTGTCTCACCTAAATTACACAAGATGTATTCCAAAGCAATGCTACCCAATGTTTCCTCAATTCTTTCAAGTCACTTGGCCCTGTGTGTATAAGCATGCACTACATGGGCAGGCCAAACATATGTGTGGATGGCTTTCTCACAGTCAAGATTGATTGAACAGGCGTGTATATGTCCAATTTGTATTGGTATGTATGTATTTTGCTGCCCAGCCTTTCTGTTGCGTGAATGATAGTATGTTTCTTGGTATAAGTGTGTGTTCGTAAATGTGAATGTAACATGCTGCCAGGGAAATGTCCCCATGGGGATAAAGAAGTTCTCTATGTATGCATGTACAATATGTATTTTACATGCAGTACTTCTTGTACGTAGCACATATACAATAACTTGTACATTTACTGAAATTCAGTTGAGAAGCAAGTATAAACATATATTTTCTGGAGAAATATGCTTCCTGCAGTTACTCACCAGCAGTATTCTACATGAATTTCAATGTGTTCCATGAGGCAATTCGAAATATTTGACACTTTGATCTGACACAAAGTTTGCATGACATTGTAAAATGGCATGCCCCATACCTATGCAGCACCGAGAGTCTGGCACTTTTCAGGGTTCCCCACAGAAATAACTACAACAGCCACAGACACTCAGCCCTTAAAAACATTAAATTCTGTACATTCTGACCCCATTTCAACAGACAGATTTCATAAACAACTTCACATGTCCACACAATAAAGCCCCAAACTAAGGGGATTTTGCGTTTTCTCCTTCTTCTTCTTCTTCTTCTTCTTCTCATTCTTATTTTTCCTGCCGCCTATCCCACTAACAACATGTCTCCCCATTGGACATTTTACTGACACCAGCCAAATCTTCACCTACACGACCCAATCAAAAACTCGCATACACACGCAAAATACCCAATGGTAAGATTACAAAACACAGGGCCAAGTGACTTGAAAAAATTGAGGAAATATTGGGTAGCATTGCTTTGGAATACATCTTATGTAATTTTGGTGAGGCAAGATAGCCTATATTGTTTGTAGTACTGTAACTTGGCATCATTTTGATATCAATACTTTTAATCACAGGCCTGGATTTTGGCAGTCTGAATGAATGAGTTATAGACGGGGTATGTCTTGTATGTGTCAGGACCTCTGCCTGAGTTTTCCGTTGTGTTCCTGTTTCTTTATTGTTTTTCATTTTTTATTAGTTTTTTCCGTTTTTATTTTTTGCGTGTGTGCCTTTTTCTGTGTTTGTGCGAGTGCAGGGGGTGTGCTTGGGTTTTTCGTTTTAGGTTCCTGGTTCCCGCCCATGCTCCGCCCCAGTCCTGCCCGTGCCTCATCATGCTATCAAGCCTTGGCAGCCATCTCCACCTGCTACTCATCTTCCACTTAATTTCTGTTGCTATATAATTCTGTTAGCCCTTTTACCTGTGCCAGATCGTGCCTCTGTACCTACTCAGTTGCCGCTCGAGCGTTTGCCCTGTTTCGTGTATTCTCGGTATCTGATTCATTGCCCGTGTATTTCACGTTCACTAGCCTCCCTGCTCTGTGCTTAGCTTCCGTCTCTCTTCTACCATAGCCTGTGCCCTCGACCTGATTTTTTGCTCCGTTTTTCTGTACCTTGGGTTTTGAGTTTTGGATTTCGCGTTTTTCGACCGGTGCCTGGTTTTGTTACTACGAGACTGTTTTTCCCCTTTGCCCTGTTTTTGGTATAAATAAATCGCCACTTGTTCTCTTGAACCTTTTGTCCGCGTTTGAGTCCTACCCCGGATCCTGACAGTATGTGTGAGTAACTTGGCATTTTTGTATGTTGAAAACGTGTTTTTTATGAGATATATAATACAGCAAGAATATAGCACAATAAAAATATAAAACATTAGTAAAACAAGTGCAAATCCGCAATAGCTGTTGTTTTGGCTGGTAATTTGTTTATTCATAGAGTGTTACAGTGAAGACGTCTTTTTGTAGGTCAACCTGGACGTTTCTTTCGCCATGGGTTCCCTCGGCAAATTTCCCATGGATTTTTCCCAGAGGGATTATGTTTATTTAGTGCACCTTGTTATCAGTGGACTTTCATGCTTCGCTCATTGATATTATTTAGCTTTGCGCCCAGTCGTATGGAGACTTGTGTAAATTTGCCATTTGCCAAATTACAGACTATAGTGAACATACTTTTCAAATTATGCTCAAAATTATAGCTGTATCATATCCTATTTTCTGTGAGGTAAAAATGTGAAGTTGTGACACATTTTGCTCTTGAGGGACCAGGAAGGAGGGGACATTCATTTCAGGGACTAAAGGTTTTGGAAAAAAACATCCATCACAGCCTGTGAGTGAGTCGCACGCGAGTGGTGACACGATGTCCGGTTAGGCTAGGCTTTGCAGTTGCTTAGAATAAACAGCATACACATTACAAATATTGCTATTATGTGTAACTTCATAGATTTTTTTAAATATAGTATTAACCTTTAGGCTACTTGGGAGAAAAATAAATGTCACTATTACATACAATCAAAAAAGATTTCTCAAATGCAAAGTGTCTTGTGATGTGTTTGTGTGGTGTGTATTATTATTCTGTCAAGACTGGATAAAACAGTATAAGCTAAATGGAAAAAAACTAAGAAAGTATAAGCAAGAGAGACAGAGAGAGATTGTTGCGTAACGAAAAAATACAAGGTATACTTTGTAGCGTAACGAATTACGGCTAAGTAAAGTACTTTCATTACTTAGTAATATTACGCTTTATAGTTGATAATAATATTTATAATAATAATAATAATAATATTATGTGCTGGACTAATAGAACATTTTATCTCTCCCTGGAGAGACATCAACTATCAACCATTCACACGCCGTGGCATAAGTGCACCATTCTCAAGTGGGACATTCACATGTAAATCTAAGGGTAAGACCACTGAACTGTATGGGTAAGATATTCAGCGCTCACCCCTCCCCCACCCGAGAACACAGAAAACTTCAGCTGCTTTAGCGAAGCATGGCACGTGTGTATGCTCCATGAGAGCATTCTTCACTTATGCTGAGCGTAATTTTTCACTTATCTAGAAACGAAAGCACACATTCATTCATGCATCCGCGTATAAAGATGAGACGGCATCTTGAGCAATGTGCTATCGACCAAGCTGGCAATGTCAAGTCACATGATGGCAAAGGCAGCTCTAAGCTTACAAACTCCACGGCATAGAGGCGATCAGCAGCTCTTTAGGCTAGCTCTCTCTGTTGGTCGGTCAGTCCACAAAAGTGTCTTCCTGTGGATGCATGCGCAATTGCATTTATTGCGGATTTGCACTTGTTTTTACTAATGTTTTATATTTACTATTAACATTTACTAATGTTTACTAATATTAACATTTACTAATGTTTTATATGGATTTTTCTTATTTATTGATTTGATATCAATAAATAAATTTGCTTACCCATAGATTGAATGGAAATTTCTAAATATTATTTTCACAGTTGAAAATGTAGGTTTTGAAATTATAAGTTAGGCCTATTGAAGTGAAGTCTCCGATCGCCTTCACTGGTGCCGTGGATAGGAACAAAATCACGCCCCTCTGCGATGTGGAACATTCACACTGCTGAAAGTTTGGCTCAGAGCCATAGAGAAAAACTATCAGCTCTGGTTTCGCTAAAGGCAGCTGAAGAATTCTGTATTCTGGGGCTGGAGGAGGGGGGAGGGCCGATTCCATGGATGAGCGTGAACGATCGTGCGTGAATAGCTGGTAGTTTTGCTGAAGCTATTATCATAAGTAGGCCTTTTACTAAGTAGTAAAAAAATAAATGTCCAAAACAAAGATACAAAAGTCGCAATTTTACTTGTTTTATTTCTAGTCATAATAGGTCCGAACTTGTTTCATATTTTAAAAAAATAAGAGCCTTGCACGTTAGGAACTGTGGTAGAAGACTGTTCACGCTCTCTACGTAGATGCAACAACACATGCATAAACCATCAGGATGCGTTTTGTGGTAATATAGGCATCTGTGCGCTTTGCCATGCCCACGCAACCATTGATAGAGTTTATGGAGTTCATGAAACTAATTGTCCACATAATTACTATTCCAATTTCAGCAATACTTTACAGTTACCAATCGGAGAAACAGGTCGCTACCACTAATGTTTCTAATGTTCAGTACATCACCATTGTGATGAACAGTTTTCTTACACTATCATAAGATCGACAGCCCAAGCAAGAACCACGTCAAAGAACCAGGAATAAATTCTATCATTATTTATATTCCTTTTTAAACTATTTTAAATATTGCAATTGTTTCGTTATCATTTGTTTATGCCTATGCATTTCACTTGTGTTCTGAAACCATAGTCCTGTCCTACATAGTTATTATGCAAGTGGAAAAATTTATATAAGGGTTAAAATGAAATCCATCCATGTTAAAATACCACACAATGGAAACAAATATCCTACACCTTGCAGATGTTGCTATTATGTGTAACTTGATTTATTTTATTTTATGCGGAGTATTCATATTTACGCTATTTGAGACAATATAGGCTACATAATTATCAAAGTTTTAATCAAAAAGATTATTAATGTAACATGTTATGGATGTTACACCCTATCAAATTGGCTTTTCACGCACCACACCACCTGAAACTATAATGGCACGTGTGGGGCTGTTATAATAATTTCTATTCAAATTACTTTTGGGCTATGAAAACAGGGCTATAAAGGAGAAGCATGATTATTTTCTGCGACCAGTTCAGTTTGGTATCGGTTGCAAAGATGTACAGACGAGCACAGCGATACTCTGCCAAGCAAGCTTTAGACCTGATTCAGAATGCAAATGAAATGCATTCGGGCGATGAGGAGATGGAGCTTGATACTGATTATGATTCAGGTTCTGATTCTGATTCTGAAGTTGAGACTGAGACTGAGACGGAGCTTGTCTCAGAGAGAGAGGAAAGGGCAAACGATGGAACAGTTTGGTTTGAACAGACTGCTGGTAATGCTCTGGGCAGGGCAGCATCATGCAATGTCTTATGGGAAAAGGCTGGGCCCACACGGTGCGCCAAGGAGAACACTGAAAGTCCGCTGAGCAGTCTGCATGTCTGATTGACATTGCGATGTGGGAGCAGAGTCAAGTATACTGTGGCAGAGGCCCACAGAGATGGGGCAGAAAATTGAGACCTGTCGGTCACTGAGTTGAAAGCTTTCGTGGGACTGCTGTATTTACGAGGCATCAGTGGCCACATTGAAACCAAGTATATGCTGAACGCTTTCCCATTCCTTGGGAAAGATGAGATGAGGCCTGTTGGCGAACAATTAGCTGACAATGTGGTCATGTGCCTTGTGGAACCCTTCATTGGGAAAGGAAGAAATATAACCTCAGACAATTTCTTCACCGCAATAGCCCTGGCGAACAATCTATATGCAAAAAAAAAAACTACATTGGTTGGTACCATGAACAAAAAGAGGAGAGAAGTGCCCCCTTCTGCGAAGGCACTAAATAAAGAGAGATTTTCCACCACAATCTGGAGCTGAACACGCTGCACTCACTGTTTATCAGTGCAAGCCCAAGAAAAATGTATGCATCTTAGGCACTATGCACAAAACAGTATCGACCGACAGTGATCCAAAAAAACTGCCAGAAACAATCGCCCATTATAACGCAACATAAATTGGAGTGGATGTTTTAGACCAGATGGCACAGCTGTATTCGGTCAAGGGGGGCAGTCGTCGTTGGCCAGTTGCCATTTTTTTTACAACATTTTAGATCTGGCTGCTATAAGTGCCCATGTTTTGTACACGCAGTGCATGGACAAAACAATTTAGAAGATTTATTCTTGAGTTGCGACCAAGGAGTTGCACGCAAGTCACATGGCGGCAAAGGCGGCTCTAGGCTTCCAAACTCCGTGGCGTACCGTCCTAACGCCACTGTGCAGTCCACAAGCCCCTAACACACTGCAGCGAGAGCGGTCACTGAAAAGAAAACGCTGCCAGGTATCCAGATGTGGAGGGAACAAAACCTGTGACATCTGTGACGAGTGTAAATGACTTGTCTGTGACTAAAGTCCAACCCAAGCTCTGCTTCGAATGCTGACGCAGTTGAAAATTTCAGTAAGGCCTATTGAAGTGAAGTCTCCAATCGCCTTCACTGGTGTCATGGAGAGGAACAAAGACAATTCTGTATTCTGGGGCACAGGGAGGGGTGAGGGGCGATTCTAAATAATTCAGCTTGCTAGCTATATATTTAGCTACCGTTATATTTTCAAAATCGTTTGAATTTCCTAACAATGTGCCGTATGCTAGTGGTTTCGATATAATAACGCAAATTACTGAAGACACATGTCTCGTCTTTTTACTTTGTTGCTATCTCAATGTTAATTTCTGTGTGCGCTGAAGCGATATATTGTGCTATATTCAGTTTTGAAATTTTTTCTGCTGTGTTTCGTAGGGAGTATAAAAGCATATTTTTCTGTCTTCAACTTTTAGTGCATGATTTTTATTATGAACTTCAACCTGCAACTGAGAATGCTGTTGTTATTGGCACTGCTGATTAGATTAGATGCACCCATTGTCACGATATAATTTGCATATTGCTCAAGGCGCTGGAAGCACGGCCCCCCTCCCCCAAAACGGTCCCATTTTTTACTTGCATGTACTGCATTTCACTGAGTGAAATGTGACAGAATGAATGTGCGCTATGTGCAAACTAATATGAACGGAACATTCGTGAAAAACATCCATGTTAAAATACCACCAATGTTGCGAGGTTTTGTTTTTTCATACATCCCGTTTTTGTAACTATTATTTCTGGTGGCTAAGTAGCCGGGAAAACTCGTTTGAACAACAAGATCCTTACATGTATTTCTTTGCCAAGGTCTTATCTATAGTGTGGTATAAAGTATTTTAGTTTTACGAATTGGTGTTTTTTGTAATTATGATGAATAGGAGACATGCACCGTCTTTGGATTTCGAATCGCCAGTGTACATGTTTTCTGGTGGCTAGGTCACCGGGAAAACTGGTTTGAACAACAATATTTTTACATATATTTTTATAAAACAGGAAACTCGACCCTAAAAGTCGCACAGGTGATGATGCGTTTCCCTCCAACCACAGTGATTACATGTAGAGGGAAGCGGCTAATTTAAAAAATTGTATTATAGGAAACAACAGTTCCGGCAAATTGGCAATTTATATGTTGTTATTTGATAATACGCATTTATGACATTATGCATGAAGAAAGATCGCCAAACAGGTTTGACCTCCCTACTATCTGTTCATTGTTAGCTTTTCATGAATCATTCACTTCAAAAGGTCTTCAAATTTGGCGTTTAGCCGATCAATTTATTCCAAACACATTTAGTTTGTAACAATGTGTTGGCTAGAATGCCATAACTAAAACATAGCTTTTATATTTCATAAATATTTCATTTGGACAATGGGCTGGCAACCTTTGTCAGCTCGTGTCTAATAAGCGCCATCTAGCAAACAATTCAAACATTTCCCGTTTGAAGTCTCATGTGTCATGTGACCCAGGCCGCGCCTTAAGCGATTTCAATCCTGCAGAATGGTCTGGAGCTCCTGGTGTTAAATCCCCTTCAGGCACATTTCATCTTGTTCATATGCCTGTCCCCACAACCACTGCTCCAGGCTGTATTTTTATTTAAATGGCTTTGTGCACATGTTGGTTTTCTATACATAAGTGTGAATGCTATAAATCAGAACATTAATCACTGTCAGATTTGTTTGCTAAATTCATTTCAGCATTCTAATGGAGACACAGAACCAATGAGAGAAAACTCTTACTGAGCTGCTCACCTCTCTCCAGTGAGTCGGCGAGATCCTTCTGCTTCATGTTCCTCAGGATGTGGAGTGTGATCTTCAGAGACCTTTCACTGCCACAGGTCTCCAGCATCTTCTCAACTATGTACAAGGCCTTAGAATCCTCTTGCTCTCTCTCAGTGCATTCTTCATCAATTTGATGACTCTTGAACAATTCCTTCATCTTCATAAAATTATCCAGCACAGAAGGATCTTCAGACAGACTCTTAAAGCATTCTGGGCAATCCTGACTCAGGTGGCTCTGAAACAGTTTCAACTTCTCATCCTTCTTCAGCTTCATCAGAGTGCGCAGGAGAGACTGAAACAAACACATGTAGAGGTGCGCTGCATCAGTGTGAAATAAACACATGAAGAGGTGCGCTGCATCAGTGTGAAATAAACACATGAAGAGGTGCGCTGTATCAGTGTGAAATAAACACATGAAGAGGTGTGCTGTATCAGTGTGCAATAAACACATGTAGAGGTGTGCTGTGTCAGTGTGAAATAAACACATGAAGTACTGTGTGCTCTATCATAGTAATTTAAAGAAAAACTCAACTAAACAAACTGGGATCCTTGCCTTTTGTGTCATGTGTTTTTGACAGCCAGAACAGGGACAGATACACTATATGACCAAAAGTATCTGGACACTCCTTGGTCTGGGGCTGTTTTTCATGATTTGGGCCAGACCCCTTAGTTCCAGTTAAGGCAATGCTGCAGCATACAATCACATTCTGGACGATTCTGTGCTTCCCCAACAGTTTGGGCAAGGCCCTTTCCTGTTCAAGCATGACAATGCCCCCAGGTACACAGTGAGGTCAATATTGAAATGGTTTTGTCCAGAACGGTGAGGAAGAACTTGACTGACCTGTATAGAGCCCAGACCTCTACCACATCCAACACCTTTGGGATCAATTGGAAAGCCAGGCCTAATCGCCCAATCAGTGCCCAACCTCCCTACCTTTCTGGCTGAATGGAAGCAAATTCCTACAGAAATGCTCCAACATCTAGTATAAAGCCTTCCCAGAAGAGTGGAGATTGTTACAGCAGCAAAGGGTGGACCAACTCCATATTAATAGCCATACTTTTGGATGAGATGTTGGATGTCAGGTGTCCACATACTTTTGGCCATATAGTGTATTTTCTCTGGAAGCATTTCATGCAGCCTCTATAGTTTGGTTGTTTACTACCACTCTGAGACACACACACGCATGCAGACCCACACTCACACACACATATTCACACCTCCAATGGCTACCACCCCCTCCCTGCCCCCTGCCCCCCTGCTCTGTATCACACAGGCTATGCTGGCCGAGCGCTCTGAAACTTCCAATGGCTGAAAACGGCCAAAGAGTGAATTAGACATCTGACAAGAGTAATCATTGGAAAAGGCACGGTATGTTATTCAGGCTAAGTGCAATACTCAGAACCTAAAAACATTATCTCTGCATTGTACATGATATATGTCTCATATCATCAAATGAAACTTGCTGTATGAATAATAACAAATTGAATACAATGAAGAAAAATGCAGATCACACACCACTTTTGAGGAAGATAGTTTCTCTGAACTCTTCTCTTCTGAAGAGCTAGGCTCCTGTGACTGCTGTATCCTGTGAACAAAACATGTAAACAGAGTTTCTGGGTAAATTCATGCTCTTACTACCCCATGTACACCTGAATGTGATATAATACACCCACCTACACCTGAAAGGTGACAATGACATTGCAGTGTAAGATCCCCCACTGCCCCCTAGTGGTACGGGCAGCAGCGCCCACACAATTTAATTGTTATAACTAGGTTAAAAACGATTAAGAAGTATTAAGAAGACAATCAGTTGTCACTTCCGGGGAATATATTCTGGACGTTTAAGAGTAGTGCAAACCATGTGGAAATTGCCTTTTCTAAATGCTTTGGGTTAAGGGGTTAAATAGTAGTGTCGATTTAAGCCTATTTAATTACCTTTGATCACCTGTGAACTCTCCTTTGAAAGCGACTGGAGGATTCATTGAATGATCACTCTTCAGAGACACACAGCTGGGTACAGGTGACCCTGCTCTTTCTACCTGGACCCTGTGAACAAAACATGGAGACAGAGCTTCCAGTTAATTTCATCTTCATACAACTGCTCTCAGTCATTGTACATCTGACTGTGACATAATAAACCCCACGTACACCTGATATGTGATATAATACACCCACCTACACCTGAAAGGTGAAAGTGACACTGAAAGGTATATTTCCCTCCTCCCCCCCAGTGGTATGGGCGGTAGCGCCCACAGAATGGGGATAAAGTAAAGATTTTCAATTTATTAAAAAAGGGGCTACAAACACGTCACAAATTCAAGCTCAAAGGCTGCAACAGACTCCTTTTTGGCCAACAACGCCACTCGCTCCCTTAGCAGCGCTAATGGCAATAAATGTCAGTAAAATAAAAGGAACCTCCCCACCCCCCAATCGTCTGTTGCACGCTAAACCACATCACAAAACTTAATTTTGTATACTTTCCATAGTTACTTGGACTCAATTATATTTGCATGAAACAGGTATACCATTTAAGTTTTCAGAACAACACCTCAGATCACCAAAAAAATTATTTCTAAAAAATTTTTAATGTCCACATGTTATGTACTTACATTGCATTCACTTTTGGTATATCCAACAGTTGCGTCTTTATGGCTCTTTTGTCTATGTAAGAGTGTCTGTAATCCAAAATGCCTCTGCTCATATTTGGGTGAAATGTCCAGAGTGTGAAACTGCTATCTAGTGTAATGCTAGTATACAGTAGCTCAGTGTTACAACGTTATCACAAGTTGAATGATCACGTTTGACTATACGATGGTAATGCCTAGTTTTTGTTGCCTTCTTTCGTTTTTTCTGGTACTGCATGGGACAATCTGCTCTAACCGGCTCTAACCTAGCTAGTGATGAGAAACGGTTTATATATGTTGTGTCTTACAATTATCAATGTTAATGAGTGCAGGATACACACACAACCTGCCCATGTCTGCTAAACAGGTCGAAATAATCTAATCTTGTTTATCACAATTTAATTGTTATAACTAGGTTAAAAATGATAAAGAGGTATTAAGAAGACAATCAGTTGTCACTTCCGGGGAATATATCCTGGACGTTTAAGAGTAGTGCAAACAATTTGGAAATTGCCTTTTTTAAATGCTTTGGGTTAAGGGGTTAAATAGTAGTGTCAATTTCAGCCTATTTCATTACCTTCGATCACCTGTGAACTCTCCTTTGAAAGCAACTGGAGGTTCCATTGAACGATCACTCTTCAGAGACACACAGCTGGGTACAGGTGACCCTGCTCTTTCTACCTGGACCCTGTGAACAAAACATGGGGACAGAGCTTCCAGTTAAATTCATCTTCATACTACTGCTCTCGGTCACTGTACAACTGACTGTGACATAATTCACCCACCTACACCTAAAAAGTGACAGTGACATTGCAGTGTAAGTTCCCCTACTGCCCCCTTAGCAGCGCTAATGGCAATAAATATCAGTCAAATAAAAGGAACCTCCCCACCCCCAATCGCCTGTTGCACACTAACCCACATCATAAAACTTAATTTTGCATACTTTCCATAGTTACATGGACTCAATTATATTTGAATGAAACAGGTATACCATTTAAGTTTTCAGAACAACACCTCAGATCACCAAAAAAATTATTTAGAAAAAAGTTTTAATGTCCATATGTAATGTACTTACATTGCATTCACTTTTGGTATATCCAACAGTTGTGTCTTTATGGCTCTTTTGTCTATGTACGAGTGTCTGTAATCCAAAATGCCTCTGCTCATATTTGGGTGTAATGTCCGGAGTGTGAAACTGCTATCTAGTGTAATGCTAGTATACAGTAGCTCAGTGTTACAACGTTATCACAAGTTGAATGATCACGTTTGACTATACGATGGTAATGCCTAGTTTTTGTTGCCTTCTTTCGTTTTTTCTGGTACTGCATGGGACAATCTGCTCTAACCGGCTCTAACCTAGCTAGTGATGAGAAACGGTTTATATATGTTGTGTCTTACAATTATCAATGTTAATGAGTGCAGGATACACACACAACCTGCCCATGTCTGCTAAACAGGTCGAAATAATCTAATCTTGTTTATCACAATTTAATTGTTATAACTAGGTTAAAAATGATAAAGAGGTATTAAGAAGACAATCAGTTGTCACTTCCGGGGAATATATCCTGGACGTTTAAGAGTAGTGCAAACAATTTGGAAATTGCCTTTTTTAAATGCTTTGGGTTAAGGGGTTAAATAGTAGTGTCAATTTCAGCCTATTTCATTACCTTCGATCACCTGTGAACTCTCCTTTGAAAGCAACTGGAGGTTCCATTGAACGATCACTCTTCAGAGACACACAGCTGGGTACAGGTGACCCTGCTCTTTCTACCTGGACCCTGTGAACAAAACATGGGGACAGAGCTTCCAGTTAAATTCATCTTCATACTACTGCTCTCGGTCACTGTACAACTGACTGTGACATAATTCACCCACCTACACCTAAAAAGTGACAGTGACATCGCAGTGTAAGTTCCCCTACTGCCCCCTTAGCAGCGCTAATGGCAATAAATATCAGTCAAATAAAAGGAACCTCCCCACCCCCAATCGCCTGTTGCACACTAACCCACATCATAAAACTTAATTTTGCATACTTTCCATAGTTACATGGACTCAATTATATTTGAATGAAACAGGTATACCATTTAAGTTTTCAGAACAACACCTCAGATCACCAAAAAAATTATTTAGAAAAAAGTTTTAATGTCCATATGTAATGTACTTACATTGCATTCACTTTTGGTATATCCAACAGTTGTGTCTTTATGGCTCTTTTGTCTATGTACGAGTGTCTGTAATCCAAAATGCCTCTGCTCATATTTGGGTGTAATGTCCGGAGTGTGAAACTGCTATCTAGTGTAATGCTAGTATACAGTAGCTCAGTGTTACAACGTTATCACAAGTTGAATGATCACGTTTAACTATACGATGGTAATGCCTAGTTTTTGTTGCCTTCTTTCGTTTTTTCTGGTACTGCATGGGACAATCTGCTCTAACCAGCTCTAACCTAGCTAGTGATGAGAAATGGTTTATATATGTTGTGTCTTACAATTATCAATGTTAATGAGTGCAGGATACACACACAACCTGCCCATGTCTGCTAAACAGGTCGAAATAATCTAATCTTGTTTATCACAATTTAATTGTTATAACTAGGTTAACAATGATAAAGAGGTATAAAGAAGACAATCAGTTGTCACTTCCGGGTAATATATCCTGGACGTTTAAGAGTAGTACAAACAATGTGGAAATTGCCTTTTTTAAATGCTTTGGGTTAAGGGGTTAAATAGTAGTGTCAATTTCAGCCTATTTCATTACCTTCGATCACCTGTGAACTCTCCTTTGAAAGCAACTGGAGGTTCCATTGAACGATCACTCTTCAGAGACACACAGCTGGGTACAGGTGACCCTGCTCTTTCTACCTGGACCCTGTGAACAAAACATGGGGACAGAGCTTCCAGTTAAATTCATCTTCATACTACTGCTCTCAGTCACTGTACAACTGACTGTGACATAATACACCCACCTACACCTGAAAGGTGACAATGACATCGCAGTGTAAGTTCCCCTACTGCCCCCTTAGCAGCGCTAATGGCAATAAATATCAGTCAAATAAAAGGAACCTCCCCACCCCCAATCGCCTGTTGCACACTAACCCACATCATAAAACTTAATGTTGCATTATTTCCATATTTGCATGACCTCAATTATATTTGAATGAAACAAGTATATCATTTAAGTTTTCAGAACAACACCTCAGATCACCAAAAAAATTATTTAGAAAAAAGTTTTAATGTCCACATGTAATGTACTTACATTGCATTCACTTTTGGTATATCCAACAGTTGCGTCTTTATGGCTCTTTTGTCTATGTAAGAGTGTCTGTAATCCAAAATGCCTCTGCTCATATTTGGGTGAAATGTCCAGAGTGTGAAACTGCTATCTAGTGTAATGCTAGTATACAGTAGCTCAGTGTTACAACGTTATCACAAGTTGAATGATCACGTTTAACTATACGATGGTAATGCCTAGTTTTTGTTGCCTTCTTTCGTTTTTTCTGGTACTGCATGGGACAATCTGCTCTAACCGGCTCTAACCTAGCTAGTGATGAGAAACGGTTTATATATGTTGTGTCTTACAATTATCAATGTTAATGAGCGCAGGATACACACCCAACCTGCCCATGTCTGCTAAACAGGTCGCAATAATCTAATCGAGTTTATCACAATTTAATTGTTATAACTAGGTTAAAAATGATAAAGAGGTATTAAGAAGACAATCAGTTGTCACTTCCGGGGAATATATCCTGGACGTTTAAGAGTAGTGCAAACAATGTGGAAATTGCCTTTTCTAAATGCTTTGGGTTAAGGGGTTAAATAGTAGTGTCAATTTAAGCCAATTTAATTACCTTTGATCACCTGTGAACTCTCCTTTGAAAGCGACTGGAGTGTCCATTGAACGATCACTCTTCAGAGACACACAGCTGGGTACAGGTGACCCTGCTCTTTCTACCTGGACCCTGTGAACAAAACATGGGGACACAGCTTCCAGTTAAATTCATCTTCATACTATTGCTCTCAGTCACTGTACAACTGACTGTGACATAATAAACCCCACGTACACCTGAATGTGATATAATACACCCACCTACACCTAAAAAGTGACAGTGACATTGCAGTGTAAGTTCCCCCACTGCCCCCTAGTGGTATTGGCAGCAGCGCCCACAGAATAGGAAAAAAGTAAAGATGAGCAATTTATTTAAAAAGGAGCTACGAAGTACAAACACGTCACAAATTCGAGCTCAACGGCTGCAACAGACTCCTCCTTGGCCAACAACGCCACTCGCTCCCTTAGCAGCGCTAATGGCGATAAATGTCAGTCAAATGAAAGGAACCTCCCCACCCCCCAATCGCCTGTTGCACACTAGCCCACATCATAAAACTTAATTTTGTATACTTTCCATAGTTACTTGGTCTCACTTATAATTGCATGAAACAGGTATACCATTTAAGTTTTCAAAACAACACCTCAGATCACCAAAAGAATTATCTAGAAAAAAGTTTTAATGTCCATATGTAATGTATTTACATTGCATTCACTTTTGGTATATCCAATACTTGTGTCTTTATGGCTCTTTTGTCTATGTAAGAGTTTCTGTAATCCAAAATGCTTCTGCTCTTATTCAAGCTAAGACTGTTAGCTAGGTCAGGTGCCATTTTTAACTCAATCTGTCATGCATCTACTTAGAACATGACCGGCATATCTGACCCCCGATGCTCTCTTTACATACAGTAGCATTTTGTTCAGCAGGCTTTTGGTTATCTGAACAGCGATGATTTTTTAGTCAATAAAGTCACAGAATGCATTAAACAAGACTGTCGCCTTTCAAATAGTCCTCATTAGTGTCTGCGGGTCCAGCCATTTGCTAGTAACCTAAGTGCGTGTCTGCCTCCACTCCCTGTGCGTAATGCAGATTGTGTTTATAAGCAGTGAGTGCATGCAGGCTGAAGCGAGCTTGCTCTCAAAACAGTTTAGCATTGTACTATGAAACGCATTCATAATTATGATGAATCGAAGAAAACGTTTTTTTATACTGTGACAGAAGTCATTGAAGAGCTCGAATAAGCGAATCCCAATTAGAGGCATTATTTTCATATTTAGATAGTGCAGATTGGTTCGGAAAGTGTGTTCTAGACAATGCGAGAGCCCCACTGGTGTGCATGTAAGTTTAGTGAGGTACACTGCTTTGGAATACCGCTTCTTTAATTTGTGTGAGGTAAGATAGCCAATATTGTTGTACAGTAAATTTGCGTAATTTTTATATCAATACTTTTAATGGCAGGGCTAGATTTTGGCAGTTTGAATGAATGACTTATACACAATGCATTGTATGTGTCAGTAACTTGCCATTTTTGTACTTTGAAAATGTGTTTTTCATCAGATAACATTTCTTTTCGCCCTGTGTTTGTAATGATTAGGTGATAAAAGTCATTCATATATAAACGTACGCTATGACAAACATACACTTAAATGCATGCAAACACACATAGCCTACATTCTGAAAGAAACATACAGGCATGGATTCAATCCTTTACCATGAATGCCAAATAAATAAATGTGTATGTCAAAATTAGAAATGGAAGTGTTTTTAATGGGCTATTGCACACAACAGACCAACAAGGTTGTTTGTGTGTCAGTGGAGGATCTATAGGGCTAGCTAACATGAATTTAGAAAGGAGGGGCTGTCGGGTAGACACAGTAATGTAGTTAAGAAACAGCAGTTATCAGTACAGGGGCAGCGGTGAATGTGAACCGTTTTTGAGTTAAACTGGACATACCCGGCATGAATGATCTTACAGCAGTTTGTATACGACCGGTAACATTAGGCTACCTAACAGACAGAATCACAACGCGTCTATAGGCCTATGTGTACTAACATTTTCCTTTACCATGAATGTCAGATAAATTAAAGTGTGTGTCATATTTGAAATTGAAGTGTTTTGAATGGGCGACTGCACACGACAGACCTACTAATTATGTGTATGATGGTAGAGGATGTATAGGACTAGCTAAATGGAATTTATATATGTGGCGTTGCAGGGTTAAATTTAGCTGCAGTAGCCTACCTTAGTTAAGAAGTAGGGATAAGAACAGGGCAACAGTGCATGTGGAGATGCGTGAATCTTGAATGAGGTAAATCGCTGTTTTATTTTCCTGCTTCGGTCGGTAAAGATCACCGCAAATTTAACTAAATGATAACTGGAAAAGTTATGACAAGCGGATTTATTTTGCCAGCTAGCTTCAAATTTCTGGGAACCCACATATCTGGGGACCTCTCCTGGTCTGCAAACACCACTGCGGTTGTAAAGAAGGCACAGCAGCGACTACACTTCCTGAGAGTGCTCAGGAGAAACAGGCTGGGAGAAAAGCTGCTGGTGGCCTTCTACCGTTCCTCCATCGAGAGTGTGCTGGTGTACTGTATCTCAGTGTGGTACGCCTGCTGCTCAGCAGCAGACAGGAGAGCTCTTCAGAGGGTCATCAACACTGCACAGAAAATCATCGGCTGCCCTCTGCCCTCTCTGGAAGACATATCCAGCTCCCGCTGCCTCGGCAGAGCCAAAAACATTCTAAAGGACTCCTCTCGTTCTGGACACCACCTGTTTGACCTGTTGCACTCTGGCAGGCGCTACAGGACCATCAAAGCACGGACCACCAGACTTAAGAACAGTTTCTTTCCCTGGGCCATAAGCACACTAAACTCCAACAAGCATTGAATCATTAGTTAACTTTTTAACCGCATTTAGTTTTGTGCTTTTTTGAAAAATGCGCGATTTGTGTTGTATTCAAACCCTTGTCGTCGCAGGGTCATTTTTGGTTCCTCGTTTCTATTTTTGGGAGCCCAATGGAGACCAATGCGCTATTTACTAAGGCAAAGGTAGTACACACTAAGCTACGAGGGAAGCAGACGTCAGAGATGCGAAGTTGAACTTTTTAAAAATGTATGGTGCAAACTAGGTGGGAATTGCCTTCTTAAATGTTTGGGCTTAAGGGGTTAAATAGTAGTGTCAATTTAAGCCTCTTTAATTACCTTTGATCACCTGGGAACTCTCCTCTAAAAGCGACTGGAGTGTCCATTGAACGATCACTCTTCAAAGACACACAGCTGGGTACAGGTGACCCTGCTCTTTTTACCTGGACCCTGTGAACAAAACATGGAGACAGAGATTCCAGTTAACTTCATCTTCATACTACTGCTCTCAGTAACTGCACATCTGACTATGACATAATAAACCCCCCGTACACCTGAATGTGATTGGGATGGCAGGTATGCCATCCTGCCAAGTTACGCCTTGGCGGGAGCATGCCCCATACCTATACAGCACCGAGAGTTTGGCACTTTTCAAGGTTCCCCACAGAAATAACCACAACAGCCACAGACACTCAGCCCTTAAAAACATTAAATTCTGTACATTCTGACCCCATTTCAACAGACAGATTTCATAAACAACTTCACATATCCACACAATAAAGCCCCAAACGAAGGGGATTTTGCGTTTTCTCCTTCTTCTTCTTCTTCTTCTTCTTCTTCTCATTCTTATTTTTCCTGCCGCCTATCTCACTAACAACATGTTTTCCCATTGGACATTTTACCGACACCAGCCAAATTTTCACCTACACGACCCAATCAAAAATTTGCATACACACGCAAAATACCCATACCTTTTCACTCTGAAACATTTCCAGTTTAAACAGGTAATTTGCCTGCGGCCTAGTAGGTAAGGTTACAGTCTTGGGAACATGGGGTCTTAGGTTCAAGCCCACCTAGGGACATGTTTCTTTAACCTGCTTTTACCCTCACTAATAATTGTCTACTACTCAATTACTGCTTTTGCACCATATCTACCCGCCTTTCACCGAACGTATACACTGCATTATGAGGTACCGTCTGCACGTTCAGTTATTAACCGGCTACAATATTGCAAAGCCATATGGATTTAACGGGAGCTCTTCTGTGCTTACTGGCCTGTGTTCTTCTTTAAAACCACGGACAGGTTTGCTAATGATATTTCACGCATTGCATAGCCATGTCATGGTGCTGCACTAACAAATTCACAGACTGGTAAACCTCCGGTTGAAGGATGAATCCCGCCTCGCCCTCAGGCAGATAATTTCCTCTTTTACACTAACGTTTTCTTACGCTTTTATATTTGCTTTACCAAAACTCACTCACGGCCACCCATATGCATTTCACGACGGCAAATGTATTCCTTTTATTAAAAAGTTACACCAGTTCACCACTCTGCCATTTCTACTAACTATATTTCTTCACTTGGCTACCGTACAAAACCTTATCAGCAAACGCCACGTTTCTACATTCATGTTACCTCGTCCTGTTCTCTATCTAGCCACATACAAACAATTACTACGTATGTACGTTCTGCAACTCCCCATCAAAACATTACATTTAAAATCATGACTCACTCATAATTATAACTACTAGTACTGAACATGACAAAAGCACATCAGTGCAATAGATTTTACATGTTACTTAACCCTCCACTTTAACAACTACTTCTTTATACCGACTGTTATATACATACCGTTCGATAAGGATACTAAGCTCGCTCATGGTCGCTTCATTTACTTCGCACTATAGTCTGTGATCATGTCAACTTTCACCTACATGCCCATTCTGCTAAAAAATATATTGTTTCAATTACGCAATTTCATCATTTCTCCTAATTTATCTCACGCTGTTGTTATTTTCTCATATGCAAAGCCTGCTGGCACATATGCGTCTGCTCCTATTCTCCACTATCAACTTTTCCGGTTCTAGCTTAGCAAAACAGCGAAGAGGATTCCTACCTGCAGATAAGCCTATCAAAATTCCTTATAAACCTTACAAACACTAAAAGTGCATCTCCACGAAATAACAGACAACGGAGCATGACAGAAGGGTACACAAGTTGCGACCTAGGGAGCTCTAATTCTACGGGCTTGCTGATTCTTTTGTCAATCAAGGCTCGTTGGATGGCCGTCAAATCCATGAGTACATACACTGGCCATATTTCACCTGCGTTTTTGATGCGTTTACACTTACGCCACTGCACTCTTTGTCACAGCCACTGTTTTACATATATAGCAAACCGAAACTGCTAAACGGTACACGCTCATCAGACTGTACAAATTCACACAAGGATAGCCATAATCCACAACCGTTTCTTACAGGGTCACTTTGCATTTCTCACTCTCATGATAAAACGCTTTGCAAAAAGAAATGATATCTCATAAAAAACATGTTTTCAACGTACAAAAATGCCAAGTTACTCACACATACAAGACATACACCGTCTATAACTCGTTCATTCAGACTACCAAAATCCAGGCCTGCCATTAAAAGTATTTATATCCAAATGACGCCAAGTTACGGTACTACAAACAGTATAGGCTATCTTGCTTCACCGAAATTAAATAAGATGTATTCCAAAGCAATGCTACCCAATATTTCCTCAATTCTTTCAAGTCACTTGGCCCTGTGTGTATAAGCATGCATTACATGGACAGGGCAAACATATGTGTGGATGGCTTTCTCAAAGTCAAGATCGATTGAAAAGGAGTCTATATGTCCAATTTGTATTGGTATGTATGTATTTCGCTGGCCAGCCTTTCTGTTGCGTGAATGATAGTATGTTTCTTGGTATAAATGTCTGTTCGTAAACGTGAATGTAACATGCTGCGAGGGAAATGTCCCCATGGGGATAAAGAAGTTCTCTATGTATGTATGTACAATATGTATTTTACATGCAGTATTTATTGTACGTAGCAAATATACAATCACTTGTACATTTACTGAAATTCAGTTCAGAAGCAAGTGTAAACATGTTTTCTGGAGAAATATGCTTCCTGTAGTTACTGACCAGCAGTTTTCTACATGAATTTCAATGTGTTCCATTAGGCAATTCGAAATATGTGACACCTGGATCTGACACAAAGTTTGCATGACATTGTAAAATGGTAAGATTACAAAACACAGGGCCAAGTGACTTGAAAGAATGGAGGAAATATTGGGTAGCATTGCTTTGGAATACATCTTATTTAATTTCGGTGAAGCAAGATAGCCTATACTGTTTGTAGTACCGTAACTTGGCGTCATTTTGATATCAATACCTTTAATGGCAGGCCTGGATTTTCGTAGTCTGAATGAATGAGTTATAGACGGTGTATGTCTTGTATGTGTGAGTAACTTGGCATTTTTGTCGTTGAAAACGTATTTTTTATGAGATATAATACACCCACCTACACCTGAAAGGTGACAATGACATTGCCGTGTAAGTTCCCCCACTGCCCCCTAGTGGTATTGGCAGCAGCGCCCACAGAATAGGGATAAAGTAAAGATGAGCAATTTATTAAAATAGGAGCTACGAAGTACAAACACGTCACAAATTCGAGCTCAACGGCTGCAACAGACTCCTTTTTGGCCAACAACGCCACTCACTCACTTAGCAGCGCTAATAGCAATAAATATCAGTCAAATAAAAGCAACCTCCCCACCCCCCAATCGCCTGTTGCACACTAGCCCACATCATAAAACTTAATTTTGTATACTTTCCATAGTTACTTGGACTCAATTATATTTGCACGAAACAGATATACAATTTAAGTTTTCAGAACAACACCTCAGATCACCAAAAAAAATTATTTAGAAAAAAGATTTAATGTCCATATGTAATGTACTTACATTGCATTCACTTTTGGTATATCCAATACTTGTGTCTTTATGGCTCTTTTGTCTATGTAAGAGTTTCTGTAATCCAAAATGCCTCTGCTCACATTTGGGTGAAATGTCCGGAGTGTGATACTGCTATCTAGTGTAATGCTAGTATACAGTAGCTCAATGTTACAACGTTATCACAAGTTGAATGATCACGTTTGACTATAGGATAGTAATGCCTAGTTTTTCTTGCCTTCTTTCATTTTTTTGACTGGTACTGCATGGGACAATCTGCTCTAACCGGCTCTAACCTAGCTAGTGATGAGAAACGGTTTATATATGATGTGTCTTACAATTATCAATGTTAATGAGCGCAGGATACACACCCAACCTGCCCATGTCTGCTAAAAAGGTCGCAATAATCTAATTGTGTTTATCACAATTTAATTCTTATAACTAGGTTAAAAACGATAAAGAAGTATTAAGAAGACAATCAGTTGTCACTTCCGGGGAATATATCCTGGACGTTTAAGAGTAGTGTAAACCATGTGGAAATTGCCCTTTTTGAATGCTTTGGGTTAAGGGGTTAAATAGTAGTGTCAATTTAAGCCAATTTAATTACCTTTGATCACCTGTGAACTCTCCTTTGAAAGCGACTGGAGTGTCCATTGAACGATCACTCTTCAGAGACACACAGCTGGGTACAGGTGACCCTGCTCTTTCTACCTGGACCCTGTGAACAAAACATGGGGACACAGCTTCCAGTTAAATTCATCTTCATACTATTGCTCTCAGTCACTGTACAACTGACTGTGACATAATAAACCCCACGTACACCTGAATGTGATATAATACACCCACCTACACCTAAAAAGTGACAGTGACATTGCAGTGTAAGTTCCCCCACTGCCCCCTAGTGGTATTGGCAGCAGCGCCCACAGAATAGGAAAAAAGTAAAGATGAGCAATTTATTTAAAAAGGAGCTACGAAGTACAAACACGTCACAAATTCGAGCTCAACGGCTGCAACAGACTCCTCCTTGGCCAACAACGCCACTCGCTCCCTTAGCAGCGCTAATGGCGATAAATGTCAGTCAAATGAAAGGAACCTCCCCACCCCCCAATCGCCTGTTGCACACTAGCCCACATCATAAAACTTAATTTTGTATACTTTCCATAGTTACTTGGTCTCACTTATAATTGCATGAAACAGGTATACCATTTAAGTTTTCAAAACAACACCTCAGATCACCAAAAGAATTATCTAGAAAAAAGTTTTAATGTCCATATGTAATGTATTTACATTGCATTCACTTTTGGTATATCCAATACTTGTGTCTTTATGGCTCTTTTGTCTATGTAAGAGTTTCTGTAATCCAAAATGCTTCTGCTCTTATTCAAGCTAAGACTGTTAGCTAGGTCAGGTGCCATTTTTAACTCAATCTGTCATGCATCTACTTAGAACATGACCGGCATATCTGACCCCCGATGCTCTCTTTACATACAGTAGCATTTTGTTCAGCAGGCTTTTGGTTATCTGAACAGCGATGATTTTTTAGTCAATAAAGTCACAGAATGCATTAAACAAGACTGTCGCCTTTCAAATAGTCCTCATTAGTGTCTGCGGGTCCAGCCATTTGCTAGTAACCTAAGTGCGTGTCTGCCTCCACTCCCTGTGCGTAATGCAGATTGTGTTTATAAGCAGTGAGTGCATGCAGGCTGAAGCGAGCTTGCTCTCAAAACAGTTTAGCATTGTACTATGAAACGCATTCATAATTATGATGAATCGAAGAAAACGTTTTTTTATACTGTGACAGAAGTCATTGAAGAGCTCGAATAAGCGAATCCCAATTAGAGGCATTATTTTCATATTTAGATAGTGCAGATTGGTTCGGAAAGTGTGTTCTAGACAATGCGAGAGCCCCACTGGTGTGCATGTAAGTTTAGTGAGGTACACTGCTTTGGAATACCGCTTCTTTAATTTGTGTGAGGTAAGATAGCCAATATTGTTGTACAGTAAATTTGCGTAATTTTTATATCAATACTTTTAATGGCAGGGCTAGATTTTGGCAGTTTGAATGAATGACTTATACACAATGCATTGTATGTGTCAGTAACTTGCCATTTTTGTACTTTGAAAATGTGTTTTTCATCAGATAACATTTCTTTTCGCCCTGTGTTTGTAATGATTAGGTGATAAAAGTCATTCATATATAAACGTACGCTATGACAAACATACACTTAAATGCATGCAAACACACATAGCCTACATTCTGAAAGAAACATACAGGCATGGATTCAATCCTTTACCATGAATGCCAAATAAATAAATGTGTATGTCAAAATTAGAAATGGAAGTGTTTTTAATGGGCTATTGCACACAACAGACCAACAAGGTTGTTTGTGTGTCAGTGGAGGATCTATAGGGCTAGCTAACATGAATTTAGAAAGGAGGGGCTGTCGGGTAGACACAGTAATGTAGTTAAGAAACAGCAGTTATCAGTACAGGGGCAGCGGTGAATGTGAACCGTTTTTGAGTTAAACTGGACATACCCGGCATGAATGATCTTACAGCAGTTTGTATACGACCGGTAACATTAGGCTACCTAACAGACAGAATCACAACGCGTCTATAGGCCTATGTGTACTAACATTTTCCTTTACCATGAATGTCAGATAAATTAAAGTGTGTGTCATATTTGAAATTGAAGTGTTTTGAATGGGCGACTGCACACGACAGACCTACTAATTATGTGTATGATGGTAGAGGATGTATAGGACTAGCTAAATGGAATTTATATATGTGGCGTTGCAGGGTTAAATTTAGCTGCAGTAGCCTACCTTAGTTAAGAAGTAGGGATAAGAACAGGGCAACAGTGCATGTGGAGATGCGTGAATCTTGAATGAGGTAAATCGCTGTTTTATTTTCCTGCTTCGGTCGGTAAAGATCACCGCAAATTTAACTAAATGATAACTGGAAAAGTTATGACAAGCGGATTTATTTTGCCAGCTAGCTTCAAATTTCTGGGAACCCACATATCTGGGGACCTCTCCTGGTCTGCAAACACCACTGCGGTTGTAAAGAAGGCACAGCAGCGACTACACTTCCTGAGAGTGCTCAGGAGAAACAGGCTGGGAGAAAAGCTGCTGGTGGCCTTCTACCGTTCCTCCATCGAGAGTGTGCTGGTGTACTGTATCTCAGTGTGGTACGCCTGCTGCTCAGCAGCAGACAGGAGAGCTCTTCAGAGGGTCATCAACACTGCACAGAAAATCATCGGCTGCCCTCTGCCCTCTCTGGAAGACATATCCAGCTCCCGCTGCCTCGGCAGAGCCAAAAACATTCTAAAGGACTCCTCTCGTTCTGGACACCACCTGTTTGACCTGTTGCACTCTGGCAGGCGCTACAGGACCATCAAAGCACGGACCACCAGACTTAAGAACAGTTTCTTTCCCTGGGCCATAAGCACACTAAACTCCAACAAGCATTGAATCATTAGTTAACTTTTTAACCGCATTTAGTTTTGTGCTTTTTTGAAAAATGCGCGATTTGTGTTGTATTCAAACCCTTGTCGTCGCAGGGTCATTTTTGGTTCCTCGTTTCTATTTTTGGGAGCCCAATGGAGACCAATGCGCTATTTACTAAGGCAAAGGTAGTACACACTAAGCTACGAGGGAAGCAGACGTCAGAGATGCGAAGTTGAACTTTTTAAAAATGTATGGTGCAAACTAGGTGGGAATTGCCTTCTTAAATGTTTGGGCTTAAGGGGTTAAATAGTAGTGTCAATTTAAGCCTCTTTAATTACCTTTGATCACCTGGGAACTCTCCTCTAAAAGCGACTGGAGTGTCCATTGAACGATCACTCTTCAAAGACACACAGCTGGGTACAGGTGACCCTGCTCTTTTTACCTGGACCCTGTGAACAAAACATGGAGACAGAGATTCCAGTTAACTTCATCTTCATACTACTGCTCTCAGTCACTGCACATCTGACTATGACATAATAAACCCCCCGTACACCTGAATGTGATTGGGATGGCAGGTATGCCATCCTGCCAAGTTACGCCTTGGCGGGAGCATGCCCCATACCTATACAGCACCGAGAGTTTGGCACTTTTCAAGGTTCCCCACAGAAATAACCACAACAGCCACAGACACTCAGCCCTTAAAAACATTAAATTCTGTACATTCTGACCCCATTTCAACAGACAGATTTCATAAACAACTTCACATATCCACACAATAAAGCCCCAAACTAAGGGGATTTTGCGTTTTCTCCTTCTTCTTCTTCTTCTTCTTCTTCTCATTCTTATTTTTCCTGCCGCCTATCTCACTAACAACATGTTTTCCCATTGGACATTTTACCGACACCAGCCAAATTTTCACCTACACGACCCAATCAAAAATTTGCATACACACGCAAAATACCCATACCTTTTCACTCTGAAACATTTCCAGTTTAAACAGGTAATTTGCCTGCGGCCTAGTAGGTAAGGTTACAGTCTTGGGAACATGGGGTCTTAGGTTCAAGCCCACCTAGGGACATGTTTCTTTAACCTGCTTTTACCCTCACTAATAATTGTCTACTACTCAATTACTGCTTTTGCACCATATCTACCCGCCTTTCACCGAACGTATACACTGCATTATGAGGTACCGTCTGCACGTTCAGTTATTAACCGGCTACAATATTGCAAAGCCATATGGATTTAACGGGAGCTCTTCTGTGCTTACTGGCCTGTGTTCTTCTTTAAAACCACGGACAGGTTTGCTAATGATATTTCACGCATTGCATAGCCATGTCATGGTGCTGCACTAACAAATTCACAGACTGGTAAACCTCCGGTTGAAGGATGAATCCCGCCTCGCCCTCAGGCAGATAATTTCCTCTTTTACACTAACGTTTTCTTACGCTTTTATATTTGCTTTACCAAAACTCACTCACGGCCACCCATATGCATTTCACGACGGCAAATGTATTCCTTTTATTAAAAAGTTACACCAGTTCACCACTCTGCCATTTCTACTAACTATATTTCTTCACTTGGCTACCGTACAAAACCTTATCAGCAAACGCCACGTTTCTACATTCATGTTACCTCGTCCTGTTCTCTATCTAGCCACATACAAACAATTACTACGTATGTACGTTCTGCAACTCCCCATCAAAACATTACATTTAAAATCATGACTCACTCATAATTATAACTACTAGTACTGAACATGACAAAAGCACATCAGTACAATAGATTTTACATGTTACTTAACCCTCCACTTTAACAACTACTTCTTTATACCGACTGTTATATACATACCGTTCGATAAGGATACTAAGCTCGCTCATGGTCGCTTCATTTACTTCGCACTATAGTCTGTGATCATGTCAACTTTCACCTACATGCCCATTCTGCTAAAAAATATATTGTTTCAATTACGCAATTTCATCATTTCTCCTAATTTATCTCACGCTGTTGTTATTTTCTCATATGCAAAGCCTGCTGGCACATATGCGTCTGCTCCTATTCTCCACTATCAACTTTTCCGGTTCTAGCTTAGCAAAACAGCGAAGAGGATTCCTACCTGCAGATAAGCCTATCAAAATTCCTTATAAACCTTACAAACACTAAAAGTGCATCTCCACGAAATAACAGACAACGGAGCATGACAGAAGGGTACACAAGTTGCGACCTAGGGAGCTCTAATTCTACGGGCTTGCTGATTCTTTTGTCAATCAAGGCTCGTTGGATGGCCGTCAAATCCATGAGTACATACACTGGCCATATTTCACCTGCGTTTTTGATGCGTTTACACTTACGCCACTGCACTCTTTGTCACAGCCACTGTTTTACATATATAGCAAACCGAAACTGCTAAACGGTACACGCTCATCAGACTGTACAAATTCACACAAGGATAGCCATAATCCACAACCGTTTCTTACAGGGTCACTTTGCATTTCTCACTCTCATGATAAAACGCTTTGCAAAAAGAAATGATATCTCATAAAAAACATGTTTTCAACGTACAAAAATGCCAAGTTACTCACACATACAAGACATACACCGTCTATAACTCGTTCATTCAGACTACCAAAATCCAGGCCTGCCATTAAAAGTATTTATATCCAAATGACGCCAAGTTACGGTACTACAAACAGTATAGGCTATCTTGCTTCACCGAAATTAAATAAGATGTATTCCAAAGCAATGCTACCCAATATTTCCTCAATTCTTTCAAGTCACTTGGCCCTGTGTGTATAAGCATGCATTACATGGACAGGGCAAACATATGTGTGGATGGCTTTCTCAAAGTCAAGATCGATTGAAAAGGAGTCTATATGTCCAATTTGTATTGGTATGTATGTATTTCGCTGGCCAGCCTTTCTGTTGCGTGAATGATAGTATGTTTCTTGGTATAAATGTCTGTTCGTAAATGTGAATGTAACATGCTGCGAGGGAAATGTCCCCATGGGGATAAAGAAGTTCTCTATGTATGTATGTACAATATGTATTTTACATGCAGTATTTATTGTACGTAGCAAATATACAATCACTTGTACATTTACTGAAATTCAGTTCAGAAGCAAGTGTAAACATGTTTTCTGGAGAAATATGCTTCCTGTAGTTACTGACCAGCAGTTTTCTACATGAATTTCAATGTGTTCCATTAGGCAATTCGAAATATTTGACACCTGGATCTGACACAAAGTTTGCATGACATTGTAAAATGGTAAGATTACAAAACACAGGGCCAAGTGACTTGAAAGAATGGAGGAAATATTGGGTAGCATTGCTTTGGAATACATCTTATTTAATTTCGGTGAAGCAAGATAGCCTATACTGTTTGTAGTACCGTAACTTGGCGTCATTTTGATATCAATACCTTTAATGGCAGGCCTGGATTTTCATAGTCTGAATGAATGAGTTATTGTCATGGTTCTGGGGTGCAGTGGCCTTGTGCTGCCACTAGAAGGCACCCGGCATCTGAGAATTTCTTAATTTGTTCCAGGTGTCTGATTCCCAATTATTTTCACCTGGGGAGGTGCCTTTATAAGCACTGACAGAACAGCAATCTGTGCTTCTGTGTAAAACCCTTTTATCACAAAGCCGGTAAGGTATAGGTGCTCGTTTGACGGTGTGCAGAATTGTGCTCTTAGGTAGTTCTGGGTCATATTTTAAGGCGTCCAATCTTTTAGCGCAGTGTGCGCATTCGGACGCCTTAGAGTATTTATACTTTTATTTTGAGCTCGTGTGAGCCGTGGGGTATTGGGACGTTGTCCCTGGTTCTGTATTTTTGTTTGTGTTTTTCTGAGCTGCGTCTCAGGTTTTTCTTTTCGCTGAGTAATTTTTGTACTCAGTTGTCTATTTTCTTTTAAGACCAGTTTTGGGTTTGGTACCAGAGCCCGCCTCTGTACCACTGGTTCTCTTCTTTTCCGCCCTGGTTTTCACGGGTCGTTTTTTGTTTCGCAAGCCAGTTTTACGGCTGGACAAGGTGGTCCTTTGGAGTTGCTTTTTACTCCATGTTTTTGTTTTGTTTATGATCCTGTGTGTTCGGGAGTTGCCTTCCCAGGGATCTCGTTTTTGTGTTTTGGTTCTGGTGTTCCCTTTCCTTTTTCCTTCGGGACCTTGTGGTTAACGCTTCCTGTAGCGTTAGCTTTTCGCTCCCCTTTATTAGTCGCTTCTGGTTCTCCAACACCCCCCACCATTATAGTACACAGAAGCCACATGGAGATACCAGCGACCGATATTGTTGTTGAAATGGACGCTAGTACTCTTGAGAGAGCGGTAGCCGCCCAGCAAGCGACCATTTCTAACCATGGACAGGGGTTACAGCTGCTCCAGGCACAGCAGGCAGCTACGGCTGAGCAGCAGGCACTGATCTTCCGTAGACAGGAAGAGACGCTGGAGCGACTGAGTAGACAACAGGAGGTATTAATCGGGCTCGCAGACAGCTTTCGCCAGTTGGCGAGCGAGTCCCGCTCCCCGACGGCGCCAGTACCGTCACCAGTGGCACAAGCGCTGTCATCTACACCACTCCCCCAACCAGGTTTACCGAATGCTAGGGAGCCTAAATTACAGCTTCCGTTGCGCTACAGCGGGGAGGCAGGAAAGTGCAGAGGTTTCCTGTCTCAATGCCTAATTTTTTCACAACCCTCCCGTTTTACTACCGAGGATGCTCGGGTGGCGTTCATTTTATCCCTACTTACTGGGACTGCTCTGGCGTGGGCTGATCCCTTAATTCGCGCACAGGCACCGGTGATGAACAGTTCCCAGCTACTGATGCTCGAGATGGCCCAGGTCTTTGACCATGACATCTCGGGCAGGGAGGCGGCTACCCAGTTGACCCGGATCAAGCAGGGAAGCCAAAGTGTGGCCGAGTTTTCAATCCATTTTCGGGCATTGGCAGGGGAGACGGGGTGGGCGGAGGAACCGCTCATGACCCTGTTTACAAACGCTCTGTCAGACCCTGTAAGGGACGCCTTGGCCACTCTGGAACCACCGGTTAGTTTGGGGTCACTGATTTCTACAGCAATCCGCATAGACAACCGGGTAAGGGAACGGGAGAGAGAGAAGGCGGACAGAAAAGACCGGATGACCTTTTTTGCTCCACCACTTCCGGTCAGGGCTGCCGATTCGGGGCTCAATCAGGTTGCTCATAAGGGGGAGGAGCCGATGCAGATAGACAGCTCGGCTCTTGGGCGAACCAGGAGAGATAAGTCATGGGGAGGGCGGTGTTTCTTCTGCAAACAGCCGGGGCACCTGGTTAAGAAGTGCCCGAAGTTGACCGCAAAAGACCAGTCTCACTAGTGGAGCGGAAGCTACCAGTGAGACATAATAAAGTTACAGACTTTCGCACGTTTTTATCTGTGGAACTGGCATGGAGAGGGGCTGTAGTCCAGGCGGAAGCCTTTTTAGATTCTGGGGCGGTTGATAATTTTATCGATCGCAGGTGGGCTCAGAACCTGAATCTACCAGTCCGTTCCATGTCCCATCCCCAATCCCTCATAGCACTTGACGGCCGCCCGTTGGGCACTGGTACGGTGAGGCAAGTGACTGAGTTGGTTTCGATGCGTATTCCCTTCCGGGGGCATGCGGAGCGCATTCGATTCTTTTTAGTGGAATCTCCCGCGTACCCACTGGTATTAGGACATTCGTGGCTGGTGGAACACCAGCCCCATATTAATTGGGGGGACAAGATGAATCCTATCGCGCAGTGGGGGTCTTGGTGTGATGACCACTGTCAGCAGGTGCGCTCTCCTTCCTCCTCTCCTCTCAGTGAAACCGATACGGGGTCTGAGTTGGACGAGAAGGAGACGGGGTCGGGTCTCAGTCCGGGGTTATTTCCGGCGGTCTCTGAGGAGGCAGAGGAGAGTCTAGCTTGGGACTCGGTTTGTGATTGGAATCCTCCTGCAGACGAGTGGGATGGTAGTTTCAATTCAGACCTAGAGGAGGAATTTTTATCCCAGTCTTCCGGTGGTGGGGATGAGGCGCAAATGTTAGGAGCGGTTTCCGTTCCTCTTCCTCCCAATGTGCCGGAGGATTACAGACAATTAGCAGACGTGTTCAGCGAGCAAAGGGCCACCACACTGCCACCGCACCGACCATATGACTGCGCTATAGACCTCTATCCGGGTACTGTGCCTCCTAGGGGTTCGCTGTATTCATTGTCTATTCCCGAGGGCGAGGCTATGAAGAAATACATTCAAGAGGCGTTGGCTAGTGGGTTCATTAGACCCTCAACCTCGCCGGCAGGGGCCGGATTCTTTTTTGTGGGAAAACAAGACGGTAGCCTGAGACCGTGTATTGATTACAGAGGTCTCAATACGATCACAATAAAAAACCGGTACCCGTTGCCCCTTATGAATTCGGCATTTGAGCGCCTCCAATCGGCAGCTGTGTTTACAAAACTCGACCTCCGTAATGCGTACAATCTGGTGCGCATACGTGAGGGCGATGAGTGGAAGACAGCTTTTAATACTCACACTGGCCATTATGAGTATTTAGTGATGCCATTTGGCCTCACTAACGCCCCTTCTGTTTTCCAGGCGTTCGTTAATGATGTGCTCAGGGAGATGCTGGAGAAGTTTGTGTTTGTCTACCTGGATGACATCTTGATCTTCTCCACCAATCTCTCTGAGCACATCAAACATGTCAAACAGGTTTTAGCCAAACTCCTAGAGGCTCACCTGTTTGTAAAGGCAGAAAAATGCGTGTTTCACGCAGACTCCGTCTCGTTTCTGGGGTTTATTGTGTCTGCAGGAAAGATCCAAATGGACCCGGATAAGGTTTCTGCGGTCAAGAATTGGCCAACCCCTGATTCGGTAAAGCAAGTCCAACGATTTTTAGGATTTGCTAATTTTTATCGGCGGTTTATCCGGAATTTTAGTTCAGTGGCTGCGCCCATCACGGCGCTTACTAAGAAGACGGAGGTGGGTCAGTTCTGTTGGAACCCCTGAGCGGAGGCGGCATTTGTGGAGCTTAAAAGGAGGTTTTGCTCCGAGCCCATTTTAATCACTCCCAATCCGTCGTTGCCTTTTATTGTGGAGGTTGATGCCTCTGAGCTAGGGGTTGGGGCCATTCTTTCTCAGCGGTCTCCCCATGATCAGAGGGTGCACCCCTGCGCTTATTTCTCTCGTTCTCTATCTCCCGCCGAGAGAAATTATGACGTTGGGGATCGCGAGCTGCTGGCTGTCAAATTGGCATTGAAGGAGTGGTGTCACTGGCTCGAGGGAGCGGAGCATCCGTTCACTGTGTGGACGGATCATAAGAACCTCGAGTACGTACGAGACGCAAAGAGACGCAACTCACGGCAAGCACGGTGGGCGCTATTCTTTGCGCGATTTAACTTTCTTCTGACTTATCGGCCGGGGTCAAAGAATACTAAACCTGACGCACTCTCTCGGATTTTTGACAAATCTGACGAGGACCGTCCACCGGATCCCATCATTCCGGTTAATCAGATTCTAGCTCCGGTTTGTTGGAAGATCGAGGCGGCTGTTCGTGAGGCGCTACGTCGGGACCCTGACCCTGGAGGGGGCCCTCCTGACTGTCTCTTTGTCCCGACTGAGGTACGAGCTGAGGTGCTGAAATGGGGGCACTATTCGCGGCTCACGGGTCACCCTGGTCACCCTCACAATTTAATTCTTATAACTAGGTTAAAAACGATAAAGAAGTATTAAGAAGACAATCAGTTGTCACTTCCGGGGAATATATCCTGGACGTTTAAGAGTAGTGTAAACCATGTGGAAATTGCCTTTTTTGAATGCTTTGGGTTAAGGGGTTAAATAGTAGTGTCAATTTAAGCCAATTTAATTACCTTTGATCACCTGTGAACTCTCCTTTGAAAGCGACTGGAGTGTCCATTGAACGATCACTCTTCAGAGACACACAGCTGGGTACAGGTGACCCTGCTCTTTCTACCTGGACCCTGTGAACAAAACATGGGGACACAGCTTCCAGTTAAATTCATCTTCATACTATTGCTCTCAGTCACTGTACAACTGACTGTGACATAATAAACCCCACGTACACCTGAATGTGATATAATACACCCACCTACACCTAAAAAGTGACAGTGACATTGCAGTGTAAGTTCCCCCACTGCCCCCTAGTGGTATTGGCAGCAGCGCCCACAGAATAGGAAAAAAGTAAAGATGAGCAATTTATTTAAAAAGGAGCTACGAAGTACAAACACGTCACAAATTCGAGCTCAACGGCTGCAACAGACTCCTCCTTGGCCAACAACGCCACTCGCTCCCTTAGCAGCGCTAATGGCAATGAATGTCAGTCAAATGAAAGGAACCTCCCCACCCCCCAATCACCTGTTGCACACTAGCCCACATCATAAAACTTAATTTTGTATACTTTCCATAGTTACTTGGTCTCACTTATAATTGCATGAAACAGGTATACCATTTAAGTTTTCAAAACAACACCTCAGATCACCAAAAGAATTATCAAGAAAAAAGTTTTAATGTCCATATGTAATGTATTTACATTGCATTCACTTTTGGTATATCCAATACTTGTGTCTTTATGGCTCTTTTGTCTATGTAAGAGTTTCTGTAATCCAAAATGCTTCTGCTCTTATTCAAGCTAAGACTGTTAGCTAGGTCAGGTGCCATTTTTAACTCAATCTGTCATGCATCTACTTAGAACATGACCGGCATATCTGACCACCCGATGCTCTCTTTACATACAGTAGCATTTTGTTCAGCAGGCTTTTGGTTATCTGAACAGCGATGGGTTAATTTTGTAGTCAATAAAGTCACAGAATGCATTAAACAAGACTGTCACCTTTCAAATAGTCCTCATTAGTGTCTGCGGGTCCAGCCATTTGCTAGTAACCTAAGTGCGTATCTGCCTCCACTCCCTGTGCCTAATGCAGATTGTGTTTATAAGCAGTGAGTGCATGCAGGCTGAAGCGAGCTTGCTCTCAAAACAGCTTAGCATTGTACTATGAAATTAATTCATAATTATGGTGGATCGAAGAAAAGGTTTTTGCACTGTGATAAAGGTAATTGAAGAGCTCGAAAACGCAAATCTCAATTAGAGGCATTATTTTAATATTTAGAAAGTTCCGATTGGTTCGGAGAGTGTGCTCTAGACCATGTGAGAGCCCCACTGGTGGGCATGTAAGTTTACTGAAGTGAATTTAGTGTTCTCCTTATTATTTCTTCTTATTCCACATCAAGTCAACATCAGGTACGCTACTCCTACAGTTTTTTAGCAAGACCTACCTTTTTTATTTAGTAGCTTCACCTAGTTGATTGTGCTTTTTGTGTCAATAGTGCAAATATTCTTGAGATATTTACCATTTTTATTTACATTTTTTATTTATATTTTATTTATGTTTACCAAGAAAATTTCCCATTAATTAACACTAGTGGAATGTTCGGAATATAAACAACACACTTGCAGCTGACATTGCAATTAGCCACTGAACCAGCAACAGATACAGACCGTCTCTTTCTTTTGCAAAGCTTCTAATGGATGAAATCTCTAGCTAAGTGAGTAACGGCTGCAGCAACAAAGCAAGTTCAACTCAAACTAAGATTAGTTTTCTGTTATAATTAATGCTAATTCCTTCCAACTACTGTAACATACTGTATTTCAACATTCAGTATAATGTTAACTGCTGTAAGAAATTAACTTCCAAAAACATGTTAGAACCGATTCACCTCTGTTATTTATTCAAGATATGTGATTTTGAGAGAAATATGTGATTTTGAGAGAAGAAAATCTGTCGGCCCTTCTGGGGAATATAACCACAATCTAGTTTCCTGGACCTTTAAGAGTAGTGCAAACCAGGTGGAAATTGCCTTTTTAAATGCTTGGGGTTAAGGGGATGGGGTTAAATAGTAGTGTCAATTTAAACCTATTTAATTACCTTTAATCACCTGTGAACTCTCTTCTGATCTTGAGAGGAGGTTCCATTGAATCATCACTCTTCAGAGACACACAGCTGGGGACAGATGACCTTGCTCTTTCTACCTAGACCCTGTGAACAAAACATGGAGACAGAGCTTCCAGTTAAACTCATCCTCTTACTGCAGCTGTAACTCACAGCACATGGAGACAGAGCTTCCAGTTAAACTCATCCTCTTACTGCAGCTCTAACTCATATCACATTAAATATCTGATTCATGCATTTGTACCTCTTCCTCTCACTGCTGAGGGTTCCTCCTTTGGTCTTTGGCTCCTCTGAGAGATTCATTTTAGAAACAGCGCCCCCTATCTAAGGAGACAGGAACACATCAGACCAGACTGGACCACAAGTGGCTTCCAACCCAAATTAGGAGGTAATGCAGAATTTAAATGGGCCCTGAACATGTACTATACAGACATCTCAAAAGGAGTGGTGTTGCCCTTGATACTGAAGCTCAGGAGCGTGTGTCCAGAAAAACACCAGAGCGCACTAGAAACAGTGTGCCGAGGCTTGATTAGTTTCTGCCATAAACACGTGATCAATGACGTCCGAAGCTTCATTCAGTACACACAACCATGTGACCGCTTTGGTAACTGACTCAAAGGAAGCAAAGCTTTGGCGCAGGTTTCGTGGGTAGAGCAAGCAGTTTGTGTCAGTCGTGAGCTCATGAGTCACAGTGACTGCTTTAAGAATCCAAGAGATTGTGCAGAGATGGAACCAGCCAGCAACAGAGAGCGGTCTGCAGTTTTGGAACATTTTAAAATGATATCAGCAACTAAGCTTTATCCTCCTGAGACCCAGGGGAAAAAAGGTTCAAAATGACATTTTTTCTATATTTGTGTTACAATATATATATAGTAATAAAAATGTATAAAAATACAAACTAAATAAAATAAAAAACAATAAAAACAATCTGTTATGAATAATGATATATAAGTGCAGTTTTACTTATTATAACAATTTTTAAAAATACACATAAAATTTTTTACTCCGGAAAGACCACCAGGTCCAAGAACATGTAATCTCACATCCAAATTTATGACATTTAAAGACCATTATGTATTATAGACACAGAGACAATTAAGCTATCATGAAGGCTTGAAGATACAACTAGAAATGTCACGTCCTCCACAGATGACAAACATGAAAGTCTTTGTCTCAGAAAGATGAAAGAAAATGATTATATAAATACATACAAAAATAACCTTTTATTTCAATGACCTGTTCAATGTTGCATGAGCACCTCCTCTCCCCATTTAATAGTTATTACTCCGAAGTTTCAAGGTGGACACAACGCTGATGACTATCTTTAATCAGTCTTTTATTGAATCTCTTTTAACTTTCAATATGATCTGCTGGTTTGGTAACCTAAATCTTAACTGCAAGATTAGACTGGCCAACATTGTAAAATCAGCTGGCAGGATCATCTAATACAGCTGACCCCTCCCAGCTGTATCAGATAGGATCTATAAGGAAGGCCCAGTCCATTCTGAGGGATTCCCAGCATCCCCTGTTCAATCAGTTTGTATTACTTCCCTCAGAGCGCAGATATACACCGATCAGTCACAACATTAAAACCAACTACCTAATATTGTGTAGGTCCCCCTTGTGCCGCAAAAACAGCTCTGACCCGTCTCCACCTCTGAACGTGTCCTCTGTTATATTTGTATTTCTGTATATATTTGTATCTACTGTATATTTGTATCTGATATTTTGTATCTACTGTAAATTTGTATCTGATTGTGTTACTTTATTGTCTTTTAAGCTGCAACAGTGCAAATTCCCCCCGGGGATCAATAAAGTACACTACTACTACTACTACTTATTACATTATTGGTTTTTATTACATAAAAAAATTGAAATGGATTACATTATTGGGAATTATTACACTGTTGGTAGTTTATTACATTATTACTTGCTACAGGGCTATAAAAAGCCAAGATATTGTTAGAGGGTGAATTATTTCCACATGATTTTAAAAACTCTCGACGGGTCAGAGCGGTTTTGGCGGCACGAGGGGGACCCACACAATATTAGGCAGGTGGTTTAATGTTGGGCTGATCGGTGTAGGCTTCCTATTTTAAAATAGGATCCCTATGTTAAAAACAAACAGGATTAAACACTATTTTATCCCTAGTGTCACTGGCTTTCTTAATAAGTAATAGTGATATGTTTTGCAGTGATTTTAATGTTTATCTGTTGTCATAAATATAGTCATTGCTATTTATTATATACTATGCTGCAGTACAGACTGCCCCCATGGGGACAATAAAGACTCTAACTAACACCAAACCTATATCCTTTGTGTTATATACCAACACATTTATTCGGAATACCCCTTCATTAATGCAAATAGGCTACTCCTAACTGCACATTATGTGGCTGTAACTCAATACAGACATTACATTACAGGCATTTAGCAAACTCTCCTATCCAGAGTGACTTACACAACTTCTTTTTTGTCACATATTTTTTTACATTACATCCATACAGCTGGATATATACTGAAGTAATGCAGGTTAGGTACCTTGCTCAAGGGCACTATGGCAGTGTCCTACCTGGGACTCGAACCTGTGATTTATAGGTTAAAAGGCCAGCTCCTTACCTATTAGAATGGGCAAAATGTGTGATCTAAGCGACTTTGACTGTGCCAGATGGATGGTGCCAGATGTGGTGGTTCCAGCATCACAGAAACAGCTGTCCTCCTGTGATTTTCATGCAGTATAGTCTATGGAGTTTACAGAGAATGGTGTGATAAACAAACAACATTGTTAATGGGAGATCAGAGGAGAATGGGCAGACTAGATCAAGCTAACAGAAAGGCCACAAATGAAATAACAGCTATGCTTGGCCAAAGAGCTCTAATGTCATCTCTCAGGACCACAGTAGATGAGACAAAGGAGACTATTTAGATTCTTGAAACTGTCAATTACTCCCAGTAAAACCATTTCCCTGAAGCCATTCCACATAGCCTTTTGGCATGGAGGTAGCATCTAATTTTGGAGCATCTAATGTAGTAGTTAATAGAAACTTGGTGACCCCCCGATGCAACCACGTTCTGTAATTCTCCAATTGTGGCCACTGGATATTTCTTTGCTCCCTGAACCATCTACCTCACTGTGCATTGGCTAAGATCACTAGCGCCATCTACCGGGCAGGTTTAACACTACTCCCGGGGTTTTGAAATTATTCATATTTGGTCTCACAGTAGTAAGTCGCATTTCTTTGTTTAGTTTTTGAGGTATTTCCTTATTTTTGAAGATCAACAACCATTGTTTTTCTTCATTTGTGAGTTTGTTGCTTTATATGAAAAATTGATTTTGTAAGCGTGTTGCCTCAGTTTTATACTCCAGTGAAGCAGCAAGCCATGGTAGAGGACAACACAGTTCCTTAGGCCTGAGCTCGGCTTAATGTCTTATATACATGCTGGTGTAAACTTCACTCTGTTAGATTTTATTTTTAACAATCTTTAAGAGTGCCAATAATTGTGACCCCTATAAAGTCAGTATCTGAGATGCATGTATTTTGCTAGTAGGCGTATAAGATATGCTAGTGGCAATTTATAGCCGACTGATATCCCTGTTATTGCGTTTCGTGTAAAATTTTAAAACATTTGGCAACGTTAACTACCCGTGCTAACAGTCAGTGTTTCGACCGCACATTTACTCATAAACAACCCCCCTAACATACACGAACGTGCTCGTGAGAAATCTTGGAAAACATCCAAAACGACCCAAATCAATAATTCATCAAAGTAGATCATTATTTTTTCTTAAGTAGCCCAATTTTATCTAAAAAAAAGTCATTGTATCATGTGTTTTCCGTTTCTAAGTAGTTGAAATTCGGTTAGAAATCGCTGCAGTACAATTTATGTTGTATTTTAATTTCAACTTCCAATCCAACTCAGGCAAAACGTAAATTCGGTGTGACGTGTGGCTTTGAAATCAGACGCTTTCGTGCTTTTAAGTAAACCTACATGCACAGCTACATGCTGCCACCTTGTGGTTCATACAAGAAACGGCGTCTTAATGCAACTATAACCGCAGTTCTTATCAGTTCTTGCTACTATTACATTACATTACATTACATTACATTACATTATAGGCATTTAGCAGACGCTCTTATCCAGAGCGACGTACAACAAGTGCAATAGTTCCAGGTGCAGAGGTGCAGAAGAACACACAAGAGCGAAGTAGATCGTAGTGCCAGAAGTGACCACAGATCAGGACTCCAACCCTGTAGAGTAACCTGTTCAGCAAACAAACAGTCCTGCCAAGTACAAACTAGCGCTGAAATCACATTTTCCTAATCAGAACCAGACAAACAATCCTGCCAAAAAAAGTAGTTGAATTTATTATCTTTGAAACTTGTACGAATTCAATAGAACAGAATTAATTGGTAAGGACATGGCTACTAGGTCTTTGTGAATTAAAACTAGTCAGAGTTGGGTAGCAAATATGTAAACGAATATCCTTTAAGCATATTTTAGCATGTTCCTGTATACGGAAGCTAATGTCTCGTTTCAAATAATAGAAGACCAGCTATGAAAGCTCCATAGGCTACGTGAATTAACTACCGACCACCGACTTTAACATGGCAGACATCACGTTAATGTGTCTTAATCCAAACTGTGAATAGAGAGCAAAAATAACATTTTGACTTCACAATCCGCGCAGTTAAAATGTTCGGTCTGTTTTTGTTACAGTAGCAGATGTCATAATGTAGCCGACGACAGGCCTGTGACTTCCGTCATATCCAAATACCAAATAAATGCTAAAAATAAACGTTAAACTTTTAAAAAGTCATTTGAAAGGGTATTTTTTGTGTTTGGTCCCAAATGGGGAATTTGAAAAAACATATTACTCCTCGTCTACTCCTCGGGCGCCATTTTATTACCTGTTTTATTTCACTAAATTAAGCGTTATTGCGATCATAGTTGCAGATTCCTATTCCTCAAAACACCCCTTCTCATCTAGCTTCTATTCTCCCCCATCCAACTCCAAAACAGACTACTTACTCCGTTCTTTTATCCAGTTTTATTCCGTTTTTACCGTTTCTTTGTCCTCCGTCTTCAAAATGACGTTTGAGTTTGAAACAGTTTCACTTTCTCTTCTGACCCTTTTTATTTATTTATTTATTTTTTTAACTTTTTCACTGGTTCAAGTAAGTCTTCTTATTTTTATTGGTTGCATTCATTTATTGTAGTCAATTAGTTACCCAGAAAAGACAAACATTCCTTGCATGTAGACATTTGCCTAATTTTAACGTCTACGTGTACTAAGCCTATTGAACAATCCTAAAATTCCGTTTGGGACTTAAATTGTTCCAATATATTGGTACCATCTGTAGGCTAAACCCGCAAATAAGCCTGTTCGAGTGTAGCGAACATCCGCGTCACTGTAAGAAATGTTCTTTTTTCAAGATGCACAATATGACGATGGACAGAAAAAAAAAAAAAATACAAATAAACCATCTGTCTCCCTCAGTGTCCCTGACACAATCACACAATGTTTTTGGCGAGTAGTTTCTGTTATCACGAGGCTATTTGTTATCTCTATTCTTAACAGACTATTTTTGTTTGTAAATTTAGGTATAAGGTTTGTTATTCTGTACGTTTTGATATGTGCATCTCCAAACGTTGACTGTTAGTTTTCTTTTTAAGTCAATTTGTAAGGTTACTTGTCATTTGTTGTTTGTATGTTTTTCATCATATCTGTGTCTGTCATTAAAAAATAGGATAAAAACAGGAGCTGATTTTCCATGGAGCTTGCACTTTCCACATTCAAAAAGGGGGGGGGGGGGGGGGGTTCGTGTCCTCTCTGCATGGAGCTAGCATGTTCTTGTATTCGTGCTGGTTTCTTCTGGGTACTCTGGTTTCCTCCCACACCAAAGACATGTATGTCAGGTTCAGTAAACTCCTGCCATTGCCCTTGGCCAAGGCCACTGCACTGTGGCTGCCCACTAAAAGTAGTTAGAATGAGTCAAATGCAGAGGATTAATTATTCTTTCTCTTTGAGTCACTAACGTGTCCTTGTATTGATGCCTGGCAGATTTTATAGACCTTTCTGAGTTGTGTCTAGAAGTTTTATACAACAGGTCATTGCCAGAATTAAAAGATGAAATTTTTATTCAGTGCAAACAGCTGCAGTTTATTTGTAATAACATGTTTACTCAATGGATAATCAACTGAGTTTCCAACTTGATGAATACATCAACATAATTATTAACAATGATTTGTCAAAAAAAGGCCTTTAAAATACAACCAGTTATAATGAAATATAATGACCAAGCACAAAATATCATCAGCAGACATGGTATCAGTGACCTGTAACCAAAAGAATACATACTGGCCTGTAACTGTATGATTGTACATAGTGTATCTGTGGCTATTATTTGATGTTACAGTCGATAGAGTTACACTTGTGAAATCAGATCTCATGATCAGATTCAATGAGAAAGAATACAAGGAGAAGCCATTTATGATCCAGTGGCCCTTAAATCTTCATGTGGTATGAGGACTATGCAGTGTAGAAGACACACATTTACACAGTGCACAGTGTAAAACATGAATACCCCTATATGTACAATTGGGGGTATGCATTTATGGACCACTTTATTTGTCAATGATTTCTTGTATTCTGAATCTGATCACAGAAATCTAATTTCAATGACAAATATTGTGATCATTGTGACCATGTACTCCAGATAAAGAACTACTATTTCTGCCTATAGATTTAAAAAAGCCAACACTGAATTTTACACAACATAGAAGGTCCCTTAAGAATAAGAAACATCAGTGTCCCTGTTCTTGCTGAAACCACGCAACCATTTATGTCTGCAACAATGACAATTTGATGACACTCGTAAAGAAACAGTAATACACTAAAAGCTAAACTTCATGCTGATACCTGTGACGCTCTGACCAGAGAAAGCTCCTGTAATCCATCTAGTGACAAGTTATTACAAGGCTAGCTCTCAGAACTCTCAGAACATTACTGCTTCAGTACTTGCTATGCTTATTCTGTTATCGGCCTTTGTCACAGCCCAAACATTGGATTCTGGTTCAAGCGAGGAAGTGCCCATCAGACCAAAACTCAGTCATTTCCCCAACTACAAAAGTGTTCTTATGTCATAGTAATTGCAGTAGATATGACTGTAAACTAAAATGTTTTACAAATAATCCATCAATGTTTGATCGATCAGAAAACAGTTTTCATGGCTGTATGAGCGCACACAGTGAATCACTGCCCATTATTTCATTGCTCCGCCTCAGTTCTTGTAGATTCAGTGGGAAACCTGCAGTGATTAATGCACTTCAGACTGTGTTCTGTAGTGTACAGCTGCTTGGAGGCTTAAGGTAGTGAAGGGAAGTGTATGTTTCTGTATTTCTGTATGCACTCCTGGCCACTTCTGCCTAGGCCTGCAGCCTTATCCCAGTCTCCACATTCCCAGTTCCCATGGTGATGAGGGCAAAGAGCGATGGAGAGCTACGGGGAGAATGGAATGCAGCTCAGGGCCGTCCCGAGTGCACTCCTGAGAGGACCCGAAAAGTTCTGGCACCCACAATGCGGATATACCACCTCCGTCTCATTGTAAATAAGAATTTGTTCTTAATGACTTGCCTGGTGAAATAAAGGTGAAATAAAAAATTAAAAAGTCCCAGGCACTATACTGTGCTGTTGTGTTGTGTGCTGAGATGCCTAATTACTGATGTAACATACGTGTGTGACCATAGACAGAGCCTCTATGCCTGTGAGATGTGACCTTATGAGGCATGATGCTCATAAACTACTGCTTCCGCAGCAGCTGGTCATGCCTCCATCTGTAGCACCCCTGTGTTGGAGGCCTGCTCTGTGTCCCTGTGCTGGAGGCCTGCTCTGTGTCCCTGTGCCAGAGGCCTGCTCAGTGTCCCTGTGCTGGAGCTGTCTCACAGCCTGAGAGAATGTGCCACAGGCCTCGTTTGGGGGCAGCACAGAGCGGACGGTCTCATCCGCACCAAACCATTAGCGCAGGTTCTGAGGAGAAGGCAGCATGTCATAATTGACCCTGATCAGGAAGCTAAGCCTGGCTTGTGGTATCTTCCACCAGTCTGACCCACTGAGCGATCGGTCCTCCACACTTTCCCACGCTGGGGGGGGGGGGTTGTGCCCCTCTGTTTCCCTGCTGGGGGGTTTGTGCCCCTCTGTTCCCCTGCTGGAGGGTTGTGCCCCTCTGTTTCCCTGCTGGGGGGTTCTCTGTTCTCTTCTGGCTTACAGGTGCACCAAAGAAAAAGAGAGCAATCCTCAGCTGGGATGCTGGAGGAGCTGTACCTGGCCGGGAAGGCAGTCGCGACATTTTACTATTATTATCACAACAGCCCCCAATGTTTCAATAACAGAGGTGACAAAAATGGACAAAACCCAACTATGCCACATCACAAACTACCAATACCAAAGGCTCAATACTGCCAACAAGCAATAGACAATTACTGGACTTTATTACTGGACTACCAAATTTTAAAAAATACATGCAACCATCCCTACACAAGCAGGTTACAGGGTCTTGAAGGATAGCACAGTGGGCATGCAGAGCAGGACTTGTCGTGACTACTAACCTTATCTGGAAAATAAAGTCAAATTTCTTTCATAAAAAACAACAACGGCAAGTCTTTCACAGACGTCTGCTCTGAGCTTACTCAGCAGAAATAAAAACATGCAAGAAAAGAAAGGGAACACCGCCTGTCCTCCTGCAACTTGCAATACCAGACAAGAGAAGGGGGAAAACCCACACGCTTACAAGAGGCATAAACTAAAAACACATCCTCCCAACAGAGAAACTGTAAAAGACAATGTAGCACACCCCCAACTTAAGACAAGTCAACATTACAGTCAATGCGAATGCATTGATAATATTGGCTGGGCAAGTTCCTTTTCAGACTTCAGACGTATTTTGTGGGAGACGCAAAGAAGGAAAACTGCGAAATCCGTGCACCAGCTTCTCGGTGAAGCTGCCGAGGCTTTGGAGCAGCGAAGCACACACGCTGCGGCTGCAGAGAGGTCGCGACCCCCTGGCTGTAATAAGTCATGCTTTTATACAACTGTCCTTAAAAATGAAGGTGGTGTTGTGTTTCTAATACACATTTATCATATGTTTATCATATCTCTCTCTTTCAACTACTGTCTTTATTGCATACTCTCTTATTAATACTGTAGGTTACCCCACAAAAATTATCCTTCTGTCTTTATATCTGTCATCACCCTCTCCTATTCCCTCCTCTCTCTCCAAGGTTTTAAATGAGCAAGAATTTTTAATTGTTAGAATTTTTTTTTTACATTTGCATGAGTCTTGATAGTGACCAGTCCATATTGTCTGGAATTCTGATAGAATGCTTGTACTGCACTGAGAAATACTGCCTGTCAGAAATACAAGACAATGTTGATGTATTTGAAAAGCAAGTGACTCTCTTAACTATAATACTGCTCTAATGTTTTTGACTGCTATTCTATTTTAAGATTAATAAATATTCATTAATTCCCTTTAGCTTGCAATATACAATATATTTAATTTTGACAGTCTGCATACCTCTTACATACACAGGTGGAATAATAGCTTGGAGTGGTATTCAAATTTAACACAAGTGAACGTGAAATGTTCAATAATATTTGACAAAAGGTTCAGTCTGTTTTTCTGTTACAGCAGGACATTGTCACTGTGAAAATGTAGCCTAGCCTATACTCTTTCAATCAAACGACATGGCCTGTGACTTCTTTCATATCCAGTGAGGGAAAATGGTCATAAAGTAAAGGTGCATTGCCCTTGACCAAGGCCTCAGAACTGGAGTTGGAGAAAGTCTCACTCATTGGGATCAGGCAGTAATACAGGGGATTGGTCTTTTTGGCATCAAAGCAGCGTAAGATGAGTTCAGCTGGTTTGGTTTTATTTGTAATAAAATGTTTACACAATGGACAATCAATTGAGTTTCCAACTGATAAAACCATCAGCATTATAAACAATGATTTGTCAAAAGGGTGTTTAAAATACAGCCAAGTATAATGAAACAGAATGAGCACAAAAATGTTATCAACAGACATGGTATCAGTAAGCTGTAACCAAAATAATATATATTTGGCCTGTATGATTGTACATAATGTATCTATGCCCATTATTTGATTGATGTTACAATGGATAGAGTTACACTTGTAAAATCTTGTAAGATCAGATCTCATTGATCAGATTCAATGAGAAATAATACAAGGAGAAGGATTTATGATTCAGTGGCCTTTAAATCTTTGTGATATGGAAGTATGAGGACTATGCAGTGTAAAAGACACACATTTACAGTGCACGGCGTAAAAGATGCATTCCCCCATACGGACCATGCATTTACAAAAAACAGCTTTTCTATTCTATTCCATCACAATATATATATATATATATATATATATATATATATATATATATATATATATATGCGCACAAGCTGAAATTTGGTAAATGTTTCTTTTTCTCATCCAATCGGACTAAAATAATCTATTAATGTGTAGGCTTGTTATTATTCCAAAGTGATTTTTTTTTTTTTTTTTGAAAAAGCAAAGCAATGCTAGTACCCAATGTTTCATCAGTTATTTCAAGTAACTTGACCCTGCGTTTTTTTTTTCATCTTACCATCTGAACTCATTGTGGTCGTTCAACCTTTTAGGTGTCACATCAAAGTATGGAAGAGCATATCATTTACACTACTGGTCAAAAGTTTCAGAACACCCTCATTTTTCCAGTTTTATTGAAATTTAAGCAGTTCAATTCCAGTGAATGACCTGAAATGGTACAAAGGTAAGTGGTAAACTGACAGAGGTTTAAAAAATTTGGTTACCAAAAATTCAAAAATAATGTAAATTTCAGAGTTATAAAAAAAGGCCTTTTTCAGGGAACATTTAATGGGTTAACAACTTACACCTTTTCTGCAGCAATGGAAGTAAATTAAACCTTGAAAGTTGATGCAAATAATTCCTACAGGTGTCCCAACTTTTGTTGATTACTTACAAACCCTCTGTCTGTATAAAATCAGTGTTGGAACAGACTGTATTACTACACCCTCTGAAGCATTATTTGGACAATATTGCACTGCAGGAAGTAGTATATTGCTATCATAATGGTAGGGAAAAAGGGAATTAACAAAGGAAGACAGACAGACTGTTATAACCCTTAAAAGTGTAGGTCTTTCCTTTAGAGAAATTGCTAAGAAAGCCAAGGTGTCAGTGAGTACAGTTTCCTACACCATCGAAAGGCACTTGGAAACTGGAGGAAACTCTCACAGGAAGAGGTCCGGCAGACCCAAAGCTACAACAGAATCAGAAAACAAGTTTCTGAGACTCAACAGATTGCATGATAGGCAGCTCACAGGACCACAGCTTCAAGCACAGCTGAACAGTGGTTGAAGTAAGCAAGTCTCAGTTTCAACAAGAAGAGAAGACTTCAAGCTGCAGGTTTGACAAGGCGAGTGGCAGTACAAAAGCCATTGCTAAAATGGCAAAATAAGAAAAAGAGGCTTGCCTGGGACTTGAAACACCAGCAGTGGACTACTGAAGACTGTAAGAAGGTCTTATGGACCGATGAATCAAAATTTGAAATCTTCGGTTCATCACGCAGGGTTTTTGTACGCCGTCAAGTAGGTGAAAGGATGGTTCCTCAGTGTGTGACACCAACTGTCAAACATGGAGGAGGAAGCGTGATGTCTGGGGCTATTTTGCTGGATCCAGAGTTGGCGACTTGAACAGAGTGACTGGCACCCTGAGCTAAAAGGGCTATCACAGCATTTTGCAGCACCATGCATTACCCTCTGGTCAACGCCTAATTGGTCAGGGGTTCATACTACAGCAAGATAATGACCCAGAACATACCTCCAGGCTATGTCAGAACTATCTTAGAAGAAAAGAACAAAACGGTAGGCTTCAAATCATGGAATGGCCAGCACAGTCTGCAGACTTAAACCCCATCGAGCTGCCTTGGGGTGAACTGGACAGAAGGGTGAAAGCAAAGCAACCTACAAGTGCAACACATTTGTGGGAACTTCTGCAACAGTGTTGGGTAGATCTTTCCTAACAATATTTGATTTCCATTGTAGAACGAATGCCACAAGTGTATTCAGCCGTCAAAAAAATTAGAATAAATTGTGTTAAACAGAACAATTCCACGATTTCTCTTTTTTATCTCCAATTGTTTATTTGTTTTATGCTTTGATTTCAGAGTACATTGAGACAACTGCGTAAATTTCAATAAAACCTGGAAAAATTGAGCTGTTCTAAAACTTCTGAGTGTAAATTAATGCTTTAAACGGCTAATGAACACTTACACACCAGAAAGGATATGTAACAGTGCACTGTTATTTGCTTCATCAGTTCAGTGAACTCTTAACATCCAGCTTGAGAGTTCAGTCCTTTTCAATAGCGTCACAAGGCCACCAGATGGCAGAATGCATCCACTTTGTGTTTACAGTATTCCAACACATACACTACATGGGCAAAAGTATGTGGACACCTGACATCCAACATCTCATCCAAAATTATGGGCATTAATATGGAGTTGGAGCACGCTCAGTTGCTATAACAATCTCCACTCTTCTGGGAAGGCTTCATACTAGATGTTGGAGCACTGCTGCATTGATTTGCTTCTATTCAGCCAGAAGAGCATTACTGAGGTCACTGATTGGGCGATTAGGCCTGCCTCGCAGTTGGCTTTCCAACTGATCCCAAAGGTGTTGGATGGGGTTGAGGTCAGGGCTTTGTGCAGGCCAGTCAAGTTCTTCCACACTGTTCTCAACAAAACCATTTCTATATGGACCTCGCTGTGCGTCCAGGGGCATTGGCATGCTGAAATGGGAAAGGGCCTTCCCAAAACTGTTGGGGAAGCACAGAATCGTCTAGAATGTGATTGTATGCTGTAGGATTAAGATTTAGCTTCACTGGAACTGAGGGGCCTAGCCCAAGCTATGAAAAACAGCCCCAGACCAAGGGGTGACCAGATACATTTGGTCATATAGTGTATGTGTGTGTGTGTGTGTTTGTGTGGGTGTGTTTGTGTGAGAGAGAGTATGTGTATGGGTTTGAGAATGAGAGTGCATTTGTGTGTATGTGGGTATGTCTGTGTCTGTTTGGTTCTTATTGTGCCAGACAGAGTAACTGAGTTTATCAGAGTAACTGTGTTTAAAGCACATCAGACTCCAGGAGTTTTTATTCCATCCAAACCCACAGTCAGGACCCTTTCCTTTCCTGCTGATTCCTTTATATGTCAGGGCTATAGAAATGTCTCCCTCCTCACTGAATTCAGCCTCCCAGAAACAGCGCTCACACACACTCTCTCTGCACACAACTTGGCACACAATCTCAAATCTCTCTGGATGATCAGGATATGGCTGCTCCTCTCTCCCCGGTTTGTGTGTCACCTTCCTGTTCCCCTCAGACAGAGACAGGTTTCTGTGCGCTGTGTTTGGATCCAGTGCGAGCTGACAGCCGTCTGCACACCAGAGACATTAATGAGATTAATTATCCTTATTAATATTCACCTCATTATGTGTGTGTGAGAGAGAAAGCTGTGATAGTACCTGTGTGTGTGTGTACGTGTGTGCTTCTGTTTGTGTGTTTATGTGTGTAAGAGAGAAGTCTCTCTCTGTCTCTCTCACACACACACAGCAGAGTGTGTATCTATGGAAAGTGTTCTGTGTCGATACACACTCACATTAGTGGTCTTGTATAGTTTCACAGTTGAGTTTGCACGTTTTGCAAGCTGCGTGTTTCTTTTAAGTTACCAGCTCACATGGTGGCCATCGGTTTAGTGATTAGCCAGCTAGCTAGCCAGCATTTTTTATAGCAGTTTACGTAGGTAAAATCACATTTATAATTGTTATTTTATGTTAAAAACATTTAATTCATATTCAGGGAGGTAACCAACTACTCGCAAGTTAGATGACACGTGTAGCCGTTTAACTAATACTATCGCACCGTTTCAGGCTGGAAAATAACCCGTTAAACCAGAGAAATTGCTGAGGCAGCTATTAACCGGGGCTGGAATCTCAACCGGACCTCCGTCTCGCGGCTACGCCATGGATAAAGAGAAGGGCTACGCGAGATCACAACACAAAACAAAAAGTTTAAAGTGGCTTTAGTTTATCTAGCTATGCAAAAGAAGAAAAAAGGCGAATAAGTTCGCCCTCTAAATCAGAGTAGGACGGAGAATGGAGGGTTTTGTCTGTACATTCGGCAAATTCGAGTTTAGACGACGGGGTCCACTTTCTCTTCTTTCCGAATGTGTGCTAGGTGTAGGTCTTGCTGAAACGAGTAGCACCATTCATCAAACATGCAGGAACTCACAGAATTCCCATCTCTACAGGAGAGAGATTGGCGTTGACTCTCCGTACATTAGCATGTGAATTCAACCCTCTGAACTCTCAACCGTGACGTAACCAACTATGTGATATTTGGACCAATAGCTGAGAGGGGGAGGTCGGAGAACAAGAAAGAACTTTTCGAAAAGTTCTCCCTGGAGGCCGTCGCACACTGCACCGTACGAACAGACAACACGGCGTAAGTTGTTCTCATTGCATCGTTTTGCTCAAAAAGTTCTGCTTCGTACGAAGTATACTGCCTACTTGCGACGGCCTCCTTCTTACAGTTCCGCACTGTGTTTGTTTGCTCGAGAGAATTCCAGGAGGATTTGTTGTCATAAAAACGCGTCTGCGTGTGATGGAATGTGACAGCTGGGGGTCAAACAGGACGGGGGTCCTTCACAAACTTTGTTTCAGAACAGATCTCCAGACGTGACCAGACTCATAACATACTTTTTAGTGTGCTACAGTCCAGGGGGTGTTGTGGGTGTAGTACCAGCAATGCAAACAACAAAACTTAAGATTTCTATCTAATTGAAAATTATTATTCATGAAAAAATAACCAAAATTAAAATGGATATTTCTCCCATTTGTGTTTAGTGCTGCTACGTTTTACCAAAAGGGGTACTGGTCAGATGGGCATCTGGGGATCCATATTGTATTTTTTTATTCAGCAAGGCAGCTGAGGCCTCATTGTGTTTTTTTCCCCACACATGGGTAACTGCTATACTCGTCAGAATTTGGTCTTGAGATGCCACAAAGATGTCACGCCTTCACCACGGACCAGCTGTAAGGAGGAAGCTCACTATTTTTTTGCTTTTTTTTCATTTGGCACCCAATGCGATGCTGAGCTCGCACGATTATGTGCAGCCATAACCATTCATGTGCAGACTCCACTGCTGACTCGGGAGATTGCAAATGTCCTCAGTTCTCCTTCGATGCACATGGTGTCACCACCTGCTTCTTTTTTTCCACCGGAGAGAAAAGCCAAGCTTGCATAGAGTGGAGTCGGAGGAAAACCTTGCATATGCAGCTTTGAGACGCAGTCAGTCCATGGGTGCCCGATCGGACGCATAACAGACTGGACCCTCCCATACCCTGGGCAATGCAACCGCAAATTGTGCATTTCCCTATGGCCACAGTTGGCACTGGTACAGTCCGGATTCTGGTGTAAGTAGCTCCCTGTGTTTTCATTTAATTGTTGTTGTTGTTGTGAGCGCCTCACTGTGTTTCCCTGCAGCATCGCCCAGCTCTCGCTAAGCCCCGCCCCCCACAGCGGCAGCAGCGGGCCGGGGCAGAAGGAGCCGCCCCGGAAGGCCTCGCCGCGCAAGTCCCTCCATCACCGCAAGCGCATCGAGATGGAGAGCGACGGCTCCACCGAGGAGACCGACTCCTCAGAGAACTAGGCCCCGCCCTCGCCCCGCCCTCGCCCTGCCCCTCCCCACTCCGCCCTCGCCTCGCTCCGCCTCGCCCCGCCTCGCCCCTCTCCATCCCGCCCTCGCCCTGCCCCTCCCCACCCCGCCCTCGCCCTGCCCCTCCCCACCCCGCCCTCGCCCCACCCCGCCCTCGCCCCGCCCCTCCCCACCCCACCCCGCCCCGCCCTCGCCCTGCCCCTCCCCACCCCGCCCTCGCCCCGCCCCTCCCCACCCTGCCCTCGCCTTGCCCCGCTCCGCCCCGCCCCTCCCCACCCTGCCCTCGCCTTGCCCCGCTCCGCCTCGCCCCGCCTCGCCCCTCCCCACCCCGCCCCTCCCCGACCGGGACAGCGGTCCTGAGCCTATCTGGGTCAGCACCTGACTCTGATTAGCATGCACAGAACAGAGCCGAGCTTATACAGCGCTGGAGAGCGCAAGCTACTGGATACATCAGAGCTTTGTACTGAGCGCATCTAACCTGCAATGACAAATATTCACAGTTCTGTGAATATATTAGCTCATATAATTTACATTTATATGACAATGAAACTGTTTTAATGTATATCTAATGTATATAGTGTATAGAATTATGATCCATACCAAAAATAAAGGTGCGCTTCTGGATGTGCAGCACTGCTTGTCAGATACACCCTGTTAGCAGTAGAGGGCGCTGTCAGTACAGGTTTATGTTTAAAAAAAATGTAATACTCTTACCTTAACTTGCCATCTTACAATAAATAAGGAAACTAGAAGGTTAGGAAATGTATGGTTTGTCAGTTTGGGCAAATCGATGGGGAAAATTAAACAGAGCTGTGGTAACTTTCAGAGACTGCGTACACTGAGTCACTCCAAATATAGCCCACAAGAAACAGTGTTAGCAGAATCAAGTCAGGCGATGCTGGTGTAATTTGTAGGGCCTGTGGGACGCTTAGGCCTGATTTATACTTTGTCGCACGACTCTTTTGACAAGTGTCGCGTGACAAAAATGACGTATTTTCAATGAAAAAAGTGTCGCACAACACTATTTTTCAGTCACAGAACTTTGTCGCACAGTGTTGATTGGACTGCCAAATGGAACACCGAAATGTGTCGTCATGGATACATCATTATTTTCGGTTTATCTGAGTGACAGACACCTAACTTTTTCTGTTTGCATCATTTTTGAAACAAAAGTGGATATAAAAAATTTTTCCTCCTCTATTTCTCTGTAATTTCACCGGGCACAGTGTTTTCACAGACGCAAACATCAGCAGTTTGGCATCTTGTTGCCATAGAAAACAAAACCCTCTCTGTAGCCCTTTGCCGAAGTATAAATATGAAAGGTTGTGTGACACATGCGACAAAGTATAAATCAGGCTGTAAACGGTTTGAAGAGCAGGTTCTTTTGGAATGTTTTTTTTTTCAGAATTCTAGAACTCCACTGCTTTCAGTTATTTTTTATGCTTTTAGAAGCCATTGTTACCTGAGCATTATAATGTTCAGTTAAGGACGTTCTAATCGCATATTTGTGATCTGACTCCTTAAAGGGTCGAACCCCATGTATTTATCTCCCTGTGTGGCTGGAGGTTCGATTCCCGACAGTGATCCGTCCTGTGCTGCCATCCCACAGCTACCTGTAAATCTTTCTCCTTGTCTGAATAAAGTGGAAAAAATAAACAAAGGGTGTCTTCGCTCCTTTAAAAAATTAAGTCACAAATGTATATTCATTTAGTATTTTCAAAAGGCATGAAAACAATCATTGTTGCATTAACCAAAGTGATTCGTAACAAGAAGGCAAGTGCATAAATTTTTTTTTGTTTTGAGCAACAGTAACCCTAGAGGTGGGAGGAAAATACTCAAAGTATTGTAAGCAAATTCATTTTAAAATGCAATTTAACCAACATTGAAAGCAAAATGTCCTATGCTGCTGACTGAACTGAAATGCATTAAAGGATGTTAATTTACAGTGGGCAGCTAATTTCATTGTATTGAATGTAATTAGGTTCTTAAACACACACCTGAGGACTTTCATTCCACTATGAGATTGAGATTTGCAAAGCATTCTGGGTGACAGTGTGGCAGGGGTGCCAATAACTCAGTTGTGTTTTGGCAAAGCAAGCCCCATACCTGTACAGCACAGAGAGTTTATCTCCTGTTACTTGCGGAGGTGGGAGATAGTCTCGACCAAAATAAGTATTTAAACTATTATTAATGCTTCTTATTATTGCTGCGTGAAATACAAACTGAGAGAAAGAGAGAGGGGGGGAGAGTGAGAGAGAGAACGAGAGAGGGGGGGAGAGTGAGAGAGAGAGGAGAGTGAGAAAGATAGAGAGGCGGGAGAGAGAGAGAGAGAAATAATGAGCAGATAAATGCTCTGGAAGGATCCAGAAACAGGAACCTTCGCAGTGCAGCTAACGGCGGTAACCATGGCGAGTGGAGCTGAACAGGGCGGCCCTTTATTTATGAACGCCCTTCCTCCCCCTCAGCAGCCTGCGTGAGGCCGCATGACGCAGGTGTGAGAGGCTCGTTTAGACGCGGAACTGAGATCGGCGCTCTTACAGCTTTTCTCGATTGCTAACACACTAAAACTGGTTCTTTTAGCAAAAACTCCCAAATGATTACTTCAGCTCTCAGAGGACCAACACATCTCTCAAAACTAAAAACAGTTTTCACTTGTTTTAACACATGCTGCAAATTGTCAAAAATTTTCTGCAAATTTCTACAAACAAATGCCCTCATGAATCACTGGTTACACACTGTGCTCATGCAACAAACACTAGCAGTCAAAACATTTAACTCAAGTCATCACAACCTAAACTCAGGTAGCACACCTTTCTCAAGGTGCAAACACTTGGCAGCAAAATTGTTAACACACCAGTCACCAATCACCAATCACCAGTCACCAATCTCAGGACCAATAAATAGGGCCACAGTTTGCATCTGTGTGCTTATGAACAATGGATCCTGAACATGGACGACAAAGGACGGCACGAAGACGAAGACGAAGACGAAGACGAAGACGAAGGAGACAATTTGTCCCAGATGAAATACGTGCCGTCTTGATTGACCATGTGCTGGTGCATGGTATGACAATGAGGGAAGCTGGACAGAGAGTTCAGCCGAACTTCACAGTGGCATCCATTGTCCGTACTTTCAGACAAGAAAACAGGTACTGTAATTTACTGTACCGTTACATATTGTATCTGCTGTACTACTGTGAGGGGATATACTGTTTATGTAATGTTGAAGTGTATTTACAGACTATATGTTCTTTAGATTTTATTGTACAAATGGATGACTCTGTAATCATCAGTAATTGTTTGCTTACATTGTGTTTTTGCAGAACTGAGAGGCGGCCACCGGCTGGAGGCAGTCAACGACTATTGTCAGATGACCAAGAGACGGCAGTAGTGAACATGGTCATTGCAAACAATACCATTCGCCTGCATGAAATTCAGACGAGGATCATTCAAGATCAGGGTGTTTTTGGAGGGATTGACCGTATTGCCATATCAACCATACAGCGCATACCTCACCGCAATAGGCTGAGGATGAAGTTTACAGAGTACCTTTTGAAAGAAATGCAATCAGGGTGAAGAACCAACGGTTTCAATATGTGCAGGTAAGCCCAATATGGTACACTATTTTTAGGTACATGTACAGTACTGTATTTGTAGAGTATGCTATGATGGTCTACCTGTCCAGTACAACAGTACTGTATGGTAATGTAATGTGTGTACTGTAGTGCCCTGCTGTAAATTACTGTATGCAAGGCATGTCTTTCATTGTAGCGAAGTGTGTGTACACTGCATACTCTAGTACATACCTTACTATATTTACAATACATACAATGTTGTTTTTTTTTTTTGTTTTTTTTTTTTTTTGTAGAGAATTTGAGCTTGATGCTCTGGCCGAACCCCACGAATACATCTTTGTTGATGAGGCGGGGTTTAACCTGACGAAAAGGCGGAGAAGAGGAAGAAATATCATTGGTCAGCACGCCATTGTTGAGGTGCCAGGACAACGAGGAGGCAACATGACCCTATGTGCCGCCATCAGCCAGCGTGGCGTCCTCCACCGCCATGCTACCCTGGGGCCTTACAACACGGCACACCTCATTGCATTCCTAAATAACATGGAAAACAACATACATCAACAGGAAGCGGAGCCAGGGCGGCCAGAGCAGTCCCACTATGTTGTCATATGGGACAACGTCAGTTTCCATCGTGCTGCTCTGGTTCTTGCCTGGTTCACTGACCATCCTAGATTTTCTGTTTTTTCTGCCTGCATATTCGCCATTCCTCAACCCTATTGAGGAATTTTTCTCTGCATGGCGGTGGAGGGTGTACGATCGCAACCCTTATGTGCAGGAAAATCTCCTGCAGGCCATGGAGGAGGCCTGTGGAGATATTGCACTTGAATCCATCCAAGGGTGGATTAGGCATACCAGGGCATATTTCCCACGCTGCCTTGCACGAGCTAACATGTGTGTTGTGGATGAAATTTTGTGGCCTGACCCAGCCCAGAGACGAGACGGCGATCAAGCTGATAATGCTGAGCAGTGTGTAAACTTCTCTAAATTGCTTTTTTTTTTTTTTTTGTGCTGCACATACTTTTGAGTTCCTCTTTTGAATACTACTCTTTGAAATTACTACTTTTTTTTGTTCCTTCAACTGTGATGTATACTGTACAGTATTTCACTTTTCAGTACTGCAAATAAAATATTTGGAAAGTTACAACTCCAGACTCACTGCTATAAAAGGTTTTTGCAGTAATGCTTTGAATTTAACTCACTGGTGTGTTACGGGTAATCTATATTGTCTGTGATTTTGATGGCTTAAGTGTGCCATATGAAGTCAAAGTTTAATTTTAATGGAAGAGTATATGTTTTTGAGAAGAGAATTTGAGTTTGGCATGGATATTTGAGGTTTGTACTGACTGATGTGTAGTTTTGGGATTGTGTTAATAGTTTTGAGAAAAGGGGGAATCGTTTCATAAAATGTCTTAGCAATAGAAAAAAAAAAAAACTGTAAGAGCGGCTCAGTGCCCGCCAGTTTGACTACGTACAGTGCCGTTAAAAAACGTTTACCCCCCACCCCCCTACCCCCCCCCCCGTTATCACATACAGCCTTCCTCACACTGAATGGTTTCAAATGTTTAGACAAAATATAATATTAGACAAGGGGAACCTGAGTAAGCACCAAACACATTTTTTAAATTGTTATTTCTATTATTTAATGAAAAAAGTTATCAAACACCCATGTCACCCACATGAAAAAGGAGTCGCCCCCATAAATTTGACTGATTGCATCACTTTTAGCAGCAATACCTGCAGTCAAACGCTTACTATAATTTGATATCAGTCATTTGCATGGAGGAATTTTAGCCCACTCTTCTTTGCAGAACTGCTTTAATTCAGACAAATGCGTGGGTTTTTCAGCGTGAACTGCTCGTTTCAGGTCCTGCCACAGCATCTTAATTAGGATCAAGTCAGGACTTTGACTAGGCCACTCCAAAACTTTCATTTTGTTTCTTTTCAGTCATTCAGATGTGGACTTTTGTGTTTTGGATCATTGTCTTGCTGCATAACCCAATTATGCTTCTGCTTCGGCTCACAGACCGATGACCAGATATTAGGAAGTTCCTGGTGCAGAGCACAATTCATGGTTCCTTAAGTAATAAATAGCAAGTCCTCCAGTTCCTGAGGCAGGAAAGCATCCCCACACCATCCCACTGCCACCACCATGTTTGACTGCTGGTATTATATTCTTATTGTGAAATGCTGTGTTTTCTTTATGCCAAAAAAGTTAAGTCATCCAAAACGTCCCACTTTTGGCTCATTTGTCCATAGAACATAATCCAAAAAGGCTTGGGGATCATCCAAATGCTTTTTTTGCAAATGTGAGACAAGCATTGATGTTTTTCTTGGTCAGCACTGTGGACTACTTCTCTCTGATGGTAAGGTTCAATATAAGGGAGCTGTAGATTCAACAGTACTGGCTGCAATCAAGTCTGGCTGTTTTCAATCAGCTGAATCTAATCAGTTAAATTTGGGTAATTGGTGGACTGAGTAACTAGGGGGGCAGTGACATTCTCATTGGTGATATGGGTGTTAATAACTATGTTTTAAAGTTAATTACTTTTTTCGTTAATTAAAGGTAACTATTTTTAAAATTATTGTTTTGTGTTTACTCTGTTTCCCATTGTCTAATTACATTTTTGCCTAAAGATCAGAAATCATTCAGTATGACAAATATGCAATAATAGAGAAAATCAGGAAGCAGGAAAAAAAATACTCACAGCACTGTATCATAAAAAGTGAATAAACCACATACATTCAAAAGTAGTCACTTAAATTTCCCACAGCCATCTGTGTTTGTTTCTTAATGATCTTTCAAACAGTTGATTTTGGTAAGCCTAGAGTTTGGCTTATATGTCTGATTATTTTTTCCTTATTTCTCAGCCTCATAATGGCTTTAACTTTCATTGGCACAACTCTGGTCCTTATGTTGACAAACAACAATTACAGACTCCAAAGGCAATCGAAAGCCCAGAATCTAGACTAGATACTGCTAGGTCTCTTATACTTGCACTAAGGTAATTGAACACACATGACTAATCAGAAACACCTGTGATGCCATTTGTCTCAAACATCCTTGGGTATATAAGGAGAAAAGTGGAGACTTTTCAATATGACCTCTTGTGTGCTATTCGTGTATAGCATTCCACTACACATACATTTTGCACCATTGTACATTGCCGTCATTGAACATACTGTAGAATAAATTGCATAAATTTTTACCTGGCATTTCCATTTGACTCTTACTGCTGCACACCTAGCAGTTTTAAGGTTCTAACATACACATAGAAGTCAGTAGCTCTGTACCCCGTAGTCTCTTGGCCATACACTAGTGCCGTAGCAAGGTACACAATTGTATCTATGCAGGCTACATACGCCAGAGGCACGTCCGCGTCTACTATGATAAATAGCAATCCGTATAGAGCCACACTACTGCCGGATCATTTGCACTCTCCTACTGTGTAAAACTGTTAGCACAGAGTAAAGGTTAAAACTTTATTTTGGAATCAGATAACTGAGATATTAAATTAATTCTGCTACAGTACCACTGGGTAAGACTGCACACATTCCTCTGCCACTCAGATACTTCTGCTGTTTGGCATATCTGAGGGGTTTCTTACAGGTGCAAAAACAGGGTGGCCAGGTTACAGTTAGCTAAGAAGGATTCAAAAGATAGCGGAGTTCTGGAAAAAGGTCTTGTAGAGAGACAAGACCAAGATTCCGTTGCATCAGAGTGATGGCAGGAGTAAAGTGTGGAGGCAAACTCCCCAATACTTTGTTATCGAATCGTATTAAGTAAAATCACGCATTGATTCTTATTTTTAAATGCATTTTGGATGTAACTGGGTTTAATATATGACTCTAAACCCCTTAGTTTGTTAGGAAAATGCAGGAGTTTCTCCATGGTCCATGGGGAACTCGAGAGCTGGAGTGCACTGGATGCCATATTGGTTTCTGCAGCTTCTGACTCCTCCTGCCTCTCCAGTTCCTACGTACCCTCTGTGGTTGAGAGTGAGTGCCCAGAGAGGAGGAGGGAGGAGAGAAGGGATACATTTGGGGGGAGGAGTGATGGATCCAGTTGGTAATGTGTCATAGGCCCATAGGCGGAGCCAGCGAGGGGGGAAAACGATTCCACATCTGTCACCGTTCTGAATAGGGACCCACTGTAGAGCTATCATTGCTACTGTACTTTATTAGCAAATTATATTGAATCATTGTTTTCTACAGAACAGCAAAGGTATTTTTCAAAATAAAAGAATAGGATTGGAGTGCTGTCCTTATTCAGTTATAGAGCGGCCAGAGATATCCTTCCCTCACATCTTATACCATATTGAATGGCCAGGTAAGGAACCACGTCAGCTACATTACTAGCCATGAAAATTTGACTGACATTAGCTAGTTGACGAGATCTGATCATGCGGTTTCACTTTGAACATTCAATTGCAGGAGCAATCTTAATGTCATTTTGTGAGTAACTTGGTGAAGCTGAGAAAATAGTGACACTTCATCTACTTGCTCCAATTGAAAAAATATAAAAAATTATGTAAATACTACAATTAGAAAAGACAATCTTTACAATAGAAAAAGCTGTGTAAAACAATTTTAAAACGTAGTCTACCTTAATCTTAACCATAAACAAACTTTTAAATAGCCTGCTACTAATGAACTACTGAAATACCAGATATAGTACTGAAGAACAATATAGAAAATGGAACATGCATTGCAGGTGCCACATTTACTGACAAATCGTTTGATGTCATTGCTGATCTCTGGCCAGAAGATCATGTCTTGTGCCTGTCTTAATCTGGCATCTCTCCCAGGGCATCCTGTGTGATGCTTGGATAAGAAGCTATGGTGCAATGACTGAGGAACTTCTACTCGGCTACCCTTGAGTATTACACTGTCCTGAGTAGCGAGGTCTTCATTGCATGTCCAGTAAGCTTAGAGAGCTGTAGGTGCAGTCTTCTTGCTAGTGGGTCAGCCTTCAGTAATGTGAGCGTGAAGACTTTGAAGCACAGGTTCTGTGCATGAATGTGTTTTGATGGCATCCAGTGATGCTTCTGAGATGGTTAAGGTCACTAGCGTGGTCTATATTTTCAGGGCCGGCCCTAGCATTTTGGTGGCCCTAATCAAATCTGTCCGAGCGAGGGGGGGCTGCTGTTGGATTCCGTCGAGTGGGGGGGGGGGGGGGTGGTGCTGTTGTAAAGCGGTTGTGGCCATAAACACCAGCATAGACCGTTTATGCCACGGGCCGGCTCTGTATATTTTCCACCCCACCATTGCAGCTACCTTCAGTGAAACATAACTATTTACCCAGAATGCCTCATTATATCATGACAAGTGGTTTCAGACAGAGTCGTTCATAACTGGACAGTGGACTGCTGCTTTCTGATGTGTCACTTTTGTGGTTAATGGGGTTTGAAAAATGGGTCTCTTTTGTTTCCTCATACTTTCCTCATACTAGCATGTGTATGGGCCACACAGTCTGGTATTGAATCCAGACTGTGCTTAGCGTGTGCCAATAGTTCTATCAAGGCGGAGCCCTCAGGTGGCAAGTTTATAATCCTACGGTCACTCAGAGAGACAAAGACTGCTGCCTCCACTGCCAGCTTTGTTGTCTTCCAACTTTGTTCACCATTAGCCTTTTAAGTATTTACATGATACAGAGACTAGTTCTGTTACATACATGTTAGGGGCTATAAATGAGGATAGATGGTTTTATGTGGATGCATTTTTCACAATATTTATTCCAAGTTTTTTCCAGTGATCCTACTGCATCCTGGACAGTACTACCCTCCCTTACAGCAAGACCTTGTGTCCAAAGGCTATCAGACGTTGTCTGATTTTTGCAGCAGTCACATTGGCTTCATTCAAACTGCAGTTATATGTAGTCTATTCGACTCGTGTGTGGCACTCCAATGGGAATTGTTCAGCAAGCATTGTCTGTGTGATGACCTTCCTAATGTGTGTACAGAATTTTGTTTGTTTTTTACTTCTTTTTCTGCTAATTTCCATTTATGACACCTCATTCTAATGAAAGAACCTCAACCTGAAGAATCTCTTGTATTTCATTTTGTTAATTGCTTTTATGAATTTGAAAGTCTCAATCAAATCGCCCTTGAGTCTGCTTTTACTAAGCTTGAAGAGTTCCTGCCCAACTGGAGGTACCTTTTTTTTTTTTACGTCACTCTCCATTCAACAGGTTAATGTCATCATAATTCTGCATTGGCTTGGGTTGCTTTCAAAAATGAATATGAACAGTCAAAAAAAATTGAATCGGAGACAAAAATTTGGATTTGCACATTCTCTCTCCTATTCTCATTTGGGTAGTTTGGTTGCACAGTACAGTATATTCATGTATGTTTTACACTTCTAATTCTACATTACCAGCAATCAATATAATCCACGGTATCATCAGTATTGGAAAATCCATCATCTAAGTAATTCATTAACCAACAATCAGTGAGTTATGCAGTCAGAAAAAAATATTTTGGCAAGACATTTGTGTGTACAAAATAAAAGATTTTTAGTGTTGCTACACAGATTTACATTTCTCTCTCTTCAGTCAACCTTAGTACATTGCTGCCACTAAACATACAGCATGTCTGTAAAAATCTCTGGCAGGATGTGAGAGGCTGGTACATGGGTTCTGATCGGCCGTGTGGTTTCCTCTTTCTTTACAGTATGATCTGTCACTCAGACCCCAGCCTCCCTCACTCAAAGGCAACTACGGAAGTAAAGCTACGAGCTAGAAGTACAGTCGGGACCGGGACCATATGCGATTATCTCCTGTTCGGTTTTATTGGAAAGAAAATTGCTCTCTTATACGTCATTCTCTCGTGAGTTCCTCTGTGCATTGGGTCAGTTGATGTTGTGACATTCTTGTGGGAGACACTGTGAGGACCAGGATGCTGGGGATTGTTGTCATGGCATTTGGTGAGTGTGATTTCCTGTCCTACACAGTAAAATGTCCAGTGTTACTTCAACTCTAACAGTGTTAATTGAACTCTAACGGATAACACATTTGGTTATCTGTTAGAGTTGAATTAACACTGGGCATTGTACGGTGTATAGGATGTGCGAACGTTACTTCAGGGTTATTCTGTGTATGCACAATGGGCATTAGCCACATTAACACAAATAAATGTATGTGCAATTTCATGCAATTTATCATTGCTCTTCAGTAATTATATACTGTTACTATGAATTCTTTAAAACTGCACAAAAGGCGGATTTAGCCATTTTCAGCAAAATAAATATCTATGACACAAAAAATTACTGCATCAAACTGCAGTTTTTCAATACTTCTACTTGTTCGTCAATTTTTTGCCGGTTCTCCGCATGTACACTGATATTTGTAGACATTGATATTTGTCACTCTCAGCGTGTTGTCAATGGACTTGCCTCATTCGATGAGCCTGAAATCTGCCCATGCAAATATCAGTGAATCTGCACCACAGGTTATCACTTACTGAAACTAACACAAGAATGAAAATGAATTGTGGAAAAATGTTTTGATGAACAGAACTTAAACCGAAACATTGCAAAACTAACAAAAGTAATATGATCAGAATTTTTTTTTTAGTTTTCATTTTTGATCAGCTTAAAAATGAAAATGCTTGGAAAAAATTAACTGTGAGTATATCAGCAATATTAGTACATGTTGGTTGGTTTTACTTGAATTTTGCAATGTGAACCTGTCAGTAGCTTCCCAATCCACATGGAGAAACAGCAATGTGTGCTAGTACATCAATTCTATTTTCAATAGATGCTTTGTTAATATTATATTAATTTTATGTGCAAAATTGTCAATAAATTCTTAGGTTAATAAATAGACTTAATTTTGCTATATGTTGGTATAGATTATTTAAAAATATACTTAAAATAAATCCAGTGGGATCAAGTGGAATTGTAGATTTCATAAATGAAAATTGCAAATGTATTGTACGGTACACACTGATTATTCGGAACACGTGCAAGTTTTATTTCTTTATTTCAAAAACCACATAATCCTAATGACAGATGATAATGTTTTTATATTCAGAAAGCTATGTATTTTTATTTATTTATTTATTTTTAAGATGTACATTTGAGGCCAAAAGTTTACATACACCTAGACTGGAAGACCCAGTTGCGACCAAGTTTTAACTTTCTAGGTGATGTCTTGAGTTGTTGCTTCAGTATCTCTAGATAATCCTCCTTCCTTATGATGCCATCTATTTTCTGAAGTGCACCAGTCCCTTTTCCTGCAAAACACCCCCACAACATGATGCTGCCACCCCCATGCTTCACAGTTGGGGTGGTGTTCTTCGGATTAAAAGCCTCACCCTTTTTCCTCCATACATAGCGCTGATCATGACCAGACAGTTCAATTTTAGTTTCGTCTGACCAGAAAACACTCCTCCAATAGGCTAGGTCTTTGTCCTGGTGATCACCTGCAAACTTCATTCTGGCTTTTTTTTATGTCGGTCTTGGAGTAGGGGCTTCTTCCTTGCACAACAGCCTTTCAGGCCATGGCGATGTAGGATTCTCTTAATGGTGGATGTAGATACTTTGGTACCTGATGCCTCCAACTCCTTCACCAGTTCCTTTGAGTTGTCTTGGGGTTCAGTTGAACCTTTCCGACCAATGTTCGTTCAGCCCTGGGAGTTAATTTGTGCCTCCTTCCTGAACGATGTAGTGTCTGTGTGGTCCCAAGATTTTTATATTTGTATTCAATTGGGGGTGACATAGCTCAGGAGGTAAGAGTGGTTGTCTAGCAGTCGGAGGGTTGCCGTTTCGATCCCCTGCCCTAGGCATGTCGAAGTGTGCCTGAGCAAGACACCTAACCCCTAATTGCTCTGGTGAATGCGAGGCATCAATTGTAAAGCACTATATAAATGCAGTCCATTTCTCCATTTCAATTGTTTGTACAGATACTCATGGTACCTTCAGTTGTTTGGCAATTGCTCCTAAGGAGAAACCAGACTTGTGGAGGTCCACAATTGTTTTTCTGAGGTCTTGGCTGAGTTGCTTGGAGTTTCCCATGGTAACAAGGGCAAAAAGGCAGTGGCTCTAAAGGCAGGCCCTTAAATACAGCCACAGGTTCCAATTAACTCCTAATTATGACAACTGGCCAATCAGAAGCTTCTAAAAAGTCATTACATCAATTTCTGGAACCTTCCAGACTGTTTAAAGAGACAGTCAACTTGGTGTATGTAAACTTTTGACCCACTGGGATTTGATATAGTGAATTAAAGCTGAAATAAATCTGTCTCTAATCAATTGTTGTAAAATTATTGTACCTCTGATGTGAACAAAGTAGATGCCCTAATTGACTTGCTGAAAGAAATGTATGGTAACCTGAAATGTGCGGAGTTGTGAAAAACTGAGTTTGAATAACTTTAGCCTAGGTGTATGCAAACTTTTGGCCTCAACTGTATGTAGTTTCATTAAAATGATAGTTAACTTGTTACTTTTTCTGTTTTATGTAAGTTCATCAGGTTTAACATTTTTAAAATTAAAGGAATGCTAACCCTTTAAAGAGTATGTTTTTTCTTCAAAATCTTAAGTCAGTATTCTAGAACTCCATTGCTTTCAGTTAGCAGCAGTGATTATTACATCGGCATTAAAATGTTCAGTTAACGACATTCTAATGACATATGTGTGATCTTAAACTTTGAAGAGTTAAATTGGCTATAGTGAGAACGTGCCACAAGGTTGAGCATTTTGCATTCTTGCAAGAGAACAGATCAATCATCCCACAGCGACAGACCATAGCAACACAAGAATGTAGATATATAGAATATTATATAGCGCCTACAGGTAGTGATTTTTTTTTTTAAATCACAGAAGGAAACTGGGTTCATGAGCAAGCCAATACTTTCTGGTGGAATTGGCAGAAGCGAACCTTGGTGAATTGGTTGAGATCCAATCACATTTCTTTTTTAAATAAGAGACCAATAACGTAGTATGTGCACTTCAAAAACATTGCTGCTATTTTCCTTGTTTTTTTTCAACAGTTCACCTTCTGAGTGTCAGCTTGCCAGCAGGTAAGCAGAGTCTCTTATCTGCTAAATAATGTCAGGGTGCTGTCTCATGTTATTGCATAGCTAGATCTCATCTAAACATCTCCAGTGCTCTTGATTATTGTCCAGTGTTCTTGATTATTGTCCAGTGCTCTTGATTATTGTCCAGTGTTCTTGATTATTGTCCAGTGCTCTAGATTATTGTCCAGTGTTCTTGATTATTGTCCAGTGCTCTTGACTATTGTCCAGTGCTCTTGGTTATTGTCCAGTGTTCTTGATTATTGTCCAGTGCTCTTGATTATTGTTCACTGCTCTTGATTATTGTCCAGTGTTCTTGATTATTGTCCACTGCTCTTGATTATTGTCCACTGCTCTTGATTATTGTCCAGTGCTCTTGATTATTGTCCAGTGCTCTTGATTATTTGCCGTCTGTTGCTTTGTTCCTCTCTGTGGCTTTTAGATGGGCTTCAAATCAGACTGGTCAATGGGACATGCAGGTGCTCTGGGAGAATGGAGGTTCATCATGGTGGCCAGTGGGGAACCGTGTGTGCTGGTTACTGGGACATGAACAACACTGCAGTGGTGTGCAGACAGCTGGGCTGTGGCTCGCCCGTGTCTGTTCTACATGGTGCCCACTTTTGTCAGGGGAGTGGAGAAATTTGGAGGGCTGCAGTTAACTGTTCAGGCAGTGAAAGTTCACTCGCACATTGCCCACACCACGTGTTTGGAAACTGCAGCTGTGATTGTGCCTATGTTGTCTGCTCAGGTGAGGGAACCTCTTAGTCTGGAGGACTTACTTCACTAACACTAACACTCTGTCAAATGTGTGACATCACTAAGATACTAACCTTTGAAGTGGTTGCAGTAAACATAACTGACATAAACATCAGCATAACTGATTTAATGTGCAAGCAGCTTGAGTCCTTTTAGGCCTGAAATACAAGTAGGTTTTCAGGGATTCGGTGGTGATATTGCAAACTTATGAGTGAATATACTCATACGGTTCCAAATGTATTTGCTCTTCATCCCTCTGTAATATAACTGTTAGAAAAGGATATGGCTTCTTTGCTTTATAAACAGCTTTGTATAGTTGCTCGTGCCCGTTGTGTGACTACTTGAGAATTTTTCTATATTTAATGATTTATGGGTCTTTTTTGATACGCCAGGTAACATGTCCCAGCCCACCCTGTCCCTAAGCTCTCCATATTCTCCATACTCACCAGGCGAAGTGGTTAGTTTTCGCTGCAACGCCCCGGCCGATATCTGTCCTCCCATTGACTTCTGCTTACACAAACTGGGAGCTGGGAGTCCCCTGACCTGCCAGTTGCAGTCCAGAGAGTCCAGTGTGCAAATGGACCTAAATAACGTGAACTCACACCAGGGCAGCTACACCTGCCTGTACACAGTCCAGGGAAACCAGACCCTCAACTCTTCCCACAGTAACGCCATTACAATCACTAACGGTGAGTGCCGTCTTTTACACGTACGCATTTACACCACCGGCCAAAAGTACACTTCACTCGTGTTAGTGCTCGGCTTTTAGTGAACTTTAAGCAGCTTGATGTCTTTAACCTCTTAAGGCACAGCCCCTAGTGGTCGGCACGCCGGCGTGCCTAGATTACTAAACTCAAAAAAAGTTTTTAAAAATGATACCATGTCATTCTACAGTCAATATCTCGGACTAAATATTGAATAAATATACAACCTTACCGTTGGTTTTACGCGTAGATATGTCCCTTTTGAGACTGCGTGGTCATATATTGTCTTGAACAATCTGTTCGGGACCTAAAAAACGCTATTCCAAAAGCAAAATTAGACATGTTATACATCGTTAGAAAGCTTATACTCTCACCTACTGAATAAATGAAATGACAATCAAGCCAGACTGTACTAAAAAGGGCGACAACGCCGTAAACAACGCGTGTGGTATTACGCACAGCTATTTTGGAAGATACCGAGGCATCACAAATGCCCGTATATTTCACAAACGGATTATCCAAGACAATAAATGACCACTCAGTCAAATAGTTAGCTATCCACAGCCAAAACTAACCTAAACTTACCGCCACATATTTTCTCAAGTTCGAAGCTGAGTTCTTGTAGGCTGAAATGTCCACATTTCTAGGCAGACAAAGAAGGCAGCGCATAATGTAACTACTGTTTTTGGTAGTCTGTAAGCAAAACGTAGTTTGAACGTGAGGCCAGGGGTGTTCTGCCTGCTACGAATCACCCGCCGTTGTTTCAGCCATTGTTGTCGCCCACTCATCCTTCTGTGTGCTGTGACTGGTGAAACGGAGTCATGTGGGGCTATGACAGAGCCAAAGCAAAGACCAGTCAGCCTCTTTGGCTGAAGTCTCTCTGAGAGAATGAAACAAACAGAACGTGCATTGAATAAAAAATGGGTAAAAAATAAAAGTAACGAGCGGAATGTAGCCGAATATAACGGAGTAAAAGTAACATTTTTTCTTCACAAATATACTCGAGTAAAAGTGAAAAGTATGTTGCATTAAAACTACTCTTACAAGTACAATTTATTCAAAAATTTACTTAAGTAAATGTAACGGAGTAAACATAACACGTTACTACCCACCTCTGACTGCAGCACATCTGTGGGGACTTCTGCAGCGCTGCTGGTGTGAACTTTCAGAACCACATGACTACCCTTGTACGAAAAATGGCATGAATATGCTCAGCAGTTATTACTTCGCTATTTTGATCAACCTAAAATGTATATATTATTTTGTAAATTAAAAGGTGATTATTTCTTTTCTTTTTTTTAATCTCTGCTTGCAAATTACGTACTAAATCTTTTTACTGCCAGCGTACGCATGATAAATATGGTTCTCATACTGAGATATTATATCATTCACTTTTATTCTCATCAGCTTCTTGCACACTGCTTACAGCGCTTTCTGCTGAAGCAGACGTGGGTCAAATACATATTGGTTTTGGACTCAAATATTTTTCTGTGCTCTGTTGATCTTGTCTGGTGTATTGGAACCAATGAAATACTCTCTAAAAAAGTGCAAACCCCACCTTCTGGTCATATTGGCAGGCTCAATTACACCAGACAAGATCAACAGAGCACAGAAAAGTATTTGAGTCCAAAACGAATATGTATTTGACCCAGGTCTGTACAGTAGCCATCTCGATTGACGTGAAAAGAAGCGATGGAAGAGCATAGATGTTTTTGAGGATTAGCGGGCACTCTGCCACAAGGATGGAGGACGTTTCAACGTCGGGATGCGGGTACGGTTACGACGAGGCGTTCCAAAATATAGATAAAATAAAAAGCAATTACTTAATAGATTCGACTTTTCGCAAAACGTTTTTTTCTTTTGGAAAACCCGCATTTTCCATTCGTTTCATAAAATGATTGGAAAGGGTTGCTGTTTTTTAAGTAGAAAGCTAGTGATTTTAAAGGCGTTCTCAATGCCATGAGCGGTGTCAAGCCGGTGTCCATATAACTGGGTTAGCGTAAGTGGGTTAGCAGGAGATTTTGAGACTAATGAATCACGTTCTCTCAACCATTCTGTCGAAAATCCAAAGTGTAAAACCAACTTTAACACTGTAACACATAAATTTAAACACATAAATTGTGTTATCAATTATAAACGTATATCAGTCCAACAGACACAATATATGCCCTATTAGTAAGTACTCTGTTGGAGTGAATTTTGGTCTATTTGCTGTTTAACATGGAGATGCAATTTGGTGTGTCCTTTTGCTTTTCAATAGATTAAATGCCCGAAAGGCATTTAATTTATGTTAACATGTTCTATGTTAACTGTTATGTGGGAGTGGCAAATTCTAACTGTCGAAGGACATGATCCTCAAGAAGAACTCAGCGATTCACACAGGGGTTCTCCTCTTCCGCAGCCTCCATGATCCTGCCTGTCAGCTTAGGAGTGTCAGCAGGGCTGCTGGTGCTGGTCCTGCTGTCAGTCATCCTGTTCCTGGTGTTCTGGAACAGAAGGCACGGCACGGGACGCACTCGAGTTGTGAAGAGAACCACCAACGCATGTTAGTACCTCGTTGCAGAGGAACATGCACTGCATCATAAGGAAGTGCACTTTCCCCAAAATAACACGACGGTCGAGGAGTACTCACACTGTACTCCACAGTTTAACTTCTTTAATCAAATCTAAATTCACGTGTGGTTAAAGATTCTCAGCTTGTATTAAAGAGTATTTACCATATACCATGTAGAAAGTACCGCACTTTTAATATTTAACATAGCCCTTTGGGACAAATGGCATCACAAATTGAGGGTGTATGTATGTATGCAGGTGAAATTGCTTATAAAATAGTTTATATAATTTGTCAGTCACATTTTCATTATCGTTAAATTATTGTATTGCTTACTTGATAAGGACACCAGTCCTATCACTTTTCATAATGAAAGCAATAATAAGGAATCAAGCTAATTTCAGGTCATCTCATTGTTTGCATGTATTGATTATGAGTAATTAATTGGTCTACATCATACAAAATCTCTGACACACTTTGTTTCAGGTACGATGAAGGCTTACTACCCCAGAGGACAAGTCAGTGAGGAAGAAGAGGAGCAAGACTATGTGAACGTACATGCATTCAAAGGCACTGACTCTGAAGAAGAGGAGGATGTCTATGTGAATTGCAGCCAGCCTGTTAAAAACAAATGCCACGAGGATGAAAATATATATCAAAACTGAGCAGATGGACCACAAGACTATACCCTGTTGAATGTAATCTGAAAAGCAGGTGGTCAAATGCATTTTTGGGTAGAGACCAAGGTGGAGATGGTCGTTGGATTGCATGCATTAGTGGAGCTAGCCGGGGGGGGGGGGGGGGGGGGGGGGGGGGGCAGGGGGCTGGAGGGGGTTGGGGGGGGTGACTGCACCGGGTCCACACATCCAGGGGGGCCCATGGGGGTTTGCTCTTAGAGAATATTTCATAGAAAACAATTGTCAGCGTCATCACGTTTTAATTAATTTGTTGCTTGTGTCTGTCTTTCTGTGCCATCATCATAGACAGCGTGACTACATCTTGCAGTTGAACTAGTAATACTGAAAACTGATTTCTCATAGCCAGGCGCGCACACACGTCTGTCTTTATTCCGCTACGCTCACAGCAGGTTGTGCGTTTCGCTGTTTGCGTGTTCTTTAGAAAAGCAATGAAAGATGGCAATGAATGAACCGGAGGCAAACTTGAATTTTTTTGACAATTTTGTCGAAATATAGTCATGTAGATGTATGTGCGGAACTCCTATGAGGGAATCGTTAATCATTCACTGAACAAGGTAGGATGATGACTGGATGCCATTGCATTGGCTATCGCAATGGAATGAATCGCCATACCATGTTCATATTCGAACCGACAAGGTGATATTAATAGCTGAAGTTAACTACGGTATTGCGCCTTTCTTACTTTTAGCTGCATATTAGATACTATGCCTAAGTTTACGTTTCATTTCAGCTTATTACTAAAAATCTTCTGTCCACCGTTACTCTCAACAAGCGGCACTAAGATAGCTCACTCCATTCAAATCATGCAGTCGGTACCTACGAAACAATAGGCTCAGTAGGTTGCAATCAGACGAGCGACTGTGTAGGCCTACCGTATCGGTCTTTATAAAACACATCCCATTCAAATCGAGCACCGCGTGATTTTGGGAGGAACTTTTCGGTCGTATGAGGGGAAGTTAACATAAATACATGAGTACTATGCAATTGCTATTAACGTATTAAAATGAGTTGCTTGCACTGTTCAGATTCTAATATGTGATTATATGTTATGTGATTATAATAAAGTTATGTTTGCTGAAAGTATTGGAGCCAAGTTAAAAGTCGGACGGCCCAGTGGCCGATAAGGCGGTCATCATTTCATTTACTTTTAGCACTCCAAAAATTTTGGCAACAAAAGCAGTCCAGAAACAGATCCAGTCCAACGTTTAATTTGGCGCATTGTATTGCTATGTTCGTCACACATACACTTACATATTCGCATAATGTTACACTGAACAGCATTTTCGATTTTAAAAAAAAGTATTTCAAAAAAAGTATAGTTGCGTTTTTTTGTGGCCAAATATTTTTCTTTATTTTTTAGTGAAAGTTGGGTAGGGATAAAAGGGAATTCAAATATTTTGTTAGTATGTGCGTTATGTTTTTGGAATTTTCTCGTATGCCTGCACATAACTGAAAAGAATTTCGTCTTGAAGACAAACTGTCTATCATAGCTTTCTATCTTTCACTATGTCATATGCTCAGATAATGTAAATAAATATGTTTTGATATATTTGATAGATTACGTACGTGTCATTAGAGGGTTTGAATGGGTATAGAGGTGGAGGGAAGGTTGTGCGGAGGTGTAGAGTACCTTTGTTTAGTTGCCATGCCTTATCTGCACCCCACACTCAGTGTAATTCACATTCATTAAGCATGTATTCTGTTGTGTCTTGTACAAGCATGTTTGTGATGTATTTAATTCATGCGTTTCAATATCAGACTGTTAAATATGGTTTAATTAAGTTGATTAAATATGATACCTTCATCCTTGTGCCCTCTTGCGGTTGTCTACTGCTAGCCTATTAGCCACTAGGAGATCTCTCACATACACACAGAACAACAAAGAGACAAGAAAGCCAGCTTTTTCAGGTGCAAATGAATGAGGCTAGCACATTTTTTGCATCTTTAATACCCATAGCGGGCTCTGGTGGAACCAAGATTATAATGACAAAGTTCATGGGTTCCACCCATGAGCCAGCTGAGGGTATTAAAGATGCAGGCGCAGGCTAGCCTCATCCATTCTCACCTGCATGAGCCGGCTTTCTTGTCTCAGAGTCAACAGCTCCTCATCGGTAATTCTCAGGACACAAACACTGACGAAATACACCGCTGAACGACACCAGGAAGAGCAAAGCTCACAAGACTGCGTATGCTGAGTGAGCTCTGATTAAGTCGTTATTTAGTCGTCCGTTGCTAGTTTGGTAGCGTAGCTATCTTGCTAGCTGTATAGCTGTAAGTTAAAGTTTTCAAATGCATCTTTGTTGTTAGCAGGTGATACAGGGCAGGGACAGTAGCAGCTGTAGGGTAAGTTACACCGCTATAGATAGATACATTCAGACCTATTACACATGCAACTTGGTTGCGTTAAGTTGCAAGTCGCGCAGGCTTATGCAGCTTGAACGGTTCCACAAAGCCTTTCAGATGAAATCAAACTACACATAGGCTTCTCATGGTACTTGCCTCTAAACACCATTGATACCGGGGTTAGGCCCAAGGACGCTGCACCTCTGATTCTGTGCTCCAAATGCAGATCATGATCCCGGCCGTTTAAAAAGGGGATCAGTTCCAAGGATGTCCGCTGGGTGGTGCCAAAGGCTTGTCAACATCCCGTCACTGAAACGTAAAACATGGGAAAACTCAAACAATGATTCTAAAATTGCACACAGCTTTGTACGTGGTATAAATGTTATGTGTAACGATATACTGACATTTATATTGAAATAGATTTTTTTTACACTATGCTTGTAAACTACAGTTCCTTAAAAAAGCATTTCTGGTGATTTTGTTCTGTTCAATAAGGTATTTAACCGTAAAGGGAGTGGCTGCATGCTTGAAAATGTATTCTACAACCTAAAAGACTAAATGACACAGTACAGGGCCAATAGTGATTTCAGCATTGTGTTAAGATCATCTACACCAGTGGTTCTCAAACTTGGTCCTGGGGAGCCCTGTTCTTGCTGCTTTTGTTACAGCCAATTTCTTGCTCAATTAAGACTGTTGAAGACAATGCTTCCATTGTTATTTCCTTAAACATATTAACACAATGCAGGTTTGACTTATTATCATTTGCTTTGTCTTTGAATTCTTCATTGTCTTCCATATGTTTAGTTTTAGTGGCCAGTTGTTTACACGTTCACCAATTATTAGCCTATTGATTCATCCCCCTCTATGTAATCATTTGCAATATGGAACAATTTGAATATGGGACTGTCATTCTTCATGACATTCATTTCAATAAAGTTTGTGTATCCCGGAGGGGAAATTAATTGCTGGGCATATCACCAATCGACCTCAAAAACAGAAGGGACATAATATACACAATAACCTGACATAACACACAAAAGAAATTCATGTCATACGTGTCTATTTCTGACATAATGTGGCTTAAGAGAGTAAATAATCCCTCAAAACATGAAAAGCCTGATGAAGAAAATGCTTGTTAAAATTCTGGGGTTGCAAATGTGGTTGAAATGAAAGCCAGCGTCCTGTGTTACTTTAGCCCATCACTGAAACACCTGATTCCGCTTACCAAGGTCCTGATTGAAGACCACAATTTGGCTAATTAATGGAATCAGGTGTCTTAGCGCTGGGCTGAAAAACCTGCACCCATACCAGCCCTTTTCAGATAGGACTGGACGCACTGTGCAAGACTCACAAAATTCCCTCTGTACCTCCAAGTTCATCCGTAGCTTTCCATAGTTGTGGGGCGACATGGCTCAGGAGGTAAGAGCGGTTGGCTGGCAGTCGGAGGGTTGCTGGTTCGATCCCCACCCTAGGCGTGTCGAAGTGTCCCTGAGCAAGACACCTAACCCCTAAATGCTCTGGTGAATGAGAGGTATCAATTGTAAAGCGCTTTGGATAAAAGCGCTATATAAATGCAGTCCATTTACCATTACCATTTAGTTCAGCGATAAATAACTTCGCACCAGGTGATTACCCATGGGCTTCAGCTGCATCAAATAACCTTACTGTAAATAGTTCTCAGAAGAAAAGTTGTTTTAAATGGTTCTTCAGCTACACGTTTTAGTTAGCGTTAACCTGATTAGGCATAGTGTTCCTCCCTTTGTGTGTCATCTATCAAAACTAGTTATTTTAATTTGGGAGGTAAAGAGGTCGGCAGCGCCTCCTAGTGGTCGTGGGGGGTCCTATGCATAACAAACCCAAGCATGTTAAACAGTTATTCTGGAAGAGTTCTATGCTTACAAGCAGCCGTGATTGACAGCTGACATCCCCCCCCCCCCCCCCCCCCCCCCTTAGTTTGGTAAAACAGCTTGTTTGACAGTGATAGTGGTCACTTTTTTTCCATGAGCATTATACTGGGGCACAGAAAAATATTCAGATATTACTGGGGTACGTGCCCCAGTAAATGGTGGACTTGCAACGCCCCTGCTACAGATGTCCAATTTCATGCTATAAAAGCCTTAGCACTCACAGACTAATGCTTCTCAGCAAATAAAAGATGGATTTATTTAACACATTGATTCATTGATTGGGAGATTTGGAAGGCGAAGATGTGCACTAATCCACGTCTGTGAAACGTCCTGAAAAAGTTGCCAGCTGTTTTTTTAAAAAAAAATTTCTACTCCAGAGTTAATCCCACAGCCGCTGAACTCCACTGGCACACGTTCAGGTATGTATGCTCAGCACTTACACACATTCTTTGCATTTCCCTTACCCTCTGTTACATCAACTTCTTTTTTTTTTTTTTTCTTTTTTTTTGAAAATACTTTTAAGGCACGAAAGCGCTCTTTGGGCCCTTTTAGAGATGAAATAGAGCGCGTTTCCCCAGCAGGGTTGACCTCCCTCGCTTCCGGCCGGCCGGACCGTGAGGAACGCCTCGGCGGCGTTGAGAAAGTCCAGCGTCCAGCCCCGAACAAAGAATAGCCACTCGAGGAGGGGAATTTTAAAAGCCATTTAAATCAAAGCCAATTCCGATCGCTTTGGTCCTTCTCTTACCGCGGCGGATGAGTTATTGGGCGCCCGCGTTTAACACAAATACAGCTGCGCTGGGAGCGGGGGTGGAGCGGAGCGCTGCCCGTGCTCTCCCCGCGTACTCCGGCCTCCGCAAATTAGCGGTGTTTTTACGGGGCGGGACAAGGTGCGCGCAGAGACCCCTTTAGCCCCTAGGGCCCTCCCGGGGGCCCAAGATCACCACCTGCATTTTAAGGACCCCTATGTCATCTCGCCCGTGTTTGTTTTCTTATGTCGAGAATATTTTACCGTCGACGAAGCGCATGCCTCTCGTTATATCTCCCCGCCGGACAGATTTGTGGCAAAGTCAAAGTTTAAAAAGGAACGGCAGTTTGAAGAAAAAAGCCCGAATGCAGGAGAGTAGGGAACGACACTTAAAATACTACCGCATAACCGCTGGCATTGGAAAGCACGACCGACAGGGGACAGAAATTATGGCGCACCAGCCATGCCCTGAATAGGTTTTTCCCTGGAGTAGCAACTGGTAAAACTATACCCTTCTTTGTAGAGTAGATTTTTTTGGAATATTTTTTTTCCCCCCCAGAAGTTCTAAGTCAGTGTTCTAGAAACTCCATTGCTTTCAATTAGCAGTAGTGATTGTGACATCAGGGTTAGAATGTTCTTCAGCTGAAATTTGTGATCTCATACCTTGTCACCATTCAAGCGTGTTTTTCCTCATCTAATTTTTAAAAAATAATGACGTTTGTTAAATGAATCAGTTAAAGTAATTATTTGAGGGGAGTTACAAGACACTGCACAATAGGCTAATTGTGGAGGTAACGATATAGCAGTATAACTACAATCTGACTTTGTTTAAAACCTATTTGTCCGCATAGTTTCTATTATAGCCTCTACATGAATATCCATCATAAGAACCCCAGCGATTTATGTGCCCATAGGCCAACTTGGCCGTGATGAATACAGATTTAAGGTTAGTACTGAAATTAATTAAATTTCAGCAATGCAGAACTTCATAAAATAATGTGTATTCTCAAGAACATTTTTATGGCGTTCAATTGAGATTGGAAGAGTTATAGATTAGCTTCCCGATTCTTACATTAATGCAAAGTTTATCCACCACTGGTGAAACATCAAGTGCTTTGTTATTTTTACTTTTCTTACTTGAACTGCTCCAATGGTTCTCAAAAGCCATCCTGTTTTACTATTTTTGAGGGCTCCTGTTAGTTTCACGGACGCACACACACGCCTGCATACACACGTACACACACACACATTCCACTGATTCCTCCCGACCCCAGTCTTTGAGATTGTTTCTCCAGGCACACCCGTTCTGTGGTAGAAACACGAGCCCGCTTTATTAATCACATACTCGAACATACTAACGCAGGGTGGTCAGCTAAGGTGTAGCGCGTGTAGTTTACTGTACCCGTGACCCAAGACCTGAGGCGGTATCTGGCTGCCATTGTGCAATAATATCCTTCTGAGACCCGGCACTTAATTTTTTCCCCTCTAGGGGGCATGAGCCTCTGGTCTTAATCTCAAGAGCAATATATTCTACTATGCTGCAACCTGCACTACAAGGGACATTCAATAAAAATAAAAGAAATCATATTTCTGAAAATATTTTCACTGGAACATGTTTTCGTCATCCACAACATTTGTACTACGTCAAAAAAAAAATTTGTATACCGATTTTTTTTTCTGCTGGGAGGATAAGGTTCGACATCACTAAGTACAATGTCACAGCTGCTGCCAGTGTATTGCACTGCGAAGTACTTCGAATTGCCTGTTTCTTCGCAGGATATGCACATGCACTATAAATAAAGCTTTTTGTTGTTGATGTTGTTATTGTTATTGTTGTTTTTTTATGTGGTCGCGAGACGAGGTGTTGTCTGGAGGCCGGCTGATTCACGAGCCGGATGAGTGCCATATTCATGAGGGAGCAACGGTTCAAGCCCCCACCGTGGCACCAACGAGCTGTACCCCCTTCTCTACCCGTTACCCCCTCCACCCCCTCTATCCATTCTACCCGAAGAAATAAAGCAAAAAAATACAAAAATAGAGTGGTCTGCCTACTCTCTCTCTCTCTCTCTCTCTCTAAAGCATCCGTTAGTTATCTCTGCCACGTCACTGTCATGGGAAACAGTATCTCCTCTCTGCCCCGTTGCGTGTGGACAGCATTTATCATATTTAAAGTGACACGGCCACGGCGGTTATGGAAATAAAGCCCTACGGACGGCTTTCTCCGAATTCCATCGCTTTTTTCATAAAACTGTCAAGAACTTTTTTTTTGTACTTGGCCCCTTGTCTGCTCTGTATCGGCCATGTGGTTCGAGTCTCGATCACCTAATCCGCAGTGATTAATGGAGATAATTAATAGCGTCCGACTCCTCGCGAGCGGGAGCCTTCAGCCGTCCACCGGCCCCTGGGACCGGCCGCACAAATCATCCGGCGGCCACGATTAGCCGCGGGGTTTCCCCGCCAGATGCACTGCATCATGTCAGAGAGCGGTAACGCATTGCACTTTGTCATGAGGTGAAGTCACTGCTTGGTACGCCCTGGTAGCACAGGCGGGAGGGGGCGCGGGGGTGGGGGGGAACCGTGCCAGCGAAGAGCCGCTCAGAGCCGAAGTGTTGCTCAACTCCGCGATTACAGGGAAAGAGCACTCTCTCTCTCGCTCTCTCGTTTTCTCTTACATCAGCATAGTGTTGCCGTAGCGATTGTTTATATAAAACAATGATATGGTGCTTGAATCCTTAGTATTATTGAGTATTGTTGGGAGGGCTTTGTTAATAAAATAACGCTAATAAACAGCAATAACCAAAAACATTAACCATAACAACATAAGACTAGCCTACTATATTCAGTGCTGCTGTTGATCCCTCCCCGGGTAAGACTGAAAATCTGTTTATATCAGTCAGTTCTTTAAACTGAGGGAAAGAATGAAATGAAATGAATTTTTTTTCTTTCAATCCTGTATGGTTTTCACAGTGTAGGGGAAAGCGCATCTCGGTCTCCGCCTCACCGGTCTCACAGTGACCGCGCAAGCTTTCGTCCTTTGGCAACCGGAGACCGTCGGAATGCGGGAATCTCGCGGCGCCTGCCTGTACCAGGGCACTGAGACCTACCAGCGTCACCTAAAAGGCTTCCTCTGGCGGGATTGGCCGCTTCGCTGCTGTTTTTCCTTCCTTCCCACCTGCTACTGGGAAATATTTACCACCCATTAGATTCTTCTCCGCTTATTGCGGCAATGGCTCCGTAAAAGCCAGGATCTGACACTTACATCACTAATTCTGAGCTATAGGAAGTCTCGCACCCGTAAATCAGCCATAACCGTTTATACAGTGCGCGTGCCCACCGGAGCGTTTCTTATTATCGCGGCAGGCTTTCGTAAACAGTCCCCGTGAATAAAAATAAAAATAATTTACGGTCCAATAACGGCTGCGGGTTGAAAACAAGTTTGTGTAATTGAGTCGGCCTGGGCCTTGTAGTCTTTTATTTGGTTTGCGAGAGGGAAGCGAGAACAGGAATTGGACAAGGATGTATTGACTATAAGGACTGTAAGGTTTTCTTACAGTTGTTGCTCCTTGGCGTTATGCGGAGGGTCTCGCGCGCGCCGTTTGTCTGGCCCGGGCCAGATGTTATTGAGGAGGAGGCAAGGTCTTTTGAGGAGGCAATTTGAGCTGGTAAAACCTCTGGGATTGCAGGGTTAAAGGTTAAAGGTCAGAGGAGCATGCCGTTGCAGTCTGACCCCTAGGTGAGGTTAAGTTCTCCGTCATGGACGTACTCTGCCACACATGCACGCACACAGACACACACAGCTTTATTGGACATGGCTGTTCGTCTTCCTCTGCATCCCAAACTGATTTACACCCACTGACACCTCACATCCCCTAACCCTTCTCTGTTACTAGGGTGTGCCTAATCTCTTAATGGCTGACGCACTCTCTCTCACTCTCTTTACCTATCTGTCAGTCTCCCTCTCAATTCAGTTCGGTTCAATATCGCTTCATCCGTATGACTGAACATTGCAATATGTTACAACATTGGAGAGCTCAGCATTTAAATAAGACACAATACATCAGTAAAATCCTAAGTTACAAAAAAATAACAATAATTAAAGAAAAATAGAGTGACCAGGGAGATACCCAAGAAATTTAAATATGACTACTAGAAATAATAATAGTAATAATAATGGCGATGGTGATGATGGTGGAACAATGAGTGTTACATGTGTGCGTTCTCTGTCCTGTTATCTTATCTCTGGGCTCATTCCCGCGTATCAGCAGGTGGGTTTTGACCAATCAGAGTCTGGCCGCTGAGTCATAAATATGTCAGAGCCGCAGCTGCAGCGACCAGCGTAGCAGTTCATGCCCACACAGAGAGGGAGTCAGGCACGACTTTGCGAGCTCAGCCACACTTCCGGGGTCAGAAAATCCGGTCAATTGGGAATTAGAGTACGAGCCGATCGAACGCGGCGGTGTCTCGTGGGATGAGTTGAGCCTTATCACCCGTGCGCACTGCTGCAAAATTGACCTTTTGCAAAAAAAAAAAAAAAAATGTTTTCCTTTTCCAAGTAACACAAGGCCATTCTGTTCCTGTTGCACTCCAAGTCACGCTCTTACTCACTTCACCTGTTCAAAACATTTTCAGTCTCACAAACTCCTCCCGCTCTTGGACCTGAACAGGCATACAGTATCTCTTGTTCTTTACGGAAACAGATCCACGATCCTACAGGGACTGAGTTTGAATCTCTGTGTTTAGCAGACACACTTACCCACATAACGTTTTACACACAATCCGTTTACCCCGGCGGTATTCATTACCTTACATTTACTTGGCGGATGCTTTTATCCAAACTGACACAATAAGTGCATAACGAAGGTCATTGCAACAACTACAAAACACAGGTCCGATAAGGTACAGCACTCATTGTGTAACTGTCATTCGTGGCCATGAACACAGTAAGTCCAGTTCACACAGTAAGCATAGGCTGGGTCAGAAAGTAATGCTAAGTCGTTCAACAGTAGGACCCCAGTGGGGAATCAAACCCACAACCTTTGCATTACAACCTCAATTCCCTAACCATAATAGCAACACCGGAACTGGCCCTGGGCATAAACGCTCTGTGCAGTCGTTTAGGGCCACAACCGTCCCTGGCCCAAACAATTTAGTTGTGTGATTTATGTTGGACCACTTTGGAGCCACAACAACATTCTTGTTTAGGGCCACCAAAACCCTAGGGCCAGCTCTGATCAACCCTGGTTACCTTTCCTTTTTGCAAAACATACAGGTCCTGGTCCAAGCAATGGTTCTATCCCGCCTGGACTACTGCAACTCTCTTCTGGCTGGACTACCGGCATCTGCCACCAGAACCCTGCAACTCATTCAGTATGCTGCAGCTCATCTGGTCTTCAACCTCCCCAGACACTCCCACGTCACTCCCCTGCTCACTACCCTTCACTGGCTGCCTGTTATAGCTTGCATCAAATTTAAAACATTGGTCCTAGCATACCAGGCAGTCAAGGGATCAGCCCCAGCATACCTCCACAAGATATTCAAACCCTACATGCCAGCCAGATCCTTCCGTTCTGCCACCTCAGGACACCTGGCACCTCCCCCTCTTCGCACCTGCACTTCCAGAACACGTCTCCTGTCTGTTCTGGCCCCACGATGGTGGAATGACCTCCCCGTGGAGGTCAGAACAGCTGAGACACTGACCCATTTCAAGCGACGACTGAAGACTCACCTCTTCAGGCTGCACCTCTCCCCATCCCTCCCTACCCCCCTGTAAATGACTGTAAGCTTAGGGTTGTAACTAGGCAGCTGTTTCGTAGGTGACTTAGGTGCATTAACTGTCTTAACTACTGCTTGTATTTTTTCCATAGACTGCGTTGTTGCCGTTCTCATTGTGTTAGTGTTAATCAGTTTAACCTTCAGGGTCCAAGCTGAACTATGCGGTTGTTCCCTGCACTTGGACCGGTACTTCTCTCTAGGGTTTTCGTCATACTTGTTCCTGGTTATGGTTATACACTTTGTTGTACATCGCTCTGGATAAGAGCGTCTGCCAAATGCCTGTAATGTAATGTAATGTACTGTTTTGAGTCACATAAATACCAGCAACGGGTGATGCGATATGTGGTTTTGAAGACACTACGTTGGATGCAGAACAGTTCACTGCCTTTCAGTCAGCTTTCCCCACTGGTTTACTGCCGCCATTGTACATGCCTTAGGCCAGTATTCCTCAGACTCTGTCCTGGGGCCCTTGTGTATGCTGGTTTTCATTCCAACCACAGGTGAAATCCCAGAAAGTATATTTTTCTTAATTATGCTTTGCATGTTTAGAGGGATTATTTCCCCTCTTAAAACCACATTGTCAGAAATAGTTGTGCATGCCATGAATAATAAAAGTCCCATGTTCACATTGTGCTATACTGCAAAAAATTACATAAAGAAAAAAAAAGAAAATTTTAACTGATGCAAGTAAAGACCAAGGTGAATCAAGAGGATCCTAATTGGTGGAAAGTGTAGACACCTGGCCCCTAAAACTAAGCATTTGGTAGATAATGAAGAACTCAAAGACAAAGGCTGTGTTTCACACTGTATACTTGTGCTCAGTGTTCTTGTGTTCCTGTAAGACCACACCTCCAGGTACACTTACAAGACTACGCTTATTGAGTGTAAGGACACTTAAAATCTGTTAAAGTTGGAACACGCTTGTACTTCATCGTCAACACTACTGACCTATAATCTTAGCAAGAAACACGTTGACACTACACACATCTGTAAATAAAATACACTTACACTGTCGTCCATTTTCTTGGCTGAGTAAAGAAAAAATCTTCTTCGGCCTCAAACACAGAGTAGAGAACGCAATGGCTACTGGGAAGGGAAAGCATGGAGAAGTCCGCATCGAAGCTCACTCTGCTTTTCCGTCTTCCCAGGAACAAGAATCGAATTTCCGGTAAAATCTCGCATTCTTGCCTCATTGCGTTCGTGAGTTTGGAATGCACTTGAGCACATGACCTTTCCACACAGGGCTGCTATCCACCCTAGGTAGAGCACAAGTGTAAGGTTTGCAACACAGCCAAAGCAAATGAGCTAACGATCCAAACCTGTGCTGCAGTAACAAGTTCAAAGAAAACAATTATGAAAGAACTTAAACGCATGTGTTTAACTACCTTAATTGAGTCAGAGATTGGCTGCAGCGAAAACCTGCGTACACAGGGGGTCCGCAGGACTGAACTTGAATTGGGTTTCATGTGCACTGAACTGAGAGAGGTCGGGTTACGCCTGGGGTGCACAACTTCGTTCCTGCAGGGCTGATCTGCGTTCTGGTTTTTGCTCCTACCAATTACATTAGTTTGAGTTTTCTGACAGCTCCATTAACTACGCCGGTTCACTCCTGACCTTGAGCACAGGGACATCTTTAGGAAGCACGTGCAGTCCGCAGCTATGTTTGGTGCTTATGCAAACGTCAGGTTGAGATGCGGTTGAGCTAATTACATAATTAAGAGCAGAAGTTGGCGCAAAACCCCGGAACGGATCGGATCGGCCCTGGCTGCGGAGCCCCGGGTGAAGCAGAGCAGGCGGTGAGGACCCGTGCCTGCCTCGTCTGCCCCGAGGACACACTCCTGGGAACTTTCTCATGTCAAATTAAAGAGAAGAAAATCCAGTATCAAATTCCTGCACTGGTTCAGCCTGAGTCTGTGACCGAGCTTGGCCAAGCTCTCTGGGCCTTGTCAGTCAGTGCGTTCGCATGCACAGCTGTCTCATGCCGCTTGGCACTCCTCCGATGCAGTGGTCTCCAACCCTGGTCCTGGAGAGCTACAGGGTCTGCTGGTTTTCATAGTGACTCTGCACTTCATGAATCAATTAGAGCAGTTGAGCAGTTGATTGCACAGTTAACTCAACTGGTGTCTTGGGTCTTAATTGGGTGCTGATTTTAAGGTGAAAACAAAAACCAGCAGTCCCTGTAGCTCTCCAGGACCAGGGTTGGAGACAACTGCATCAGATAATACAAATCACAGACGGGGGGGTGGGTGCGGGGGCGACCAAGGTCCTGGGGAGCAGTGGGGTCCGCTGGTTTTAGTTTTCACCTTTGATACTAGAACCACATCAGACCCAAGAGACCAGGTGAGGCAAGTTAACTGTGGAATAGACCACTTTAATTGATCAATGAAGTACCCAGTAACACAAAAAAAGCAAACCCTCTGATTCTCCGGGACCTGGGTTATACACCTCCTTACCAAAATGAAATCTTGAACTTTCATTGACTTTCATTTAATTACTTTTCGCTGCGGATCAGCCTTGTCTTTAAATGTGTCACAGCTATCCATATCTATCAACTAGAATATTATCAAATCCACCTTAAACAGTCAATTGCCTTTGTTTATGATGTCATTGTTGTATGTAGGCAGAACTGATTGTGCCTAGCATGCCAGGTTGTTATTTAAGGAAGTCTGGTACCATCACCTTTGAAGGAAGCACAGAGGGCACTGTTTGCTGTGCAAAGCGATGGCCAGCTATGTTGCAATGTCTAAACAAGAAATATCACAGCGCTAAACTAGCTGTTTAAATTGAACACTTGTGCAGTATTTGCCAGTTAAATGTTTACAGTTAATGGCTGGTTTGGGGTTTTGGTCTTCACCTGGGTCCCTGAAGTCTTAGCGTGCTGAGAGACATAGCACAACTTGAGCACGTGCTCTAGTCAGCTTCAGGAAGAACCTGTCCCATCTACAGCCCTATTCGCACAGGACTAGTATGACCTCATGTGATTGAGAAATTACCCCCCCCCCCCCCCCCCAAATCACTGAGATTCCGATTTGCACGGGACTAATATTATCACATGACCTCTGTGTTTGGCAAAATATGGTAGGTAATTTGCGGTGGAATTTTTACTTTAAAAATTACTGACATGGCAGATTCACACGGGATTAAGATCACAGATGACCTCCGCGATTATTACAAGTTACTAGTGGTCCCCAGGTAATACTAGTCACGTGCGAATAGGGCTTAAGTACCAGCACAACTCAACTGCGCTATTTAGAGAACTGTATGTATTTACAAGCACATTCAAACATGGGGGAGAATTAACTTACACCTGCCTCATTTACAGTAATGACAAGTCTTAACATGACACAGAAGGGAAGAGCTTTTTTGTTATGGGGAGGTGGGTTGGTTCCACTGAAACAATGAGAAGAGTCATTTCATATTTATGCAGAGGTGGTGAAGTGAGACCCAGGAAGGTTTAAACAGACCGAAGGTATTTGGCGTATAAACATAGCGGTACAAACTAAACGCCCGTATTTCACGTACATGGGTGGGCTGCTTTCACAGGGCTTATCATCTACTCAATGGACCTCATTCACAAAACTTTTCTGAAATTATTCTTACTTTTGTTCTTAAAAATGTAAACAATATGAGATTTATGGCACATGTGCAAACCTTTGTTCTTGTGCATATCCCGATGTATTAGATGATGAATGCTGGCCGTTTGTAAATTTTAGGCGCAATCCTGTTCGTGTGATTTGCATAAGGAAACAGCCATGAATAAATACAGTAATGGATGTTCTTGGGAAAGTTCTTATACGCATGTTACCATCAAACGTACGGATGTTTCGTGAATGAGGCCCAATGTTTCTTTCTTTCTCTTGCTTTTTCTCTCTCCCTTTTTCTTTCTCTCTCTTGGAAAAATGGGGCGTGGGTCACGGATCCTGTGTTCTAATTAATGGACACCTGAAGATACTAAAGGACAGGTTTCTGAACTCAAACAGAAGCTATTGGCTTTTTTTCTTATCAGCTGAGTTAGGCTCTGCGGGAGATGGTGGCCTGTGTCATCGCTGTATCTCACCAGCAAAATCCCCCCACCGACCGAATCCATGCAGCTCACAGCACGACTGATAAAGCTGTTTAGATCTATGGTCCACGGGGGGAGCCAAGTAAAGGTCAAGGAAACTAGAGAAGACGCACGTTATACATTAGCGAGGGTGACAAGTCCCCGGTTCTCCAGAATCAGGCGAAAACAGTTCCGCGGTTGTGCTCGTTCTCTCATGAGAGTCGCGTTTGTCGGAAGTTGTTTAGGCCATTCGAAGCGCAGTTTTATATAAAGACTGTCCGTCCAGGCTCCGAGATTTTGATCGTTAATGACGGGGGTCTATCGGTGGCTCTTACGAGCAGAGCGCACCGTGGTAACGAAAAGCAGCTACCCCACTTCAAAGACGGGGGAGCGGGGCCGTGGAGCAGAAATACAGGCGGAGATTAAGCGCTGTCATTCGGAGATATGGCGGGGGTTTTCGCATGATTAATTGGGTGGAGAGCTGGACGGATTTACACAAGCCGGGTGCTAGGCGCTGTTAAAAAACAGTAGATCTCCTTAGAAATATTACGCATTGGTGATGAACTACTCGACACAGAAAGCGTTTTTTTTAAAAAAACAATGTGAATGGAGCTTGGCTTTTTAAAAGTATTATGAAATAAAGTTTTTCTTTTAAACAGTTTAGAAACAATGCGCGTCTACTTCTATAGCTCGTATCAGTTTAAATGAAACATTACATCCAGAAATGAAATTTTTCTATAAAGATATTTGACAAACTATTTAGTTTTTTCCGAAAATGAGAAATATAATTGCAAAATCATTCAAAAGAAAATCCTTATAAAATTGTATCCCGCGGAAATCCAGCTGGCTGCAGGGAGTTGTTTTGTTCAGATGGAGGGGAGTGCCGTCGAGTTGGAGAGAAAATGGCACTTAAAAAAACAATTCTTCACTTTGATTTTTCTGGGAAGCAGAGCTTGGAGAAAATCTGTGCAGACCTTCAGTGACCCATTTGTTCCATGCTGCAGTTAAACGTTAGTATTATTTTACCCAGTCAGGTGTATTGAGAGTGGTCAGGAACTGAGCAGGTTACGCAGGTAAGAACTCTTCGTTAGCTGTACCCAGCGCTGTTAGCGGAACCCACAGAAACCCAAAACTTTCCCTTGAACCCACACAGCTTTCCGGACCGTCGATTCACCACCAAGTGGACTTTAATTCAGAGCAGGACAGAAAACAAAAACCAACAGAGCAGATGCAGTTTACAGGCCGGAAACAGTGATACATTTAAGAGGGTAACAACATTAATTTCTTAAGTACGACAAACTCCCTATTGTTTCAACGATAGCTATGTTATCAGACATATACACAATAGTTAATACACATTTTTTAAAAAAGCTACATTTCCATCATACTCTTTACAGTTTTTACTCTTAACGTCAAGAATTAAGTTACCTTTTTTCAATGGGGAGATTTTTTTTAACGGTATCTGTGGACCAGCACTTAAAAAAAAACTTTTAACATGACTACTTAGCCACATAACCTGTGTGACTTTTTTGTATTTTTACAAACTCCAGACTCGCGGCTGTTTGGCACAGAGCCTGTCCAAGTCAGAGGATCTTCCTTGGAAAGAGCTGCACTGGACATAGTTTTATAGTTCGGTCATTAAAAATGACAGGAGGGCGCAAGTTAATTTACTGCACCGCTACTCTGCCCGGATCAGGGTGAACTGGAATGACGGTAGCCATGAAATAGACAGTTTGGGTCCAAAGACACAAATATCTCTCTTTACAAACTATCTTTTTTTTTTTTTTGGAAACTGATACAGTGTTTTAATTTTAAAAAATTCAATAAGTTATTTTAAGAATTCTTACGGTCGCAACTTCATTTTAAAAAATGACGCTGAGGATTTCATCGTGTTTGAAAAATGACAGTATAGGAATGTGAGACCTTCACGTACGTGGTTGTGTTTTTTTTTTTTTGTTTAAATAAAATAGGATGCATTGGTCTAAGACGGGGAATGACTGTTCCTGTATGGGTAAAGGGTAATAAGGGAGTGTACAGAAGGATAACCAGTGACATTGACCTCATTCTGATTGGTTTTCCAGTGAGGCCACGCCCACTCAGCCTCTGGCCATTGGTGAAAATGGACACGTGAGAGTCTGTGTTTAGTGGGGTTCGTCTGGGGCGGGAGGTCCCCCCAGTCAGTGCACCAGCTGCAGCTTGGTCAGGTTCCTCTGGTGCATGTTGTGATGGCGCACCAGCTCATCTGACCTGGCGAACTTCTTCTGGCAGTTGGGCCACCGACAGCTGAAGGGCTTCTCGCCTGCGGGGACAGGAGCATTTTAGCGCAGGGGCTAACCAAAACAAGTCCCTTCAGAGTACCTGCCGAAAATCACCAAATTACTTAACTGGACACGTATGACAAACAATGATAATTCATACCTAAATTATGATAATACCTCAAACTAAATTTCCAAAAGAGGGAAGGCCCAAGGTTAACTGGGAATCACAATGGCAGTCCCTCATAGAGAAATCATAGCGACTTTTACAGTAGAAGTCGAACGCAACCGCGATCAGCACGATCGCTGCTTATCGCGATCCAGGGGGAAGGGAAATAATGATGGGGAATAGTGGAAAAATAAAATTTTTACGCACTTGTTTTACCTGTATGAGTCCGGGTGTGGGTCTTAAGGTGGTCAGACCGTGAGAACTTTCTCTGACAGGTCTCGCACTGGAACGGTTTAACCCCTACGCACACACAGGGAGCACAAAGCACACATCCAGTGGGGGGCGCCCAAGGGAGAGAGCGGGGTGCCAGGTGCGGGCACAAGAACCCGGCACCCGAAACCTTCATTTACAAAGTGCCTGGTATGGGTGCAATACTGGCACCCAAAATCTTCATTTACAAAGTGCCCGGTATGGGTGCAAGACTGGTACCCAAAACTTCATTTACAAAGTGCCCGGTATGGGTGCAAGACTGGTACCCAAAATCTTCATTTACAAAGTGCCGGGTATGGGTGCAAGACTGGTACCCAAAATCTTCATTTACAAAGTGCCGGGTATGGGTGCAATACTGGCACCTGAAAACTTAATTTTCATGACCGCAGGCAGTTACTCATTACAGCTAGTCTGCTAATGGTGTCTTCTGGATAGATGTGTTCCTCTGTGTTATGTACAATTTCCAGCAAGCTCTCAATGAAATTATAACCTCTCACCACCCAGCTATGCATCTTGGTCCCCTGCACGGGACATGACTTGAGTCTCTGGTCTTAATCTTATGAGTCATATATTCTGCTGTGCTGAAACCTACACTACAAGGGAGATTCAGTAAATATAAAAAAGAAATAATATTTCTGAAAATATTTTCACTGCAACACTATTTTTGTCTTTGCACATGCATTGCTGTATGTCAAGAAAATTAGAATACTTAAAAAAAATAATAAAAAATAAAACTTTTTTTCTGCCAGGTTTCAGGTGGATATTCTGTGACCACTAAGCAGGTTGCTATAGTGACTTAAGTGAAAATGTCATGCTCAAGAAGCAACCTAAACTTATCTACAAGCTATCTAAACCTCTTTTGTTTATTTTTTAAAATTATTTTCACCAGCCAAATCCAAAGGCAAAGCTGTACGGAGACTCAGTAGCTCTATAGACTCCCGGTCTTTGAAATATTTTGTTACATGAATAATATTTGTCCTTCATTTATCCTTATAACATTTATCCTTCATAAGTCGACATCTGTTCTCATACACTTCTTCCAGTTTGCATTTTGTGTGATGCTATAAAGGGGAAGTATCAGCATCAGCCAATATGGCCAAGAATTTTAATATAGTGCAGCCCTGGTCACGTTTTTCATGTTTTTGAGGTGCTGTTGCTCATTATTACCTTTTATCTCATCTTTGGTGTCATATGTTGCGATTTCAGTGATGCACTTCTGCACGTTTAGCATGAAAACGTTACTAGGGTGTAATGGGTGCTATTTATTTACAGTTTATTATTTGTGTTCACGATAAGTTATTTAGACTCGAGTGAAATTTTGATGAGCTAATATGTGCTCATAATTTCAATCTTCTCAGCTTTTTACCATTTATAAAAACTGAAAAATGAGGTATCCTGTTCCCAAGAATGGACAAGTCACATACATGCATGGGGAGAGGGAGGAATGGAGAAAGGGAAGGAGGGAGAGACAGAGAGAAGCACATTGGAGAGGGAGATTGAGAGAGGAAAGGAACAGAGAAAAACAGAGAGGGACCGTGGAGCGAGAGGGATTGCCAGAGGGAAGGAGAGAGAGACAGAGAGAGGGACGGTCGAGAGGGAGGGATTGAGAGAGGGAAGGAGAAAGACAGACAAGGACAGTGAAGAGAGGAATGGAGAGAAGAACGGTGGAGAGGGAAACAGAAGGACAGTGGAGAGAGACAGAGAGAAGGGCAATGGAGGGGGAGACAGAGAGAAGGGCAGTGGAGAGGGAGACAGAGAGAAGGGCAGTGGAGAGGGAGACAGAGAGAAGGGCAGTGGAGGGGGAGACAGAGAGAAGGACAGCGGAGGGGGAGACAGAGAGAAGGACGGTAGAGAGGGAGACAGAGAGAAGTACGGTAGAGAGGGAAACAGAGAGAAGGACAGCGGAGAGGGAGACAGAGAGAAGGACAGCGGAGGGGGAGACAGAGAGAAGGACGGTAGAGAGGGAGACAGAGAGAAGGACAGCAGAGAGGGGGCTGACCTGTGTGTCTGCGCTGATGCCTCTTCAGCTGGTCTGACCTGGAGAACCTCCGGCCGCAGTCGCTGAAGTCACACTGGTACGGCTTCTCCCCTGGCGGGGAAGGGGGGGGGGGATCAGAGAGCACAGAGGGCTGTTCAGCAGCGCCCCCCAAACCACCAGCAAGCAAGCCTGCCCCCCCAACCCCCCCAACCCCAGCTGTGTGCGCTTCTGGGAATCGCTGTCGTCGTCGGTTACGGGAAGAGAATCCGGGACGCTCCCGGGGGGACCTTACTGCTCATCCGAAATACCGCTCGCCCAACCGCAACTTGCATTCCTTTCAGTTTTCCGTTAAAAATTTTTCTTTATTTTCTTATTTATTTATTTATTTTGGCCGTGTTATTACTCACAATTGTGAGTAGGACTCGGCAATTCAATTCTGTCCCCTGACATGTGTCTCTAGTCTTCAGCTCAAGAACCGCATATTCCACTATGCTGAAGCCTGCACAACAAGGGACGTTCCGTGAAAATAAAATGAATCATATTTTTGAAAATATTTTCACTGCGACATGTTTTGGTCAAGGAAGCTCTCATTATTATTATATATATTATAATATTACTGGTGTACTGCATTAACCTCAATCGTACAGTCGACTGTAACATGGAGGAAGAACAGTCTCCTTGGACGGACTGAAAATCGATTTGGCCGCATTCGTCCTTATAAACGCACCCCCACGTGCGCCAGAGTCCTCCCGGGGGGGTGACTGTCCCCCCCTGGCTTGTGTTGTAGGGGTTTAGGCTGGATTTACACCAGGTCAGCCCGCCGCAGGGTTGTGCGGCAACAACGGCAATCTTCCCATTCATTTGAATGGGGGTAGTGCGTTTAGGCTGCAGCAGTGGGGGACCACATGGGGTGCCGAAAAAAAACGCAGCGGCCTGCGGCAAGAAAGTTGAGCCAGAATCAACTTCACGAATACTAGCTAGCTAGTAGCTACCACACAAAGAATTTTTGAGAACGGATTTGCGAGCTCAATTCTTCTATGGACTGCTGTCCGGATGCCGTGCTTAAAATGATTTGTCATTTCATATACTGTGTGTGTGTGTGTATGTGTGTGTGTGTATGTGTGTGTGTGTTTGTGTGCATGTGTGTGTATGTGTGTGTGTGCATGTGTGTGTATGTGTTTGTGTGTGTGTGTGAGTGTGTGTGAGTGTGTGTGTGTGCATGCACGTGTGTGAGTGTGTGTGTATGTGTGTGTGTATGTGTTTGTGTGCATGTGTATGTGTGAGTGTGTGTGTGTGTGAGTGTGTGTGAGTGTGTGTATGTGTGTGTGCATGCACGTGTGTGTGTGTGTATGTGTGCACGCACGTGTGTGTGTGTGTGTGTGTGAGTGTGTGTTTGTGTGCATGTGTGTGTGTGAGTGTGTGTGTGTGCGCTCCTCAGTGCTTACCCGTGTGCTTCCTGCTGTGCATCTGTAGGTGGGACAGTTTGAAGTATCTCCTGTTGCAGCCGGGATAGGCGCACATGAACGGGCGCTTCTCGTTGGTCTCCGATGACCTCACGATCGCCGGGGCGATGCCCGGGACACGCCGCACGTCCTGCCGAGGGGTTCGCCGCGAGAGAGGGAGGCGGCTTTAGACTCAGAACGTGACAAACGCACAGGGGCGCGCGCGCTGTACATCTAGGCCGATTCATTCCCATTCATAGTGACACTTCTTTTCAAACACAGTCCATTCACACAGCCGGATATTTACTGAAGCAATCAGGGTTAAGTGCTTTCGCTCGAGTGTACGACAGCGCCTCGCCAGGGAATCAAACCTGCAACCACTGCATTGCATGCCCAGTTCCCTGTGTGTTATATACCACACTGCCACCCCTCTGGTTCAACAGACAGAAGGAGGAGGCTCCAGAAACAGCTGCTCACTTCCATCTACGTTTTCCACGTGTACAAATCAAACTGAACGACACGGTAAAGTACGACTGCACTGCACCAGAAAAGCCTTTGTGAAAAAAGATAACAGAAAGTATTCCTCTCCTCCTAATTCTCCAAAGACCCGGCAATTAATTTTTGTCCCGTCGGTGACATGAGTCTCTGGTCTTAATCTCGAGACCCATATATTCTACTGTGCTGAAACCTACACTACAAGGGACATTCGATAAAAAATAAAATATATAACATTTTTGAAAATATTTTCACCGCAACATGTTTTTTTGTCATCCAAGACACATGTATTATGTCAAAAAATGAAACGCTTAAAACTTTTATTTCCGCTGGGTCTCAGGAGGTCATGCAACGCGACTAAGAATTCATCTACAGCACAGGCCGTGGGTTTCTGAATGAATGAATAAACGAATGACGTGTTCTCAGCCAGCGGGCGACACTTGAATTAGAATTAGCATTTGAATTAGCAGAAAAATTACCGACGGAAATCCTCATGTATCCGATTAGCTATTTAACCCTTTTGAAGGGCGAGCTTCTCGGAACGTTCTTGTCAAAATTCGAAGTCGGCGTCCTGGAACTCGGTTGCCGGCGGCGATCGTCACGTCGGCGTCAGAGCGTGCGGCTGAGAACGTTCCGATCGCGCGATCGTGACCCCGCGCCTTCCAAAGGGTCGGACGGCGGCTGCGGGGCGGGCTGCGATTCGGGGGGGGGTCTGCGACGCCCTCCTCTCTCACCCCGGCACGGGCCCCATCTGCTCGCAATTAGCGGCTGCTTAGCATAATGGCCCCCTCTCAACGGCCCGTAAGAAGTCATTGATAAGCAAACTGCCGAAGCGCTTTACGACGCTCACGCTCGGCTTACCCAGCGACCCCGCGGGGACCCGAACGCCAAAGTCAGGGTAGGGTCCCGGGGCTCCCCAAACGCAAAGCCGTCTGCCCGTCTGGGACGGCTCAAATCAAGCCGAGCGGGAGCAATTACAAATTTTCTGCCGGGGCTTTTATCATAAAAGCTCTGATTTACTGCCACGCTCGCCCGAAAAATCCTCCGCTCTCTCGCCTGTTTAACTTCATTTCGCCCCCCCCCCCCCCCCAAAACAAAAAAAAAAAACGACGGAGGGGAGACGACAAAAAAAGAAGAGGTGGGGGGGGGGGGGGGGGAGAAAGAAAAAAAGGAGGCTAATGTAAATATCCCGTTTTCAGTTAAAACGTCTCCAGAGATCTCCTCTGGAGAATCTCTGCTTTCGGGGCTGCTGACGGACATTAATTAAGATTTAATGATTTATTAAAGCGGGCCTGTGCTCGGAAACCCTATCTCCGTCGCTAATGGATTTTGCGAGAGCGATTCCTCTTCCCCCCCTTTCACTCCGAAATACCTTTCGGGTGTCTCCACCGTTCTGGCAGCCAACGGCATTTGCGCTGCGTCAGGTTAGATTCCCCCCCCCCCCCTTTTTCCCCTCTCTCTCCCCCCTGGGCTCTGGGGCGAGCGGGCCTGTCCGGTGACGCGTCTGCACTTGAGGTTCCCGCCGCCCGCGTCCTGAACTTGGACCAGAGGGGCGTGACCGTGCGCCTGCAGGGTTGTGACCTGTAGGTGACCTGCGGGTGACCTTACCGGTGACCTTTGGGTGACCTTACCGGTGACCTGCGGGTGACCTTACCGGTGACTGAGGGGAAGCTCGGCGGGAGGGGTGGGGTGATGGGGGAGTTTGGGGGGGGGGGGGGGCGGGGGGACACTGACCTGGAGTCCCCGGAACATTCCGTGGGTGTGGATGCGGTACTGCGTGCTGCAGCTGTACATGACGGGGGTGCTGGGTTCGCTCTCGTACCCCGTCCCGTGGCTGTGGAGGGGGCGACAGTAAAGCAGACCAGGTTTGGTTTTTTATTTATTTTTTTGTTTCCAGGAGATGTGGGGGGGGGGGGCGGTGGGTAGAGAGGGAGGGGGGTCTTTTGTAGGCTGTATTTGGCCAGGTCATCATTACAAAGATTTTGAAATGTGATTCACTCTTGATAGTGTCTTGTCTTTTAAATTTTTTTCCCTCAATACATTTTTGCATGTGTGGCATGTAATTTTTCACTCCAGCGTCCTGGCTGTCTGTACACAGAGGACATTGGAACTAAACACCTGCATGTGGGTACCAGTCCGGCCCAAATGATTAAAAAA